>OY992890.1:82289304-82938595 GCA_963921405.1 Cepaea hortensis
CGCGAACCGAAAGACGTAGCCCGGAATCGAACCCACAATATCCGGAGCGCGTGGCAGACGGATTGACCGCTTCGCCACGATCCACTCCATCATTAATTTGTTCCTTGGTGGTCTCATCGCCACACGAGACGCTGCCTATAGCACATAGTCTAATAGTGGGCTGTTCTCGGTGGGTTCATCGCCACATGAGATGCTACCTATAGCACATTGTCTAATAGTGGGCTGTTCTCGGTGGGTTCATCGCCACACGAGACGCTACCTATAGCACATTGTCTAATAGTGGGCTGTTCTCGGTGGGTTCATCGCCACATGAGATGCTACCTATAGCACATAGTCTAATAGTGGGCTGTTCCTCGGTGGTCTCATCGCCACACGAGACGCTACCTATAGCACATTGTCTAATAGTGGGCTGTTCCTCGGTGGTCTCATCGCCACACGAGACGCTACCTATAGCACATTGTCTAATAGTGGGCTGTTCCTCGGTGGGTTCATCGCCACACGAGACGCTACCTATAGCACATTGTCTAATAGTGGGCTGTTCCTCGGTGGGTTCATCGCCACACGAGACGCTACCTATAGCACATAGTCTAATAGTGGGCTGTTCCTCGGTGGTCTCATCGCCACACGAGACGCAACCTATAGCACATTGTCTAATAGTGGGCTGTTCCTCGGTGGTCTCATCGCCACACGAGACGCTACCTATAGCACATTGTCTAATAGTGGGCTGTTCCTCGGTGGGTTCATCGCCACACGAGACGCTACCTATAGCACATTGTCTAATAGTGAGCTGTTCTCGGTTTTCTCCAAAGACCTTAAACTTTACCGTAGGACAAAGTCCGCTGTTGTAAAGTTCGGGTAAACAGAGTGTTCAGGTGTCATTGTGAAGTTTAGCTAACCACAGCCTACAGGTGTCATTGTGAAGTTTTAGCTAACCACAGCCTACAGGTGTCATTGTGAAGTTTTAGCTAACCACAGCCTACAGGTGTCATTGTGAAGTTTTAGCTATAGTGTGTTGTTGTTGTTTTGTTTTTTTTGCCTCAATATAAAATTCAATATCTCAGTAACCAACTGAGGAAAAATGATGAGATTTAGTACATAACCTTATCATTATGTCCACCCAACAAAAAAATTTTTGTTCTGGAGATTTTACAGCAGATTTCAAAGTTTGTTTATATGCGGTATATAAATTACGACTTAGAGATTACGTCCATCATTTTAACAGTATTATAGCTTCACCAAGACACGTCCCCGCATTTTTTTAAATTTTCACGTGATTTCCGTTTTGAAACAAACAGCGCGAAGTTAAATTGGATTGTTCAGAGGTGTCTGCAAATGAGGGATTCTTTCATGAAACGTGATTATATAAATAAACTAGCTGACAAGGCCCGGCTTCTGGCGGGGATCTATCTATCTATCTATCTATCTATCTATCTATCTATCTATCTATCCATCCATCCATCCATCCATCCATCCATCCATCCATCCATCCGTCCGTCCGTCCGTCCGTCCGTCCGTCCGTCCGTCCATCCATCCATCCATCCATCGGGCTGGCTGGCTGGCTAGCTACCTACCTACCTATCTATCTCCTGCCGACCAACCGACCGACCCACCCACCCACCCACCTACCTTTCTGCTTACCTACCTAACTACCTTTCTGCCTACCTACCTACCTACCTACCTTTCTGTCTGTCTGTCTGTGCTATTAAATATTGATAAAAGTTACTGGAAAAAATGTGAGGACCATGTGTTGAAAGAGGAAGAGGACTATTGGAGAAAGGATGGATTGAATTTTATGCAACCGAGAGCAATCATCAACCTACTGGAATCGTCCGACACAGATTAAGGTCTGAGCAGATCGCAGACCTTAATCTACGTACACACTTACTGGGATATGTTGCTCCAACTATTCAGACGAATTGCAGGCCCTAAACATTACAGCATCAGCATCAGCTGAAAAAACAAGAAGGAAATGAAAAATAAGGTAAGAAATATATTCCTTCTACTTTCCTGTTAATTTACAAATTATTTACCCCGTGCCTCTGTAAATTCTCTGTCTTTACTAATATTACACATTGCACCCCTCTCGGGATTCTCCGTGGTGAAGTTGTCAAGCCGTCTGACTCGAGCTCCGAAGGTTGTATGTTCGATTCCGGGCCGCGACCTTCATTTCAAGTGTGCATTTTTTTTTCGGAGACTCCCGAGGGTCGTCGCTGGAGCTTCGGAGTTCGTGCTTTGTGCGACGCTTTCCGCGCTGCGGAAAGAAACTGAGCCATATGGGATAAAAACCCGGTGCAATGCAGCCGACCCTGTTGATTGTCAGCTACTTCTTTCATTCCACCCACTCCCATACGAATCCGGATACGCCTTTGTGTGTCATCTGAATTTGCAGGTCCCCATTACCGTAAACATAACTTTTTTAGCGAGAAATCACTAGTTGTTCAGCAAAACATCAAAGGAATGTCCCCGCTTTCAATGATTTAAGTTGTTTTTGGACCTATCAAAGACATATTCCTTGGATGGGGGTAAATATAAGACGGCTGGAAAAATAATTGATCGTGAATGAAGGCATTCAAATCGGAACATACTATAACCAGAACGTACAGATGTCGTTGTGGAGTTTAGCTAACCAGAACGTATAGGTGTCGTTGTAAAGTTTAGCTAACCAGAACGTACAGGTGTCATTGTGAAGTTTCGCTACCTAGAACGTACAGGTGTCATTGTGAAGTTTCGCTACCTAGAACGTACAGGTGTTATTGTGAAGTTTAGCTAACCAGAACGTACAGGTGTCATTGTGAAGTTTCGCTACCTAGAACGTACAGGTGTCAGTGCGAAGTTTAGCTAACCAGAGCGTACAGGTGTCATTGTGAAGTTTCGCTACCTAGAACGTACAGATGTCAGTGTAAAGTTTAGCTAACCAGAGCGTACAGGTGCCATTTGATTCGTCTGTGTTCCGATTTCAGTCCGTTCATAAGTCACTGTGCGACTCGAACCGCTTCCTAGGAATCAACATACAGCTGAAAGATGCTGATGTTGACCGCAATATCCTGAAACAGGATGGAAACGCGGAAAAAAAAATAGATCAGATGACATCATTTGTAAAGGACACGTAACTGAATTGTTAACTCAATTGTACGTACAGTAGTTTTCAATTGTTTTCTGATAGAGAAGTAAACATTTAAAGTCTAATTTAATGCCTGTGTAGGGATTTAACTGCCTACCTCGCCATCAACGCACGGGAAGTTTAACAGCGGGAGCTATTATTCTTTCGACCCTTCGACTTTTTGTATCTAGGGGTGAGTGTTGTATACTAAGTGTGAATCACTACCATTGAATTTATACCCCCTTGCTGTAATGATAGCCTCCCCTGGAGTCTTGTGTTTCCGTGTGACAGACTACACGTAGGCTCGTTCCAGTGCCTGGATTAAATCACGCGCCAACCCAGTTTCTTTCGGCAAACCAGAACGATGTTGTACGCAATGACCGGTCGCAGGTCGTTGACTTGTGGCGGGAAAATCAGGTCACAGGTGTTTGCAAAAGTTAACTTCTGACGTCTTTGGCGCTCTCTGCTTGCCATTAGGGCTTCTCTGTAACATATAACTAATTTCTGTGACCGCGGTGAGTTCTGTGGTCGGGGTGACTTTGTTAAATACCAGCATTCCTTTTGATTTCCTGCATCTTCATTTGTCGTTGCTGCAAACAAATGTCCTATTCTCTGATATCCTGTTTCAACTTTCGCGGTTCGTTTCCTTCAAATCTACTTTTGTTGTGCAAGAATGTACAAAATGTTCTGCATTAATTATATATATATATATTGGTAAATGTTTCTGTATTAATTCGCGGCGAAGGGGGGATGATTATTCGTCTTAAACGACTTCACATATATGTCGTGGGCTTATATAAGTAGTTTTCCATAAGCAACCCCCTTTAATTTGATATATAATCCAACACATTTTCTACCATATAAACAACTTTTAAGTCATAACTGCATCACACCCCTACTTACTATTTTACGCCTTCCATTTTTGTTTGGTCTAAACCAACTTTTCGTTTGGTCTAAACCAACTTTTTGTTTGGTACTGAATCTGTTAAATTATGGTACTAGCAACATATACCCAAAACGATTCAAGGATCCCTTTAAAGGGATCCTTTGTTTCTATTACTACCTTCAAAAGGGATCCTTTGTTTCTATTACTACCTTCAAAAGGGATCCTTTGTTTCTATTACTACCTTCAAAAGGGATCCTTTGTTTCTGTTACTACCTTTTAAAGGGATCCTTTGTTTCTTTTACTACCTTTTAAAGGGATCCTTTGTTTCTATTACTACATTTTAAAGGGATCCTATCTGTCTATTACTACCTTCTAAAGGGATCCTTTGTTTCTATTACTACCTTCTAAAGGGATCCTATGTTCCTATTACTACCAATACTCCAGCGACAGGAACCGGTTCTACGTTTGTAGAAGTTCTCATGGCTAGCGGGACATCTAGAAAAATAAAACAACAAGAGAATAACTTCAAGAGATCAACGGCAAGGCTGCGGGTGTTTCTCTGGACTTGTTCTTTCCAAGATCACCACCCAGTCAGCACAACTGTCACCACCCAATCAGCACAATTGTCACCACCCAGTCAGCACAACTATCACCTCCCAATCTTCACAGCTATCACCACCCAATCAGTACAACTTACACCACCCAATCAGCACAACTATCACCACCCAATCAGCACAACTGTCACCACCCAATCAGCACAACTGTCACCACCCAATCATCACAGCTATCACCACCCAATCAGCACAACTATCACCACCCAATCATCACAACTACCACCACTCAATCAGCACAACTATCACCACCCAATCATCACAACTATCACCACCCAATCAGCACAACTATCACCACCCAATCAGCACAACTATCACCACCCAATCATCACAACTATCACCACCCAATCAGCACAACTATCACCACCCAATCATCACAACTATCACCAACCACCCAATCATCACAACTATCACCACCCAATCATCACAACTATCACCACCCAATCATCACAACTATCACCACTCAATCATCACAACTATCACCACCCAATCAGCACAACTATCACCACCCAATCATCACAACTGTCACCACCCAATCAGCACAACTATCACCACCCAATCAGCACAACTATCACCACCCAATCATCACAACTGTCACCACCCAATCAGCACAACTATCACCACCCAATCAGCACAACTATCACCACCCAATCATCACAACTGTCACCACCCAATCAGCACAACTGTCACCACCCAATCAGCACAACTATCACCACCCAGTCATCACAACTATCACCACCCAGGCAGCACAACTGTCACCACCCAATCAGCACAACTATCAACACCCAGTCATCACAACTATCACCACTCAATCATCGCAACTATCACCACTCAATCAGCACAACTATCACCGGAGACAGCAGTACACAAGAAAGCAACAACTGGCTAGCCGCCCCAGGTATGCCTATCTAGAAGTTGAACAGGGTACACTAATATTTATTTAAAGAGTGAGGATCGAGTGTCATTCATGTGGCTGTACTAAATGGGCGAGGCAGGGTGGATACTTGCGGAAAAGAAGTACAAGAGGAGGAGGAGGAAGAGTGGCAGCAGCAGCAGCAGAGGAAGAAGAAGAAGGTGTGGGCCGCAGGAGGAAGGATAGGAGGAGAAGGAGGTAAGAAGAGGAAGAAGAAGAAGAAGAAGAAGAAGAGGAGGTTAAGGAGCAGCGACAAGAAGGAGAAGAGAAGGCGGACGATAAGGAGTAGCGGCTTAAGAAAAAGAAGAAGAAGAAGAAGAAGAAAAAGAAGAAGACCGCGACGAAGAAGCAGAGGGAGAAGAAGAAGGGGGAGGAGGAGAAGAAGAAATGTCATCATACTTGCATTGTTTGTTAAGTTTATTCTGCACAAAAGCACAGCTGTATGTTAATAAATATGCGCCTATGGGCGTCTTAACGAAGGTCAGTAACCTGCTTAAGTTAATTTATCTTGGCTGTATGTCTGGGGTGGTTAACCTGAAAGTAGCTGTATGAAGTGAAAGAGAACTAGTGGCAACTCAAGACTGGAATTTTCACGACCTTTGAAATTCAGTACAGTAAAGGAATTCTATCAGGTTGCTGTGAAGGCATTTTGGGGGAATATTGTTGCTAGTCTGTACAGTCGCTTGCCAAATTATGTCTGTTAGACTCGCCAAGGAATCGTCAGCATCTTCATTTCCTCGCCAATTTGCTATTGTTTCGTTTATCTCTACAGATCCTGGCCAAGTCTCCGCTTTTAGCCTCTACAGTTCAACTGACAGTTATTGTTAACTTTATCTCCACAAATTATCCTTGTTAACTTCATTTCCAAGCCATATTATGGTTTTTTAACCATACCCGTTTCTTTCAAAGCAAAGTTATCATTGTAAACCTGTATAGTCCTATTTAGGTCGGGTTGCCAGATACATGGGCACCAAAAGGAGGACATAATAAGACAAAAAAGAGGATAAAGGAGGACATATTGAATGTTTCATTTGAATCATTCTAGATTAAACCCGCAATCAGTACAAGTTTATTAAAATAGCTGCCAATAAGTGTATCTTACTCTTAGGGAATCGACCAAGAAACAATTATGTTAAAAAATAAATATAAATGCAATGGAGGCCTTTTTTCAAAATGCGAAAAAAAATAAATCATTATTTAAACAGCTATTGTACAATTATTACCTTATAATCTTTATTAATTACTCATAAAATATTTTTTTTTAAACGCAAAGTATAAGAAAAGCCGGACATTTTAAAGATATTTAGCTTTGCCTGCTGGACGAAGAATACAGTATTAGGCTAAAAAGGAGGACATGTCCTCCTTTTGCCGGACGTCTGGCAACCCTATATATTATTTTTTTTTTTTCCGCATATCTTTACAGGGCATCTCTGTCAACACCAGCATGTTACCACTGTCGTTGATTTCTTGGCAAGATTACACTCAGTAGTTTGCCATTGCTTTCTGAGCGGCCGGCTCACTTATCCCGTAAGTCACCAACGCAGTGAGAACCGCTACCAATTCTCGCGCGCTGCGTTACCCTACGTGGATAAACGGGATTACGGAGAAAGTCGTTTAACGCCTTAACGCCAGGGAGACCAACCCTATATTTAGGTTGTAGTAATTCACCGTTACAGCCGCTGCTGCTCGCTTCTACAGTTGCTCACCAGGTTAACGTTATTAATCCCTACAGCTCCTTATTAAATGTGTTAATTTCTACAGTTCCTCGCCAAGTTAACGTCATTGCCCTTTACAGTTCCTCACTAAATATGTTAATTTCTACAGCTCTTCACTCATCTCATCTCTCTCATCTCATCTTGTTCCTCTTGTACCTTGCGGTGTCGAGGTGAAGTATAAACAGCGGGAGAGTGCCCGATTATGGGCTTCATGTATCGATATTCCCATGGACTCTGTTATTCCCTGCGTCCATCGTTTACGTGGTTGGCCTCTTTCCCTGCTCCTCACTAAATGTGTTAATTTCTACAGCTCCTCACTAAATGTGTCAATTTCTACAGCTCCTCACTAAATGATTTATTTTTACAGCTCCGCACGAAATGTTTTAATTTTTACAGCTCCTCACTAAATGTGTTAATTTCTACAGCTCCTCACTAAATGATTTATTGTTACAGCTCCGCACTAAATGTGTTAATTGCCACAGCTCCTCACTAGATGTGTTAATTTCTACATCTCTTCAATAAATGGGTTAATTTTTAAACCTCCTGACCTAAGTTATCTTTACTAGTCTCAAAAGCTATCTGCATCGCTTATCTACAATGAGATGGCATTAACCTTATTCAAGGAAGCTTCACATTGAAACCTTTAAAGTGTTATCGAAGTTATAATAACCATGTCATTGCCTTGTAACCTGTCAATATTGTTGTTAAGAATGTCAAGAGTGTTAAACGTTTGACATCACGGTTCAGACGAACACTGTGACGTCATAAGGACAGTTTAAAGATGGCCGCCCCATATTCGAGATTCAACAAAGAGAAGCAGCATTCTTTTATCCGTTTTATTTTTTAAATCAGTGAAGGGGTGAAACCTATTGAAATTCATTGTGAAAAGAAGGCTCACTATGGTTATGCGTGCCTGTCAGTCCAGCAAGTGTATGCGTTGAGTAGGAAGGTTCAAAACGGCATGACTTCTGTGACAGGCTGTTCACAATCGAGTCAGGCACACCGAGTTGTGACGCCAGAGTCGATTTTGTCTACAGGAATCCGCGCACTTTATCGGCGCTGGAGGACTTGGCTTGAACGCAGTGGTAACTACGAAGAAAAATGATACATTTGTTCTTTACTTTTTCAGAATATATTCTCTCTCTCAGCAGTCTTTGCCACAATAAGAACCATTAGAAGAAGAAAGCAAAGAGCAAGAAAATACATGCCATGCGAATCAGTAAACTTAAAAAACCTTAAAGGCGAGGCAGTAAGGGAAATTTATCAGAAAGAACTAACTGAAACCTTTGTAAAATTACCCATATAAAGAAAGACAGTGGAAGAAGAATGGGAGATGTTCAAATCAAGCATTTTAAATGCTGCAAAAATGACATGTGGAACCACGAAAAAAACGCAAAACACGGATAAAGAAAATAACAAATTGGTGGAACGCAGAGGCAAAGAAAGCGGTAAAAGACAAAAAGGGAAAATATAAAAAGTGGTTAAAGAGCAAACAGGAATGTGATTACATAGAATACAGAATACCGAGAAGACATGTGAATAGAATAGTAAAGAGGGATAAACAAAAAGACTGGGAAGAGTATGGAGAAACCCTAAATAAAAACTACAAGGAGGCAACTAGAAACTTCTACAAAAAGATAAGTGCAATGCGAACCAGAGGAGAACCCACTGACCCAACTTAAATAATTAACAGCGAGAATGGAGAACCAATAAGTGAACAAAAACAAATCCTAATAAGATGGAAGCAGTATTTCGAACAACTTCTCAACATCCCATCAGATGTCACAGGAATTCATGAAACCTACACAGATGCCACCGAAGAACTAGAACCAGACATACCAAAAGAAGAAATTATAGAAGCCATCAGATTAGCCCCATTGAACAAATCGCCAGAACAAGATGAAATACCAAATGAACTAATTAAAGCAGCAAGAAAAGTAGAAACAGCATGGCTACATAGACTATTCAACCATGTTTGGGTAGAACAACAGACACCACGAGACTGGGGAAATGCCATAATTATCCCAATTTGGAAAAACAAAGGCAGCAAAAGAGATTGCACACAATACAGAGACATTTCACTGTTGAGTCATACTGGGAAAATATTTTGTAAAATTCTTGAGAAAAGATTACGAACAACTATAGAACCCCAGTTAAGTGAAACACAACTTGGATTTAGGAAAAACAAAGGATGAACAGATGCCATTTTTGCCATTTGACAACTTATAGAAAAATCAATCGAATTCAATGAAACACCCTACTTAGCCTTTGTCGACCAAGAAAAGGCATTTGATAGAGTAGATAGAAACAAGCTCTGGGAAATCCTTAAACAATATGGAGTGAGTACACATCTAACACACCTATGTAGAAGCTTATACAACAACAGTGAATGCATAGTGAGGGCAACTGGAGGACACTCAGAACCCTTCACCATATGATCTGGAGTACGGCAAGGTTGTGTCATGTCCCCATGTGAAGAAACCAGCCAAATATAGACCGCAAGAATACCGCATGACGAGAACACACAGAAGAAGAACCATCTGTAGGTCTAACCATTAAAGAACTCCTGTTTGCGGACGATCAGGCACTAATAGCAAAATCAGAAGCTGAATTACAAGACCACATGAATAGTCTAAACGAAATGTATAGGGAACATAACATGAAAATTAGCACAAGCAAAACAGAGGTAATGACTCTAACTAAAGAAGAAAAAAACAACAACAATTCACCTAAACGAACATCCCTTGAAACAAGTAAAGAGTTTCAAGTACCTAGGAAGTATAATATCATCAAATGGCTGATCAGAAGACGAGATGGAAAATAGATGCACTAAGGCAAACCAACTCATTGGACAAATGGCACCAATACTAAAGAACAAACATGTATCAATAACTACTAAGAAAGCATTTTACAACCAATCTTCCTACCAACTCTATGCTACCAATGCCAAACCTGGACAATGACAGTAAAAGAGAAAAAAAAATATAACAACAATAGAAATGGGATTCCTGAGAAGAATACTCAACGTATCAAGAAGAGATAAGATCAGAAATGAAGAAATCAGGACTAAAGTGAGGGTTAAAGCAGCACTAGATTTTATTAGAAAGCAGCAAGTCAAATGGTTTGGCCATGCAAGTAGGCTACCAGTCAACAGTATACCACAACAAGCAATGATGTACAGACCAGATGGAAACAGAGGAAGAGACCGACCACGTAAACGTTGGATGGAGGGAATAGCAGAGTCCATGGGAATATCGATACATGAAGCCTATAATCGGGCACTCTCACGATGTTTATACTTCACCTCGACACCGCAAGGTACAAGAGGAACATGATGAGATGAGATTCTCTCTCTCTCTCTCTCTCTCTCTCTCTCTCTCTCTCTCTCTCTCTCTCTCTCTCTCTCTCTCTCACACACACACACACACACACACACATACAAAATTAAGGTTTTCATTTGAAGCCTCCTCGTACTATGAGTCAATTGTCATTTACTGCCAATATAGTACCTTGCGGTGTATGGCGGGGGGGGGGGGGGGGGGGGGGTCTTTGAGCCTGAGGAATTAAGGCTGCCTGGCTAGTGCAGTCGCCGCGAACTGTGCAAGTTAGGATTTTCTCTTTGCCCCCGACAGAAAAAAATCCCATACCTTACCGGGGATTCGAACCCGGGTCTCCCGAAGGAGAATCCGGCGTTCTAGCCACTCGGCCAGCCGCTTCTCTTGTTCTAAGAGTAATACGACATATATTTGTTTTACAAAGGAAAATAGAGCGGCTAGACGAGCTTATTTAGACAGAAAGACCTTGATATTTCTATAGAAAAATAACTTTCCAAGACGGGGTGTGGGGGATGAGGGTCTCATCTCATCTCATCATGTTCCTCTTGTACCTTGCGGTGTCGAGGTGAAGTATAAACTTCGTGAGAGTGCCCGGTTATGGGCTTCGTATATCGACATTCCCATGGATTCTGTTATTCCCTCCGTCCAGCGTTTACGTGGTCGGCCTCTTCCTCTGTTTCCATCTGGTCTGTACGTCATTGCCTGTTGTGGCATGCTGTTGACTGGTAGCCTACTTGCATGGCCAAACCATTTGACTTGCTGCTTTCTAATAAAATCTAGAGCAGCTTTAACCCCCACTTTAGTCCTGATTTCTTCATTTCTGATCTTATCTCTTCTTGATACGTTGAGTATTCTTCTCAGGAACCTCATTTCTGTTGTTGTGATTTTTCTTTTCTCTTTTTCTGTACTTCTTAGTTTTTCTACGAGCAGTATGAAGATCCCCTGCCGGCTTGCTAGGCCAGTCGCAGGTTTAGGACACTAATCTGACCACAGGGAGTCCATCCCCTATGGCGAGCCATAGCCCCGTTAGCCCATGACCTCGCGGTCATGATGAGGGTATTGAGGCAAAAAGACGAGTTTAATTAACAAAGAAAGACGATGATATTTCTATCGAAAGACGAACTTTCCAAGACAAAAAAATGAGGACGGTGAGACAAAAAGACGAGTTTATATAGACAGAACTCTGTGGATATTTCTTTAGAAAAATTGACTTTCCAAGATGAAAAATTAGGATATTGAGGCAATAATGCAAGTTTAATTAACACAGACAGACGTAGATATTTCTATAGAATAATGAACTTTCCCAGACAGAAAAATTAGAATATAGAGAGAAAAAATATGAGCCTATTAAGACGGAAAGATGAACATATCGGAGCAGGTGTATGAACATACTAATATTAATAAATAACCCAATTGAGGCATAAAAATTAAGATATTGAGACATAGTGATGGTTTATTTGGTTGTTTCGGGATTTGAGATTTGAAGATTGAGCACAACCCACTACTGGCAACGCTGAATACGATCAACATAACGATGGGGTTAGTGATTAACTGTCATGACTGACTATGGTACTATGAAGGGATACACCTGGCTTGGCGTAGTCGTTAGGTTTTTCTTTTTCGCTCCAGACAGAAAAATAATCGATTAACTTACCGGGTATTCGAACCCGGGTCTCCTGAATGCGACCCCGGCTTTTTAGCCACTCTGCCAGACGCTGCTCGATGGATTTAGTAAAATAAATATTAGCAGACGGAAAGGTAAGTATATCAAGACGGAAAGATAAGCATATCAAGACGGAAAGAAGCATATCAAGACGGAAAGATAAGCATATCAAGACGGAAAGATAAGTATATCAAGACGGAAAGGTAAGTATATCAAGACGGAAAGATAAGTATATCAAGACGGAAAGATAAACATATCAAAGACGGAATGATAAGTATATCAAGACGGAAAGATAAACATATCAAGACGGAAAGATAAACATATCAAGACGGAAAGATAATTATATCAAGACGGAAAGATAAACATATCAAGAGGGAAAGATAAGTATATCAAGACGGAAAGATAATCATATCAAGACGGAAAGATAATCATATCAAGACGGAAAGATAAGTATATCAAGACGGAAAGATAAACATATCAAGACGGAAAGATAAGTATATCAAGACGGAAAGATAAGCATATCAAGACGGAAAGAAGCATATCAAGACGGAAAGATAAACATATCAAGACGGAAAGATAAGCATATCAAGACGGAAAGATAAGCATATCAAGACGGAAAGATAAGTATATCAAGACGGAAAGATAAACATATCAAGACGGAAAGATAAGTATATCAAGACGGAAAGATAAACATATCAAGACGGAAAGGTAAGTATATCAAGACGGAAAGATAAGTATATCAAGACGGAAAGATAAACATATCAAGACGGAAAGGTAAGTATATCAAGACGGAAAGATAAGTATATCAAGACGGAAAGATAAGTATATCAAGACGGAAAGATAAGTATATCAAGACGGAAAGATAAACATATCAAGACGGAAAGATAAGTATATCAAGACGGAAAGATAAGTATATCAAGACGGAAAGATAAGCATATCAAGACGGAAAGATAAGTATGTAAGACGGAAAGGTCTTAAAGATGAACCTATTGTAACAGACAGATCAGGGTAATGAGTTGGAATACGAAGAGAAACGGGCCCAACACCTCCACCAGTCCAGTTGGACTAAAATGTTGACTCCTTGTTCTTGACTTGGGGGACGTAAATTGCAAGTACTTCAGAAGTCGGAATGGGTTCGCCTGATGGCGAGTGACACTGGTAATGAGGAAAACTAATCCACATGCAAAAATCAGTCCGGTGCACTCGAAGTGTGAGCGAACGATTCTTTTTTTAAAGGCGAAGCAAGATAATGACCCAGATAACAGACAAAGCCACGACCTAAATGTCGCACATTAAAATATTAACAATGTTTGCCATTGTTATTAAATGCATATCTTAAGGCGTTAAAAACACACTTCTGCCCACTCCACACCACTCACACTCAGATGACGAATCAGGCATTTGCTGTGCTTCTTCCACTTAACTCCGCTAGTAATAGGCTCATTTGTCTGTCGCAGTAAGCTCATTTGTCTGTCGCAGTAAGCTCATTTGTCTGCTGCAGTAAGCGCATTTGTCTGATTCATACAGCTCATTTGTCTGTCGCAGTAAGCTCACTTGTCTGTCGCAGTAAGCTCATTTGTCTGTCGCAGTAAGCTCATTTGTCTGCTGCAGTAAGCGCATTTGTCTGATTCATACAGCTCATTTGTCTGTCGCAGTAAGCTCATTTGTCTGTCGCAGTAAGCTCATTTGTCTGTCGCAGTAAGCTCATTTGTCTGTCGCAGTAAGCTCATTTGTCTGTCGCAGTAAGCTCATTTGTCTGTCGCAGTAAGCTCATTTGTCTGTCGCAGTAAGCTCATTTGTCTGCTGCAGTAAGCGCATTTGTCTGTCGCAGTAAGGTCATTTGTCTGTCGCAGTAAGCTCATTTGTCTGCTGCAGTAAGCTCACTTGTCTGTCGCAGTAAGCTCATTTGTCTGCTGCAGTAAGCTCACTTGTCTGTCGCAGTAAGCTCATTTGTCTGTCGCAGTAAGCTCATTTGTCTGTCGCAGTAAGCTCATTTGTCTGTCGCAGTAAGCTCATTTGTCTGCTGCAGTAAGCTCACTTGTCTGTCGCAGTAAGCTCATTTGTCTGCTGCAGTAAGCTCACTTGTCTGTCGCAGTAAGCTCATTTGTCTGCTGCAGTAAGCGCATTTGTCTGTAGCAGTAAGCTCATTTGTCTGTCGCAGTAAGCTCATTTGTCTGTCGCAGTAAGCTCACTTGTCTGCTGCAGTAAGCTCACTTGTCTGTCGCAGTAAGCTCATTTGTCTGTTGCAGTAAGCGCATTTGTCTGCTGCAGTAAGCTCACTTGTCTGCTGCAGTAAGCTCACTTGTCTGCTGCAGTAAGCTCATTTGTCTGTCGCAGTAAGCTCATTTGTCTGCTGCAGTAAGCTCACTTGTCTGCTGCAGTAAGCTCACTTGTCTGTCGCAGTAAGCTCATTTGTCTGTCGCAGTAAGCTCATTTGTCTGTCGCAGTAAGCTCATTTGTCTGCTGCAGTAAGCGCATTTGTCTGTCGCAGTAAGCTCATTTGTCTGCTGCAGTAAGCTCATTTGTCTGCTGCAGTAAGCTCATTTGTCTGCTGCAGTAAGCTCATTTGTCTGATTCATACAGCTCATTTGTCTGTCGCAGTAAGCTCATTTGTCTGTCGCAGTAAGCTCATTTGTCTGTCGCAGTAAGCTCATTTGTCTGTCGCAGTAAGCTCATTTGTCTGTCGCAGTAAGCTCATTTGTCTGTCGCAGTAAGCTCATTTGTCTGTCGCAGTAAGCTCATTTGTCTGCTGCAGTAAGCGCATTTGTCTGTCGCAGTAAGCTCATTTGTCTGTCGCAGTAAGCTCATTTGTCTGCTGCAGTAAGCTCATTTGTCTGCTGCAGTAAGCTCATTTGTCTGCTGCAGTAAGCGCATTTGTCTGCTGCAGTAAGCTCATTTGTCTGCTGCAGTAAGCTCATTTGTCTGATTCATACAGCTCATTTGTCTGCTGCAGTAAGCTCACTTGTCTGTCGCAGTAAGCTCATTTGTCTGCTGCAGTAAGCTCACTTGTCTGTCGCAGTAAGCTCACTTGTCTGCTGCAGTAAGCTCATTTGTCTGTCGCAGTAAGCTCATTTGTCTGTCGCAGTAAGCTCATTTGTCTGTCGCAGTAAGCTCATTTGTCTGCTGCAGTAAGCGCATTTGTCTGTCGCAGTAAGCTCATTTGTCTGTCGCAGTAAGCTCATTTGTCTGCTGCAGTAAGCTCATTTGTCTGCTGCAGTAAGCGCATTTGTCTGCTGCAGTAAGCTCATTTGTCTGTCGCAGTAAGCTCATTTGTCTGTCGCAGTAAGCTCATTTGTCTGTCGCAGTAAGCTCATTTGTCTGCTGCAGTAAGCGCATTTGTCTGTCGCAGTAAGCTCATTTGTCTGTCGCAGTAAGCTCATTTGTCTGCTGCAGTAAGCTCATTTGTCTGCTGCAGTAAGCGCATTTGTCTGCTGCAGTAAGCTCATTTGTCTGCTGCAGTAAGCTCATTTGTCTGATTCATACAGCTCATTTGTCTGCTGCAGTAAGCTCATTTGTCTGTCGCAGTAAGCTCATTTGTCTGCTGCAGTAAGCTCACTTGTCTGTCGCAGTAAGCTCACTTGTCTGCTGCAGTAAGCTCATTTGTCTGTCGCAGTAAGCTCATTTGTCTGTCGCAGTAAGCTCATTTGTCTGTCGCAGTAAGCTCATTTGTCTGCTGCAGTAAGCGCATTTGTCTGTCGCAGTAAGCTCATTTGTCTGTCGCAGTAAGCTCATTTGTCTGCTGCAGTAAGCTCATTTGTCTGCTGCAGTAAGCGCATTTGTCTGCTGCAGTAAGCTCATTTGTCTGCTGCAGTAAGCTCATTTGTCTGATTCATACAGCTCATTTGTCTGCTGCAGTAAGCTCACTTGTCTGTCGCAGTAAGCTCATTTGTCTGTCGCAGTAAGCTCATTTGTCTGCTGCAGTAAGCTCACTTGTCTGTCGCAGTAAGCTCATTTGTCTGCTGCAGTAAGCTCACTTGTCTGCTGCAGTAAGCTCACTTGTCTGTCGCAGTAAGCTCATTTGTCTGTCGCAGTAAGCTCACTTGTCTGCTGCAGTAAGCTCACTTGTCTGTCGCAGTAAGCTCACTTGTCTGTCGCAGTAAGCTCATTTGTCTGCTGCAGTAAGCTCACTTGTCTGTCGCAGTAAGCTCACTTGTCTGCTGCAGTAAGCTCACTTGTCTGCTGCAGTAAGCTCACTTGTCTGCTGCAGTAAGCTCATTTGTCTGTCGCAGTAAGCTCATTTGTCTGCTGCAGTAAGCTCACTTGTCTGCTGCAGTAAGCTCACTTGTCTGTCGCAGTAAGCTCATTTGTCTGTCGCAGTAAGCTCATTTGTCTGTCGCAGTAAGCTCATTTGTCTGCTGCAGTAAGCGCATTTGTCTGTCGCAGTAAGCTCATTTGTCTGTCGCAGTAAGCTCATTTGTCTGTCGCAGTAAGCTCATTTGTCTGCTGCAGTAAGCTCATTTGTCTGTCGCAGTAAGCTCATTTGTCTGTCGCAGTAAGCTCATTTGTCTGCTGCAGTAAGCTCATTTGTCTGCTGCAGTAAGCTCATTTGTCTGCTGCAGTAAGCTCACTTGTCTGTCGCAGTAAGCTCATTTGTCTGTCGCAGTAAGCTCATTTGTCTGCTGCAGTAAGCGCATTTGTCTGATTCATACAGCTCATTTGTCTGTCGCAGTAAGCTCATTTGTCTGTCGCAGTAAGCTCATTTGTCTGTCGCAGTAAGCTCATTTGTCTGTCGCAGTAAGCTCATTTGTCTGTCGCAGTAAGCTCATTTGTCTGTCGCAGTAAGCTCATTTGTCTGTCGCAGTAAGCTCATTTGTCTGCTGCAGTAAGCGCATTTGTCTGTCGCAGTAAGCTCATTTGTCTGTCGCAGTAAGCTCATTTGTCTGTCGCAGTAAGCTCATTTGTCTGCTGCAGTAAGCGCATTTGTCTGCTGCAGTAAGCTCATTTGTCTGATTCATACAGCTCATTTGTCTGTCGCAGTAAGCTCATTTGTCTGCTGCAGTAAGCTCATTTGTCTGATTCATACAGCTCATTTGTCTGTCGCAGTAAGCTCATTTGTCTGTCGCAGTAAGCTCATTTGTCTGCTGCAGTAAGCGCATTTGTCTGATTCATACAGCTCATTTGTCTGCTGCAGTAAGCTCATTTGTCTGTCGCAGTAAGCTCATTTGTCTGCTGCAGTAAGCTCATTTGTCTGTCGCAGTAAGCTCATTTGTCTGCTGCAGTAAGCTCATTTGTCTGCTGCAGTAAGCTCACTTGTCTGTCGCAGTAAGCTCATTTGTCTGTCGCAGTAAGCTCACTTGTCTGTCGCAGTAAGCTCATTTGTCTGCTGCAGTAAGCTCATTTGTCTGCTGCAGTAAGCTCATTTGTCTGTCGCAGTAAGCTCACTTGTCTGTCGCAGTAAGCTCATTTGTCTGCTGCAGTAAGCTCACTTGTCTGTCGCAGTAAGCTCATTTGTCTGTCGCAGTAAGCTCACTTGTCTGTCGCAGTAAGCTCATTTGTCTGTCGCAGTAAGCTCATTTGTCTGTCGCAGTAAGCTCATTTGTCTGTCGCAGTAAGCTCATTTGTCTGTCGCAGTAAGCTCATTTGTCTGTCGCAGTAAGCTCATTTGTCTGTCGCAGTAAGCTCATTTGTCTGTCGCAGTAAGCTCATTTGTCTGATTCATACAGCTCATTTGTCTGCTGCAGTAAGCTCATTTGTCTGATTCATACAGCTCATTTGTCTGATTCATACAGCTCATTTGTCTGTCGCAGTAAGCTCATTTGTCTGTCGCAGTAAGCTCATTTGTCTGCTGCAGTAAGCGCATTTGTCTGATTCATACAGCTCATTTGTCTGTCGCAGTAAGCTCATTTGTCTGTCGCAGTAAGCTCATTTGTCTGTCGCAGTAAGCTCATTTGTCTGCTGCAGTAAGCTCATTTGTCTGATTCATACAGCTCATTTGTCTGTCGCAGTAAGCTCATTTGTCTGTCGCAGTAAGCTCATTTGTCTGTCGCAGTAAGCTCATTTGTCTGATTCATACAGCTCATTTGTCTGCTGCAGTAAGCTCATTTGTCTGATTCATACAGCTCATTTGTCTACCGCAGTAAGCTAATTTGTCTACCGCAGTAAGCTAATTTATTTTTGCGTTCGTTTGCTTGGAACTGTCCATCAAGTGGTAATCGTCTTGAGCTGGTGGTGGTGGCTTTGTGATTGATTTTATCATTCTTTTCTTTTGGTGGCACGGAAGAAGTTCATAATCTCGCATACCGCGTTCGATTTGGTAGCAGACCGCTTTGCGTTGATTTTCCTACAATGGTATGAGTGTCAGTCGTCCAGAAAGCAATTTTAAATTACTGAACGTAAGCGTGCCAAGAAATTACAGACAAAACATGATGTGGTTGACTGCGACGTCTTGTAAAGGATATGCAACTAACAGGCACATCAGGTTGCTCTTCTATCGCTCATCCCTTGGCTAATCGATCGGCTCTCTCTCCCGTTTCCAAGCACTCCACAGTGACTTACGCTGGGTTGCCTAGTTCAGATAGCTGTGTCCTAGTACTGGCAATTTCCCAGACAGGAGCGCCTCGAGTACTGATTTTCCCTCTATCAGGACCACCACAGGCTGTGTACCATTGTTGGTATTCATAATTTATGTCGCGATGTTGATTGCCTGGATTTCAGCATCATAGTTACATGGGCCAGTTTTTTTCGTTTGCTCGCATTTTGCAGAATGTCACAATTTCCCGATCCTTCATGGGCCGCGATATTCTAAGAATGTGTCCGCGAAATTTTAAGTTCAACAGCCCCGAGTTTCTTGTTTGCTTATTGCGAAATGGTATTAAGTCAAGTAATTCATGGTTACCGCAGAAGAATGTCTCGGTGTGTTAACCACGCATAGAAAGAACAGATGGTTCAATCAAAAATGTGAAGAAGCAGTCATTAGGAAGAAGAATGCCAGACATGTATGGTTAAATGACATCAATAACATCCAAAAGGAAGAGCATTATAGAAATGAATGTAAAGAGGCTACAAAAATAGTCAGACAGCAGAAGCGAGAATATATGAGTAATATAATCAAAGATATGGAGACTAATCACCAGAAAAATGAATCCAGAAAATTTTTTAAAGAACTGAAGTCAATGAAACGAGGGCACCAACAAAACACATATGGTTTAAAAGACAAAAATGGGAATATGATAAATACCAATGAGGAAATGTGCAACACATGGAAAGAATATTTTATTGAATTACTAAATTGTGAAGCTCCAAGTAACATTTTCTCACAGGAAGAGGTTCTAACATGCGAACCACAAATTGAAGAACCTACATTTGAAGAAATCCTATATGTAATCACACGACTTAAAAACAATAAGGCAACTGGGACTGATGGAATTGCTGCTGAATTTATAAAGGCAGGTGGCCATGCATTACATCTAAAGCTATACGAACTAATAATAAAAATCTGGAGGACAGAAGAATTACCCCATGACTGGAAAGAGTCATTATTGATACCTATCTTTAAGAAAGGAGACAAGTTCCAATGTGGAAATTATAGAGGAATATCACTACTGTCCACAAGCTATAAGATACTATCCGCAGTATTACTAAATAAACTAAAACCATATTCAGAAGACATATTAGGTGACTACCAGGCGGGTTTTAGACAAAACAGATCAACAATAGATCAGATATTTATCTTACGACAAATAGCCGAGAAACATTGGGAATATAAAAGAGATCTCCATAACATTTTTGTGGATTTTAAAAGGGCTTATGATAGTGTCCATAGGAATAGTCTATGGAATGCTATGCAGGAATTTGGAATACCAAGGAAGTTAATCAACATGACCAGACTGTGCATGGAAGATACTTCTAATATAGTAACATATAAAGGCAGGAAATCAGACCCCTTCCAAATAACATCTGGCTTGAAACAAGGTGATGCACTATCGCCGCTACTCTTCAATCTGGCTCTAGAGAAAGTTGTAAGGAAGGTAAAGGAGGAATGTGATATTGGAGGAACATCCAAGCTGCTTGGTTATGCAGATGATATAGATATTATAGGGCAAAGTGAACAAAAGACATTGGAAATATTGACTCACTTAAAGGAAAAAGCCCAACAGATGGGGCTGGTTATCAACCAAGATAAGACAGAATATATGGTAATTTCAAGAGACGGAATGGCTAGAAACTCTGGCCACATACAAATAGATAATATGACCATTAAAAGAACGGAAACATACAAATACCTGGGTACGATCTTCAACTGCTCCAACATCATAAGGGAAGAAATACAAACTAGAATCAACTCTGGAAATAAGATATACTATGCACTACAACATCTACTAAGATCAAAGGCGCTATCTCGTAACACCAAAATCACAATATACAAAACACTGATCAGACCAGTTGTGCTGTATGGCTCTGAAACCTGGAGTACAACGAAAGGAGACGAAGCCTTGTTACAAACCTTTGAGAACAAAATTTTAAGACGCATCTTTGGACCCATTAGGGATACACAAAGTGGAGAGTGGAAAAGAAGAAGTAACAAAGACATTTATGATCTGTTTAAGTCCCCGCTAATCACTGGTATCATGAAGGCTAATAGACTACAATGGCTGGGGCATATAGAAAGAATGGAAGATAATAGGGAAACAAAACTCGCTTACACTCAGGAAATAAATGACCGTAGACCCCGAGGTAGACCAAGAAGGCGGTGGAGAGATAATACATGTACAGACCTACAAGCACTTGGAATCAACGACTGGCAAGAGAAGGTCCACCAGAGAGACGAATGGAGACGGATTGTATTTGCAGCAAAGAACCTCAATGGCTCGGAACGCTGAAGAAGAAGAAGAAGAATTCATGGTTGCTCAGCCTGAAGGCAGTTATGTGTTTTGTTTAACTCGATCCATACGTCTAGCTAGCTTTGTTACTGCCCGTAAACTTATTCGTGTGCAATTAATGTGATGGTTTCCCCCAAACGTCCGCACCCAGGTAAAATAACCACGTACATTAAGACAGTATATTGTTTCTGAAGAAGTTTTCTTACATGTTAAATGATTGTTGTGTAAAACGTCATCAGCATTGTATAACAATGACACGGGTCTTGAGATTGCAACTAATTTGAATATCATCGCTACATAATTAACAAGTTTCAGAAGGAAACAACGTATCAGTGCAGACGTAAAGCAGTACGAAGAACATATAACATAAGATAAGCAGATTAATAACCAGCATTTAACTTCTAAGCACATGTACGGTTCTTGTAACAAGAGGGATCGTCGCTGCAGCTGCGAAGTTCGTGTTCTGTGCGAAGCTTTCGGCAGGCCGCTCTGCGGGAAAGAGACCAAGACATCTGGGGAAAACCCAGTGCAATTAACAGATTCGGTGCCAGATAGAAAGTAGGTTTGGTCCAAACAAAAATGGATGACGGAAAATGTGAAGTAGGGGTGTGTCTCAGTTATAACTAAAAAGTTGTTAATGTGGTAGCAGACATGTTGTATTATATATCAAATTAAAGGGGGTTTTATATGGCAAATTACTGTATATAATCCCTTGGCAGATACGGGAAGTGGATTAAGTAGGTGAACGATAAATCATCCCACGGCACTTAATTGATTAAGTCGATAATCTAACCATTACATGCATTTGTAGACCTTTTCACGAACATAACACCATTTTGTAGATCTTTGCACAAACATAACAACCAGTTGTAAACCTTTTCACAAACATTACACCCATTTGTAGACATTTCTACAAACAAAACACTACACCCATTTGTAGACCTTCTCACAAACATTACACCCATTTGTAGACCATTTCACAAACATGACACCCATTTGTAGACCTTCTCACAAACATTACACCCATTTGTAGACCATTTCACAAACATGACACCCATTTGTAGACCATTTCACAAACATTACATCCATGTGCAGACCATTTCACAAACATTACACCCATTTGTAGGCCATTTCACAAACATTACACCCATGTGCAGACCATTTCACAAACATTACACCCATGTGCAGACCATTTCACAAACATTACATCCATTTGTAGACCATTTCACAAACATGACACCCATTTATAGACCATTTCAAAACCATTTAACTCCATTTTTAGACCATTTCACAAACATGACACCCATTTGTAGACCATTTCACAAACATTACACCCATTTGTAGACCTTTTCACAAACATTCCACTAGTTTGTAGCGTCACAGGGTTATTGACAGATAGAACTGGCTGTGGTTGTGTCTAGTGTATGTCGGTGTGAATACTGTGCTGGACGACTGCTCAACAACTAAGAGTCAATATAGAACACCAGCCTGCACACACAAACTTTATTGCGGATGAATATATATATATATATATATATATATATATATATATATATATATATATATATATATATATATATATATATACACACACACACACTGCACATGCACATTTCCAGAAACAATCAGAGTATAAGTTACGGACTCTTCTCCGTCCGTGAATGTAACCAACTCCCCTGAGTATCTGCTCTCTGGACCCAGTTCCCCTCACTGGTCCAGGACTCCACTCTCCTGGCTAAGTTTTCCTAGCTCAGCCCCAGAAATCAACCGTCTGGCTAAGTCTCCCTCACTTAGCCCCAGAATTTAACTGTCCCAAAAGTTTTCCAGACTTCTGTCTTTATTCACTATCCCCTGGCCCACCCGTGAAAGTCTATTTCACATTTGAACCCCATTATTAGCTTCCATCAAAATACCTGTCTGGGTTTGCCTTGTCTATTCCCTCTCTCGCGCGTTCCTCTTTGTCCCCTGGTGACTCAGACTGACATCTAAGCGCAATAACAATCCCTTTTGTTGGGTCTCAACCATTGTCTTGGGATTCATTACTCCACATCTCTGACCTCACATCCGCTTTCCTCTTATCTTCACACCTGTAACCTTTATTGTATTTTTCAAATTCTTAACCTCTACATCCGCCCCACGTTCGCGTAAAAACACGCACGTTACATGTAGACCATTTCGCAAATTTTACACTTATATGTAGACGATTTCACAAACATGAAACCCTATTTGTAGACCATTACACCCCATTTGTAGACCATTACACCCCATTTGTAGACCATTTCACAAACATTAAACGACATCGAAGCTTTAGATCTAAAATGTTGTAGAATAATTCTTGGAACATTCTGGACTAAGAAGATGAACCATCTGACATCAATTAAGACATTCGGAGGTCAGCACTGCCGAATGGATAAGAACGTACGTTCTTAAACATCCTGTGTGTTGATGCCGAGGTTGCAGGTTCAACCCCCCCCCCCCCTACTTCGGTCAATTGGACTAAACTAAAATGTTTTCTTCTCGTCCTTCACTTAGGAACGTAAATTACAAGTACCTCTGAAGTCGTAGTGAGTTTGCCTGATGGCGAGGGACACTGATGCTAGGGAAAGCTGACCCACACACAAACGTCAGTCCAGTGCACTAGAAGTACTGTACGTCAATGGACTACGCTTGAGTTAAAAGCCAGCGAACGAAAAATAAAATATTATTTTTCCTCCCAAAGAGTTCCTTTGAGACTCGACCTGGGGCACACCTGTTTGACCTTTGAGTTCACTTGACTTCCTGCTCTATGAAAACATTTCCTCTGAGATTACCCAAGCTCCGCGTCAATAACCTAACTCGCATTAACAGAGGCCACCCAGAAGGCAAAGTCCCCGGGATCCAATTTCCCGTCAGAGGTTAATTGTTAGGTCACACACAAAAATATGCAGACGTGATTATCTTTCTCATTTTCTTGTCTAGGATCACAACAATACATTCACCTGTGCGATTACTCGTCAGGTGCCGTATTAAAGATTATTATTAACCTTAATGCACCAGTGGGAGGGATGGGCTGGAAATACCTATTTGCGATTCAAGGCAGATTTTCATAAATGTTGTTATTTAGAGCAATTGGGGTTCTTCTTCTTCTTCTTCTTCTTCTTCTTCTTCTTCTTCTTCTTCTTCTTCTTCTTCTTCTTCTTCTTCTTCTTCTTCTTCTTCTTCTCTTATTTCTTTCTGTCTTTGCATCCTCTTTGTTTCTTCATGTTTTACTTATCTTCAAATGTCATTAAGCTCTCTCTCTCTCTCTCTCTCTCTCTCTCTCTCTCTCTCTCTCTCTCTCTCTCTCTCTCTCTCTCTCTCTCGTCTTCCCCTCCCCCCTCTTTATTATTTTCTTCTTCTCGCAACTCTCTTTGTTCCAGACAAATTTTCTCCACCTATTCTTGGCTAATATACATGTCTGAAAGGCATGGTACAATTTTTGTGGCTATACGCGTATTCTACGCACATTCCGTGGTTGTGGGTTCATGTGTGTGTGATACATTTGGCGAATGAAGACACTTTCTATAGGTGTAGTATGATACACTTGGCGAATGAAGACACTTTCTATAGGTGTAGTATGATACACTTGGTGAATTGAGGCACTTTCTATAGGTGTAGTATGATAAACTTGGCGAATTGAGACACTTTCTATAGGTGTGGTATGATAAACTTGGCGAATGAAGACACTTTCTATGGGTGTGGTGTGTTAAACTTGGCGAATGAAGACACTTTCTATGGGTGTGGTATGTTAAACTTGGCGAATGAAGACACTTTGTATAGGTGTGGTATGATAAACTTGACGAATGAAGACATGTTCTGTGGGTGTGGCTAGTCGAAGGGCATTGTTTTCCTTCCGCGAGGCGCTATCATCATTTGGAAGCGACAAGTTCGAATCCCTCAGGGGCACACTATAGCTTTCAATTTGTATACTGTGCGTTCTCTAATCGCTATGTCCTGTCTGTACTTTTAAGAGTCTCGATCAATTCTAACGACCTTTTTTTTTTTTTAGAATGATCGATCAGTCACTGGATTAACCACATTGGTCTGCTGGATTTCATAACATTAAAAGCTGAGATCGTTTTGTAATTAATTATGTTAGTTATCTATGTGTTTTTACGCTCCATCCCTGCGTATTTTAAAATCTTCATTCCCCCGACTTACTTGTTCTGTCACTACGGATTCCAGTGCTAAGTACGGCCTGTTCCAAGTTTTAAATAAAAAGGAAATTGCTGACGTAAACGGGGGTAAAAAAAAATGCTTAACATTGTCTTGTGTTCTTGGCCCACTTCCCCAGATCGGATCTCTGCGTTTAAAGAGAGAAAATTCAGGGGTAGGGAGAACGGGTCTGGGGTGTTTGAAAACGAATATACAAATTTGAAAATCCAGCTGGATCTTTATGTCTAACATTGGAATCTCAAAACAAGGTTTCATTCGTGTAATATGGTTCTCTCGGGAAGGTTAACCCGGTCAACAAATTCCCGCAGAAGTCGGATGTGTCGGCCTAACGGCGCAAGAACGCAGCTCTGCTGTAAACAGGCACAACGCAATCACGTCCGGAGAAAAAAAACTCCGGATGAACGCAGTAGAAGAAGAAGAAGAAGAAGAAGAAGAAGAAGAAGAAGATATAGTTCTTTTTATGAATATGTTTTTGCTCGTGGCGAAGCTTTGTGGGACATCAGTGGGTCGTAATTACACCTGTGGGACAGATGAGAGGATGTTTGTTAAACGAGAAAAGAAAGTAGGTGTTGGGCCCAGGCAAAGCTTCGCTGTTAAACGTGACTATAAAGTGGGTGTTGGACCCAGGCAAATCTTCGTTGTTAAACGAGGCAAGAAAGTGGGTGTTGGTCCCAGGCAAATCTTCGTTGTTAAACGAGGCAAGAAAGTGGGTGTTGGTACCAGGTAAAGCTTCACTGTTAAACGAGGCAAGAAAGTGGGTGTTGGTCCCAGGTAAAGCTTCGCTGTTAAACGAGGCAAGAAAGTGAGTGTTGGTCCCAGGTAAATCTTCGATGTTAAACGAGGCAAGAAAGTGGGTGTTTGACCCAGGTAAATATTCGATGTTAAACGAGGCAAGAATGTGGGTGTTGGTCCCAGGTAAAGCTTCGCTGTTAATCGAGGCAAGAAAGTGGGTGTTGGTCCCAGGTAAAGCTTCACTGTTAAACGAGGCAAAAAAGTGGGTGTTGGTCCCAGGCAAATCTTCGTTGTTAAACGAGGCAAGAAAGTGGGTGTTGGTCCCAGGTAAAGCTTCGCTGTTAAACGAGGCAAGAAAGTGAGTGTTGGTCCCAGGTAAATCTTCGATGTTAAACGAGGCAAGAAAGTGGGTGTTGGTTGCAAGCAAATCTTCATTATTAAACAAGGCAAAAAAGTGAGTGTTGGTATCAGGCAAATTTTCGTTGTTAAACGAGATAAGAAAGTGGTTGTTGGACCTAGGCAAATCTTCGTTGTTAAAGGGGCAAGAAAGTGCAACTCTTCGTGTATGATTGGCTTTCATTCGTATGTACCAATAACCGCGAAGTATGTGATTGTACTTCGGACATTTAACCCACTATACGAGTGTTTCCCAACGTGGGGCCGACGCCCCACAGGGGGGCAATTCGATTGTTAAGGGGGGGGGGTGCAATTCGAAAATGGAAGAAATCGGCTGGATATAACAAAACGGGCAGACTTGAGACTGAAGTTAACTAAATTGGAACCTGACATAGAATCTCTTTGCAGCAAGCATCAAGCGCAATTATCTCACTAAATTTAAATAATAAATAATTACTAATAATTAAAATAATATAGAAAAATCTTTCATTAAAATTATTTTGTACTTGAATTTCAGTTCTACATTATATGTTTTGAAAATTTACTTACTGTGTTTGCTCAATAATTTCCTATTGATGTCTTCGTAAATCCTATCATTCAAGTTTCTTTAGTGAACATTTCAATTTTTGAATATTAAAAATAATGTATATGTAATGTGCGGGAGGGGGCATAAGGATTTTAGAAAGGCTTAGGTGGGGCATACACCAAAAAAGGTTGGGAAACACTGCTCTATACTAAAGAAATCTGGCACCATTCGTTTGCTTGTTTTCTTCTTCGTGTTTGTTTGTTTGTTTGTTTGTTTTTTTGGGTTCCAACTAGCTTTATGTGTGTCCTTTGTGACATTATAACACTTATGATTTTTTTTTTGCTTTGAACTCAGGCGTAGTCGATACACATGCTACTACTTCTAGCGTACTGAACTGATTTTTGCTTGTGGATTACGAGAAAATTGCCTAGAAAATCAACCGGAGTTGATCGCTGATGCTGCTAAGGACATGCAACATTTTTATACAGATGCTAATAGCTAACGGTATTCATTGACACCTTGCCGTCTTGACAGACGATAGTTTGTGCTTTAAAAAGGCATAATAACTTTTACCTATGGCGGTAGCGAATATGGCTAAGGCCAATTTGTGCTGTAAATGTTCGTTCACAGTGGGTGCATGTGAACACGTGGTCATTTCCACCATCATGCACCATCTTACGTCTCACACACTCGGTGTGTGACTTATCTGCAATAATTGTCTCCTTTGTCTTTATTCCATTTCTGATGTTTGCCCTCCATGCAAAACGTTCAGCGGCGACTTGATCCCAATGTGCATTATCAATGCCTGTATCAATCATGTTCCGCTTACACACATCTTTGTATCGTAGTAGAGGCCGACCCTGAGATCTCTTACCCATCTGTAATTCACCAAAAAAGATGTCCTTTGGTATTCTACCATCATCCATCCTCCTAACGTGTCCTTTCCATCTAAGTCTACGAAGACTGAGCATGGAATACACCGTCACACAACCTGATCTTTCCAATACTTCAGTATTTGTGATTTTGTCTTGCCACTTAATACCAAGTATTCTTCGCAGACACCGCATATGAAAGCTGACGGTTTATGGTATGTACATACATACATACATAGAACCCTGTATATACGTATAATGATATCACCCTGTTTGTACACATCATTATAGCATATATGTACACATAAGGATAGCACTCTGTTTGCTCATATACGAGGGGACTTAAAATTAAAACCTTTAAAGTGTGTTAGAATTTACAGTAACCAAGCCAATGTCTTGTAACCTGTCAATATTGTTGTTAAGGTTGTCAAGAGTGTTTTGCACGTGACATCACGGCGCAGAAGAACAAGGTGACGTCTTAAGGACAGTTTTAAAATGTCCGCCCCACTTTTGACACGCACCCAAGAAAAGCAGCGTTCTGTTATCCATATTTTTTTTTTCTTTTTAATCAGTGAAGGGGTGAAACTTTTAGAAATTCAACGGGGAATGAATGTCGACTATGGTGATGCATGCCTGTCAGTCCGGCAAATGTATGAGTGGATTTTATTTTTTTTTCGCATATCCTTTACAAGACATCGCTGTCAACATCAGCATCTTTCAGCTGATTGTTGATTTATTGGCAAGATTACGCTCAGTAGTTTGCAATTGCTCTCTGAGCGACCGGCTCACATACCCCGTAAGTTACCGACGCGGAGAGAACGGCTACCGATTCTCACGCACGTCGCGTTACTCACGAGAGTATACAGCTTTACGGAGAAAGTCGTGTAACTCCTAGACCAGGGAGACCGGCATGGGTGGAGTAGGGAGTTTCAAACCGGCGTGACTTCTGTGACAGACTGTTCACGACAGGGTCATGCACACCGAGTAGTGACCCCAGAGTTGATTTTCAAACAGGAGGAATTCAAGCACTTTATCGGCGCTGGGGTGCTTGCATTGAATGCAGTGGTGACTACATTCAGTGGCGTCACTGGGGTTGGTGTCACCCAGTGCGGTAAACTCTTGGTGTCACCCCTCTAGACTTTCACCATGGTCTTCTTCCGAGTGTTCCTGTACCATATATAATCACATATAGTAATGTTTGTAAAAATAAGTCAAAAAGTTAATAAGGACATAAGAAAGAAAACAAATTGAACAATATAACTTCAATACTTCAGGTAAAACATAAATAAAGAACTTCGACAAACTCGGACAAAGTTAAATTTTTGTTATTTTGCTATGTCTCCTTTGTCAAATTTGCAATTTTTTTATTTTGGTGTCACCCCTTGATGGTGTCACCCGGTGCGGCCCGCACCCCCCGCACCCCCCGCACCCCCCTAGTGACGCCCCTGACTACATTGACAAATGATACATTTGTTCTTTACTTTTTCAGAATATATTTACACACACAGAAAGTAAACTTCATTTCAGGTTTCCATTTGAAGTCTCATCGTAGTATTATCAGCTTGAATTTATACACACATTAGCAACCATGTGTACAAGTGGCATCACCATCTTTAAAGTACTCTGAATAATACCGTGCAGTAATGCATGAAGAGGAGCGTCTGGCCGAGTGGCTAGAACGCCGGATTCTCCATCGGGAGACCCGGGTTCTAATCCTCGGTAAGGTGAGGGATTTTTTTCTGTTGGGGGAAAAAGTAAAATCCTAACCTGCACAGGTCGCGGCGACCGCACTGGCCAGGCGGCCTTAATTTCTCAGGCTCAAAGACACACCCCCCCCCCCCCCCCCCCGTATATGCTGCAAGGTACTATACTGGCAGTAAATGACAATAAATGACAGTAATGAGTGAAAACTACTAAACGTAAAACTTGCCAAGACATCAACAACAGTTGAAAAATGCTGATGTTGACTGCAATGTCCTGTAAAAAGGATATGCGAGGGGGGAAAATGTAATGCATGAGAATCTCTTTCCCCCTCTGCCGTGCGTCCACCTTGACGAGGTAGAGGGGCTTGAGCGTTCCAATGACCCCAAGAGCTATGCCGACGGTAGCACAGCTACTGGTAGGGTCACCCATGTCGGACAGGTCAAGGGAGAGGGACCAGACGAAGTGACGCACAAACCTGCTGCCTTGTAGGTAGACTGGGGACAGTCAAAGGCTAGGGAAAGCATCCCGAACAAATGCTTGTCGAAATCGGATGTACTGAGCCACAGGCTTGACAAAGAAGTGCAACGTAACTTTATCATTTCATGATGCCACAGATGAAAATTAATCGTTATGGTGCTAATCCCGTGAAGTCCCATCAGGCGGTGATAGTGCCGGGCCCCCTGCCTCGAGGGGGTCCACCCATGACTACTGGTGGTCACCTTCCCCTGTGCTGTGGAGTCAAGGCACAGAGGAGTAGGTTAAGAGCTATTGACCAAACACCCCGGACACTCAACATACTACAATGGAATGCAGAAGGAGTTTATAACAAGAAAGCCTCCCTAACACAGCGTCTTCATAAAGATAGAATAGATGTGGCATGCATTCAAGAGACACACCTCAACGCCAATCGCACATTTTCAGTCGAGGGATATCAGGCCACACGTTTCGACCGCGAAGGACACAAAGGAGGAGTTGTAATACTTACACGAAATACAATACCTTGCAGCGAAGTATCTGTGATCTCTGACAACCAAACGGAAATTATAGGTGTTGATATAATGATAAAGGACGTGAAAATAAGAATTTACAATCTATATAGCCCGGCAGATAAGGATCTTACACTCTCAAACATGGAAATAACTGACACAAATTGCATTGTTGTCGGAGACTTCAATAGCCGTTCAGAAAGATGGGGATACCCAGATACTGACAAAAGAGGAGATGAAGTGGAGGACTGGGAAATAGACTCAAATCTCCATCTACTTAACAAAGCGGATGACACACCGAGCTTCTACTCCAGAAGATGGATTACCACTTCTACTCCAGACTTAGCTTTCTGCACAGGAGACATCCTCCACAAAATCGATCGCCATGTGCTGGACCAATTAGCAGGTAGTGACCACAGACCAATCAAGCTTGTAATAAATATGGAGTATGTTCCACAGGAGCAAAAGCCTTTGCCCCGTTGGAATTACAAACGAGCAGATTGGGACAGATTTGCCATACTAACAGACAAATATTGTGAAAACGTAAATACACGATATGGCAACATAAAGCAAATGGTGGAAAGTCTAAACAGAGCAATAATACAGGCGGCCACTGAGTCTATTCCAAGAGGAGCAAGGAAAAATTACAAACCATACTGGACTGAAGAACTACAATTTTTGGAGGACAAAGTTGAAGATGCTAGGAAGACCGCAGAGAGAGAACAAACAACTGAAGCGAACATCTCTCTCAAAGCCATCTCAGCAAAATATAAAAGAACAGTAAATCAAACAACAAGAGATTGTTGGAGGAAAAAAACAGAAAACCTGAATTTTGACAGGGATGGAAACAAACTATGGAAACTAGTGAAAGCCATGAACAATGAAGGACCTAGAAACAAACAAATAACAATTAAACAAGGAAATGCCTTGCTTACAGGAAAAAAGGCTGCAAATGCACTAATGGAACACTATGCCAGTGCAAACCACATTGATATTACAGCCGAACAGAAGAAAGCAATCAAAGACAAACAGATACATCATAGAAATACAGAGACAGCAGCAGAATATATGATGGCAAATCTAACAATGGAAGAAATGGAACAGGCAATGAATACCCTAAAAAAGAAGAAATCACCAGGAAAGGATGGAATCACAAATGAAATGCTAATAGGACTAGGCACCAAGGCAAAGAAGAAACTACTAGCAGTCCTAAATAACAGCTGGAAGAGAGGAATAGTCCCACAGGCATGGAAGGAAGCTATACTAATACCAGTCCCAAAGAAAGGAAAAGACCTGGAAGAACCAAATGGCTATCGACCTATCAGTCTACTTAGCTGTGTAGGAAAATTAATGGAACGCATTATCAATGGCAGGCTAACATGGCATCTGGAAGAAAACCAACTCTTAACACCTCACCAAGCAGGATTCAGAAAGTACAGATCTACTGAAGATCAAATAACCTATATAGCTCAGGAAATAGAGGATGCCTTCCAAGAGAAAAAGCACACACTAGCAGTCTGGATAGATTTAGAAAAAGCATTTGATAAAGTATGGAAGGAAGGACTGAAAGTAAAACTGCAAAAAATGCATGTTTGCGGGAAAATGTACAAATGGATCAGCCACTACCTTGAGAACAGAACTGCCAGGACAAAAGTACAAGGACAAACCAGCAAAATGATGCTGTTGGAGCAAGGTGTCCCCCAAGGAGGAGTTCTTTCACCAACATTATTCCTAGCATATATAAACGACATCACGGAAAATTTTCCAGCCAGAGTACACACATCATCCTTTGCAGATGACCTAGCCATATGGACATCTGAAGAATATATTAGTACAGCTAACAGCAGAATACAGCAAGCCCTATTAGCGCTAGAGGACTGGTCAAAATCATGGCTAGTGAAGATAAGTGAGGAGAAAACAACATGCACAGTGTTCTCCCTCTCAACTAAAACTCAGCAACCTAAGCTGGTATTGAATGGAAAAATATTGCGCCATGAAGAAAATCCAAACTATCTAGGAGTCACCTTTGATCGTCGCCTGACATGGAAGACACAGGTTGAGAAAAATCGAACAAGAGCAAGGCAAAGAATGGCAATCATGAAAAAGCTTGCTGGTACAACATGGGGAGCAGATGAGAAAGTTCTCAAGAAGTTATATACTGGACGGGTGAGGCCAGTACTGGAATATGGCATTGCAGCTTGGGCAACAGCAGCTAAGTCAAACTTTAACAAAATAAGTAGAGTCCAAAATCAAGGAATGCGAATCATAACTGGAAGCCTGAAGACAACGCCTATTAATGAATTAGAAAAGATCACTTGTTTACAACCAATGCAGGATAGAAGAGATAGCAGAGCCCAGCAACAAGCAGAAAAATTTAGAAGATTGACAGACCACCCTATGTACAACAGATTTAATGGTTTTGGAAAGGGAAGACTGAAGCGTAGCAACTTTGTAGAAACTGCAAAACGAAGGATTAGGTCAGATCCTATTCTTAACATATCAACAGTCAAGCCCATACACAATGCACACAAGTTCCCAGCTTGGAGACAGCAGCAACTGCCTGAAATGATAGAAAACATTCCTGGTATTGAGAAAAAGAACACTCAGCATGAAACCGAAAGAAGAGAAATAACCCTAAACTACATAAAAGAACATTACCCAAGCAGGAATTGGACCCATGCATATACAGGTGGATCAGCCAAAAATTCAATAGAGAATGGAGGAGGAGGAATTCTCCTAAATTTAAAAAATGGAGCGAAAAAAACATATTCAATGGCAACTGGAAAATTTTCAAGTAACTTCAAAGCGGAGGTAGAGGCTCTGAAAACTGCAGCAGAAATGCTCCTGATGGAGGAAAATAAAGAGAAGCAAATAGCTATCTTCACAGATGCAAAGTCAGCTGTCTCAATACTGAAGAGCAATAACAGCACAGAACTAACTGACCTAAGAGCAGCACTCCATGGTCTATGCCAGAAATCCAAAAAAGTTGTAATACAGTGGATCCCATCACATTGCAGTATACCTGGAAATGAAGAGGCAGACAGACTGGCAAAAGAGGGCGGACGACTACCACAGCCTGACATAGACATAACCTATAATGAGGCAAAGAGGTTGATAAAAAGCACTTATAGAACCAAATGGGAATCAGAGCATCCAGGCCATCAGAAGGATGATGCATATTACAAACTCGACCGAAGAGAACAAGTAGCAATCTTCAGACTCCGCACAGGACATAACAGGCTGAAATACCACTTGTTCAATAAACTAAAGATAGGAGATACCGATGAATGTAATTGTGGAGCTGGTAAATTGACAGCTAAACATTTGCTGCAGGATTGCCCAACGTATGCAGAACAGAGAAAGATATTTTGGTCCACACCTGCTTCATTTGAGGACAAGCTCTATGGAGATATCAACAAGCTAAAGTTGACCGCAGATTACTTTAACTATATACAGGTTGACATTTAAAGGTGCATGAAGACCCAGAGGCATGAAATGGAATATTGCTTGGATAGCAAATCCATTACGTGGAAAGTCCAAATCAAAAGCCCATTGTGTGGGCTTCATAAAAGGTGGAAAAGTGTCCTAGTGGCACGAAATGGAATATTGCTTGGATAGCAAATCCATTACGTGGAAAGTCTGAATCAAAAGCCCACTGTGTGGGCTTCATAAAAGGTGGAAAAGTGTCCTAGTGGCACGAAATGGAATATTGCTTGGATAGCAAATCCATTACATGGAAAGTCCGAATCGAAAGCTCACTGTGTGGATGTCATCTGCAGACTGCATACTTCTGGTTTCCGGAAGAACAGCCTATGGTGAACGGAAGGCCCAATATACGGAAGTGAGGCTAAGCAGCCATGTGCAGGACGTGACGATTCCTTGGGTGAGCCCAGTACCAGAGCGCTATGTATCGGCTCTGCAAGTATGGAAGCCTCCTTGGATGGCGGGGAATGCCCATGGTCTGCCCCTGCCTTCCCTTGAGGGCTGACCAGGATCTTTGGCTGTTCTATATGGACCAGCTGGGATGGGGGATAACACCACAACAGTGAGAGTCAAACGTCCTAAGAAACCCCCGGGAAGGTTAACCCGGTCAACAAATGCCCGCAGAAGTCGGATGTGTCGGCCTAACGGCGCAAGAACGCAGCTCTGCTGTAAACAGGCACAACGCAATCACATCCGAAAAAAAAACTCCGGATGAACGAAGAAGAAGAATCTCTTTCAAGAAAAACACGAAGATCTATTGATTGCTTCTGACCTAATTTTGTGTGTTGATCTTGCTCATATCGTGAAGTTGGTCAGGTTACGGTGTCCGGGTAGCCATGATTACAGCCTGAATTCTGTCCTAGCACTGATTAAAACTGTTTCAATTATCCCGATGTGAGCCCAAAGAACTATTGTTATCTAAGAAGATTAACATTTTCATCACTGAACCCATTAACTCTTCATCGGCAGACTGGCGCTGCTTGTCTACTGTAAATGTGATTCTTTTTCGTTCGCTAGATTTGAACTCATGCGTAGTCCACACACGCCCTAATGCTTCTAGTGCACTGGGTTGATTTTTGCTTGTGGATTAGCTTTCCCTATTACAGATCATCAGTTATTAGAAGCAGATCTGAAATTAAAACTCAAAAAGCTTACCCGAGTACCAAGGCCACTTTGTTTTGATCTCACACAAATACCGGATGCATACAACGTAGAAGTGAGGAATCGTTTTGAGATCTTAATGTATGTACAAGAGGAAATGACACCTGATGAACTGGCAGCACCAGCTAGAGATATCTTGATAACAGCAGCCAAAGATTTCATTCCAATCAGGATTAAGCAGCATAAGCCATGGATTACTCCATGCACGTTAGAATTAATAAAACAACGAAGGGAACTGAAAAAGAAAGGAGAACCCGATAACAGTAGGATGAGGTATAAATCGTTAACACGAGAAATCAGAAAGAACACAAGAAATGACAAAAACCAATATATACAAGGTTGTTGTATTAAAATAGAGGAATATCATAAGAATGGAAGAGATTACGAAATGTTCAAAGAGATGAAGTTATTGACAAGAAATGTTCAACCTCTATTAAATGTTCTCTGTGACAAGTTGGGAAATACCTTAACAGAATCTAGATAAATTCTAGAAAGATGGCAGGAGTACTGCAGTGGAATGTATGACGTGAATGACTGTGAAGATACGAATGATATACATGAACTAAAGACAGCAGAGACAGAACCTGAACCTTCATTAGATGAAATTGCATGGGCAATAAAGAACCTGAAGAATGGTAAATCACTGCCAAGTAGTAGCGCAGAGGACATGACGCAAAAGAAAGAGGGAGCAAAACTTCCGAACCAAAACGTACATAAAACTAGGCGCGTGACGTAGAACGGAGGACACGTCAGAAAAAATTGTCAACAACAACAAGGATTCGGATCACAGAGCTCCAACAGAGAAGCAGCACGTTGAAGTTGTCTGAAACTTAGAAACATATTTACTGGCAGGACAACCGTACTCATGGCCAACACTTATTAGCAAAGAGAACCAGAATAAGATGGCATCTTACATATCAAGATAAACATTTTGGACAGATGCAGAATATAAGATCGAGACTTAGAATGTCACAGCAGAAGGACACTTTGGCAACCTTACAGGGGACAGAAGGACTGCGATACGAACTTGATAGTTGTCAGCTTAGTCAACAGTTGATTATTCGTATTTAATATTATGATGACTGTCCCGTCTGGAAGTCACAGGCACGGTCGAAATCTATTATGGATTTTGAATTATATGATTGATCATGCAGCACGACATTGTGGGCAAATAAACTTGGCCTCATCAACTAGTTTACCGGCCTTCGACTCTGTTATTGCTGTTCTGTTGATGCTTCATTCACATTTACTGGATTGTTTCTGCAAACCCTGGACTTGTTTTATTTGAGCTTATTTGTTGAAGTTATGCAAGATACATCTCAGCAATCACCAGGATGTGATGAGATACCAGCTGAACTAATTAAAGCGGGAGGGGAAGAAAGCATACAAATCTATCACGCATTATGTAAAAAGATATGGAAATATGGCATATGGCCAAAAGATTGGAAGAGAACTATCTTCAATCCAATTTCAAAAAAGGGCAACCTTAATGTATGCACCAACTATAAAATTCTACTAAAAATCGTAATGGGAAGACTTCGTAAGAAAATGGAAGAAGAGATTAACGTGGTTCAAGCTGGATTTAGACAAGGAAGAAGAACAAGAGATCACATACTAAACATGCATTTAATAATAGAGAAGTGCGGAGAATTTAATGTAAACCTATTCTCATGTCTTGTGGAGTATTCAAAGGCATTTGACTGTATACAACATCAGAAACTTTGGGAAATCATGAGGAATATGAGCTTTCCATCACATGTAGTACAACTCATAAAAATGCTCGATCTAGACCAACAAGCAGCGGTTAGAATGGATAGCGAGACATCAGATTGATTTTGACATCAAGCAAGGAGTCCATCAGGGCTGTGTGTTATCCCCCTATTTGTTTAACCTGTACGCCAAAAATATAATGAGAAATGTCAGAGATGATATAGCCAGGGAGCAATATGATGCCCTAAATATCGGTGGTCATGAAATACCAGAGATTCGATATGCTGATGATACAGTATTACTATCCACATCACAGAATGGTATAGAAAACTTTATAACCTCAAAAAATAGTGAAAATCAGAACTTATATCTGAACATAGCAAAATCAAAGATAATGCATACAGATAAAACTACTATGGAGAAAGAAATATATGTTAATGAGGAAAGATTGGAGGTCGTGGAAAATTTCGAATATCTTGGGTCATCGATTACCAACATGTGACACAATGAAAGAAATTAAACGACGACTATCAATTGCTCTTCAGGGACTAAAACAATTGAATAAATTATGAAGTGGGACAGATAGAACTACAAAAATTAGATTTTTAAGAGCATGCATCTTTCCCATTGCAACATACGCCTGTGAGACCTGGACATTTACTGAACATCGCATAAATGCCTTTGAATATAAATGTTATAGACGAGTTCTAAGAATATCTTGGGTAAAGAAAAGAACAAATGCATCCATACTTCAAGAGCTGAATATTGAAGAAGGTTGGCTATTAAAGATGATAAAACAAAGAAAATTTAAATATTTTGGAAACTTGAAACGTCATGAAAGTCTGGAGAGAACAATAATTTGGGGGAGGGGGGTGGTATATGCCTGGGAATAGAGGAAGAGGAAGGCCAAAGAGAAGATGGGTGCAGGATGTGGCGGATGATCTCCAGATGGGTGTATCGAACGCGGGACATCTTGCTTGTGATCGAGAAGTTTTCCGGAGGGTTGTTATGGCAGCGAGGTTCTGCAAAGGACATGCTACTGAATGGATGAATGAATTACCAGTGTCCCTCGCCATCAGGCGAACCCACTCCGACTTCGGTGGTCACCAAGTCAAGGACGAGAAGTCATCATGTTAGTCCAACTGTAGGTAAGGGTTGAACCTGCTACCTCGGTATCAGCGCACCGGATATTTAAGAACGAGCGTTCTTATCAATTCGGCCGTGCTGATCTCCTAGGCGATTTTTTTCTTCGTTCCTTTCTCGAGGGAAGTGAGTCATGTTTAGATATGTAGCTCAGAGGTCAATGAGTTGTAGACGTTAACATGTGTTGTAGAAGTTAACATGTGTTGCAGACGTTAACATGTGTTGCAGACGTTAACATGTGTTGCAGACGTTAACAAGTTCGTGTGTACTTTGAGAAAATCTGTCCTCTTCTAGATCATCCAAAGACACGGGATCTGTCTAAACGTAGACACGGTTACTTTCTTACACCAATTTTGCCTTATAGTTTATAGTTTCGATTTCCAACTGCCATGGAATTTCGTCTCTGTGTCTGTCTGTGTGTGTTGTACGTATTTGCTTGCTTGCCCACGTGTGTCTGTATGTGTGTGTATGTGTATACATTCATTGTCCACGCACTTGGCTCAGTTGACCAGCACTAGTCTGCAATCATTCAACAACGAGGTTCTCTAAACTCTAAACCTTCTTTCTACCTCCGTTCTGCTCCACCTCACATGAGCCGATCGATTAATCAAAAACTGTGACCCAGAAAAAGACGAAATGCGGAAGTACTTGAAATAGCACGTCCGCACTCACAATATTAAGTTAACCGACTAACGTCGCTCTCCACATTAACAACCTGGTTTTTAAAAAACAATGAGTAAATATGATTTTTTTTTTTTTTAATGCTACAAGAATGTCTCTTTGTCGGGGCTGTACAAACGTCCACAGGCCGTCTGCAAATGTTGTTAACGTAATCAGCTGGAGTCAAGAATAAAAAATAGGACAAGAGTAAATAAACATGAGTGCCAGCACACACCCCGCCAGAAAGCGGCTTCTATATTTAGAAAATCGGTCATACTTTAGTACTCTTTTTTTTTTTTCCTTCTTATCGGGACACGAGTCCGGGGCAGTGACTAACGAACTGGTGGTACTACATTTTGGACTGCTCTTCGTAGTTTTCTAGAAGTGATCTCCGTGAGTTGATCTGGTATACTATTGATATCTTGTTTGTGGTCAGTATTATTTCATGAGATTAAGAAATTGTCGTGTCATGTCCGCAATTAGCTGTAAAGGATTTGCCTCATTTTTAATCTGGCTCTGGTGGTAGTAACCTCTTATATAGACTGGCTGGTAGTCCGTCTCTTGGTGTTATCCTGTTTACTACTTGTGCTGTTTTTATCGTTGGTGGCGTGTGTGTCCAGGGCAGTGACTGAAGAACTGGGGGACATTTTATAACACATGGACTGCTTCTCTAAAAGTAGAAGTGATCTCGGTGAGTTGATCCTGTGTTTGATCTTAAGTCGATTTATTGCCTGGCATATTTCGCTGCATCTCATCAGGTACGTCAGGTACACACTGCAGAATTCACACAACATAAAGTAAAATAACTAGATAACTCCTTCAAGCTGAAATATAAACATGATCGCACAATAATGTCAATTGTCTACCACGGTAATTTTAAACTGACTAGCATATCTTTCTGTTTGCACAAAACTGGCCTATGTAGATTAATCATGATGGCTTCTGCAAACTTTAACAAGCAACTATTTTGTGTATTATACAACACGAGAAAAGCGCTGTCTCTGTCAGTTACACGACCGGTTTCCATGACGTGCCGTGCAATGTACGACGCCGAAGTTTGCAATTGTAGTATGTCGGTCTTCCCATGATCCTATCGCCTGCGTGTAGTGTCTTGTCAATCCAGTTGGGTATGTGTTCAACAACCCTGCTGTGTAACTGCCGCTCTGTTCTGCCGTTTTCTTTATTCAGGTTCACTACGGGAAAACGTTGTTTTGATATCTTGTTTCTTGTCAGTATTATTTCATCAGATTAAGTAATTGTCGTGTCATCTCCGCAATGAAACTTGGCTGTAATAAATCTCCCTCATTTTCTCTCTCGCTCTGGTGGTAGTAAATTTCTGACAGTCCATCTTGTGCTGTTGTCCTCTCCATGTGTATTGTTTTTGTTTTTTTTAAATCGTTATTGGCGCATGTGTTCAGGCCAGTGACTGAACAACTGCGGGACTACATTTTGAAGCAAGTAGGCTGCTCTTTCTAGAAGTGAATCTCCGTGAGTAGATGTTGATTACCATTGATATTGTCATTGTTTTAGTTATTATTTCAAAATATTAAATCAATCACGTGTCGTCTCCGCAGTTAAAATTGAATGTAATTGGTCTTGCTCATATTCGTTTCACTCCGGTGGTAATACTCTGTCCGAATCCATCTTTTGGTGTTATCCTCCCCATTTGTATTGTTATGTTCCTGTTGTATTGTTTCCTTTGACTTGTTGACTTGTTGATCGAGCATGATTGTTATAAGAATTGTTAATGCATTTGTTGTTGATTCATCCGCCCCCCCCCCCCTTTGTCATTTCCAGCGTCTCCGAGGATTTTTAAATTGAGTTGATGTTGTTTTCATGAAACGCCACCCATTCTTCCATCTATACACATTCCTTGGGTCACAATCCGACTGTCTAAAGGCTAGCGCGTTGTAAATTAAATTGAGTTGATGTTGTTTTCATGAAACGCCACCCATTCTTCTATCTATACACATTCCTTGGGTCACAATCCGACTGTCTAAAGGCTAGCGCGTTGTTAATTAAATTGAGTTGATGTTGTTTTCATGAAACGCCACCCATTCTTCTATCTATACACATTCCTTGGGTCACAATCCGACTGTCTAAAGTTCTAAAGGCTAGCGCGTTGTAAATTAAATTGAGTTGATGTTGTTTTCATGAAACGCCACCCATTCTTCTATCTATACACATTCCTTGGGTCACAATCCGACTGTCTAAAGGCTAGCGCGTTGTAAATTAAATTGAGTTGATGTTGTTTTCATGAAACGCCACCCATTCTTCTATCTATACACATTCCTTGGGTCACAATCCGACTGTCTAAAGTTCTAAAGGCTAGCGCGTTGTAAATTAAATTGAGTTGATGTTGTTTTCATGAAACGCCACCCATTCTTCTATCTATACACATTCCTTGGGTCACAATCCGACTGTCTAAAGGCTAGCGCGTTGTAAATTAAATTGAGTTGATGTTGTTTTCATGAAACGCCACCCATTCTTCTATCTATACACATTCCTTGGGTCACAATCCGACTGTCTAAAGGCTAGCGCGTTGTAAATTAAATTGAGTTGATGTTGTTTTCATGAAAGGCCACCCATTCTTCTATCTATACACATTCCTTGGGTCACGGTCCGACTGTCTAAAGGCTAGCGCGTTGTAAATTAAATTGAGTTGATGTTGTTTTCATGAAACGCCACCCATTCTTCTATCTATACACATTCCTTGGGTCACAATCCGACTGTCTAAAGGCTAGCGCGTTGTAAATTAAATTAAGTTGATGTTGTTTTCATGAAACGCCACCCATTCTTCTATCTATACACATTCCTTGGGTCACAATCCGACTGTCTAAAGGCTAGCGCGTTGTAAATTAAATTGAGTTGATGTTGTTTTCATGAAACGCCACCCATTCTTCTATCTATACACATTCCTTGGGTCACAATCCGACTGTCTAAAGTTCTAAAGGCTAGCGCGTTGTAAATTAAATTGAGTTGATGTTGTTTTCATGAAACGCCACCCATTCTTCTATCTATACACATTCCTTGGGTCACAATCCGACTGTCTAAAGGCTAGCGCGTTGTAAATTAAATTGAGTTGATGTTGTTTTCATGAAACGCCACCCATTCTTCTATCTATACACATTCCTTGGGTCACAATCCGACTGTCTAAAGGCTAGCGCGTTGTAAATTAAATTGAGTTGATGTTGTTTTCATGAAAGGCCACCCATTCTTCTATCTATACACATTCCTTGGGTCACGGTCCGACTGTCTAAAGGCTAGCGCGTTGTAAATTAAATTGAGTTGATGTTGTTTTCATGAAACGCCACCCATTCTTCTATCTATACACATTCCTTGGGTCACAATCCGACTGTCTAAAGGCTAGCGCGTTGTAAATTAAATTAAGTTGATGTTGTTTTCATGAAACGCCACCCATTCTTCTATCTATACACATTCCTTGGGTCACAATCCGACTGTCTAAAGGCTAGCGCGTTGTAAATTAAATTGACTTGATGTTGTTTTCATGAAACGCCACCCATTCTTCTATCTATACACATTCCTTGGGTCACGGTCCGACTGTCTAAAGGCTAGCGCGTTGTAAATTAAATTGAGTTGATGTTGTTTTCGTGAAACGCTACCCATTCTTCTATCTATACACATTCCTTGGGTCACAATCCGACTGTCTAAAGTTCTAAAGGCTAGCGCGTTGTAAATTAAATTGAGTTGATGTTGTTTTCATGAAACGCCACCCATTCTTCTATCTATAGACATTCCTTGGGTCACAATCCGACTGTCTAAAGGCTAGCGCGTTGTAAATTAAATTGAGTTGATGTTGTTTTCATGAAAGGCCACCCATTCTTCTATCTATACACTTTCCTTGGGTCACGGTCCGACTGTCTAAAGGCTAGCGCGTTGTAAATTAAATTGAGTTGATGTTGTTTTCGTGAAACGCCACCCATTCTTCTATCTATACACATTCCTTGGGTCACGGTCCGACTGTCTAAAGGCTAGCGCGTTGTAAATTAAATTGAGTTGATGTTGTTTTCGTGAAACGCTACCCATTCTTCTATCTATACACATTCCTTGGGTCACAATCCGACTGTATAAAGTTCTAAAGGCTAGCGCGTTGTAAATTAAATTGAGTTGATGTTGTTTTCATGAAACGCCACCCATTCTTCTATCTATAGACATTCCTTGGGTCACAATCCGACTGTCTAAAGGCTAGCGCGTTGTAAATTAAATTGAGTTGATGTTGTTTTCATGAAAGGCCACCCATTCTTCTATCTATACACATTCCTTGGGTCACGGTCCGACTGTCTAAAGGCTAGCGCGTTGTAAATTAAATTGAGTTGATGTTGTTTTCATGAAACGCCACCCATTCTTCTATCTATACATATTCCTTGGGTCACGGTCCGACTGTCTAAAGTTCTAAAGGCTAGCGCGTTGTAAATTAAATTGAGTTGATGTTGTTTTCATGAAACGCCACCTATTCTTCTATCTATACACATTCCTTGGGTCACAATCCGACTGTCTAAAGTTCTAAAGGCTACCGCGTTGTAAATTAAATTGGGTTGATGTTGTTTTCATGAAACGCCACCCATTCTTCTATCTATACACATTCCTTGGGTCACGGTCCGACTGTCTAAAGTTCTAAAGGCTAGCGCGTTGTAAATTAAATTGAGTTGATGTTGTTTTCATGAAACGCCACCCATTCTTCTATCTATACACGTTCCTTGGGTCACAATCCGACTGTCTAAAGGCTAGCGCGTTGTAAATTAAATTGAGTTGATGTTGTTTTCATGAAACGCCACCCATTCTTCTATCTATACACATTCCTTGGGTCACGGTCCGACTGTCTAAAGTTCTAAAGGCTAGCGCGTTGTAAATTAAATTGAGTTGATGTTGTTTTCATGAAACGCCACCCATTCTTCTATCTATACACGTTCCTTGGGTCACAATCCGACCGTCTAAAGGCTAGTGCGTTGTAAATTAAATTGAGTTGATGTTGTTTTCATGAAACGCCACCCATTCTTCTATCTATACACATTCCTTGGGTCACAATCCGACTGTCTAAAGGCTAGCGCGTTGTAAATTAAATTGAGTTGATGTTGTTTTCATGAAACGCCACCCATTCTTCTATCTATACACATTCCTTGGGTCACAATCCGACTGTCTAAAGGCTAGCGCGTTGTAAATTAAATTGAGTTGATGTTGTTTTCATGAAAGGCCACCCATTCTTCTATCTATACACATTCCTTGGGTCACGGTCCGACTGTCTAAAGGCTAGCGCGTTGTAAATTAAATTGAGTTGATGTTGTTTTCATGAAACGCCACCCATTCTTCTATCTATACACATTCCTTGGGTCACAATCCGACTGTCTAAAGGCTAGCGCGTTGTAAATTAAATTGAGTTGATGTTGTTTTCATGAAACGCCACCCATTCTTCTATCTATACACATTCCTTGGGTCACAATCCGACTGACTAAAGGCTAGCGCGTTGTAAATTAAATTGAGTTGATGTTGTTTTCATGAAACGCCACCCATTCTTCTATCTATACACATTCCTTGGGTCACAATCCGACTGTCTAAAGGCTAGCGCGTTGTAAATTAAATTGAGTTGATGTTGTTTTCATGAAACGCCACTCATTCTTCTATCTATACACATTCCTTGGGTCACAATCCGACTGAACTCTAAAGGCTAGCGCGTTGTAAATTAAATTGAGTTGATGTTTGTTTTCATGAAACGCCACTCATTCTTCTATCTATACACATTCCTTGGGTCACAATCCGACTGTCTAAAGTTCTAAAGGCTAGCGCGTTGTAAATTAAATTGAGTTGATGTTGTTTTCATGAAACGCCACCCATTCTTCTATCTATACACATTCCTTGGGTCACAATCCGACTGTCTAAAGGCTAGCGCGTTGTAAATTAAATTGAGTTGATGTTGTTTTCATGAAAGGCCACCCATTCTTCTATCTATACACATTCCTTGGGTCACGGTCCGACTGTCTAAAGGCTAGCGCGTTGTAAATTAAATTGAGTTGATGTTGTTTTCATGAAACGCCACCCATTCTTCTATCTATACACATTCCTTGGGTCACAATCCGACTGTCTAAAGTTCTAAAGGCTAGCGCGTTGTAAATTAAATTGAGTTGATGTTGTTTTCATGAAACGCCACCCATTCTTCTATCTATACACATTCCTTGGGTCACAATCCGACTGTCTAAAGTTCTAAAGGCTAGCGCGTTGTAAATTAAATTGGGTTGATGTTGTTTTCATGAAACGCCACCCATTCTTCTATCTATACACATTCCTTGGGTCACGGTCCGACTGTCTAAAGTTCTAAAGGCTAGCGCGTTGTAAATTAAATTGAGTTGATGTTGTTTTCATGAAACGCCACCCATTCTTCTATCTATACACGTTCCTTGGGTCACAATCCGACTGTCTAAAGGCTAGCGCGTTGTAAATTAAATTGAGTTGATGTTGTTTTCATGAAACGCCACCCATTCTTCTATCTATACACATACCTTGGGTCACGGTCCGACTGTCTAAAGTTCTAAAGGCTAGCGCGTTGTAAATTAAATTGAGTTGATGTTGTTTTCATGAAACGTCACCCATTCTTCTATCTATACACGTTCCTTGGGTCACAATCCGACTGTCTAAAGGCTAGTGCGTTGTAAATTAAATTGAGTTGATGTTGTTTTCATGAAACGCCACCCATTCTTCTATCTATACACATTCCTTGGGTCACAATCCGACTGTCTAAAGGCTAGCGCGTTGTAAATTAAATTGAGTTGATGTTGTTTTCATGAAACGCCACCCATTCTTCTATCTATACACATTCCTTGGGTCACAATCCGACTGTCTAAAGGCTAGCGCGTTGTAAATTAAATTGAGTTGATGTTGTTTTCATGAAACGCCACCCATTCTTCTATCTATACACATTCCTTGGGTCACAATCCGACTGTCTAAAGGCTAGCGCGTTGTAAATTAAATTGAGTTGATGTTGTTTTCATGAAACGCCACCCATTCTTCTATCTATACACATTCCTTGGGTCACAATCCGACTGTCTAAAGGCTAGCGCGTTGTAAATTAAATTGAGTTGATGTTGTTTTCATGAAACGCCACTCATTCTTCTATCTATACACATTCCTTGGGTCACAATCCGACTGAACTCTAAAGGCTAGCGCGTTGTAAATTAAATTGAGTTGATGTTTGTTTTCATGAAACGCCACTCATTCTTCTATCTATACACATTCCTTGGGTCACAATCCGACTGTCTAAAGTTCTAAAGGCTAGCGCGTTGTAAATTAAATTGAGTTGATGTTGTTTTCATGAAACGCCACCCATTCTTCTATCTATACACATTCCTTGGGTCGCAATCCGACTGTCTAAAGGCTAGCGCGTTGTAAATTAAAGTGAATTGATGTTGTTTTCATGAAAGGCCACCCATTCTTCTATCTATACACATTCCTTGGGTCACGGTCCGACTGTCTAAAGGCTAGCGCGTTGTAAATTAAATTGAGTTGATGTTGTTTTCATGAAACGCCACCCATTCTTCTATCTATACACATTCCTTGGGTCACAATCCGACTGTCTAAAGTTCTAAAGGCTAGCGCGTTGTAAATTAAATTGAGTTGATGTTGTTTTCATGAACGCCACCCATTCTTCTATCTATACACATTCCTTGGGTCACAATCCGACTGTCTAAAGTTCTAAAGGCTAGCACGTTGTAAATTAAATTGGGTTGATGTTATTTTCATGAAACGCCACCCATTCTTCTATCTATGCACATTCCTTGGGTCACGGTCCGACTGTCTAAAGTTCTAAAGGCTAGCGCGTTGTAAATTAAATTGAGTTGATGTTGTTTTCATGAAACGCAACCCATTCTTCTATCTATACACGTTCCTTGGGTCACAATCCGACTGTCTAAAGGCTAGCGCGTTGTAAATTAAATTGAGTTGATGTTGTTTTCATGAAACTCCACCCATTCTTCTATCTATACACATTCCTTGGGTCACGGTCCGACTGTCTAAAGTTCTAAAGGCTAGCGCGTTGTAAATTAAATTGAGTTGATGTTGTTTTCATGAAACGTCACCCATTCTTCTATCTATACACGTTCCTTGGGTCACAATCCGACTGTCTAAAGGCTAGTGCGTTGTAAATTAAATTGAGTTGATGTTTTTTCATGAAACGCCACCCATTCTTCTATCTATACACATTCCTTGGGTCACAATCCGACTGTCTAAAGGCTAGCGCGTTGTAAATTAAATTGAGTTGATGTTGTTTTCATGAAACGCCACCCATTCTTCTATCTATACACATTCCTTGGCTCACAATCCGACTGTCTAAAGGCTAGCGCGTTGTAAATTAAATTGAGTACATGTTGTTTTCATGAAACTCCACCCATTCTTCTATCTATACACATTCCTTGGGTCACAATCCGACTGTCTAAAGGCTAGCGCGTTGTAAATTAAATTGAGTTGATGTTGTTTTCATGAAACGCCACTCATTCTTCTATCTATATACATTCCTTGGGTGACAATCCGACTGTCTAAAGGCTAGCGCGTTGTAAATTAAATTGAGTTGATGTTGTTTTCATGAAACGCCACCCATTCTTCTATCTATACACATTCCTTGGGTCACAATCCGACTGTCTAAAGGCTAGCGCGTTGTAAATTAAATTGAGTTGATGTTGTTTTCATGAAACGCCACCCATTCTTCTATCTATACACATTCCTTGGGTCACAATCCCACTGTCTAAAGGCTAGCGCGTTGTAAATTAAATTGAGTTGATGTTGTTTTCATGAAACGCCACCCATTCTTCTATCTATACACATTCCTTGGGTCACAATCCGACTGTCTAAAGGCTAGCGCGTTGTAAATTAAATTGAGTTGATGTTGTTTTCATGAAACGCCACCCATTCTTCTATCTATACACATTCCTTGGGTCACAATCCGACTGTCTAAAGGCTAGCGCGTTGTAAATTAAATTGAGTTGATGTTGTTTTCATGAAACGCCACCCATTCTTCTATCTATACACATTCCTTTGGTCACAATCCGACTGTCTAAAGGCTAGCGCGTTGTAAATTAAATTGAGTTGATGTTGTTTTCATGAAACGCCACCCATTCTTCTATCTATACACATTCCTTGGGTCACAATCCGACTGTCTAAAGTTCTAAAGGCTAGCGCGTTGTAAATTAAATTGAGTTGATGTTGTTTTCATGAAACGCCACCCATCCTTCTATCTATACACATTCCTTGGGTCACAATCCGACTGTCTAAAGTTCTAAAGGCTAGCGCGTTGTAAATTAAATTGAGTTGATGTTGTTTTCATGAAACGCCACCCATTCTTCTATCTATACACATTCCTTGGGTCACAATCCGATTGTCTAAAGTTCTAAAGGCTAGCGCGTTGTAAATTAAATTGAGTTGATGTTGTTTTCATGAAACGCCACCCAATCTTCTATCTATACACATTCCTTGGGTCACAATCCGACTGTCTAAAGTTCTAAAGGCTAGCGCGTTGTAAATTAAATTGAGTTGATGTTGTTTTTATGAAACGCCACCCATTCTTCTATCTATACACATTTCTTGGGTCACAATCCGACTGTCTAAAGGCTAGCGCGTTGTAAATTAATTTGAGTTGATGTTGTTTTCATGAAACGCCACCCATTCTTCTATCTATACACATTCCTTGGGTCACAATCCGACTGTCTAAAGGCTAGCGCGTTGTAAATTAAATTGAGTTGATGTTGTTTTCATGAAACGCCACCCATTCTTCTATCCATACACATTCCTTTGGTCACAATCCGACTGTCTAAAGGCTAGCGCGTTGTAAATTAAATTGAGTTGATGTTGTTTTCATGAAACGCCACCCATTCTTCTATCTATACACATTCCTTGGGTCACAATCCGACTGTCTAAAGTTCTAAAGGCTAGCGCGTTGTAAATTAAATTGAGTTGATGTTGTTTTCATGAAACGCCACCCATTCTTCTATCTATACACATTCCTTGGATCACAATCCGACTGTCTAAAGTTCTAAAGACTAGCGCGTTGTAAATTAAATTGAGTTGATGTTGTTTTCATGAAACGCCACCCATTCTTCTATCTATACACATTCCTTGGGTCACAATCCGATTGTCTAAAGTTCTAAAGGCTAGCGCGTTGTAAATTAAATTGAGTTGATGTTGTTTTCATGAAACGCCACCCATTCTTCTATCTATACACATTCCTTGGGTCACAATCCGACTGTCTAAAGTTCTAAAGGCTAGCGCGTTGTAAATTAAATTGAGTTGATGTTGTTTTCATGAAACGCCACCCATTCTTCTATCTATACACATTCCTTGGGTCACAATCCGACTGTCTAAAGGCTAGCGCGTTGTAAATTAAATTGAGTTGATGTTGTTTTCATGAAACGCCACCCATTCTTCTATCTATACACATTCCTTGGGTCACAATCCGACTGTCTAAAGGCTAGCGCGTTGTAAATTAAATTGAGTTGATGTTGTTTTCATGAAACGCCACCCATTCTTCTATCTATACACATTCCTTGGGTCACAATCCGACTGTCTAAAGGCTAGCGCGTTGTAAATTAAATTGAGTTGATGTTGTTTTCATGAAACGCCACCCATTCTTCTATCTATACACATTCATTTGGTCACAATCCGACTGTCTAAAGGCTAGCGCGTTGTAAATTAAATTGAGTTGATGTTGTTTTCATGAAACGCCACCCATTCTTCTATCTATACACATTCCTTGGGTCACAATCCGACTGTCTAAAGTTCTAAAGGCTAGCGCGTTGTAAATTAAATTGAGTTGATGTTGTTTTCATGAAACGCCACCCATTCTTCTATCTATACACATTCCTTGGGTCACAATCCGACTGTCTAAAGTTCTAAAGGCTAGCGCGTTGTAAATTAAATTGAGTTGATGTTGTTTTCATGAAACGCCACCCATTCTTCTATCTATACACATTCCTTGGGTCACAATCCGACTGTCTAAAGTTCTAAAGGCTAGCGCGTTGTAAATTAAATTGAGTTGATGTTGTTTTCATGAAACGCCACCCATTCTTCTATCTATACACATTCCTTGGGTCACAATCCGACTGTCTAAAGGCTAGCGCGTTGTAAATTAAATTGAGTTGATGTTGTTTTCATGAAACGCCACCCATTCTTCTAACTATACACATTCCTTGGGTCACAATCCGACTGTCTAAAGGCTAGCGTTGTAAATTAAATTGAGTTGATGTTGTTTTCATGAAACGCCACCCATTCTTCTATCTATACACATTCCTTGGGTCACAATCCGACTGTCTAAAGGCTAGCGCGTTGTAAATTAAATTGAGTTGATGTTGTTTTCATGAAACGCCACCCATTCTTCTATCTATACACATTCCTTGGGTCACAATCCGACTGTCTAAAGGCTAGCGCGTTGTAAATTAAATTGAGTTGATGTTGTTTTCATGAAACGCCACCCATTCTTCTATCTATACACATTCCTTTGGTCACAATCCGACTGTCTAAAGTCTAGCGCGTTGTAAATTAAATTGAGTTGATGTTGTTTTCATGAAACGCCACCCATTCTTCTATCTATACACATTCCTTGGGTCACAATCCGACTGTCTAAAGTTCTAAAGGCTAGCGCGTTGTAAATTAAATTGAGTTGATGTTGTTTTCATGAAACGCCACCCATTCTTCTATCTATACACATTCCTTGGGTCACAATCCGACTGTCTAAAGTTCTAAAGGCTAGCGCGTTGTAAATTAAATTGAGTTGATGTTGTTTTCATGAAACGCCACCCATTCTTCTATCTATACACATTCCTTGGGTCACAATCCGATTGTCTAAAGTTCTAAAGGCTAGCGCGTTGTAAATTAAATTGAGTTGATGTTGTTTTCATGAAACGCCACCCAATCTTCTATCTATACACATTCCTTGGGTCACAATCCGACTGTCTAAAGTTCTAAAGGCTAGCGCGTTGTAAATTAAATTGAGTTGATGTTGTTTTTATGAAACGCCACCCATTCTTCTATCTATACACATTCCTTGGGTCACAATCCGACTGTCTAAAGGCTAGCGCGTTGTAAATTAAATTGAGTTGATGTTGTTTTCATGAAACGCCACCCATTCTTCTATCTATACACATTCCTTGGGTCACAATCCGACTGTCTAAAGGCTAGCGCGTTGTAAATTAAATTGAGTTGATGTTGTTTTCATGAAACGCCACCCATTCTTCTATCTATACACATTCCTTGGGTCACAATCCGACTGTCTAAAGGCTAGCGCGTTGTAAATTAAATTGAGTTGATGTTGTTTTCATGAAACGCCACCCATTCTTCTATCTATACACATTCCTTGGGTCACAATCCGACTGTCTAAAGGCTAGCGCGTTGTAAATTAAATTGAGTTGATGTTGTTTTCATGAAACGCCACACATTCTTCTATCTATACACATTCCTTGGGTCACAATCCGACTGTCTAAAGGCTAGCGCGTTGTAAATTAAATTGAGTTGATGTTGTTTTCATGAAACGCCACCCATTCTTCTATCTATACACATTCATTTGGTCACAATCCGACTGTCTAAAGGCTAGCGCGTTGTAAATTAAATTGAGTTGATGTTGTTTTCATGAAACGCCACCCATTCTTCTATCTATACACATTCCTTGGGTCACAATCCGACTGTCTAAAGTTCTAAAGGCTAGCGCGTTGTAAATTAAATTGAGTTGATGTTGTTTTCATGAAACGCCACCCATTCTTCTATCTATACACATTCCTTGGGTCACAATCCGACTGTCTAAAGTTATAAAGGCTAGCGCGTTGTAAATTAAATTGAGTTGATGTAGTTTTCATGAAACGCCACCCATTCTTCTATCTATACACATTCCTTGGGTCACAATCCGACTGTCTAAAGGCTAGCGCGTTGTAAATTAAATTGAGTTGATGTTGTTTTCATGAAACGCCACCCATTCTTCTAACTATACACATTCCTTGGGTCACAATCCGACTGTCTAAAGGCTAGCGTTGTAAATTAAATTGAGTTGATGTTGTTTTCATGAAACGCCACCCATTCTTCTATCTATACACATTCCTTGGGTCACAATCCGACTGTCTAAAGGCTAGCGCGTTGTAAATTAAATTGAGTTGATGTTGTTTTCATGAAACGCCACCCATTCTTCTATCTATACACATTCCTTGGGTCACAATCCGACTGTCTAAAGGCTAGCGCGTTGTAAATTAAATTGGGTTGATGTTGTTTTCATGAAACGCCACCCATTCTTCTATCTATACACATTCCTTGGGTCACAATCCGACTGTCTAAAGGCTAGCGCGTTGTAAATTAAATTGAGTTGATGTTGTTTTCATGAAACGCCACCCATTCTTCTATCTATACACATTCCTTGGGTCACAATCCGACTGTCTAAAGGCTAGCGCGTTGTAAATTAAATTGAGTTGATGTTGTTTTCATGAAACGCCACCCATTCTTCTATCTATACACATTCCTTTGGTCACAATCCGACTGTCTAAAGTCTAGCGCGTTGTAAATTAAATTGAGTTGATGTTGTTTTCATGAAACGCCACCCATTCTTCTATCTATACACATTCCTTGGGTCACAATCCGACTGTCTAAAGTTCTAAAGGCTAGCGCGTTGTAAATTAAATTGAGTTGATGTTGTTTTCATGAAACGCCACCCATTCTTCTATCTATACACATTCCTTGGGTCACAATCCGACTGTCTAAAGTTCTAAAGTCTAGCGCGTTGTAAATTAAATTGAGTTGATGTTGTTTTCATGAAACGCCACCCATTCTTCTATCTATACACATTCCTTGGGTCACAATCCGATTGTCTAAAGTTCTAAAGGCTAGCGCGTTGTAAATTAAATTGAGTTGATGTTGTTTTCATTAAACGCCACCCAATCTTCTATCTATACACATTCCTTGGGTCACAATCCGACTGTCTAAAGTTCTAAAGGCTAGCGCGTTGTAAATTAAATTGAGTTGATGTTGTTTTTATGAAACGCCACCCATTCTTCTATCTATACACATTCCTTGGGTCACAATCCGACTGTCTAAAGGCTAGCGCGTTGTAAATTAAATTGAGTTGATGTTGTTTTCATGAAACGCCACCCATTCTTCTATCTATACACATTCCTTGGGTCACAATCCGACTGTCTAAAGGCTAGCGCGTTGTAAATTAAATTGAGTTGATGTTGTTTTCATGAAACGCCACCCATTCTTCTATCTATACACATTCCTTTGGTCACAATCCGACTGTCTAAAGGCTAGCGCGTTGTAAATTAAATTGAGTTGATGTTGTTTTCATGAAACGCCACCCATTCTTCTATCTATACACATTCTTTGGGTCACAATCCGACTGTCTAAAGTTCTAAAGGCTAGCGCGTTGTAAATTAAATTGAGTTGATGTTATTTTCATGAAACGCCACCCATTCTTCTATCTATACACATTCCTTGGATCACAATCCGACTGTCTAAAGTTCTAAAGGCTAGCGCGTTGTAAATTAAATTGAGTTGATGTTGTTTTCATGAAACGCCACCCATTCTTCTATCTATACACATTCCTTGGGTCACAATCCGATTGTCTAAAGTTCTAAAGGCTAGCGCGTTGTAAATTAAATTGAGTTGATGTTGTTTTCATGAAACGCCACCCATTCTTCTATCTATACACATTCCTTGGGTCACAATCCGACTGTCTAAAGTTCTAAAGGCTAGCGCGTTGTAAATTAAATTGAGTTGATGTTGTTTTCATGAAACGCCACCCATTCTTCTATCTATACACATTCCTTGGGTCACAATCCGACTGTCTAAAGGCTAGCGCGTTGTAAATTAAATTGAGTTGATGTTGTTTTCATGAAACGACACCCATTCTTCTATCTATACACATTCCTTGGGTCACAATCCGACTGTCTAAAGGCTAGCGGGTTGTAAATTAAATTGGGTTGATGTTGTTTTCATGAAACGCCACCCATTCTTCTATCTATACACATTCTTTGGGTCACAATCCGACTGTCTAAAGGCTAGCGCGTTGTAAATTAAATGGAGTTGATGTTGTTTTCATGAAACGCCACCCATTCTTCTATCTATACACATTCCTTGGGTCACAATCCGACTGTCTAAAGGCTAGCGCGTTGTAAATTAAATTGGGTTGATGTTGTTTTCATGAAACGCCACCCATTCTTCTATCTATACACATTCCTTGGGTCACAATCCGACTGTCTAAAGGCTAGCGCGTTGTAAATTAAATTGAGTTGATGTTGTTTTCATGAAACGCCACCCATTCTTCTATCTATACACATTCCTTGGGTCACAATCCGACTGTCTAAAGGCTAGCGCGTTGTAAATTAAATTGAGTTGATGTTGTTTTCATGAAACGCCACCCATTCTTCTATCTATACACATTCCTTTGGTCACAATCCGACTGTCTAAAGTCTAGCGCGTTGTAAATTAAATTGAGTTGATGTTGTTTTCATGAAACGCCACCCATTCTTCTATCTATACACATTCCTTGGGTCACAATCCGACTGTCTAAAGTTCGAAAGGCTAGCGCGTTGTAAATTAAATTGAGTTGATGTTGTTTTCATGAAACGCCACCCATTCTTCTATCTATACACATTCCTTGGGTCACAATCCGACTGTCTAAAGTTCTAAAGGCTAGCGCGTTGTAAATTAAATTGAGTTGATGTTGTTTTCATGAAACGCCACCCATTCTTCTATCTATACACATTCCTTGGGTCACAATCCGACTGTCTAAAGGCTAGCGCGTTGTAAATTAAATTGAGTTGATGTTGTTTTCATGAAACGCCACCCATTCTTCTATCTATACACATTCCTTGGGTCACAATCCGATTGTCTAAAGTTCTAAAGGCTAGCGCGTTGTAAATTAAATTGAGTTGATGTTGTTTTCATTAAACGCCACCCAATCTTCTATCTATACATATTCCTTGGGTCACAATCCGACTGTCTAAAGTTCTAAAGGCTAGCGCGTTGTAAATTAAATTGAGTTGATGTTGTTTTTATGAAACGCCACCCATTCTTCTATCTATACACATTCCTTGGGTCACAATCCGACTGTCTAAAGGCTAGCGCGTTGTAAATTAAATTGAGTTGATGTTGTTTTCATGAAACGCCACCCATTCTTCTATCTATACACATTCCTTGGGTCACAATCCGACTGTCTAAAGGCTAGCGCGTTGTAAATTAAATTGAGTTGATGTTGTTTTCATGAAACGCCACCCATTCTTCTATCTATACACATTCCTTTGGTCACAATCCGACTGTCTAAAGGCTAGCGCGTTGTAAATTAAATTGAGTTGATGTTGTTTTCATGAAACGCCACCCATTCTTCTATCTATACACATTCCTTGGGTCACAATCCGACTGTCTAAAGTTCTAAAGGCTAGCGCGTTGTAAATTAAATTGAGTTGATGTTGTTTTCATGAAACGCCACCCATTCTTCTATCTATACACATTCCTTGGATCACAATCCGACTGTCTAAAGTTCTAAAGGCTAGCGCGTTGTAAATTAAATTGAGTTGATGTTGTTTTCATGAAACGCCACCCATTCTTCTATCTATACACATTCCTTAGGTCACAATCCGATTGTCTAAAGTTCTAAAGGCTAGCGCGTTGTAAATTAAATTGAGTTGATGTTGTTTTCATGAAACGCCACCCATTCTTCTATCTATACACATTCCTTGGGTCACAATCCGACTGTCTAAAGTTCTAAAGGCTAGCGCGTTGTAAATTAAATTGAGTTGATGTTGTTTTCATGAAACGCCACCCATTCTTCTATCTATACACATTCCTTGGGTCACAATCCGACTGTCTAAAGGCTAGCGCGTTGTAAATTAAATTGAGTTTATGTTGTTTTCATGAAACGCCACCCATTCTTCTATCTATACACATTCCTTGGGTCACAATCCGACTGTCTAAAGGCTAGCGCGTTGTAAATTAAATTGAGTTGATGTTGTTTTCATGAAACGCCACCCATTCTTCTATCTATACACATTCCTTGGGTCACAATCCGACTGTCTAAAGGCTAGCGCGTTGTAAATTAAATTGAGTTGATGTTGTTTTCATGAAACGCCACCCATTCTTCTATCTATACACATTCCTTTGGTCACAATCCGACTGTCTAAAGGCTAGCGCGTTGTAAATTAAATTGAGTTGATGTTGTTTTCATGAAACGCCACCCATTCTTCTATCTATACACATTCCTTGGGTCACAATCCGACTGTCTAAAGTTCTAAAGGCTAGCGCGTTGTAAATTAAATTGAGTTGATGTTGTTTTCATGAAACGCCACCCATTCTTCTATCTATACACATTCCTTGGGTCACAATCCGACTGTCTAAAGTTATAAAGGCTAGCGCGTTGTAAATTAAATTGAGTTGATGTTGTTTTCATGAAACGCCACCCATTCTTCTATCTATACACATTCCTTGGGTCACAATCCGATTGTCTAAAGTTCTAAAGGCTAGCGCGTTGTAAATTAAATTGAGTTGATGTTGTTTTCATGAAACGCCACCCATTCTTCTATCTATACACATTCCTTGGGTCACAATCCGACTGTCTAAAGTTCTAAAGGCTAGCGCGTTGTAAATTAAATTGAGTTGATGTTGTTTCATGAAACGCCACCCATTCTTCTATCTATACACATTCCTTGGGTCACAATCCGACTGTCTAAAGTTCTAAAGGCTAGCGCGTTGTAAATTAAATTGAGTTGATGTTGTTTTCATGAAACGCCACCCATTCTTCTATCTATACACATTCCTTTGGTCACAATCCGACTGTCTAAAGGCTAGCGCGTTGTAAATTAAATTGAGTTGATGTTGTTTTCATGAAACGCCACCCATTCTTCTATCTATACACATTCCTTGGGTCACAATCCGACTGTCTAAAGTTCTAAAGGCTAGCGCGTTGTAAATTAAATTGAGTTGATGTTGTTTTCATGAAACGCCACCCATTCTTCTATCTATACACATTCCTTGGATCACAATCCGACTGTCTAAAGTTCTAAAGGCTAGCGCGTTGTAAATTAAATTGAGTTGATGTTGTTTTCATGAAACGCCACCCATTCTTCTATCTATACACATTCCTTGGGTCACAATCCGACTGTCTAAAGTTCTAAAGGCTAGCGCGTTGTAAATTAAATTGAGTTGATGTTGTTTTCATGAAACGCCACCCATTCTTCTATCTATACACATTCCTTGGGTCACAATCCGACTGTCTAAAGTTCTAAAGGCTAGCGCGTTGTAAATTAAATTGAGTTGATGTTGTTTTCATGAAACGCCACCCATTCTTCTATCTATACACATTCCTTGGGTCACAATCCGACTGTCTAAAGTTCTAAAGGCTAGCGCGTTGTAAATTAAATTGAGTTGATGTTGTTTTCATGAAACGCCACCCATTCTTCTATCTATACACATTCCTTGGGTCACAATCCGACTGTCTAAAGGCTAGCGCGTTGTAAATTTTTTGTCTATTCGCGTGTTCATTATTCGTTCTTTGGCATCCTATGGCAGTTATATGCTTGTCGAAGTCGGATGTTCTCGGACTCTAGCTTAACAGCACAGTGCAGCGCAACTAATGCGATTACTAACAAGACAGGCGATGTTATTAGGGCCAAATGTTTAAATTAGTTGCATGTCCTTATACATGACCCTGCAATCAACCCCCATTATGTATTTGCTGTTTGTTATTTACTAGACAATTTTACGCCCAGTAGTTTGCCATTGCTTTCTGAACCGCCGACATTCATACAATCTACATCAACGCAAAACGGTGTGTTTTTAAATCACCTGCTTCTGATGTGGCACCTTTGATTCAGTATATCGGGGAAGTATGAAAGCTGCGTACACTACGCCTAAGCTACAGACAGTGCGTTAAGTTAGTTACATATCTTTTACAGGACGTTGCAGTCAACCGCAATCATTTTTCGGCTGTTTGTGATTTCTTGGCAAGTTTACGTTCAGTAGTTTGCTTTCTGAACGACTGACACTCACGCCATTGTATGGAAACCAACGCATGAAGGTCTGCTTCCAAATCTCCCCCAGCTGTATTTCAAATACGGTATGCGGGATAGCGTATGCCGCGCCGGCTGTAGACAGTAAGTACCAACTGGCTAAAAGAGACGATGAATTCCAAAAGTCGAGCACAAACAGGAAATGTGCAAACTTTTTCGGCACGCACAGAGCCAGGTACCTGGGCTGCCCGTGTCACCGATAAGGCAGAGAAACAATGAAAAATTGCTGACACATCAAATCTACACAAGAGGGCGCAACGGAGAAGCAAGACATACAGAGGTATGTCGCTATAGGAAAAGATAACGTCAAAGCCAGACAACTCATTTGAAGTTACAGATGAACAAGATCTAGCTGGCAGAAAAGACAAGCAGCCAAGCCCAACAACTAGACACCGGCGCAGACAAGCACTCAGATTAAGAACATGGTGCAAGAAATGAAAGAAATCCAACAGCAATTCGAGCCAGCTTGAGGTGGGATGGCACACACGATGACACCTGGCCGTCTTGACAGACGATAGATAGTTTGTTACATTGTGCTTCAAAAAGGCATAACAACTACAACCCATAGCGGTAGCGAATGTGACTGAGCAGACCAATTCGCGCTGTAAATGTTCTTCCACAATGGATGAATGTGAACACATGGTCATTTTCACCATCACGCACCATCTTACGTCGCGCACGCTCGGTGTGTGACCTATCTGCAATCATTTCCCCCCTTTGTCTTCATTTCATTTATGATCTTTGCCCTACATGTAACACGATCAACGGCGACTTGCTCCCAAGGTGCAATATCAATGCTTGTATCAATTATGTCTCGTTTAAACACATCCTTGTATCGTAGTAGAGGCCGACCCCAAGATCTTTTACCCATCTGCAATTCACCAAAAAGATGTCCTTTGGTATTCTACCATCATCCATCCTCCTAATGTGTAACTATCCTTCTAAGTCTGTGAAGACTGAGCATGAAGCAAACCGTCACACAGCCCGATCTTTCCAATAGTTCAGTATTTTGCTATTTGTCCTGTTACCGATATCGCAGTCAACCACAGAATGTTAGGGCTATTTGTGAATTTCTGTTCGTTTGTACATTCAGTAGCTGCCATTGAGACGTCGGAGTGCCTGAGAGGTTTGACGAGGTTAAATTTTCTTTTCTTTCTTCGCCGTAGTGGTCTCATTCTGCACGTCGGTCACTTGGACATAAGCAATGGTACGCTCCATCCATCCATCATGTGCCATGTCAGAAAGCGTGGGCGGTCATGACTCGTCATTTAACTCGATCACCAGAGTCGTGGATCAGCTCAGTGTTCCTGTCTCGTCCATGCCACGTGGCCAAGCCATCCAGGTATGTACTTCTCGGTCTTCCCCTTGCTCTGTTCCCTCCGATCTTGCCAGTTGTCACCAAGTTCTCCAATTCATTTCTTCTCATAACAAGCCCAAAAAATGCTGACTGTCTACGTCTAATTTCTCTAATCAATTTACGATTTTCATTTGTCTCCTGTAGTACTTGGTCATTTGATTTTGTGTCTGTCCATGGTATTCTTTGCGTTCTCCTCAGAAACCATATATATATATATATATATATATACATACATACATATTCCACTTCACGTTTTCGACAGTTACTTAAGAACGAGATGGCAGCACCCAAAAAAAAAAATCATAAGCTAAAAACCAGCAGTCCAACAAAAATTTGAACAATCCTTTACAGTGTGGGTGGAACTGAGAGTTAATCAGTCTTCACGAATCCCTGTACAGTCGAAAAGTAATTAAAACGCCCTCCTTGTCTATTTCTCAACACTTGATAAATTATGGTCATATCGCGAACGGTGAAATAGCATTTCATATGCTGTATTCGACAAACAATAAATAATTGCTCAAGTATTCATTCATCATGTGCCATGCCGATAAGTGTGGGCGGTCATGATTCGCCACCTCACTCGATCACCAGAGTCGGGGATCAGCTCGGTGTTCTTGTCTCGACCATTCCACATGGCCAAGCCATCCCCATATTCTCTTTCCCCCGATCTTGCCAGTTGTTGTCATCAAGTTCTCCAATTTATTTCTTCTCATGACATGCCCAAAAATGGTGACTGTCTACGTCTATTTTCTCTAATCAGTGTGCGAGTTTCAAATATACTGAGGCGTTAACAGTTAAGCGGTTCCTGCCGTTTTGTGCAAACAGAAAGAGTTCGTGTTAAATTTGAGAAACATTTAACAAGAACAAAGCTATAAAATAACTAGTTTGTTGTTTGGGACCACAACAAACAGCAGTAGATAAAACTAACAATACAACTAACAGTAAAATCTGTGGAGCGGATTATTCAAAAAAAAAATGGATACAGTATGAGATAAATCGGCTAGGGATTTCGACATAATGAAAACAACGTGAAAAGTTAAGCAGCCCGGAATACGCCAGTACAACACAAGAAACAGACGAAATAGATTCAGAAAGCACGGAACAGTAGGTGGGCAGCAACAAATATACTATGGGTCCTTCTTGTGGAGATTGACACCCGTAACGCTCAATTGAAAAATGTTCCATGTCCCGTAGGACGCTCCGATCTATCTCACGTTGGTTTCCTAGGAAATTATACGTTCAGTTCCCTCCGTGGCGATGGGATTGCGGACGCGATTCGTAATGCTGTTTACCCGCGTTCGAAACACAGTTGTGTTGGTTTTTTATGAAATGGTATGGGTGCCGGTCGTTCAGAAAGCAATGGCAAACTACTGAACGTAAATTTGGCCAGGAATAACGAACATCCAAAAAATGCTGGGGTTGACTGCTACTTCCTGTAAAGGACATGCAACTAACTTAAATTTGTTTATATGTTCAGTTTATAGTTAAATTATACGTTCATTATTTCAATGTGTAGTTCAATTATATGTTCAGGTAAATCATTTATACATTCGATTTATAGTTACGTTATACGTTCAGTGGTTCATTTATACGTTCAACTTATAGTTAAATCATACGTTCAGTTATAAGTTCAGTAGTTCAATTTATAGTTCAGGTATACGTACAGTAGTTCGTTTATAGTTCAATTTATAGTTGAATTATACGTTCAGTATTTTGCCATTGCTTTAGTTAGTTAGTTAGCGGACAGATCATCCTCATTGCACATCGAACCATTCCGTCCATAAGTGCTCGGATCCATTCCTCAGCAAATCCCGCAGCATGTAGCGACTGACGACACCAGTTCTGTGTTGGTTTATTCATCTTCTTTGGCTTCCCGCGTAGCGTTCTTGTTTCTTTTAACCTGCTGTTCTCGGAGTCTGACCATGGCTGTAGATTCACAGTCATCACTTGGTTCTCGCGAACGACTTACTTCTCATAGAGCATTCAGAATGTCAGCCTGGTCCATGGCTCATCCGCCTGTCACAGTAGCCTTACCTGCAAGCTTGCTAGCCCTTGCCATTGCTTTCTGAATGAGGAGTCAAGGTTTAAGTCCGTCTAGGGGTTGAACCGCCTACCTAATCCACCATTCCCTCACAGATTTGGGTGGGGGGGGGGGAGACATCAGAAACCCGTATAGGCAAACCCCAGACTGACAAGGCAGACAGTAACATGTGCAACAGAGGCAAAAACCAAATACAAAGACGGGAAAATGTAAAGATTGTAAAAGAGGCAACACAGAAACTGTAAACACCGGGAAAACAGGTTGCATGAGGTCTACCGGTTTTCTTTTTTCTTTCGTATGGGATGGAGTGGAAGAATCCTTGCTGCCTACCTCCATCCCTCCCCAAACCTTTTCCAGTATTACTTCCTGGTTTTTCTGAAACGGTGGACGCTTTTTTCTGCTTATCTTTTCTTCCCTGATGGAGAAGTGGGGGGAGATACGGCGGATCTCACGGAAAAGAATATCGCTGACACCTCGGTCAACGACCCCCAACAATCGCGAAACCTCAACTAGCGCAGACTTAACCGAGCTAGAGTGCGAGGGATGAAAGGCAGAGGGAAAGAGAGAGTGAGACAGAAAGAACGCCAGTACGGGGAGGAAGCGGTGGAGACAAGCGGAATGAATAGTGGGGATTGGGGGAAAAGAGGATATGCCGTCTGGAGTCACGTTATCTGGTCGTGTTTTGCGGGGCAGCCAGGCTTCATCTCGCTGGCTGGTTGGCTCGAAGTGTACAGAATACACGTGTCCGCGCCCCGCACATTCTCAGGGGAAATCAGTATGGGGAATATTTTACTGCATGCATGGATGAAAATGTCCGCTCTCTAGAAGGATTCTCGCTCTTTGTGTAGGCACCCGTTTGATATTTGTGCATATTTAATTGTGATCGTTAAATATTAAATACATTTATTGTTTGAGGTGATAGGCTTTATATTTAACACCAATGTTAACAGTACTAAATGTTTGTGGATTTGGAAGAAATTACAGTTTACACATTTCGCTTTGAACGTTTTCTAACTACCTGTTATATGTTATGTTATATTTATATTTATTTTTCGGGAGACAGTGCCATATTAAAAATCAATATCTCTGCATCTATCGCCACTTCAGTGTCTTAAAAAAAAGAACTAAATCTTGCAACACCTGAAAACATTTTACATACAAACACACGCATTTTCATTATCTAATAAAGACTACATGTGAACAGTAAAATTATATAATATGAATATATTTGATATTGCAGACAAAAGACACATAATAAATACATTTAAAACGTATGTTTAATATACTGGTAGTTATAGAAGTTCCTTTAACAGTGTGGGAAACTATGCACGCTCATTATAGAATGCAATAAGATTTATATACATTATTCTGTTTTGTTTTATTCTGTCTGACTTTGAGTATGCACTAGATTGCAATATTGTCTGACTTTGTGTATGCTCTACAGTATAATATTTAAATATTGTAGGCAACTACATTACTACATTACATGCATAGGATGTGTATTGCATTGGAGACAGCTCTGTACATATAGAACTGACAGTTATGCACATTATTCATTATAGCATTAAAGACAGTTATGTTGTATATATTATTCAGTATAACATTGCTGTCAGTTATGTTGTGTAAATTATGCATTAAAACATTGCAGTATATACATTATTCTTATAACACTGCAGATAGTCACATCCATAATTCGGTATAACTTTGTAGATAATTATGCAGTATTAAATATAACATTGCAGAGAGTTATGTATATGATATGTTAAATATTGCTGACATATGTACGGTATATGAAATTTTAAACATTGCAGACAGTTACATTTACATACGGTTTGATTTGTTAAACATTGCAGACAATTATGTACAATACATGATATGTTAAACATTGCAGACAGTTATGTACAGTATATGATATGTTAAATATTGCAGACATTTACGTACAGTATATATGATACGTTAAATATTGCAGACAGTTATGTACAGTATATGATATGTTAACATTGCAGACAGTTATGTACAGTATATGATATGTTAAATATTGCAGACAATTATGTACAGTATATGATATGTTAAATATTGCAGACATTTACGTACATTATATGATATGTTAAATATTGCAGACAGTTACATACATTACATGATATGTTAAACACTGCAAACAGTTATGTACAATATATGAAATTTTAAACATTGCTGACAGTTAATACAGTATGTGATATGTTAAATATTGCCGGCAGTTACATACAGTATGTGATATGTTAAACATTGCAGACAGTTACATACAGTATGTAATATGTTAAACATTGCAGATAGTTACATACAGTATGTGATATGTTAAACATTGCAGATAGTTACATAAGTATATGATATGTTAAACATTGCAGGCAGTTACATAAGTATATGATATGTTAAACATTGCAGACAGTTACATACAGTATGTGATATGTTAAACATTGCCGACAGTTACTTACAGTATGTGATATGTTAAACATTGCAGACAGTTACATACAGTATGTGATATGTTAAACATTGCAGACAGTTACATAAGTATATGATATGTTAAACATTGCAGACAGTTACATAAGTATATGATATGTTAAACATTGCAGACAGTTACATACAGTATGTGATATGTTAAACATTGCCGACAGTTACATAAGTATATGATATGTTAAACATTGCAGGCAGGAAGATGGGAAGTAGGGGTTTGCCACAGTTATGACTTAAAAGTTATGAGTTAATATTATATATGTTTGACATTCATCAACATCACATCTGCTCATACAGCTGTGTTTGTATGTTTGACATTCATCAACATCACATCTGCTCATACAGCTGTGTTTTTTGTATATGTTTGACATTCATCAACATCACATCTGGTCATACAGCTGTGTTTATTATATATGTTTGACATTCATCAACATCACATCTGCTCATACAGCTGTGTTTTTTGTATATGTTTGACATTCATCAACATCACATCTGGTCATACAGCTGTGTTTATTATATATGTTTGACATTCATCAACATCACATCTGGTCATACAGCTGTGTTTGTTTGTATGTTTGACATTCATCAACATCAGGTTAGTTAGTCTCGTGTTGGAGTCATCTGGTCATGTCCCTTTGTTATCCTTCATTAATATTCTCTTCAGCTCAGCGTAAGTGAGAACCCAAGTGTCCGTGCATACCCGTGCGTTGCAGTTATTCCTTGAACTTATTCTTTTTTTTGCACCCTGGATCTTATTTGCCAGTATTTTGTGACCAAGCCATAACAACTTACATTTGTGCATATATTTCAACAGATGTCTTAAGAAAGTGTCAATTTGACCTCTTTTCTGCCCACAGTAAGCTTTGCTTCAACCCCTACACCGGTCGGTTGGAATTAAATGTTGACTTCTCGTCTTTGACTTGGGGGGCGTAAATTACAAGTACCTCCGAAGTCTGAATGGGTTGGCCTGATGGTGAGGGATACTGGTAAAAGGGAAAGCTAATCCACATGCAAAATCAGTCCAGTGCATTCCCCAGTTGTGGCAGTGAATAGAAGTAGTAGCTTCTCTTGTGGGCTACTCTTGAATTCGTTTTTTTTTTTTTGTGTTTTAAATCTCGTTTGACATTACAGATTCAATTATTAGCCCTTTTGTGCCACCCGTTTATAGTTCAATTTATAGTTGAATTATACGTTCAGTATTTTGCCATTGCTTTAGTTAGTTAGTTAGCGGACAGATCATCCTCATTGCACATCGAACCATTCCGTCCATAAGTGCTCGGATCCATTCCTCAGCAAATCCCGCAGCATGTAGCGACTGACGACACCAGTTCTGTGTTGGTTTATTCATCTTCTTTGGCTTCCCGCGTAGCGTTCTTGTTTCTTTTAACCTGCTGTTCTCGGAGTCTGACCATGGCTGTAGATTCACAGTCATCACTTGGTTCTCGCGAACGACTTACTTCTCATAGAGCATTCAGAATGTCAGCCTGGTCCATGGCTCATCCGCCTGTCACAGTAGCCTTACCTGCAAGCTTGCTAGCCATTGCTTTCTGAATGAGGAGTCAAGGTTTAAGTCCGTCTAGGGGTTGAACAGCCTAATCCACCATTCCCTCACAGTTGATTCACAGATTCAATTATTAGCCCTTTTGTGCCACCCAGTTTGGCTTTTATTATATGTTTGGGCACAGTGTATGCCATTTTACGAGGCTTGTCACAAATACGGTACTTAAAAGGTCAAGGTGCCTCCTACATACCTTAATATATTGGGTATATGGTGCTGGGGCCAAATGTACGTCGACCTGTAGCACTTCAGTTGGCATGTAGTCATATAGGTCACAATTTGTCAGTCATTTGTATATTTGAAGGATGTTGGTGTGTCATATAGGACACAAGTTATCAATGTCAGTGATTTCCATATTTGAAGGATGCTGGTGTGTCATATAGGACACAACTTGTCAGTAATTTGCATATTTGAAGGATGCTGGTGTGTCATGTAGGACACAACTTGTCAGTAATTTGCATATTTGAAGGATGCTGGTGTGTCATATAGGACACAACTTGTCAGTAATTTGCATATTTGAAGGATGTTGGTGTGTCATATAGGACACAAGTTATCAATGTCAGTGATTTCCATATTTGAAGGATGTTGGTGTGTCATATAGGACACAAGTTGTCAATGATTTGCATATTTGAAGGATGCTGATGGATCATATAGGACACAAGTTGTCAGAGATTTGCATATTCGAAGGATGTTGGTGGGTCATATAGGGTACCAGTTATTGGTGTCAGTGATCTGCATACTTGAAGGACGCTGGTGTCATCTCAGGGCACAAGTTATCAGTGCAAGGAAATTTACTTATCAGCTAAGAATCCTGTGAATGGATAAGAAAACGAGAATGCAAACACTGCAAGAGTACAGCTCACAAAGACATATATTTGCCCACATTAGCACAAGATCATCACAATTATTTGGCTTTGTTATAAGAAGATCGCCAAGAATAGAATGGCTTGGGGTCGTTGGTCGAAGGATATCTCAGGCAGTCTATATGTGGTGTACTGAATCTTGACACTATAGGACAGACTGACTTCAAGTAAACATTGGAATAGAATGGGTTATTGCTGCAGCTGGGTGCAGGAGTAACCAGTAAACGGGGGGTCATTTACTGGTGTGATCAGTTGCTCGTATGTTCAGTAGCGTCAGTTGCTCGTGTGGTGAGTTGCTCGTGTGGTCAGTTGCTCATGTGATCAGTTGCTCGTTGTGTTCAGTTGCTTGTGTGATCAGTTGCTCGTGTGTTCAGTTGCTGGATCTAGATTCTCAAATTTGTCCCAAATCAGTTTCCAGCCATGAGTTTGTGACGTAACAGAGCCATAACATTTTGTAGGTCTGAACACACGGGGAAATAGTTGACCAGTCTTTCGCTAGTTGCTCCCTGTAGAATGAGTTGAGCGTTGAAACTCAGGTCTTTCATAGGATTTACCAACCAGCCATGTTCACTTCATTTCCATGGCTGTACACAAGACAGTAAAGTTTCTCTCTCGCGCTCCTTCTCTCTGTAATAGTCATGACAAAAATTAGTTTTAGTGATTCATGTGTAATTTATTACTGCACATTTTCCTTGCGTTTTAATGCATTTGTTCTGTGGTCTAAGATTAGCTTCATACGTGATGTTTGAATGAAATAATGTATGAGAGCAAAGGGCAGATTTCAGACTGGTCTTCAAGCCCAATTCTTAACCCTTTGGAAATAAAGTTTATTTGCTTTCTCTCTCTCTCCCCTCTCTCTCTCTCTCTCTCTCTCTCTCTCTCTCTCTCTCTCTCTCTCTCTCCCTGACCCCCCCCCCCCAGGATATGTCGGTCTGATAGGAAACGAACAGGCAGATGGTCGGCACTGCTCGGTGGGGTCTTGGTACATGACAAGGCAGATGTGGGCGGAGGCCCTTTGGGATCACGTGTATAGTGCGACAGAAGAGATAGATCATGACCTGGAGAGGATGGTGCTGCATGGAGTGACCAGGGGACACTCAGGCCTCCTAGGAGAGGCCAGACGGACATGTAATCAATTGTAATCAGACTGATACCGGTATCATTAGTATTGGGACTCTTCGCTGGCTGTTGAAGATGAGGACGGAGAACATATGGAAACTCCCCCCCCCCTTCTCTCTCTCTCTCTCTCTCTCTCTCTCTCTCTATATATATATATATATATATATATATATATATATTTCGCCACGGAGACTCCCTACACACACACACACACCACTGTATGTGTGTAAGAGCTGTTTTTCTTAACGGGTCAATTGGGCCTCCCCGCCCAAACCCCCACCCCCAAATCTAGTGGCAATATTGATTACATGAAGGGCTCTTCAAATAATTCAGCATCCAGTGAGACACTATTGACACAAGATACTTTAGATGACTGTAAAATTCCCCAGCCCGAATAATGGCAAGATCTAAAACAATTCGAAAACAAAATGTACTTATGTTTTTCAGTATCGGTGGTATTCTTTATAAGCGCATAGAATTAATTTTCTACGAGATCTGCATTGATCTACAGGTCACGTCTGGATTAAAATGATGAGTAAGCTGTGCTTTAGCTTTGGCCAACTACAACAAAACCGACCACATAGTGAACAACAGCAATATGTGAAACGTTTGCAGTTTTCACTTTCACATTACAGCTTGCAGCTCGAGAGAAGAATGCTGCTTACCATCAGATAGTAGACGTGACCTGTTCGTGAACTTTCGAAGTTTGTCTTTCAGCTGTAAAGTATAGCCGCATTGGTTAGCGGAGGCCAGGCGCGGACACTTATTTGGGATGATACGGTAAACTGTGATTCACGCAAGCTCAAATAGGTGCCCTGCACTTTTCAAGCTCGCATTCACAAAAGCAAAGAACAGCGTAGTCGGTTCACAAAAATCGTTCGTATTGTGTGTGTTTTTTATTCAGGGGATTCTAACAGCACAACGCACGTTGTGTTACACACTATATACCGTGTGGTAAAGGTGTTAAATGGTTTAACTTAAATCTGCCGGCCGTAGTACACGTAAATAGGAGGGGTCTGAAAGTAATTTACTTTGTTCACAAATTTACCGACTAAACTATGTTCAGTATTAAAACTAAAACTATTGACTACTATCCCAACCTGTTGCGTCGAAAGGGCGTATTGTATATAATAAAGCTGCAGTGGTCAAATAATTGTTTGTGAAATAATAAAGCATATGATTAATATGAATGTAGTAGCCAATAAAAGTGAGGTGGCTTTATTGTGTGTGTATATTTATATAAAACATATAGCGAGTTTGGTGAGAGAAATGTGATTCAGGTCATTGACGTCACACGGTTTTCTTGCGAGGGGTATGTGTTGGATATTGTTTACAGTTCACACGTTTCTTGTATCCGATCAAATTAGTTGCCCACGTCATCAAATTAGTTGCCTAGATGCAAGGTGGATGGACTTAAATGGGTCTCCAGCATTATCAAACCCTTGTGTCCCTTCTTGCATCTCCCTCCAACCCCACCCGCCTTTCCCCTGCCGTCGTGATGATGCAGTAAAAACATATATCCAGTCCACCTTTTCTTGATGACAATTGTATTCCCCTTATACGTTTGCCTTTCATCTGTACCTCCAACACGGTGCCCAAAATATCGCGTGATTTCATCCACTCTATTTTGAGGAGAAGCCACGGTAGTTAGAGCACAGGCCTGCCTAAACAATGGCCCTAGTTTATTCCCCAGCATAAGTATGGTTATTTTTCTCATACTATTAGTATTATGGCTCTGGAGTTGTCTCATTCATTTATTCAGTAGCATACCCCTTTCAGAACCTCGCTCCCATAACAGCCTTCCAGAAAACTTCTAGGTCATAAGGAAGATGTCCCGCCTCTGATACACCCATCTTAAGATCATCCGCCACATCCTGCACCCATCTTCTCCTTGGCCTTCCTCTTCCTCTCTTCTGAGGACACTCTGGCCTGGCAAGATAAAGTAAACAATATCCAGTGTGACCCCTCCATTATTGTTCTCTCCAAACTTTCATGACGTTTCAAGTGACCAAAACATTTCAACGTTCTTTGTTTTATGGTCTTTAGTAGTCAGCCTTTTGGGATTGACCCAGTCTCATCAAGATGAGTATCAATTTTCTGAATTTCTTCGTGAGAAAAGAATCAGCAAGTGAACTGGCCACCTCAACTCCTTTTGGGGCCATTATTATGTGGGGGAATTAAAGATACAAAATATAATAAAACTTAACTAAAATTACAGGATTTTAGGAGAAATTAACTGCTGTATTTGTTTCCAGATCTAAATATGAAAGTATCGAGCACGCTTACTAGTACTGCAGTTTAAAAGTTAAGTATTTCATGGCATGGAGGAGTTTAAACAGTAAACACACATACACACAACTTCTGATCTCCGCTGCAATGTGGGTTCTGTGTTGTACGTCTGTGAGATAATAGATTCTTTTATATTCTGGTAGTTCTGTTCATTTCATGGTGTAGAGGTATCCAACAGAAGGATTTGTGTACACTGTTCTGATTTGTAGAAGACAAATGATAGTTCTCTCAGAAGCTCATATATTGCACAACAGAAATAGTAAGTGGGAATTCTATTACAGAAATCTGGGCAGCCGCTGTATGATATTTGAATACAATACTTGTATATATTGTGATATATGTTTGTCTTCTATATGGTTCTCTGCTTACTATGTTTATTCATTGTTTCATGTTAAAATAATAAGAGAAGCGTGCTGTTCCTGTCATTATTTAGTGTTTTAGGCTTTAGTGGTGTATGTAATATTTGTATGACTCACTTACAGGCGTGACCATCTGTTTATTCACATTTATTTTATATTTTCAGCAAAAACTGCTTCTGTTTTATTACTGTCCTGTGATCGAAGCAACTTCGACCTCATTCCAGCAGTCAACGATCTGCTTACGTGTTAGAAATGCCATATAACTGTCACCAGAATGTGTCTCCTCATTACAACAGTAAGCCGTGCACTTCTGGTAGCAGCACTCCTATAAACAATGGCAGCAGGTTTAGGAAAGCAAATGTTTCATCCTCACCACCACATCATCAAGAGCAGCATGGGAAATTAATACCCAGATCATTTTCACGGTCTCAGGTATCATCAACATCCTTGCCGTTGTATTCTAGTGCAATGGCAGCATCAAACAAGGCAACTGATGCTTTCTTTGGCCACAGTGACCATGATGATATGCAGCCATTAGACCTCAGCATGCGTGCACATAGACAGGAGTATACCATGAAACAGTCTACAGCTGATGAATGCAAGCCCATTTGTATGGTCAAGTCATGCATGTGCGGTACACAACCTGAGCATTTATCACCCCACTCCACCGCAGGGCAAGCCGTCACACTATCTCCGCTCCCAGGAATGACACTTTCTTCTTTCAACCGTGCAGACTCGCCCGTATACACCCAGCACCAGGCACCGAGCTCTACCTACCATGTTAGTTCCAGTAAAGCTACATCGCCTCCCAGCTCTGTTCCGCAAAGATCACCGTGGACTGCCACAGAAGCTTCACCTTTCCAGCTCTTGATAACAACTGATAAAGTGCTGAATGGTGCCCATAATTCATCTGGTCTGTTTCGTCCATACGACGACCACCTGCACCAGGACATGAATGTAAGCACGTGTGAAGAGGCCGAACAAGAATCAATGACTGCTCTCTCAAAACAAGATGACTATGATGATGAGAATGATGAGCCTACCTATATGGATCTGGATTCCACAACCACTGTACCTCTGACTGCTAAAACTAAGAAGAACTATACAGCAAATTCTGGCTTTGTTTATGGTAGACCGAACTCACAACAGACATCCTCTTTACACAACAGGGGCACAGGAGGTAAGATGGAGGCTGTCAACAGCCAACACCAGTCACCATTACTCCAAGCACTGAACAGCAAAAAGGGTCATGGCGTGTCAGACAAAAGAGCCGCCACCTATTTTCTTGGTGGTGTCATTTCTCATACTTCCTTTGAAAAGAGCCGCAAGAAGATTATTGGTCACACAAGCATTATGCCAAACTCTGAGCAAGCTGCCCATCCGAAACATCCACAGCAACAGCAGCAGCACTTTCCAGATTCGTCAACTTCTCCTGCCAGTCTACCTGTATCTACAGGCCGTGTAAATGTGTACAGATCGCAGACAGATACTCATCCAACCACAACTGGTCAATACCAGGATAACCACGGCCACACTGGCATGTTACATAATGATTACCCAGTATACTCTCAGACCTCAATGTCTAGCCAGAATTTGCCTTCATCTACCAATCAGATGCATCAAGTGCAGTCTGTTAGAAAAAGCCCTATAGATCACGAGAGCCATGTTGGAATTGACACTGACAGATCTGCATCCCACAAAACTACTTCTAATGTTCAACTGCCTGTTTCCACTACCACGACTTCAGATGGAGTCATTGGCAATAAACACAAGAGAACTGTAGACCTCAGCAGTGACAGTCTCCAGCAGGTGGCCTCTGAGAAGGAAGGAAACAATTCCACTAAAATAAGTCTTCTTGACTTCTGGATCTCAAAAATCCTCATGGAGCGGAGTATAGAGTCTTCTCAACCAAGAAAACCATGTAATGTGGATTACATATGCACAGCAAATGGGGAAAAGAGGATACGGCTGCGACTTGTAGATCTAATGGAAATGCAAGTGGAACAAAGCATGAAAGCATAGCCCTGCTCTAACATTAAGAATGTCCAGCTAACACACCTCATCAGATGGTTGTTAATATTGTAATATTTTCCTGGGCAGCCATCTTAATTTCTTCTAGTCTGCATTAGAGATGAGAAATGTATGCTTTGCGTTAGTTGAAATTTTATAGCACCACTCAGCAATCATATGGTATTTTAACAAAACAGTACAGAATTTTCACTTGCTTGGTTCTTTTTTAAACACAAGGTACTGATTAGACAACAGTGATGTCAGTTGTGAAATAATATAATTTATTGCTTGGCACAGCACACAACATACACAACATAGTACTTGGATTGTATGTAAGCATTTAAATCAAATGCTTGTCCTCTTACAATATTATAAATAATAGTTGTGCACCTATATGGATGTTATGTATTCTATTTAAAGCATGTCTTTCTACGAGGAATTAATTGGTCAATAAACCCTCAACCTTTTGCTAAGTCAGTCGCTGCATTCACTACAGATGAACGGTATAAGAAAAGTCAACCAGGGGTAACATGGCAGAGAATGGAGTGATTGATATATTAACTAGAACTGATGTCTTTGCTCTCAGGACCTACCAATGTGTGCTTGGTCTCTCTACACAGACGTCAAAGTAGTTTCCCAGAATACACTTATTATTAATGCCCTGATAGATAACTCGCATCTAGTGCTGTCACATGTGATGCCGAATGAACACAGTCTAAATCTGGTTGATTCATCTACCAGTGTGACATGCTGTTCGAAGTTAGTTGCATACACTGTACTGGGCATTGCACTCAACCCCAGCATTTTAAGGCTGTTTGTGATTTCTTGGCAAGTTTATGTTCAGTAGTTTGCTATTGATTTCTGAACAACCACTCAGACCATTGTATATGAAAATCAACGCAAGGCAGTCTGCTGCCAGATTGCCTGCAGCTGTGTTTTGAATGCAGGATTACGAATTGCATCCGTAACTCCTTCGCCACAGAGCATAGATCGATATTCAATCACAATGGTAACTCTTGTGTACAGAGTATCTGAAGACCAGCACAAAGCTGAAGGGAATACTTTTGCTTTCATCCTTGTATGTATGTAGTTTTACTATGTGGTCATGCAGGCTGCGAAAGTTGGACAGCTAGAGAATTCTTTTGCTTATCCGGCAGCTTCTGCAGCTTGTCTTGTTCCAGGTGTATTGGTGTTACCTTTCCTCCATAGTAAATTAGGAAGGTCGAGATAGGGATCATGCTGCATGGGCAACACATGGTCTCTTAATTCAGCCCAGGCTTTGTGCTATGGAGAGGAATATATTTCCATTTTGCAAACCATGCCTATCAAGAAGGCCAGGTGCCAGTAAAGTGTGCTCTGTCCTTGGTACCCGGCTGAGAAAGCCGCTACTGACCTCTTTCCACAAAGGAAGGATAAAGCCACTGTTGTTTTATAACAAACCACTAATTGCCTTGTATTCTGTAATCAAGGACATCAGTAACCAAGGACACGGAGAGAACAATGTTTTGTCAATTTTATCACACAAGAGAAGGCAAGAATTCACTCATGTGTTACTTCTGCATTAAAAGCTTAGCTTCATTTGACGGTGATACATTTATTATATTAACCACTTTTTTAATCAATAAAAACATCAGCACATGTGTAATACATACACTAAACACGACAGCATAAAATATGTTTATGCTTGTTTTATATTAGTATTACAGTTGCACGCTGCGGGATTTGCTGAGGAGGGGATCCGAGCACTTATGGACTGAATGGTTCGATGTGCAATGAGGATGATCTGTCGACTAACTAACTAACTAGTTACAGTGTATGATCATTACTCTTTTACTTTAAGTATTTGCAAGAATAGTTTTTATAATTTAATGAAAGAATATAAAAGTTTTTATAATTTAATGAAAGAATATAAACAGAACATGACCTCCAAAGTTCTCATCAACAAGGACAATTTCTTGTTAAAAATGCCATCCAGAGTTGAGTCAATAGCGAACATCACCGCACTCAAGCCATTCCCATATGTGCTCCATCCTCATCTGCAACAGACAGCAAAAATTCCCAAACACTAATGGTACCAGTAGCAGTTTTTGCCAAGTATCCCAACCATTTTAAAGAAGTCAAATACTGAACTAAAAAAAAAGTGTATATCTCCTTGAAATAGATGAAAGTAAAGTATATGGGGTATGTTTTAATACCTGAAACAAATAATAAACTGACAGGATATTTTTGTTATAGCTTTTGTTGGGTAACAAGCAAAGTTTGTGTCAGTTTTTGGCAGCTGTGTGATGTAATTCTGTCCAGTGTTGTGTTCATTCTTTTGCTGATTGGTGATGTGCTTTCCAATGTTCCAGTGTAATATCAGTTCTGTTGCCATGCTGTGTCATGTTGTCCTTTGTAATATCAGTTCTTTTGCCATAATGTTTCATGTCGTCCTTTGTAATATCAGTTTTGTTGCCATACTGTGTCATGTTGTCCTTTGTAATATCAGTTTTCTTGCCGTACTGTCATGTTGTCCTGTGTAATATCAATTATGTTGCCATATTGTTTTTTTTGTTGTTGCCATAATGTGTCATGTTGTCCTTTGTAATATCAGTTTTGTTGCCATACTGTGTCATGTTGTCCTTTGTAATGTCAGTTCTGTTGCCATACCGTGTCATGTTGTCCTTTGTAATACCCGTTTTGTTGCCATACTGTCAGTTGTCCTTTGCAACATTGGTTCTGTTGCCATACTGTGTCATGTTATCCTTTGTAATATCAGTTCTGTTGCCATATTGTGTCATGCTGCCTCATGTAATATCAGTTCTGTGGCCATATGTTATGTTGTCTAGTTTAGTATAAGTGCTTTATTTTTCTTTGATGTGTGTGTGACCAAGGTAATATCAGTGCTATGGCCATATGTTGTCATTCTGTCCTTTGTCAGAGATTCTATGGCCATACAGTGTCATGCTGTTTCATGTAATATCAGTTCTATGGCCATCTGTTGTCATACTTTCTTGTGTCAGAGATTCTATGGCCAAAAAATGTTCATGCTGTCCCATGTAATATCACTTCTATGGCCATATGCTATCAGCTTTGTAGTTTAGTATCAGTTCTGTTCTTGTTTGGTGAGTGTGTCCAGGGTAATATCAGTACTATGGCCATGTGTTGTCATACTTTCTTGTGTCAGAGATTCTATGGCCATATATTGTCATGCTGTCCCTATATTGTCATGCTGTCCCTATATTGTCATGCTGTCCCATGTAATATCAGTTCTGTGGCCATATGTTATCATACTGTCCTGCGTCAGAGATTCTATGGTTTCATGTTATCCGTTGTAACATCAGTTCTGTGGCCATATGTTATCATACTGTCCTGCGTCAGAGATTCTATGGTTTCATGTTATCCATTGTAACATCAGTTCTGTGGCCATATGTTATCATACTGTCCTGCGTCAGAGATTCTATGGTTTCATGTTATCCATTGTAATATCAGTTCTGTGGCCATATGTTTAGTATTTCTGTTTTGTTTGGTGTGTGCATCCAGTATAATACCAGTCCTTCTACTCTACAATATGTTGCGGTTCGCTAAGTGTATATTTTTTTCTGTTATTACATCCCCCTGTGCGTACAGCGGCGCATCTTTCCTAATGTCAAAGACTTTCAGTATCAAGAATAAATGTTGTATTTTGTAGTATTATGTTATAAATGTTGTATGTCATAGATTTGATATCTGTAAATTTTAAAAAGAATACATCTCCTTGTAATCAACTGTAGATGAAGATATTACATGTGCATTGAAGTATTTCCTCCTGCGATTTTGTTTTAAAACTCATTATGTTGTGTCTGTAATCATTATACTGAATGTATTTATTTAAGTTACTGTCTTTCTCACTTTCTTGAAATCTAATTTGCTTTCAGAAATAAGAGAAAATTAACTCTTTTGTTCACTGTTATAAGCTGAAAATTCAATTGTAGTTATGTTATTTCCATTCCTTGATATCCTGTTAACAAATTACATAATTTTTTTTTCCTTTCCTTTTCATTGTTTCATATCCTCACGTTATATCTTTCTTCATTTGTGGGTATTTATGTGAGATTTCATGTCATCATAACTTATAATAGAGATGTGATATTTCATTATATTAAAAGACTGCTGTCACAAGATATTTCAAATAGTAGAAAACTCTCACACATCTGTGACATGTAGTGAAGTGATACCTCATTGCATTTGACATGTTAAGGTTATGCATTTTATGAAAACCACATTCAATGTTCTGAGTCAGATTTGTAGTTTTAATTTATAATAGGTTTTGTTTGTTTATAGGGTAATTGTGGCCTGTTCACTTCAAGTGAAATGAAGTAAATGCTAAATAATGTTTAGTTCAGATATTTAGTTAATATTGTTGTGACTGAATTCATCAGAATGCTCCTCTACATGAATAATGGAACAATCATTGAACTGTCATAAACAATTTTCTTGTCAAGTGTTCATTCATGGTCAAATTGTCTTCATTTGATGGAATCTTATGTATTTGCCAGTTAGTTACATTTTTGAAATTAATAATAATTAGAATGAGTGGCCAAATTTTGTGGAACAGAGCATTTCTTACAGCTGCAGCAAGTAAATTAAAACAAACCGTGCTGAGTTCAGTTCTTTTTACCTGATTAAACATACTGTCCAAATATAAAATGCTGCCCTGTTTTCTCCATGTCTTTCCCTAGAAGTGTTCAGTTTGTGAATGATCTGCTGAATTTCACTAACACAGTTGGAGCCATCAACAGTGAACTTGCACGTGAGATGTACCGTAATGTATCTGATTTGTGTTCATAATATCAATTTACATAGGACAGCCTTTGTTTGTATCAAAATAAGACATAATTATAGCCTGCTGGAAGTGAAGCAACCCCAGTATAACCCAGAGTAGGGTGTGAAGCGGAGTTTTCGAAAATATGCCTGCATTAAACATTAGTGTTTAAAACTTGGCATGTGCATGGTGCTGCATCTGCTAAAGCAATTGACTTCATTCACCTTTATATCTCAGCCACTAGAAGTCCTTCACCTTTATATCTCCACCACTAGAAGTCCTTCACCTTTATATCTCCGCCACTAGAAGTCCTTCACCTTTATATCTCAGCCACTAGAAGTCCTTCACCTTTATATCTCAGCAACTAAAATCCTTCACCTTTATATCTCAGCTAATAGAAGTCCTTCACCTTTATATCTCAGCCACCCAAAGTCCTTCACCTTTATATCTCAGCCACCCGAAATCCTTCACCTTTATATCTCCGCCACTAGAAGTCCTTCACCTTTATATCTCAGCCACTAGAAGTCCTTCACCTTTATATCTCAGCAACTAAAATCCTTCACCTTTATATCTCAGCTAATAGAAGTCCTTCACCTTTATATCTCAGCCATCCAAAGTCCTTCACCTTTATATCTCAGCCACCCGAAATCCTTCACCTTTATATCTCCGCCACTAGAAGTCCTTCACCTTTATATCTCAGCCACTAGAAGTCCTTCACCTTTATATCTCAGCCACCCAAAGTCCTTCACCTTTATATCTCAGCCACCCGAAATCCTTCACCTTTATATCTCAGCCACTAGAAGTCCTTCATCTTTATATCTCTGCCACCCAAAGTCCTTTACCATTATATCTCAGCCACTAGAAGTCCTTCACCTTCAGATCTCAGTCACCCAAAGTCCTTCACCTTTATATCTCAGCCACTAGAAGTCCTTCACCTTTATATCTCAGCCACTAGAAGTCCTTCACCTTTATATCTCAACCACTAGAAGTCTTTAACCTTTATAATTCAGCCACTAGTAGTCCTTTGCGCTTATATCTTAGCCACTAGAAATTCTAATAGTGATAACTGGTAGAAAAGCTCAAAACTTTACCTCCTACATAATATCAAGATGTATCTGACAATTACCTGGTCCTTATTCCTACAATTGTTAAAAGTTCTGATATCTTCTATCTCATTGTCATTATTTCAAATGTGAACCTTGTTGCAGTCAGTATGAATGAGTGAAACTTTAAAGTGTCACAAATTGGGCACGCAAGGCCCATCTTACATTCAACCATTTCAACCACTCATATTTCACAGCAGTTATATGACGACCATTTCAACCACTCATATTTCACAGCAGTTATATGACGACCATTTCAACCACTCATATTTCACAGCAGTTATATGACGACCATTTCAACCACTCACATTTCACAGCAGTTATATGACGACCATTTCAACCACTCACATTTCACAGCAGTTATATGACGACCATTTCAACCACTCATATTTCACACAGCAGTTATATGACATTTTCATTGTGTGGATATTTAGCTTAACATTGATGTCTCATGATCAATATATGTGAGTTGTTCAAGTTTTGTATGGTAATGACATATCTGGTCGTGTTATGAGAATTGTCTTGTGTATAATGTAGGTATGCCCTCAACTTCTGTCCATCTAGATCAGTGGTTCTCAACCTTTTTTGGCCCAGCACCCCTTCACCATATGTTCAGAATGTCATTTCTCCCGCTCCCTTTTATATTTCCTCCATATATATTCCCCCCCACACCCCCCCCCCCCACACCCACCTCAGGGTATACGTAAAAATGGAAGCTAAATTTAATAACACATACTTTAACAAGTCTAGACGTCTACATAAAATGTGATTTGCAGGTCTACTTACGTTATAAAACTAATTTCAGAAGGGCGAGAAGTACAAAACCGTAAAGTATGGAGGGAAAAGCAATATAGAGCAGAGTTTCCCAACCTTTTTTGTACCATGCCCCACTTAAGCCTTTCTAAAATTCATATTGCCCCCCTCCCCCGTCCCATGGCCGCCCCCCCCCCCCTCAACATATACATTATTTGTAATATTCAAAAATTGAAATGTTCACTAAAGAAACTTGAATGATGGTTTTAGGAAGAAATCACTAGGTAATTATTGAGCAAACACAGTAAGTAAATTTTCAAAACATATAATGGAAAACTGAAATTCAAGTACAAAATAATTTTAATGAAAGATTTTTCTATATTATTTTAATTATTAGTAATTATTTATTATTTAAATTTAGTGAGATCCTTGCGCTTGATGCTTGCTGCAAAGAGATCTTATGTCAGGTTCCAATTTAGTTAACTTCAGTCTCAAGTCTCCCCGTTTTGTTATATTCAGCCGATTTCTTCCATTTTCGAATTGCCCCCCTTAACAGTCAAATTGCCCCCCTGTGGGGCGTGGGCCCCACGTTGGGAAACACTGATATAGAGTAATCGATTCTTGTATTAACGCAACCTTGAAATAATAGTAATCTCCCCCACCCCGACACCCTAACAATTCCCCACCGGTTGAGAACCACTGATCTAGATATTCTCTCTGTATGGGAGATTTAGCTTAACATTGACGTCCCATGATCGATATATGTAAGTTGTTCCAAGCTTCGTAGGGTAGTGACTATCTGGTAGCGTTATAAGAACTGTGTTGTGTATAATGTAGACATGCCTTCAACTTCTCTCTGTCTAGATATTCTCTCTATCTGTATGGGAGATTCAGCTTAACATTGACGTCCAATGATCTATATATGTAAGTTGTTCAAGCTTCGTAGGGTAGTGACTATCTGGTAGTGTTATGAGAACTGTCATGTATGCAATGTGGATATGCCTTCAGCTTTTCTCTATCTAGTCAGGACAACCATTTAACATGCAATCTTATATTGTATTCTTAAAGTTAATCTCCTTGCCATTTTTAATTTCCTGCATGTAGGTCAAATTCAAGCTGCGTGTATAAAATTCTGGTCTGTACAACCAGTGAAATGAAGCTAACTTACTGATTTTATTGCCGCCCAACAGGCCAGAACTCTCCTATATAAGGGAACTGAATGTTTGTAATCAGCTCACATTATAGCCTATTTTGTTTCTTAAATTCATTCTTAATTTTCCCTCTTCTATTCTGATAGGGAAGTGTTGTGTGGCTTTGATTTATTTTGGCAAATACAGGCTTATTGATTTATTCAAATCAAGAACACTTGAGATGCCTCATAAGGATTTGAACTTCAGATATCCGCAGTAATATTTGGATGTCACCCTCCAACTGTCTATCAATCAATCAATCAGGTGCCATCCCCACAATGAAGATTGGCTGCAATGAATCTCCAGCACTGTCTGTCTCTCATTGTGATTTTACATTCAGTCAGACTGTTGTTTGTCCATCTCTTGATGTTATCTTCCCACTTGTATTGCTGTCTGCCTCTTGCTCGCTTGCCTTCAGCCTCACCCTCCAGTATGGTTTTATGAGTTATGTATTTTAACATTACCAAAAGTATTTCACTTGCCTCTTTTTTGATTTCTTTCATCAACTCGATTTTCATTCAAGAACTCCTGTATTTGATTGTTTTTGGTTTCCATGACATATGACAGGTTCTTCTGTACATCCACATCTCCAGGGCCTCTATTTAACTTTTTAATTGCTTGTTCATTGTCCAGGCTTTTACTATAGAGATGTTTGTTGTAGTTATTCATTTATTATGTGCCATGCCGGTAAGGTGGATGGTCATGTTTCACCATCTTACATGATCACCAGAGTCATGGATCAGCTGTGTGTTCTTGTCCCGACCATGCCATGTGGTCAAGCCATCTAGGCATTTACTTATCTGCCTTCCCCTTTCTTTAATATCAGTCTTTATGGCAGCTTGTAGTTTCCAGTATATGTTTTTACAAGTCTGAGCTTTTTTCCATAAATTTGTAGATCTACAAGCATCTTCATCAAGTTGACATGTCTTACTGTATCGAAAGCCTTTTGTGTAGTCAGTGAAGCAAAGATGTAGGTCTTTGTTTACCCACATTGAACGCTGGTGTAGTTATACACAGATGTAAGTCCATTTTCCTGATCATTATCTTGTTCTCTGAGATCTTAAGTTAAAAGCAGTGGTCAGCAGATAGAATTTTAACACACAAAAAAAACATTAAATCTGTTAGTTACTAGTTTTGCCTAAACATCTTTGTGTACGCACAAGATATCTAGTCAGTTTATTGGGTGATTTAGTGCCATGGGATGATTAATTGTCTTGATCAATTTCCCGTATCTGCCATTGGCTTATATCTCGCCAAAATTTGTCTCAATTAAAACATACATACAATAGTTTTCTGTAAGCAACCTCCTTTAATTTGATATATAATACAACATGTATGCTACCATATTAACAACTTTTAGGTCATAACTTTGACACCCCTACTTCCCATTTTTCGCTATCCATTTTTGTTTGGTCCAAACATAATTTTTTGTTTGGCACTGAATCTGTTAACATTTGTAAATGAATGAGATTATGATTGAGCCAGTTTTCAAGATCTAGCTGGGTCAATACAATTTTTTCATGTTTTATAATTGTTTAAAAATAAAATTCAGTTAAGATATTTAAAACATTCAGTCATGAATTTAACTGTCGAATTGTTCAACTGACGGTTAAATATTTGTAAGAAATCGTCCAACGTATGAAAGATATTGATACGGTATTTGACCTCTGCCTAGTTCATTCAAGTATAAACTCTATGGAAATGTCCATTTGCATTGATAATGTATTTGACCTCTACTAAGTTCATTCAGGTATAAACCTCTTGGAGATGTCAACCTCAGGTGGATGGCTGCTATCTTCAAATATCTTCAGGTTGATATCTGAAGGCCTAGTAAGAAGAAGAAGAAATTATTCTAATACTCAACCCTAACGTCTGCTACAGTGTATCACATTACATGGTTATGAAAATACTGTGTGACTGTTTATGTTCCTTTGTTTAACAGCCATGTATACCAGTAGTTCTCAAACGAGTTTGGCTGCTGCCCCAATGCTTACAAAACCACACCCCAAACAGACCCCATACATGGAATCTTTTTGGCTGGTGTGTATTTAGTCTAACCAATTCAGAAATCACTGCCACTGAGGACCTGAAGACGTACCCAGCGGGGCAGTACCATCCACTTTAAGAATCAGAGATCTGATTTATGAGTGATCAATATTGAAAGTTGGTGTTGATGAGTGTGAGGAGAGAGATCTGCACAGTAATACTGGTGCAAGTTTTCAGCATTGTGTTGCGTAAAATGCATTTGAATTGATAAGATTATTTTTAATTTAATATTTGTTCTGTGACTGAATTCATGTTTTTCAGCATTGTATTTATTATATTGTCCCCACATATGTACTGCATTTGTAAGAAGGAAATCCATGTGTTTTCATGAAAATAATGATAATTTTCTTTTTTACTTACTGGTATGGTGATTTTCACATTTATTGTTACTATCAAGCATGTGATTTTTGTTTTCTGATACAACTCATACCATAACAACCTGTGCTAAACCCCCACACACTACATGTGTCAGTGTGTCAGGTTTGTACACACTTCGGTTGATCATCAACTGATCATACATCAAGTGATAGTATCTGAAAACTAACTCTTTCTTCTTGACTAAATAGAGTGAGTGATCTTATCTGTTCGGCCATGCTGATCTCCATAGTGTGTCCATGACTTTAGTTTCAAACCAACAGTTCAACTTTCCAGCAGGTGAACCATTATTAAGTTATTAAACCTAACTGGCAACTCACTGCCAAGAAATGGCATAAAATACAAGTGGTGACTGGACAGATATGTAAACTGTTTTTAATCAGTTGATGACCAAAGAACTAAACACTGACAGCATGGCTTAACCAATAGTTTGTAACTTATATAATAAAGAAACAAAAACAAATATGAAAAGAATTTAATTTAAACTAGCAGAAAGCCAACAGAAGATAATTGAATGTAATGAAAAAGTTAATCAAATAATAAGGAAACAATCTGTACTAACAAACAGTTGAACTGAAATTTGAGTAATAAACATGGCAGTCTTCTCCAGTCACCAAGATGATAGTTTTTATTTTTTTTTTTTTTTTTGAATGTTTTTATCCACTTCACTTAATTCTTGTTCAGAAATGGCCACTGAAGTCCATAAATATTGTTTAAGTTTTATTGTTCAGGGACAAAAACATGAGTTTTTTAAAAGCAATGTTAACCACGCAGAAACAACTGTTTTTCACTTTCGAAGATTCACATTTCCGGTGATAAATTAAGACCAAATGTTTTGATATGGATGACGGCAGTGCAGCGGGTGAAACTTAAGTTAATGTAACTATTCTGAATGTACGTGAAGCTGTCAGGTATGTACCAACAGAATATACGTGTATATTTGCTGCTGCAATATGGTAGTTTTTTTTTAAACGTGGATGTACGTTGCCATACTATATAAAATATACATATAATTTCCGATCAATATGAATGATAGAGTGTACGCGTGAGAAAAGACCAAGCTTTAACTGATTCAGTGCCAGACAAAAAGTAGATTTGGGCCAAAAATGGTTCACAGTCAAATGAACAAGTATTATAATGTAAAGTTCCGTTCCCTAAGCATTTAAAAAAAGATACCAGGAAACGAAACAAATAACACGATGACCCTAGCATGGCTATGTATCGTTCTTCTGTACAAATGGGAGGTCACAATTGGAGATATATATATAATCCCTCGGCACTGAATCAGTTAAATATGAAAGGAGTGAGACTATGGTCGGCTTGTCTAATGTGAATGTTTTATTTGTAGTGATATGCAAGGTTATGAAATGCATCATTTTTTCAAGGGCACAGCCCATTTGAGAATCCCAAGGGTTGTGGGTGCAGTTTTATAACCTCAAGAAGTGAATGTTGGGGTTGAAAAATTGGGCATGTCTTAATTGTTTTCTATTCTGTCAGATGTATATTTCACTTTGTTCTGAGATTTACATGTCACTGCATTTGTTTCCAATACAAAATGTTACAGGTACTTGCTCTGTGTGAAGTTTTGTTTTATTTGTACAAGAGAATGTTCCAACCATTTAGCCATTCGTCTACGGAGAAAAGACAAAGATAAGTCTGGCACAGACCAGAAACACCCACAAGAGGAAACAAGCTACAGTACAGGGTGTATTTTTAATGACTGGGGTTTTTGAAAATATTGCTGTTCCAAGTTTTTTTTTTACCTTTTATGTTGCATGAACTCCACAGAGGGTGAATACAAAACTTGGAACGGCAGTATTTTCAAAAACCCAGTCATTAAAAATACACCCTATAGACTCATTGATTCATATCATCATATGCCTTGTGAACTGGTATGAGCAATCATTCCTTAAATGCGATATTGATTATACTTTTTTAAAAAAAATTTCTGTTGTCTTTCTTTCAAGTTTCATCGAATACACTTTTAACTTTTAAAGCAGTGGAGTAGGAATTAACCATTTGTCATTCAAACTTCCAATCTGAGATAGTATTAAGAGATGCCATTGACGAAACTAAGGAATGAACAGGCAGGCTTCTGACCACACAGATTGTGCACTGACCAGATAGCCACATAATAATAGATTGAAGTATTGGAATGAAATCATCCCTTTATATTGAATCTATTTTGACAACATTGGGATGAAATCTGTCTGGAAATTGATGAGGCACCATCGAATCACACAGAAGATTTAACTTAATCAAGCAGCTTTAAAGACATGATATGCAGAGTTCTTCATGAGAGGGAAATAACATAACTGAAATGAGAATAGGTGTGCAACGGGAATGCTGTTTTTTATCCGCATGATTCTTGCTTACTACAAAAAGGATTATGAGGACAGCAACGACTACCATTAGAAATGAAATTCAGTGGACTATATTAGAGCAAAAGGTGATCAGACTTGGCTGAGGACACTGTCTTCCTGTTCTACACTTGAAATCTGATACAATTTGGACACACCTGAAGAGAGTTGACAACAATTAGGTCTGAAAATTCACAGAGAACAGATAAATACACGGGGATATAATTCAGTAACAGGAATTTTACGAATAACTTTTTCTACAAGTGTGCTAACCTGAAATTTTGCGTGTTTTTCTCAACAGTCGCCCCTGGCAACTTTCTTGGTTCTCGCTGTCCACTAGTTAGTTGATGCCTTCTAGGAAAAAGCTTGTATGTGTGGCCTTAAACAAGTGTTGCACCGCTTCCATTACCTCGCATCATCTGACACCATCAAACCTCACAAACGTTCCCTCAATGGTTCAAACAAGTGAAAATCCGATGGCACCAACTCTGGACTGTATGCTGGATGTTTCAAGATCTCAAATTTAAGATGGCAGTGTATCCACTGTGTGCGCAGCCGTATGATGGCGGGCGTTGTTGTGCAGTAACAACACTATCCTGAGAGAATGTTTCAGGCGTTTTGATCTTTCTAACCTTCATACACTCTTCCCTGACTAACAACTGTCTCCACACTGAACTATCATTCTTCTATTGATTTCACAAAGTTTCACACCCTCTAACTACAACGAATTATGTCTCGTTTAACACAGTGCTAGTCATAGTAAGGCAGCTATTTTGTAATCGCTTTTGTGCATGAGCAAACTGCTTGACACTCTCAACCTTTAACTTGGGTATTGCTTAGAGTGAGTTTGTATCCTCAAAGAAAGATTTTCCGCTGTCCATACTCTTTGCTGCACTTTATAATAAAACTCCTGTTACTTAAGGACTATCCCTCGTATAATGAGTATAAATCAAACAAATGACAACCCAATCTCTCTTGAAACCTCACTTCAGGAGGTGGAATCATCCACACATTTAGGTGGCAATGTAGACAAAGAGGGGGAACAGGCAGCGCTATTAAAATAACAACAAAAGAAGGCTACAGGAGCTTTCATAGCAGTAACAACTTCTGGAAGTTAACATACATTAAAGCTAGTACTAAACTTAGAGTATTTAACTCTTAACCTCAAATGATCAAAACACTGAGAATTACAACAGTTACCAATAACTGGCATCCATTTATTAACTCGTGCCCTTGCAGAATAGTTAATTGCGTATCCTTCGCAGGATGTTGCAGTCAACTCCAGCATTATACGGCTGTTTGTGATTTTCTAGGTAAGTTTACGTTTAGTAGTTTGCTAATGCTTTCTGAATGGCCCACACTCACACCATTGTAAACACCAATGCAATGTGATCTGCTCCTGAATCACCGACGGCTGAATTTGAACGCAGTATGTCGGAATTGTGAAACTGTTCCTCACCCCTAAGCCACAGATGCTGATCTATCCACATTAACACACAATCACCCAAGCGGAGCTTATGGAGAGAATTCAATTCCAGTAAATCATTAATAAGTGAGGAAATAGTGCTGGAAAGGACACACATTGAGAAAAATCTGTTATAGTGCGTTCACAAATGTTTGTCCCCGTATAAAAATCCAACTGAGGGATAATGATGAGATTTAGCATATAACCTTATCATTATGGCACATCCAACAAACATGTTTTTGTTCTGTAGATTGTACAGCGATCTCTGTGTTCATTTATATGCGGTATATAATATACGGGTCAGAGATGAAGTGCATTTTTTGAAATGTATTACATTTTTACATGGAAACATCACTGTTCACCAATGGATATTCACTATGGTGCACGGAAATTTCCTAATGAGAAGCACGTCACATAGTGGACACCCGAATTGAAGTGCATTACTGTAAAACAAAATTGTTAGCGTGAATTCAATAGATTTTCGCAAAAATATCAAAGAAATGTCACCGCTTTCCATAATTTCATTTGCCTTTGGACCTATCAAAGACATATTCCTTGGGTGGGAGTAAATATAAGACGGCAAAAAACATTTCATTAGGATGCAACAGAAACTTTTCAAAAACATCAAACGTGAATGAGGGCAAACATTTGTGAATGGACTTTAATTGTATAACAAGAGAGGACTTTCTCTGGAACCCACAGGGCAAAATAAATAGACACCTAAAGACACACGGAGAAGAGAATCAGAGACATAGTTGAGTAATATATGAAGGACTTGGAGGGTACTACAGGAGATGAAAAAAGATAAGAGGGCTTGGGGTGAGGTGGTTGAGGACTATGATTGACTGGAGGATAAAAAGTCATAAAAAGAACAAGACTAAGTTCAGGTTCAGCTATTTTAAAGTGTCTACCCCCCCCCCCCTCCTCTCCTAAAAGAAACATTGAGGTTCTAAGGGATTGAATCGTTTTCAACATTATAATCACAGCCAATGTTCAGTAACACATGTGTAAAAGAATACTCGGAGGACAGTGGTAAACATGAAATAAATTGTTGAACAGACATGTAATTTAATGTTCCACAATGCTATCTCTTCAAGTGTAATATGATCATTTTGGGATGTCTAAATCACCTTCGTTCAGGGGATCAAGATCATGTGTGTAGACCAGAGTAATACACGACTAGCTTTTCATCTGTGGGTAACAATAGGTAAGATCTTTTTAAGGTACTTTTCATCTATGGATAACATTAGATACTTTTTTTTAAATCTGTGGGTAACATTAGGTACGTTTTTTTTTTTTATCAATGGGTAACATTGTGTTCTTTTTAGCTGTGGGTAACATTAGGTACTTTTTATCTGTGGGTAACATTAAGTACTTTTCATCTATGGATAACATTAGGTACTTTTTTTTTATCAATGGGTAACATTATGTTCTTTTTAGCTGTGGGTAACATTAGGTACTTTTCATCTGTGGGTAACAGGTACTTTTTATCTGTGGATAACATTGGGTACTTTTTATCTGTGGATAACATTAAGTTCTTTTTATCTGTGGGTAACATTAAGTACTTTCCATCTGTGGGTAACATTAGGTACTTTTTATCTGTGGGTAACATCAGGTACTTTTTATCTGTGGGCAACATTGGGTTCTTTTTATCTGTGGGTAACAGGTACATTTCATCTGTGGGCAACATTAGGTTCTTTTTATCTGTGGGTAACATCAGGTACTTTTTATCTGTGGGTAACATTAGGTACTTTCTGTGGGTAACATTGAGTACTTTCCATCTGTGGGTAACATTAGGTACTTTTTATCTGTGGGTAACATTAGGTACTTTTTATCTGTGGGCAACATTAGGTTCTTTTTATCTGTGGGTAACATTAGGTACTTGTCATCTGTGGGTAACATCAGGTACTTTTTATCTGTGGGTAACATTAGGTTTTCATCTGTGGGTAACATTAGGTACTTTTTATCTGTGGGTAATATCAGGTACTTTTTATCTGTGGTTAACATTAGGTTTTCATCTGTGGGTAACATTAGGTACTTTTTATCTGTGGGTAACTGTGTCTGTTACAGAGCCTGTTGGGTATCATAAGATATCTTTTAATCTGTGGGCAATATAATTCAGCTTTTCATCTGTCAGTAACATAAGGTATCTTTCAATCTGAGGGTAACATTAGGAATCTTTTAACCAGATGGTAACATAAGGTATTTTTTTTTTCATCTGAAGTCATAAGGTATTTTTTAAATCTGAGGGTAACATAAGGTATATTTTCATTCCAAGATAGCATAAAGAATCTCGTCATTCCAGAGTAACATATAACATCCTTTTCTTCCCAAGGTAATTGGGTAGATGGATGAATGAAAGAACATTACTCTCCATGTACATTACGTTTCACTGACAAAACTTGAAAGGTTCTTATGTTACGACCATTAGAGTGTCATTCAAGTAACACAAGAAAAACTTACAGATATTTACTAGCAATCATAGAAAAGTGGAAAGAAGTACAAATTAGAGGACACACCCTCGACAATAAGCATTGGAAACAATAAAATTAGAACCTGTCACAGTGGCTTGCCGATATAACAAGCTTACTTTCATCAGCATGAATATATGACAATCATATTCTACCCCTGTGTCTTATGCGGAAGGTAATCAATGCTGTGTTTAACTGTCATGCTTGCCACCTGTGAATATCAAATTCACTGTGGCATTATTATTGATATTAATTAGCTCATTCTGTCAAGCAGTACACCAGACGTTTATTAGTAGTTCCATATATATTACTTATTTTATTACACTCAATCTGTCAAGCAGTGCACTTTATGTTCATTAGTTGTTCCATATATATATATATATATATATATATATATATAAAAACTTATTTTACTACACTCAATCTGTCAAACAGTGCACTTTATGTTCATTAGTTACTTGCTTGCTTGCGTTTGCTGGTTGTGAACTCCAGCGTGAAGTCCTGTATATGTCGGATGGTGACATCCTGTTGTCCAACATCAGTGTGATGTCATACCGGACTGAGGTTTACGTGAGTATCCGTTGTCCCATGTCTGGCTTATTGGTGTGCAGACTGGTTGTTCCTTGCCATGCAGGCAGATACTCTCCGACTTTGGAGGAAGTTCATTAGTTGTTCCAAATATATATTACTCATTTTTCTACACTCAATCTGTCAAGCAGTGCACTTTATGTTCATTAGTTATTTCATATATATTACTTATTTTACTACACTCATTCTGCCAAGCAGAATACCAGACGTTCGTTAACTGTTCCATATATATATATTACTTATTTTACTACACTCATTCTCTCAAGCAGTGCACTTTATGTTCATTGGCTACTCCATTTGGCGACTGTGATGAAGGGGTTAAGAACGAAATTAGCAATCTCGCATACCACGATCAAACCACAGCTGCGAACTATTTGGAAGCAGACTGCCTTGCATTGGTTTTCATTAAATGGTATGAGTCCTGGTCATTCAGAAATCAATGGAAACTATTGAACGTAAATTAGTCCAGAAATCACAAACACCAAAATGCTGGGATTGACTGCAACATCCTGTCAAAAGATATGCAACTATTCCATAATTTATTTTTCTTAACTCAGTCTGACCCACCCAGTGTTAAATTAAACTCCTTTATTTGGGCCAATGCTTTTAGCTCTTCTGTTTACCAACATTTATTACTTTTTATCCAAGGTATTGCACTTAATGCCGGTCTCTCTGGCTGTGGGGTTACAACACTTTCTCTCTGTAATCCCGTTTATCACGCAGAGTCTCGCAGCGGAGCGAGAACTGAGGTGGTTCGACCCCCGCTCGTGACTTGCGGATACTGAGCCGGCCGCTCAGAAAGCAATGGCAAACTACTGAGCGTAATCTTGCCAAGAGATCAACAGACAGCTGAAAGATGCTGCTGTTGACAGCTAAGTCCTGTAAAAGGATACGCAAAACATTTTTATTGCACTTAATGCTCTAACACCTTCTAATTCATGTAACCATTACTTAAACATAACAGTTATCTGGAACTGAAAGCGTTGGATCATCCACAACAGTTGGGTGTCATGTAAAGTAAGCAAGTACAAGTGCCCTGTTTACATGCCTTGAGGCTTATCAGGCATATAGTTCAAGTCCCATATTTTTATAGATCAATCGGCACTTGAGGGGTGGTGTCGTCAATATCACGAAGGCCATTTTTGCCTGTCAAGACATTTCCTGTTACCCATTTTAGGCTGTGTCAATCTGGCAGACCAGACCAGTCTTCAAAATCTGGCAGACCAGGCCAGTCTTTAAAATCTTCAAACCCATGAGCAGTAAGTAGGCTGGCAGGGAGACATTGTGATGTAAACAGATTTCATGTGGTGTCTGCGTGAATGTTTTACACCTACACATAAACATGAAAATAACAGAGAATGCCAAAAAAATGCAGAGACTGTAAAATCTTGTATGATTGCAGCATTTTTCTTATATTTATAAATACAAACTTTCAATTGTTGATATTAATGAAGCTTTTTTGTGTGTTGCGTTTGAATTTGTTTGATAAGTTTCATAGTGTCAATGCCAGTGTCGATAAGCTTGATGAAATAAGCAATAATGTTGGAAACATTACAACTGTGACCACAAATAGTAAATGTCTCAGCAAGTAGCAAATTTATCAGTGGATCTGAATTTATCTATAGCAAGACTGCTTTTTTACCTGCAAATGAGTGCTGTCAGAGTATCAATGCTGCGCTGATACCAATATTGATAAGTTTTATTAATATAGCAACATTGTTAGGGAATTACAGATTTCACAGCAAATGACAAGCAGAATAGCTGTCAGTCAAACTGTCATTACAGCCCATGGTAGCTTGCCATGTATGACAGTGGGGTCTTGAACCAGAGGAATTAAGGCCGCCAGGCTAGTGCAGTCGCCGTGAACTGTGCAGGTTAGGGTTTTTTTTTTTCCTCCAATAGAAAAGAATTCAATACCTTACCAAGGATTCAAACCCGGGTCTCCCAAATGGGAACACTGCGTTCTAGACAATCCTCCAAAATAGCTGTTCTGATAAAATTTTGCTTGTTTGTTGATTTGCTCCTTTCAGACAAATTAGGTATTTTTCTGCAGTAAAACTTATAAATCAGAAGAGAATAATTTGCAGATAAATATGTAATTCTTTGAAAGTGTTGCTGTGTATGTATAACTTTTGCTATCTACATGGACTCAACTTTTCCACTATGTTAAAGTTAGTTTCGCTCAGAAAGCAATGGCAAACTACTGAGCGTAATCTTGCCTAGTACATCAACAGCAGCTGAAAAATGCTGGTGTTGACTGCAACGTCCTGTAAGGGATATGCAATATTTTTTTTTTAAAAAGTTAGTTGCATATCCTTTACTGGACGTTGCAATCAAGACCAGCATCTTTTGCTGTTATGATCTCTTGGCAAGTTTATGTTCAGTAGTTTGCCATTGCTTTCTGAACGACCAGCACCCATACCATTTCATCAAAAACCAACACAACGCGATCTGTTGCCAAATTGCACACAGCTGTGTTTCGAACATGGGTATATGGGATCATGAACCGTGGTCGTAACCCCTTCACCTCGGAGCCAGCTTTCCACTGACCTTATTAATTATTTGCTCATTAGTTATTTATAGGCAATGTAGATGCTTGCATCTATACTCAACTTTTCCATTATTACCATACTAATTATTTGCTCATTTGTTATTTGAAGGCAAGGTAGATGCTAGCAAGCATTTACACTCTACTTTTTCACTATGACCATACTAATTATTTGCTTATCAGCTATTTGTAGGCAAAATAGATGCTAGCAAGCATCTATTTTGCCTGCAAATAGCGAATGAGAAAATAATTACTTTGGCCATAATGGAAAAGTGAGTCGACGCCAGTAGCAAAGGTTACACATAAACAATAACACTTTCAAAGAATTATATATTTATCTGTGATTGATAAAGTTATCTTCTGATTACCAAGTTAACTGTAGAAAATTATCTAATTTGCCTGAAAGGAGCAAATCAGCAAATAATACCAAATTTGATCAAAATGGCTACTCTATGTCCCTATGGGCAGACAGAAAAACCAACGACCAAGTACTACAGGAAACAAATGAAAATCGTAAATTGATTAGAGAAATTAGACGTAGACAGTCAACATTTTTTGGACATGTTATGAGAAGAAATGGATTGGAGAACTTAGTGACAACTGGCAAGATCGAAGGGAACAGACCAAGAGGAAGACTGAGAGGAAAATACCTGGATGACTTGGCCACATGGCATGGACGAGACAGGTACACTGAACTGATCCACAACTCTGATGATCGAGTGAAATGGCGAGTCATGACCGCCCATGCTTTCCGGCATTGCACATGATTGATTGATGTCCATTCCGGTATTAGAAATTTGTAATGAAAATATCAACACTCAAAATTACAAATGAAATTGTGAATAGAAAAGCCAAGTTATCTGCAAAGCATGAACTTATCTTAATAAAAATGCTAATTGGTCTTAAAGGAATCATTGAGCAATCACAAAATGAATATATTCAAAATGGCAAAGTCAAGTCGATGTCAATATCCAGGTTTTATTAAAGTAGTAACATTGACTTCGTACGACAGATTTCTCCAAGAATGTCGCAGTGGTAAGCAAATAGCACAATTGTCCTGCTGGTAGCATGTATTTTGGTCAGAATGGCAAAGCTGTAGTGAGGCAAGTATTCATAGTTTCACTCAAATAGCAACATTATCCAGAATAACAAATGTTTCTGTGAAATACAAAGTTTTCTAGGAACTCAAAAGATGTCTGTGAATTGTTACTTTAACAATAATAAAGTATCTAATTTACTTGCAAGTAGCAAATGAGCAAACAAAATTATGTTTTGTAATATATATTTTTTAAAAACAATAACAATCTGTGAAATGTTTTAAAACATTGCACATATCATGCATCATTAATTTAGTCTTATTTGAAAAAATCTTGCATATTCAATAAATAACCTAGTTGGTCTAAAGAAAAACCAAAAAAAAACATATTTCACATGCAATCTATTCTGTTTAAAACAAAACTGAATTTATGATCCATTGCAAATATTAAAACATCATGCAAGTCTAAAAAATGTACAATTTCTGCATAGTAATATACTTATTGAATACTTATGTTAAGTACTACTTAGCATAATCGTTTATAAATTGAAGTGCAGGAGATGATAAAGATCTTCATTATTCATAACATTACACGTAGATATTAAGATATCCCAGGTTTACTAATCACATACAAATATGCATATTTCAAGTCTGATCCATATCTAATACTTGGTGTCAGGTCACACATAAATTAATTTTTAACCAAATGACTATTGTGTCAAGGGTCATGTTACAAAAATACTGGTTGTGATTTCTTGGAAGTCTATGTTCAGTAGTTTGCCATTGCTTTCTGAATGACCGGCATTTGTATCATTATATATAAACCAATGCAAGACTATCTGCTTCGAAATCACCCGCAGCTGTGTTTCGAAAGCAGTATTCGGGGTTACACATTGAGTTCGTAACCCTTTTGCCACAGAACCAGCTACAATAGTACATAACAGCATACAATAAACCAGATGTTAATCTTCAGTGGTGGCCAGATTTTTTATATCTGTGCAGCCCTTTCAAAATGGATACCAGAACACCGAAGACAGTTGAAATTTATACTGACCCCATTAAATTGTACCGTTTAAAAAAAAAGTGTTTAAAAAGCAAGAAAATCGATTTCATTGGAAAAGATTTTATGGTTCGGTCTCTTTCTGCCGAGCAGCCTGCCTAAAGCGTCACACAAAACATAAACTCCGTAGCTTCAGTGACAACCCTCAGGAGTCTCTGAGAAAACTGCACTCGTGAACCCACAACCTTCAGAGCGTGTGACAGCTGGCATAACCACTTCGCCCTAGAGACCCCCTCTACCCCGTTTCATTTATTCCACAACCTCAGCATATACCATTTATTGGCCCTCTTATTCTTTCTCTAAGTTCGTAGAACATTTGCAGAAATTGTACACGTACAAATATGAAAACACCAAGTTCTTGATGCAATACTTGCTTTCATTTCATACACACGAGACTCCTGTCTGTTCCATTTTTCACACGGGGCAGTCAGGAGCATTTTATGTGATATTCACTGGCACAGGAATTTATCATTATTGTGCAGCCCTTTGTCGTGAAATTGGAACGCGACTAACACACAAGAATGTTTCTTGAAATGACTAATTATCTTATTATTATATATTGCTTGCCATCTTAGCCTCATCTACTAATGTAAAATTACACATGCATATAAACAAACATTCACACAACACCAGACTTCAATATTCCGAATCTAATTTGAAGTTCTTGAGGTTTGTGAATTGTTAGAAATCTCTTCAGCTGACCACGACAAGATACCCAACAAGCCTCTCAACTTCATCCACCACTGATTTATTGGTCGGCAGTTTCTGGAGAAATTGAACAAGCACTTCAGTTTCACAAGTTCTGATATAACAAAAACCAATGACAAAACACACTAAAGCTAGCATGGATACAAGGTAACCAGGGCAGCAACCTTATGACCTATTCTTTGCAATTTCCCATTGCAAAGTGATTTTTATTGTGCACAAATTGCAAACAGGACCTCCTTTTTTTAACCCTCATGTGAGCAGGCTAGGTATCCGTTCACACTACCCAAGAGATCAGGGTGTCATGTGATATTGGATACCAATGGTTCTTGGGGAAATTCCCAGCCTCATGTTGAGATCAAATCTTCGGAGCCTGGGACGAGCACCATACCTTCTAAGTAATGTGACCCCAATTACTATTGGGAATACGGCATTAGGTTCATATTTTCTATGATCCAGTGACATACTAGGCTTGATGTGGTCAGTAGCCACCCAACTGCCTCGATAGTGGGATCATACTGGGGAAAACTAACAAGGAAATGCCCTTGCGGAAGTAATGGTGGATTCAGAAGTAGTCTGCATAAATGATGGGAGGCCAACGAGAATGTGAAAGAGGTCTGGTGATGCAGACACAACTACTGACAGGCTTTTGTTACCCAGTCAGTTGGCATTTTTGGATATAAAATGAACTGTCATGATTGATCATGTGAGTGACCATCTACCCTGTTCAGTATTAATTGCTAAATCTAACAAGGCCAAGGCTGTGAGAACACGTAAGCCCTTTAAATATGAGAGGAAAAACGCCCTTCCAGGATGCCTCAACCAGAGGGCATGCATTGTGACTAGCAAACCTATTTCGAGGTAGAACGGGCATGTAAATCAAAGAGAGCGCCAGTTAAACACTTACAAAAAGTGCCATGGACACCCCAAAGCTCACAAGAGGAAATGGAGAAAGCTTTGCAAGAAAAGAAAGATAAGGTGGAGGATTTCAGTGGATGGACACCCCAAAGCTCACAAGAGAAATGGCGAAAGCTTTGCAAGAAAAGAAAGATAAGGTGGAGGATTTCAAGCGCTGTGCAGCAGAGGCCAAAAGAGTGAAATGGGAACACTTTATGAATGAGACTGGAGGAGAAAAGACACTGGTAAAGTTCGGAAAATTGCAAATATATGCAAAAGAAAGATCGTCTTGCCTCGGTGGGTACAATATACAGAGATAGCGGCTCATTTTTGACAACAGACAAAGAGAAAGGGGGAGTTTTCCTGCAGAGATTTATAGCACAGACATATCAGAATAATGGGAACATTCGAGACTCAGTTTGAAGATCTGTCAGGTACCACTAAAGATACCTACTGTGAAGACATCATACAGCTGGAAGATATAAAAAATATATTGAAAAAAAAAGCAAAAGACACTGCACCAGGGCCCGATGGGTTTAGGTATGTCGACATGAGGGATATGAATGATGGAGAACTTATAGAGATGGCTGCTTGCTATAACCTGAGCATCGAGATGTCATCAGTACCCAAGTATATTAGATCAAACAAGGTTCCTAGCTCAGTGCATGAACAACATAGCATTGGTCAGCTCTCAGTTTGTGTTTTCCAGAATGACACACAATATAAATATTAATCTGTGCGTACATTTTATATTTTTTGCCATTTACAGCTTACTCCTTGCAATTTCCAACTGCCAGGAAAAACTGAAATATTTATGAAGATGTGTTTGTTTGTTTGATTTTATGTGCTTTGTTTGATTTTATGTGCTTTGTTTGATTTTATGTGCTTTGTTTGATTTTATGTGCTTTGTTTGATTTTATGTGCTTTGTTTGATTTTATGTGCTTTGTTTGATTTTATGTGCTCGCTCACTTTGAACAAGTATAGCTCATACAGGTACTACTGCTTCTAGTGCTCTGGACTGATTTTTGCTTGTGGATTAGCTTTTCCTGTTACCAGGATCCCTCGCCATCAGGGGAACCCACTCCAACTTCTGAAGTACTTATAATTTACATCCCCAAGTCAAGGACAAGAAATCAACATTTTAGTCCAACTGACCGGTGTAGGGGTTAAACCTGCTAACCCCGGCTGATAGATGTAAATCCTGTTCAGTGCTCAGGCAACCGGCTTGGCAGTGCATCAAACTTATGAATTACAACTCCTGGTCTTCCAGAAGATTCACCAACCAACCATATCTTTGTTAAAGTCCTGAATCAGGAACCCACTAGAAGTCTGTGTGCTAGAACCATCACACTGTATATGCTCGAATACACGGAGGAGCTTGTCCTTCCCTAACTTTGGCAGACGACGAATGCACGTGTTTAACCCTTGTTTGACCACCGTCATGACAACTGTGTAGCCCCATAGCAAATGTAGCCAGCTTCCAGTCTCCAACATGGAGGATAGGCGATTGAGCTGTTAAGCCCTCTGGGGTGTTTATGCTTGTGGCTACAATTTGCCTAAGCACTTACTTCATGTTGGACTGGTAGTGCATGGTTCCATCGCCTTGCTACTGAGTTGAGTGCGTGGAGCAACACTATGAGCTGTGAATTTTGTGTGGAGTGCTTTTACATCTGTCCGTGGTTGTTTGTAGTATGAACTGCATGTTCAGAAAAGTGGCAGCTGGCAGGTCGCTGAACTAACTGGGTTGCCTTACACAGTAATGTGTGGCTGCTGGTTTTCTAGTGACTGTCGCTTCCATCGACGATGGACTGTATTTTTCGTAGCGGACTTTTGTGTTGGCATTCTGGCAGTGGCATAATATACCTGGGCGAGTGTTGGTTTGTCGAGACTCCCGTCTGTTCCACTTTTTACATGGGGCAGTGAGGAGCATTTTGTGTGATATTCACTGGCACAGGAACGGAGCATAATGTGGCGACCCTTTGCTGTGAAGTTGGAACCGCAACTAACTGTAGCCACCTGACAACTTCACTAAAGCACCTACCCAACCATATCCAGTTGATTTATATTTATTTCATTGTCTTTAATTTAGTGAATAAATATGAAAGACTCATTAATTCATTGCCAGTTTGTCCTTATGTTTCCTCCCCCACAATTATAAATACCTGTTTTTCATATATTTATGACTGTGATTGCTGTGTAGAAATGATGTCAGTTCACTTCCATCAGATCATAGATGGTCATTCTCAGCTAGCAGACACTAGAGTGTATGAATGCTGACTTTTGCCAGCTTTCCTTAACTACTGCATACATTTCAATCAAGTAAAGATGGCAGATTGGATAGAGAGATGGAGACAAGAACTAAACAAGCCAAAACTGTTACATATCAACTTACACCCTTCCTGAAACATCCAGCTATCCCCATGGAGATGAAGAAGAGCATTATAAATGAAGTTTGTATACCAATGCTGTACTATCAGTGCCAAACACGGGAACTAATTAAAGAACAAGAAAGAAAGCTCACTACTTGTGAAATGAGATGCCTGAGAAAAGCAGCGAACAAATCAAGAAGGGACCATATTAGAAACAAAGAAATCTACAAAACAGTTAGAGCAACATCAGTTGTTAAATTCATTGAAAAACAAAGACTTAACTGGTCCGGTCATCTTGTGAGAATGAACAAATGTCGCCTTCAGCAACATGAAAATGGAAGTATCAAGAGGCAAGGGAAAGCCATGAAGAAGATGGATTGGCAGAGTCATCAAAACCCTAAAAACCTACATCTCAGCATACCAAGCAACCGAGCGAGCCCTAGTTCAGAAATCAATCATCAGTCAAGCCTGCGACACCAAACGGCAAAAGGCAGTGAAGGACAAAAGAAGAAGAAGAAGAAGAAAGGACCTATTTGCTTACCTTGATGTACACTGGGCAAATGTAGCTAAACCCATACTTGTACAGACAACCGACACTCGATGGGTGACAGTCAATATCACGCCTCATGCCTCACGCCTCATGCCTCAAGATATGTCCTGGTCTCAATTTTATGTCTGGGTTAGCTTGGAAACCCAGGTAAATTTGTTTAAAAATATGCCTTGATGTGGATTTGAACACAAACCACCAAGCTAGAAGGCAAGCATTCTATCCATTGTGCTACCGCAACTCCCTCATGCACATACACTAAGAGTTAGCCGAGTTTTGTATAGCCTACTAAAGCCTGGCCCTGCAGCTAGTAGTGTTAGGATCCCTCATGCACATACACTAAGAGTTAGTTGAGTTTTGTATAACCTATTAACGCCTGGCCCTGCAGTAGTGTTAGGATCGGCAAGCCTCTCCAATGAGCGGTGAAAATTGAAAATTAGTAGCCTGTCGATGACCCACAGACTACACAAGTCAACCCCCACCTCCACGTGGTGTAGACCAGGAAACCATGACCGTGGGCCAACAGGGATCTGGCTCGCCAGGGGGGACAGACTGCCCTTGGTCAGATTTTTCTGTCCTAAACCTGTGATTGGCCCAGCAAGCCGGCAGGGGATTTTCATACTACTTGTAGAAAATCCAAGAGATGAGGTAACCTACTAAATGGCTCTGAGATTAAACCTGTCTCATAAGATGTCCTCCAGATAATTTCCCAAATGTTCTGGAAAGAAAAGACAGAGGACAGACGCCAAACATCCCATCCCACCTTACAATACCAAGACCTAGTATGTGTGAAGACCTAACAAACCACAATCCCACGGTATTATATCTCATTCAACCGTCAACAAATTAGCGCTGTTTGTTGATTTACTCACACAAAGTCTGTCTCTCGTGCCAGGTGCTCCACGGGAGTAAAGTCTACTTTGCCTCGTTTAGACGTTGTGACTGTAATGGTGTCCGGTTTGTCTGTAAACACTTTCACTGAAAACAGAAAAAAAACAATGGCCAAATAATTATCTGATTGCAAGGATAATTAACCGCCAGCTCATGGAAAGGTCTGGAAATTCAAGTCAGTCAAGAGGTACAAACGCTTTTGTTGTTGTTGTTGCATATCCCTTACGGGACGTTGTAGTCAACACCAGCATTTTTCAGCTGCTGTTGATGTACTAGGCAAGATTACGCTCAGTAGTTTGCCAGTGCTTTCTGAGCGACCGGCTCACATACCCCGTAAGTTACCAACGTGATGAGAACCGCTACCAATTCTCGCGCACATCACGCACAGACGCTAGCGCTGGATAAAACATGTATTGAGAAAACCAGTTAATACAGTTAGTGGCATTACCTTCATAGGATGTCGTAATCAACCCCAGATTTTTTTTAATGTTTTTTTTTTAATTTTCTAGGCTCATTTACATTCAGTAGTTTGCCATTGCTTTCTGAAAGACCGCCATTCATACCATGATGAAAATCAATGCAAGGCTGTCGGCTTCCAAATCGCTCGTGGATGATTTCAAATCCGGTATGCAGAATTGTGACATTTTGTTCTAAGCCACAGATATCCGTTAATCATCCTCATTAAGTGCCACGCCAACTGGTGTAGGCGTTCATGACTCTTCACAGATCTCGATCTTTGGTTTTCTGGATCAACTCTGCTGACGATATTCCTTCATGCCACTGCCTCAGTCCATCCAGCATCATTTTTCTTGGTCGACCTCTGCCTCTCTTCCCCTCAATCTTTCCAGTTGTCACGATGTTCTCTTCTCATCACATGACCAAAGAAAGCTGTTTGTCTCTTTCTTATTGTTGTATGTAATGTTCTAGTTTCACTATCCTCTTTCAGGCAGTCGTTGTTAGTTACTTTGGCAGGCCAAGCAATTCGCAACTATCGTCTTAGAAACCACATCTGTTGCTTCCAAGTTCTTCCTAGTTTGGTTAATTTTATTTGTTCATTGCATATCCTTGACAGGACGAAGCAGTCAATACCAGCATTGTTTTGCTGTTGTGATCTCTTGACAAGTTTACATTCAGTAGTTTGCCATTGCTTTCTGAATGACCGGCACCCATACCATTTTATAAAAATCCAATGCAAGGCTGTCTGCTGCCAAATTGCTCGCAGCTGTGTGTCAAACACAGGCATGCAGCATTATGAACTACGTCTGTAACCTTGTCGCCATGAAGCCGGTTAATAGCTTAACTAAAAACTGGTTCCAATGATAACCGCAAGTCAGCCCATGTTCCATTGGGCTGATAAATATGACATTAGAACAATCACTGCTAGAAAATCATGTATTACATCAATTTACATGTATGTATGTTCATGGCAGCTTATATAAACATGTTTATACCAAATATCATGTTTGAGCAAAGTTCTATAGACATATGTTTTTATCAGGTTACATAACCGGCTCTGTGGCGATAGGGTTACGGACGCAATCCGTTAATTCCGCACACCGAGTTCGAAACACGGCTGCGCGCGATTTGGCAGCAGACTGCCTTGTGTTGGTTTTCAAACAATAGTATGAGTGCCGGTCATTCGGAAAGCAATGGCAAACTACTAAACGTGAAACTTCCCAAGAAATCACAAACAGCTAAAAAAAAAATGCTGGGGTTGATTGCAACATCGTGTAAAGGATATGCAAGCAAGTTTAATCAGCATGTTTATGCCTACTTCAGTTAGCAAGTTTATACCAGTGGTATTGTTTTTTTCTTGTGCTCACTCGCTTTGAATTCAAGTCTAGTCCATACATGTGCTACTACTTCTAGTGCACGGGGCTGATTTTTGCATGTGGATTAGCTTTCCCTATTACCAGTCTCCCTCACCATCAGGTGAACCCACTCCAACTTCAGAGGTACTTGTAATTTACATCCCCAAGTCAAGGACAAGAAGTCAACATTTTAACCCCCCTCCCTCCTTTTAACGATACAACTACATGAAAAAACTCTACATGACAATGTGTTAAGACCTATACATTTTGTAGGCTTGAATTCACGGAGGAAAAAAATACTGGCCAGTCTTTCCCTCTCCTAGCGGAAGATGAGTGCAGGCATTGAACCCTTATCCGTCCTTGCACATGGCATTATCAGCGTAGCCCCCTAACGATGACGCTTACATGCCCGCCTAATGTTGTTTTACCTACAGCTAAAACTGAAGAGTGTCATGTCAGTGAGAGTGGTAACTTACAATTCTGTTTTGCGCCACACGTCTTCATTGTCAGTATCACCCAGGCAGCACTCTTGCAGCCATTTTTTATCCCTGAACATCTGTCATACGGCGAGGTTATGAAGCCTTCCTGGGTGTGGCCTAAGATGGCCGATCTTAAAATGAAGTTGAAAACAGTAACATGTGGTAACATAAAGACAGTAACATGTGGGTAACATGAAGGCATTATCATGTGGGTAACATGAAGACAGTAACATGTGGGCAACATGAAGACAGTAATATGTGGGCAACATGAAGTTCAGAGACAGATAGAGACAGACAGGGAGCAAGACAAGAGCGAGAGAGAGAGAGAGAGAGAGAGACTGAAACAGAGACAGAAAGAGAGTGAGACAGATAGAGAGAGAGCAAGACAGAGAGAGACAGACAGCAAAACAGAGACAGAGAGACAGACACACACACACAGAGAAAGTCAGTCTCTAAGTTATAAGTCAGAGGTTACGTCTCAGCACAGGGCTGTTAATTTGATTAAGAACCAGTGTTTCTAATAATATAAACTTTATTGGACTGTATGCCATTTTGGATATCTAGCCTTATTAGAATAAGGATGTAAGCCAGCAGCACTGTCCTGGCAAACTAATTAAGAAAAAAGTCTGTCTATGGTTAGACTGAGTCTCTGACCTTGAAATCAATTTGTTTAGAGGAAGTAAATCTGACACAGATGCCACTGTTGAACACACTGACCCATAATTCAAGAAATGCATAACAAAGTGATGTGACACACTTCCCTCAGAAGAGGACAGAATAATATATTCTGAACTATTTCATAGCTTTCCCAACCAAGAATAAAAAGCACACGATGAATTGAATCTACCTAAAGAGAAGGACACAAAATAATAAAATGAAATTAGGAAGTGGCATAAAGATAATATAAATAGGTACAACAGGGGGGAAAAGAAGTGTGGAAAAAATTAGAACAGAAAATGGAGTGGAGACATTTTATCAAATACAGAGATGCAACATTACGAGCAAATGATGAGATATAAATATCATTACATAATAAAAACAAAATGTGAAATCATTGGCACCTTGCCATCTTGACAGATGATAGTTTGTGCTTTAAAAAGGCATTATAACTTTTACCTATGGCGGTAGCAAATGTGACTGATAAGGCCAATTCGCACTGTAAATGTCCGTTCACAGTGGGTGCATGTGAACACGTGATCATTTCCACCATCATGAACCATCTTACGTCTCACACGCTCGGTGTGTGACTTATCTGCAATAATTTTCTCCTTTGTCTTTATTCCATTTCTGATGTTTGCCCTCCATGCAACACGTTCAGCGGCGACTTGCTCCCAATGTGCATTATCAATGCCTGTATCAATCATGTCCCGCTTACACACATCTTTGTATCGTAGTAGAGGCTGACCCTGAGATCTCTTACCCATCTGTAATTCACCAAAAAAGATGTCCTTTGGTATTCTACCATCATCCATCCTCCTAAGATGTCCTATCCATCTAAGTCTACGAAGACTGAGCATGGAATAAACCATCACACAACCTGATCTTTCCAATACTTCAGTATTTGTGATTTTGTCTTGCCACTTAATACCAAGAATTCTTCGCAGACACCACATATGAAAGCTGTTTAAACGTTTCTCTTGGTGTGAGAAAGTTGTCCAGGTTTCACTGCCATAAAGAAGAGTACTAAGGACAGGCTTGATAGACAAGGACTTTTGTTTTGGCAGTAAGCTTCCTGTTCTCCCAGACTCTTTTTCTTAACCTGTTCATTGTTGTTGCTGCCTTACCAATCCGGATGTTGATTTCCTGATCTAGGGATAATTTGCTATTTACCACTGATCCTAGATATGTAAAATGGTCTACCATCTCTAGTTCGGCGTCGTCAATAAAGATTGATGGTACCCCATGTGCACCTTGTGACATAATCTGTGTGTTCTTTTTGCTAATTGTTAAACCAATTTCAGAACAAGCATTGTAGAATACAGATAGTAGACATTGCAATTCTTCCTCAGAGTGGGTTGTAACTGCAGCATCATCTGCAAAAAGCAACTCTCTGATCAGTACCCTCCTAATTTTGGTCTTGGCCTTCAATCTCTGAGCATTGTAGAGGCCGCCATCTGAGCGTGAGTGAATGTATATACCACCATCCTGATCACGAAAGGCATATTTAAGTAGAAGTGAAAAGTATATTCCAAAGAGGGTGGGAGCTAGTACACAACCTTGCTTAACTCCACTCTTGATTTCAAACTCTTCAGAAGTTGCACCATCAAACTTGATTATACCCTTCATGCCTGTGTGGAACGATTCCACAATAGACAGAAGAGTTGGTGGGCAGCCAATCTTCTTTAGTGCCTTGAACAGACCCTCATGACTGACCAAATCAAATGCCTTTGTGAGGTCGATGAAGGCAATAAACAGTGGCTGATTCTGTTCACTGTATTTTTCTTGCATTTGTCGCAATGAGAATATCATATCAATGGTAGACCGGTTCTGTCGAAAGCCACACTGTGATTCGGGGTAGACTTGATCTCCTAGGAACAATTCTGGCAAATACTTTTCCAACAATACACAGAAGTGAGATACCCCTATAGTTGTTGCAGTCGCTCCGATCGCCCTTGTTCTTGTACAGTGTTATGATGCTTGAATCTTTGAAATCCTGTGGGACTTGTCCTTCTCGCCAGCATAGCTCTATTAGCTGGTGGATCTGTAGAGTGAGTGTATCTTGCCCACTCCTGATAACCTCTATTGGATCCCATCCTTACCTGGAGCCTTGCCTGATGCAAGTTCATTTATAGCACACTTAACTTCTGTTATGGTGGGAAGTGTGTCCAGGTGGTCAAGAGTTGGTAGAGCCTCTATGGCGTTGAGGGCATCATCCGCTAGTTTGGTCTCACTTGAGTAAAGCTCCAAATAGTGCTCTACCCATCTGTCCATCTGCTGTTTCTTATCAGTGATGATTTCTCCAGTCAAGGTTTTCAGCGGTGCACTTCTTTTCATCACTGGACCACAGGCTTTCTTTATTCCTTCATACATGCTTCTTATGTTTCCCTTATCACTTGCGATTTGAATGGACTCACATAACTTGATCCAATAATCATTTTCACACTGCCTGGCAGCCTTTTGCACATCCTTCCTAGCTTGCCTTAGCTCACTCAGAGTGTTACGCGTTGGTCTTTCCTTGTTTCTTAAGAGAGCTATCTTCTTCTTATCAATCAAGGGCTGCAGAGTCTCGCTGCTTGCCGCAAACTAGTCTTGCCTCTTATGATCCACAGTGCCGTAGACCCCTGCGGCAGTTTTATAAAGAGTTTCCTTAAGTTGACCCCACTTTTCATTTACTGTACAATTTTCTGGTGTATCAGTGAAAGCGTCTTCAAGTTGCTGTTGAAACTGAAAGCACTTTTCAGGATCGTATTAATAATATTAATCCTGTGGCTAGATTTGTGTTTAGCTGTGTAGATTCTCTTTGGTCTCAGTCTAACCCTTGCAACAACCAAAGAATGATCCGTATCACAGTCAGCACTGTGGTAACTTCGAGTCAATGATATATGGTTCAGATGTTGTCTCCGTGTGATGATGAAGTCCAGCTGGTGCCAATGGCCGGATCTTGGATGTTTCCATGTGACCTTATGCATCTCTGTTGTTTTAAAAAAGGAGTTTGTAATACATAGGTCATTACTGGTGCAATGCTCCAGCAGCCTTTGCCCATTTTCATTCATGCGACTGATGTTGTATTTTCCAAGGCACACTGGCCATGAACTCGAGTCCTTGCCCACACGAGCACTGAAATCACAGAGCATATAAATGTAGTCAGATTTTGGAACGCCTTGATCACGGAGTCTAACTCCTCATAGAACGAATCCTTCACATCATCAGAGGAATCGAGTGTCGGTGCATATGCAGTAATAATGGTGGCAAAACCACAAGAGGTTGCCAAGCGCAGGGATAATAGTCTTTCATTTTCTCCTGCTGGAATTTCAATCATTCCCAGTAGCGAATTCTTCACTGCAAAGCCCACACCATGTTGCCTTTTTTCTGCCTGCCCTCTACCCTTCCAAACAAAGGTGTAATTGTTTTCCCTGAGAGACCCTTCCTCAGCGAGGCGAGTCTCCTGCAGGCCAGCAATATCAATGTTAAGACGATTGAGTTTGGCATCAATCACAGCCGTTTTTCTCACATCGTCAATATTGGTCAAGTCAGTGGAAAATCCTGGACACATGGTTTTCATGTTCCAGGTTGCAAGTCGTAGCTTGAGGTTTCTATTTTTCTTTTTACTTGTACCTGGTGCATTGGTTTTACAGCCTGCGATTCAGATTTTGTCCTAGCCCCAAGCACCCATTGAAGCAGGCAGGCTGTGGCGGATCAGAACCCAATTGGCCGGGGGCTGCCCAGCTTGAGGCGGGCGGTAGCTGATCAGTGACACTTAAAGGTGTCTCCCACCGTCAGAGGCAACGCGTGGCGCCCCATGTCTATGCCAATTGACAGGGACTTATAACCCGTAACAGTTGCCTCTCGCTTTGATTACGAGACCAGTTAAGACCAGGGATGGAGTTGTTGCCTCTCCATAACACAAATCCTGGGCTAAAATATAGAGATCATGTGTTGCCCATGCAGCATAATCCCTCTCTCGGCCTGCCTAGTTCAATCCAGAGGAAAGATAACACCCCTACATCTGGAACAAGACAAGCTGCAGAAGCTGCCGGATCAGCAAAGCAATGCTCTAACTGTCCGCCTGTCGGAGCTTCGATCCTAGACCAGCCACCAACCAAGGCTTAGGGCCTGGTCTGCCCTGCCATGACAATGTGAAATATAAAGAGAAATATACATGTTGTGACAGCTTGCTTACTTACTTAATTTTACTTGCAATATGCTGTTCATCTACTGTATGAAACAAACATATATCAATCAATAATAAACATACACAAAATGGTTACAGTAAAATGTGTGTAAGAAATACAAGTCAAACCTAGTAGTCAGTGTAGGATATCCTTCTCCATTAAACAAGCGCCGCATAAAATCAGTTGTCAAATTTTCATTGGCATTTTCATTCCTAAATCAACAAATAGAAAAACAGCATTGGTAATCAAAGCCTTAACCCTACCAGACCGCTGTACCGATGTTCGGAAATTTCTGAATCTGCCGCTATACAGCTGTCCCTAATTTTCGGCATTTTGCCTATTTCGTGATAAATATGCTTCACAAACTAAAAATAACCAACCAATCGTGATCAAAACTCATGTTTAGCCATTGCAAATGTCTGCCCCCGTAGGTTTGAATTAACTTTGTGTGGATTAACGCGAAAAATTTATGAAAGTTCACAATGAAACGAGCGATTGATGAACCAAGCACTTCAACAAAAAATCGAAGTAGGTCTAGGCTTTTCACAGTCCAACAGGTGATTGATACTTTGGTTTATTCAGACTGGATTGGGACACAAAGGTGGAATATCGGCGCTAAATGAAAGATCGAGGGGAAGAGAGACAGAGGCAGACCAAGAGAAATGATGCTGGACGGATTGAGACGGTGGCATGGAGGAATATCATCAGCAGAGTTGATCCAGAACACCAAAGACCGAGATCTGTGGAGAGCCATGAATACCTATGCCAGCCGGCACGGCACTTGATGATGATGAAATGAAAGGTAGACCTATTTTATACAATGTCTCCAAGTTACATCTTATTCTAACCTCTTGTTTGCATGTAACTAACATTTTTCTACACCAAGTTGTTTTTTTTTCTCTTTAATGCTCAGGAGCCCAGGTATAGGGGACAGTTAGGGTTAGGGCCTCAGGTCTGGTAGGTTTAAGGGCAGTTATATACACATTTATTTATATGGATAGTTATAAACACATTTATTTACATGGGTAGTTATAAACACATTTATTTCTATGGGTAGTTATAAACACATTTATCTCTATGGGTAGTTATAAACACATTTATTTCTGACAGTGACATTCAGGCGAATCCTTCGACTAGACTGTTGCACTCTGAAAACCAAATGTTTGACCGATGAAGTGCCAAGGAATGTTTAATCGTCTTAAGCAACTTCCCATATCTGCCATGGGATTATATACAATAGTGTTCCTGATGCAAACCCCTTTAATTTAAGATATACAACATGTCTGCTACCATATTACCAACTTTTAAGTCACAACTGTGACACACCATGAATTCCCATTTTCCGCCATCCATGTTTGTTAGGTACAAATCTACTCTCTGTTTGGCACTGAATCTGTTAAAAGGAATACTTAGAACTCTCAAAGATAATAATGTACAGTCAGTTAGTTAGTCGCGGTTCCAACTTCCCGGCAACGGGTCGTCCCCATATTGCTCCGTTCCTGTGCCAGTGAATATCACACAAAATGCTCCTCACTGCCCAATGTGAACAATGGAATAGACAAGAGTATCGGCACGCCAACAGCCCGCACAGGTACACTGTGCATAATGCCGCCGCCAGAATGCCAACGCAAAAGTCCTCCACAAAAAATACAGTTCATCGTCGATGGAAACGGCAGTCACCAGAAAGACTTCATTGACCCGGGTTTTATCCCATATGGCTCGGTCTCTTTCCACAAGACAACCCCCCGAGAGCGCCGCACAAAGAACGAACTCCGTAGCTCCAGCGGCGACTCCCAGGAGTCTCCTGAAAAATGTACATAATGTAGAAAATGTAGATAATAATGTACGATGAGAGCAAACTCAAAATTATATATCTATATCAATATTATTAATATGACTTGATCATACTGAATGAATAATTCTAATCAACAGTAATGTGCAGAAGACATACTCAACAATCAAATGTATGAAATAAAGACATCTATAACAAAAATATATTATCATAAGAGAAATAGACCTGGAAAAAGATAGAGCTTATATAAGAAGTTTTAAAGGCTTGGGATGCTGAAGCAGAAGAGGAAGATGAAGATGAATATGATTAGACAAGAAATGTTCTGTCAACAAAATCAAAACTACTAATATTTCAGCAGTAAGACTGATGACAAATTTCAGAGAATTATACTGACTGATGACAAATTTCAGAGAATTATACCAACTGATGACAGTTTTTTTTTTTTCGCACGCTCGCTTTGAACTCAAGCGAAAGTAGGCCATACACACTATTTTATAGTAGTGATGGACTAAATACTGCGTGTGGATTAGCTTTCCCTTTTAACAGTGTCCCTCGCCATCAGGCGAACCCACTCCAACTTCAGAGGTACTTGTCTGGTGACACAATGACAGAAATTAAATGACAAATGACCCCTCTGCTGTGCGTCCACCTTGACGAGGTAGAGGGGCTTCCGCGTTCCAATGACCCCAAGAGCTATGCCGACGGTAGCACAGCTACTGGTAGGGTCACCCATGTCGGACAGGTCAAGGGAGAGGGACCAGACGAAGTGACGCACAAACCTGCTGCCTTGTAGGTAGACTGGGGACAGTCAAAGGCTAGGGAAAGCACCCCAAAATATGCTTGTCGAAATTGGATGTACTGAGCCACAGGCTTGACAAAGCAGTGCAACGTAACTTTATCATTTCATGCTGCCACAGATGAAAATTAATCGTTATGGTGCTAATCCCGTGAAGTCCCATCAGGCGGTGATAGTGCCGGGCCCCCTGCCTCGAGGGGGTCCACCCATGACTACTGGTGGTCACCTTCCCCTGTGCTGTGGAGTCAAGGCACAGAGGAGTAGGTTAAGAGCTATTGACCAAACACCCCGGACTCTCAACATACTACAATGGAATGCCGAAGGAGTTTATAACAAGAAAGCCTCCCTAACACAGCGTCTTCATAAAGATAGAATAGATGTGGCATGCATTCAAGAGACACACCTCAACGCCAATCGCACATTTTCAGTCGAGGGATATCAGGCCACACGTTTTGACCGCGAAGGACACAAAGGAGGAGTTGTAATACTTACACGAAATACAATACCTTGCAGCGAAGTATCTGTGATCTCTGACAACCAAACGGAAATTATAGGTGTTGATATAATGATAAAGGACATGAAAATAAGAATTTACAATCTGTATAGCCCGGCAGATAAGGATCTTACACTCTCAAACATGGAAATAACTGACACAAATTGCATTGTTGTCGGAGACTTTAATAGCCGCTCAGAAAGATGGGGATACCCAGATACTGACAAAAGAGGAGATGAAGTGGAGGACTGGGAAATAGACTCAAATCTCCATCTACTCAACAAAGCGGATGACACACCGAGCTTCTACTCCAGAAGATGGATTACCACTTCTACTCCAGACTTAGCTTTCTGCACAGGAGACATCCTCCACAAAATCGATCGCCATGTGCTTGACCAATTAGCAGGTAGTGACCACAGACCAATCAAGCTTGTAATAAATATGGAGTATGTTCCACAGGAGCAAAAGCCTTTGCCTCGCTGGAATTACAAACGAGCAGATTGGGACAGATTTTCCATATTAACAGACAAATATTGTGAAAACATAAATACACGATATGGCAACATGAAGCAAATGGTGGAAAGTCTAAACAGAGCAATAATACAGGCGGCCACTGAGTCTATTCCAAGAGGAGCGAGGAAAAATTACAAACCATACTGGACTGAGGAACTACAAATTTTGGAGGACAAAGTTGAAGATGCTAGGAAGACCGCAGAGAGAGAACAAACAACTGAAGCGAACATCTCTCTCAAAGCCATCTCAGCAAAATATAAAAGAACAGTAAATCAAACAACAAGAGATTGTTGGAGGAAAAAAACAGAAAACCTGAATTTTGACAGGGATGGAAACAAACTATGGAAACTAGTGAAAGCCATGAACAATGAAGGACCTAGAAACAAACAAATAACAATTAAACAAGGAAATGCCTTGCTTACAGGAAAAAAGGCTGCAAATGCACTAATGGAACACTATGCCAGTGCAAACCACATTGATATTACAGCCGAACAGAAGAAAGCAATCAAAGATAAACAGATACATCATAGATATACAGAGACAGCAGCAGAATATATGATGGCAAATCTAACAATGGAAGAAATGGAACAGGCAATGAATACCCTAAAAAAGAAGACATCACCAGGAAAGGATGGAATCACAAATGAAATGCTAATAGGACTAGGCACTAAGGCAAAAAAGAAACTACTAGCAGTCCTAAATTACAGCTGGAAGAGGGGAATAGTCCCACAGGCATGGAAGGAAGCTATACTAATACCAGTCCCAAAGAAAGGAAAAGACCTGGAAGAACCAAATGGCTATCGACCTATCAGTCTTCTTAGCTGTGTAGGAAAATTAATGGAACGCATTATCAATGGCAGGCTAACATGGCATCTGGAAGAAAACCAACTCTTAACACCTCACCAAGCAGGATTCAGAAAGTACAGATCCACTGAAGATCAAATAACCTATATAGCTCAGGAAATAGAGGATGCCTTCCAAGAGAAAAAGCACACACTAGCGGTCTGGATAGATTTAGAAAAAGCATTTGATAAAGTATGGAAGGAAGGACTGAAAGTAAAACTGCAAAAAATGCATGTTTGTGGGAAAATGTACAATTGGATCAGCCACTACCTTGAGAACAGAACTGCCAGGACAAAAGTACAAGGACAAACCAGCAAAATGATGCTGTTGGAGCAAGGTGTCCCCCAAGGAGGAGTTCTTTCACCAACATTATTCCTAGCATATATAAATGACATCACAGACAATTTTCCAGCCAGAGTACACACATCATCCTTTGCAGATGACCTAGCCATATGGACATCTGAAGAATATATTAGTACAGCTAACAGCAGAATACAGCAAGCCCTATTAGCGCTAGAGGACTGGTCAAAATCATGGCTAGTGAAGATAAGTGAGGAGAAAACAACATGCACAGTGTTCTCCCTCTCAACTAAAACTCAGCAACCTAAGCTGGTATTGAATGGAAAAATATTGCGCCATGAAGAAAATCCAAACTATCTAGGAGTCACCTTTGATCGTCGCCTGACATGGAAGACACAGGTTGAGAAAAATCGAACAAGAGCAAGGCAAAGAATGGCAATCATGAAAAAGCTTGCTGGTACAACGTGGGGAGCAGATGAGAAAGTTCTCAAGAAGTTATATACTGGACGGGTGAGGCCAGTACTGGAATATGGCATTGCAGCTTGGGAAACAGCAGCTAAGTCAAACTTTAACAAAATAAGCAGAGTCCAAAATCAAGGAATGCGAATCATAACTGGAAGCCTGAAGACAACGCCTATTAATGAACTAGAAAACATCACTTGTTTAGAACCAATGCAGGATAGAAGAGATAGCAGAGCCCAGCAACAAGCTGAAAAATTTAGAAGATTGACAGACCACCCTATGTATAAAAGGTTTAGTGGTTTTGGAAAGGGAAGACTGAAGCGTAGCAACTTTGTAGAAACTGCAAAACGAAAGATTAGGGCAGATCCCATACTTAACATATCAACAGTCAAACCCATTTACAATGCAGACAAGTTCCCAGCTTGGAGACAGCAGCTACTGCCTGAGATGATAGAAAACATTCCTGGTATTGAGAAAAAGAACACTCAGCATGAAACCGAAAGAAGAGAAATAACCCTAAACTACATAAAAGAACATTACCCAAGCAGCAATTGGACCCATGCATATACAGATGGATCAGCCAAAAATTCAGTAGAGAATGGAGGAGGAGGAATTCTCCTAAATTTAAAAAATGGAGTGAAAAAAACACATTCAGTGGCAACTGGAAAGTTTTCAAGTAACTTCAAAGCGGAGGTAGAGGCTCTGAAAACTGCAGCAGAAATGCTCTTGATGGAGGAAAACAAAGAGACGCAAATAGCTATCTTTACAGATGCAAAGTCAGCTGTCTCAATACTGAAGAGCAATTACAGCACAGAAATAGCTGACCTAAGAGCAGCACTCCATGGTCTATGCCAGAAATCCAAAAAAGTTGTAATACAGTGGATACCATCACATTGCAGTATACCTGGAAATGAAGAGGCTGACAGACTGGCAAAAGAGGGCGGACGACTACCACAGCCTGACATAGACATAACCTATAATGAGGCAAAGAGGTTGATAAAAAGTACTTATAGAACCAAATGGGAATCAGAGCATCCAGGTCACCAGAAGGATGATGCATATTACAAACTCGACCGAAGAGAACAAGTAGCAATCTTCAGACTCCGCACAGGACATAACAGGCTGAAATACCACTTGTTCAATAAACTAAAGATAGGAGATACCGATGAATGCAATTGTGGAACTGGTAAAATGACAGCTAAACATTTGCTGCAGGAGTGCCCAATATATGCAGAACAGAGAAAGATATTTTGGCCCACACCTGCTTCATTTGAGGACAAGCTCTATGGAGATATCAACAAGCTCAAGTTGACTGCAGCTTACTTTAACTACATTCAGGTTGACATTTAAAGGTGCATGAAGAAGTATTTAGACTGCCGCACTTCATACCACAGGTATGTCGGTTACAAAAGCGCCCCAGAGGCATGAAATGGAATATTGCTTGGATAGCAAATCCATTACGTGGAAAGTCCGAACCAAAAGCTCACTGTGTGGGCTTCATAAAAGGTGGAAAAAGTGTCCCAGTGGCACGAAATGGAATATTGCTTGGATAGCAAATCCATTATGTGGAAAGTCCGAATCGAAAGCACACTCTGTGGGCTTCATAAAAGGTGGAAAAAGTGTCCTAGTGGCACGAAATGGAATATTGCTTGGATAGCAAATCCATTATGTGGAAAGTCCGAATCGAAAGCTCACTGTGTGGATGTCATCTGCAGACTGCATACTTCTGGTTTCCGGAAGAACAGCCTATGATGAATGGAAGGCCCAATATACGGAAGTGAGGCTAAGCAGCCATGTGCAGGACGTGACGATTCCTTGGATGAGCCCAGTACCAGAGCGCTGTGTGTTGGCTCTGCAAGTATGGAAGCCTCCTTGGATGGCGGGGAATGCCCATGGTCTGCCCCTGCCTTCCCTTGAGGGCTGACCAGGATGTCTTTGGCTGTTCTATATGGGCCAGCTGGGATGGGGGATAACACCACAACAGTGAGAGCCAAACGTCCTAAGAAACCCCCGGGAAGGTTAACCCGGTCAACAAATGCCCGCAGAAGTCGGATGTGTCGGCCTAACGGCGCAAGAACGCAGCTCTGCTGTGGACAGGCACAACGCAATCACGTCCGAAAAAAAACTCCGGATGAACGAAGAAGAAGAAATGACAAATGTCTATTGCTCTTCAAAAACTAAATCAACTGAATAAATTATGGAATGGGACAGACCGAACTATAAAAATTAGATTTTTAAGAGCATGCATCTTTCCCATCGCAACACAACCCTGTGAGACCTGGACACTTACTAAACAAGCTGAACAACGCATAAATGCCTTTGAATATAAATGTTATAGACGGGTTCTAAGAATATCTTGGGTAAAGAAAAGAACAAATGCATTCATACTTCAAGAGCTGAATATTGAAGAAAGTTGGCTATTAAAGATGATAAAACAAAGAAAATTGAAATAGTTTGGTCACTTGAAACGTCATGAAAGTTTGCAGAGAACAATAATGGAGGGGTATATGCCTGGGAAGAGAGGAAGAGGAAGGCCAAAGAGAAGACGGGTGCAGGATGTGGCGGATGATCTCCAGATGGGTGTATCAGACACGGGACATCTTGCTTGTGATCGAGAAGTTTTCTGGAAGGTTGTTATGGGAGCGAGGTTCTGCAAAGGACATGCTACTGAATGAATGAATGCATGAATGAATGAATGTCTGTTGTAGTGGTTGAACCGCTAACCTCAACATCAGCACATTGGATGTTTAAAAACACATGTTCTTACCCATTCGAACCTGGATGGTAGATAGTATAAGTCTGCTTCTTCTTTTGTGCTCATCCAATTTTGTTTTATTTCTTGGATGGTATTTGCTTTGTTCCTGTTTACTGCAGAGCAGCAATATTTTCAGCTTTGCCTAAAACATTCAACGTCTTCACGATATTTGTCAGCAAGGTTAGCCTTCCCACATAGTTTTTTTTAGGATACTTCACACTCTCAATGTGGTATCAGCATATATATCATCATTTTGAACAACAATAGGTGCACCCAACATTCCCATCCAGAAGAGCCACGGCTACAACAGTATTTGCCATGAGATTTCCTGTATCTTTTATTGTTAACATAACACTCAAAACAACAATCATACCAGCATGCGTGTATTTGTGACAAAGAGCTATAGCTGAAAGAAACATTCTCCACGGTTACCTTAAAATAAGTCCATACTGAACACCAGAGAACTCCATCTTGTCTTTGAGTTTTCTACACAAAGCCTGAAATTTACAATTTGCTTGTAAACAAAGGGACTTTAAATGAAAACCTTACAAGTGTGATAGAAATTACAATAACCATACCACTGTCTCGTAACCTGTTAATATTGTTGTATAGGATGTCAAGAGTGTTGGGCACATGACATCACTGTGTAGACGAACATGGTGATGTCAAAAGGACAGTTTAAAGATGGCTGCCCCGTTTTTGGTATGTACCAAAGAGGAACTGCATACTGTTATCCATTTTTTGTTAATCAGTGAAGGGGTAAAGTCTATAGAAATTCATCAGCGAATAAAGGTTCAGTATCTTTTCTCGACATCACTTTCAACTAGCGTAATAATCGACAAAACAATTTCACAAACACAAAATGTTTTTCAAAACCTTGCATAGGAAATACAAAAATATGGAGGTCAGAAAGGCCAAATGGTTAAGTGCACTCATTCTTACACATCCGGTGCTGAGATAGCGGGTTCAACCCCTACACTGGTAAGTTGACTAAAATGCTGACTTCTCGTCCTTGACTTGGAAACGTAAATTACAGACACCTCAGAAGCAGAGTGCGTTCCCCTTATGGTGAGGGACACTGATAATAGGGAAAATGAATCCACACACAAAATATCAGTCCATTGCACTAGAAGTAGTAGCACATATATGGACTACGCTTGAGTTCAAAAAACAAAATATCTAGCATAATAATAATCACCAAAATGAACAAAATATATAAAATATTTAAAACATCGTGCACAGGAAATGCAAAAATATACCTGAAGATCTCGAATGGTAAACTCCTCCTCCTTTATGAAAGCATGGTCTGCTCCAGCAGCAATGGCCGCAAGTGTTGCCAGGAAACCACAATTGCCTCCCCCTATTTCCACAATTGTGACACACTTCTGAATACTAAAAGCGGATCTTTTGAGCTCATCACAAGCCTGTATTAAGCAGTAACAGATTGCAGGTAATTTTATCTTCTTGGTCTCTGTGTGACTATTATAAAGTTACAGATAATAAGATTGCATATAAAATTATTTCATGTTATTTTTAATAGGAAATTTTTATCTATGTGAGTTCACTCACTTTGAACTCAAGTGTAGTCCATACACGAGCTACTACTTCTAGCGCACTGGACTGATTTTTGCGTGTGAATTAGCTTTCCCTATTACCAGTGTCCCTCGCCATCAGGCAAACCTACTCCGACTTCAGAGGTACTCGTAATTTACATCCCCAAGTCAAGGACGATAAGTCAACTAGCTGGTTTTGCCTTTGCAGTAATGTGTGTGCAACTGCTGGTTTTCTAGTGGCTGCCACTTTCATCGACGATGAACTTTAATTTTAGTGGCGGAATGTTGTGTTGGCATTCTGGGCGCAGCCTTTGGCAAATATGCCTGTGCATGCTGTTGGTTTGTTTGTATTGTTGTTTGTTCCACTTTTCACATGGGGCAGTGAGCAGCATTTTGTGTGATATTCACTTGCACAGAAAAGGAGAATTATGGGGGGGGGGGGGGGGGGGTGACCCTTTGTCGTGAAGTTGAACCATGACTAACAACTAATGGATCTCTCTTAAATAGTGAGAAGGAGATTTGAACTGTTAATCGTGTCTGTCAAAAGATACACTGAAGATTAAAACAATTCACAGAACATTACAAAAATAAATACAATGTCCACTGACAAACCTACATGTCAACCAAAAATTAAAGTCAGCTATTAAGCAATTGGAAAAGTCACAAACTTTGATTACACTGGCTCCACATTTAACATAAATAGCGAAAGCTCAAAAGAATTCAGAAGGACTCTGAAAAAAAGCAATGCAGAGCTAAAACAGGCAAAAGAACCTATGGCACAACATCAGCAAAGAAATACACGTAAACATTTTTGGAAGATGCATATTTGTGGCAACGTATGACATGAATCATGGACCATTTCACAAATACCGAAGAACATAAAGGAATGCGAAAATAAATACTATAGGACAATTCTATAAACAATTCCATTGTTTTGCTGATCCAGCAGCTTCTGCAGCTTGTTCTTTTCCGGATGTATTAGTGTTACTTTTTCTCTGGAATAAACTAGGCAGGCTGAGAGAGGAATCATGCTGCATGGGCAACATCTGGTTTCTACAATTCAGCCCAGTCTTTTTGCTATGGAGAGTTATAACTCCATCCCTGGTCCCCTATATCGATTGTAATTATGCCTTTTTTTTCTTTGAAGCACAATGTAACAAACTATCGTCTGTCAAGACAGCAAGTTTCCCGTTCAGTCCAAGCATGGGAATAGCAGCATGACCTTTGGAGTTAACCAATCAATTCATTTGCCAAGCCTGCACAAAATATGACAGCCAGAAAAATAACATACTTTACATATTTGATTGATGGCAGTGTCACAACCCAAGCTCAAAGACACTCCAGGGACGTTGTTGGCTATACTGGCTGGGATAACATTGATTGGTATACACAATTCTGGGTATATTTTCCGCATTTGACACATCTCATACGCACTTTGGAAAGCCTGCAACAGACATCATTTGTGACAAATGAACTCAAACAAAACATTTGCTCATGATGTAAAAATTAAATTAAATAGTTAGTTGCATCTCCTGTACAGGACATCGCAGTCAACCCCAGCAATTTTTGGCTGTTTGTGATTTCTTGGCAAGTTTACGTTCAGTAGTTTGCCATTGATTTCTAATAGATCGGTACTTATCATTGTATGAACATCAGTGCCAAGCGGTCTGCTTCCAAATCACCCGTAGCTGTGTTTCAAACATGGTTTGTGGGATTACGGACTGTTTGCCACACGCTGGTGTAAGTTGATGTAAAATAAGCAATCATTTTAATCTCAGCATTCTTAAGAAATAGGGTGCCGCAGTAGCACAGTAGTTAGCATGCTTGCCTGCTGGCCCAGTGGTCATGCTTTGAATCCATATCAAGGCAGACTTTGTAAACTGACCTGGATTCCCATGTCGACCCAAATTAAAATGGGTGCCACGAATTGCTTTAGGAAGCAAAGGTTGCGGCGTGATACTGCCGCATCAGCCCTCAAGTACAGGTTGGTCTACAAATATATAATACCAGCACCATATACCTGACACACTTCAAGGCGTGTACACAACAACGATAATATTCTTCCATCCATCCATCATGTCCCATGTCGATGAGCCAGGGTGGTCATGATTAACCATTTTTTTTGCATTCGCTCGCTTTGAACTCAAGTATAGTCCATACACACAACTTCTAGTAGTGCTGGACTGAATTTTGCGTGTGAGTTAGCTTTCCCTAGTCACAGTGTCCCTCACCTACAGACGAACCCACTCCGACTTCAGAGGTACTTGTAATTAATGTCCTCAAGTCAAGGAGAAAGGTCGACATTTTAGTCCAACTGTCCGGTGTAGGGGTTCAACCCTTTACCTCGGCATCAGCACAGCGGATGTTTAAGAACATGTGTTCTTATCCATACGGCCATGCTGACCTACAATTCGCCATTTCACTCAATCACCAGAGTCGTGGATCAGCTTAGCGTTCTTCTCTCGACCCTGCCATGTGGCCAAGCCATCCAGGTATTTACTTCTCTGTCTTTCCCTTGTTCTCTTCCCTTCGATCTTGCCAGTTGTCACAACGTTCTCCAATTTGTTTCTTCTTATAACATGTCCAAAAAATTTGACTGTCTACGTCTAATTTCTCTAATCAATTTATGATTTTCATTTGTCTCCTGTAGTACTTGGTCATTGGGTTTTCTGTCTGTCCATGGTATTCTTTGCATTCTCCTCAGAAACCACATTTCCACAGCCATCAGATGTTTTTCAGCTTGACTGCTCATTGTCCACACTTCACATCCATACAAAAGTACAGACTCTATGTAGTACCTCAACACTCTTTTTCTCGTAGCAACTGACATCTTTTTATTGGTCAGTATGTTATTCATCTACCTTCACCATCGCGATTCTTGTCCTAATCTCTTCAAGGCATCTCCCATCAGATGTTATAACTGTTCCGAGATAACTGTACCGATTCATTTGTTTAAGAATATTCCCATCTACCTCTTTATTACATTGTAGAAGGTAATTCTTAGGAAATACATAAATATGTATTAAATTTCTTCACATTTCTCTTGTCAGTCGTAAATTACTGAAATCTTGCCTGAACTGGTCATGTCACTTGCCTTGATGTATTTGTTGTTGTTATTGTTTATTGTTTGAGAACTTTGCCATATCAAACTGTTCTTATCAAGAACAGTTAGTTTTATCTCAGTGGGCAAACGGTGCATTCATTTTAAGCTTACTCCTAAGTTCTCTATGCAGGCTGTGCAAAAAAAAGTGGGTTTCATTTGTCTACCATCATTGTGAGGAATTTATGAGATTCTGGCAGTATCGCAGAGTGCTGCATCTGCAATCATCAGAGAGCTATATTATACTGCAACAGGGAAGTGAAGAGAGTTCAGGTTCTTCTTCTTCTGCGTTCATCCGGAGAGTTTTTTCAGGCATGACTGCATTGTGCCTGTTTACAGCAGAGCTGCGTTCTTGCGCCATTAAGCCAACACATCCGACTTCTGTGGGCATTTGTTGACCGGGTTAACCTTCTTGGAAATATGGTTCAAATATCATGGTTGTTTCCTTCATACAACAACAGGGAAGTGAAGAGAGTTCTGGGTTAAATGTCATGGTTATTTACTTGATACTCCAAAAAAGGATGAAGTGAGGTCTGCATCAAATATCATGGTTGTTTCTTTCGTACCCCAAAAGGGAAGTGAAGAGAGTTTTGGGTCAGATATCATGGTTGTTTCCTTCATACCTCAACAGGGAAGTGAAGAGAGTTCTGGGTCAAATATCATGGTTATTTACTTCATGTGCAAATAGGGGAGTGAAGATAAGTCTGGGTCAGATATCATGGTTGTTTCCTTCATAACCCAACAGAGAAGTGAAGAGAGATCTTGATCTGCATGGTTCCTGAACATGGCACGTTAGTGACTTTGCATTCCCTGATATCTTGTCACCCGCTGCATTCAGCAATGAATATGGTCAAGGGTCATAGACTAAGACGAGGCAGGTCCTGGATGGCACAGCCAGAACTTTCTATACGCCAGGTGTGTGATCTAGAGACCATCAATCGTGAAAGAGAGTGGGTTGAAGGTCCGGAAGACATCACGGACTGGCACAATGTCATAATAACACTAGGTCGTGAGTGCAGAGAATGGGCAGATGGGACGCACTGAGTTTGAAGCGCAACAGCTGATCCAGAGCAACACACATCAAAGTGACATAGTCATCTACACCAAAGAGTCAGTGGTGAGAAACAAACGTAGTGGCTGGGGCTTTATAGCAAAGGCTAATGGGCGAGTCTTGAAAAAGGAGAGTCTGGCATATGAGACTACGACCTCCAGCATGAGAATGGAGGTGGAGGCAGTAACAGCGGCATTCCGGTGGCTAGAGGAGACCACTGCAACACATGTTGTATTCATTACGGATTCAAAGAGTATGCTTAGTAAGGTGGAGAAAGGAATGTTTCATGTGGAATGGCTCTTGTCACTTCAGAGGTCACAGATTGTGAGAATTGTATGGATATTTTGCCCTGGCCATGCGGGGGTACGGGGGTACGGGGGAATGAACAGGCTAATAGGCTAGCAGGGAATGCACCTCTTGGTGGTAGTTTGCCTATGGACAAGGGGGAGGTGGTCATGTGTTTGTGGGACCAGGTTGAGAAGACGGAGGAACAGATTGAAAACCCATATGTGGAAAGAATGAGATTGCGGGGGATCATCAGGGGTTCAAAACTGAGAGGGAAGACCAGGAGAACTTTTAATCAGATAGTGGTGGGAACGATTAGTAGTATGACTCTTCGCTGGCTGTTGAATGAGGGGACAGAGCCCGTATGAGAATGTCCTGAGTGCAGTGATATCGGTTCTTAACTCAACTCAACTTGTCAGCAATTGTTGTCCTGGAAACTTTTGGAAACATGCAGAGAAGTAACACAAAGAAAACATCTGGAACTGAAAATACTAAAGAGTGTAGAGCAAGTCTAGTTTGGAAACATTCTCATGCCTTCAGTGAGACAATGGCATCACCTGAAGGTAACATAATCAAATAAGTTGGCAAAGGTATTCGAGTATTTATCTCTCTGCTCTCCCCTTGCTCTTTCCATATCAATTTTGACAGTTGTTGCTAAGTTTTCCAGCTTATTCCTCCTCATAACATGGTCCAAAAACTGTGACTGTCTAATAATTTCTCTAATCAGTTCACGTTTTTCTTTTTCTTCTTGTATGAGTTGCTCTTTGTTTTGTTTTTTTCTGTCCGTCCACAGTATTCTTTGCAATTTCCTGAGAAACACATTTCCACTGCCATTAGATGTGTCTCAGCTTGTCTACTTATTGTTTATCGTTCACATACTTATAACAGTATAAGCTGTATTTAGCACTTCAGCACTCTTTTTCTCACTGCAATTGAAAGCTATATATTAGTGAGTGTGTTTTCCATCTTGCAAAAGGCTATCTTTGCCATTATGATTCTTTTTCTAATCTCTTCAAGGCAACTTCCATTAGATGTTATAACTATTCTAAGATATTTGTATCAATTCACTTGTTAAAGAATGTTCCCATTTACTTGGATGTTACATTGAGGGACGTCTTTCTTCTTGGGGATGACTATAATCAGAGAGACATATGCCAGGCAATAAATTGTGCAATATTTTGCTTGTGTTTTCTTTATTCAAATGTTTAGAAAGTATTTTACAGCTATTACAGCAAGATATCAAATGTAAAGAAACAAATTATAAAAGTAACTTTATATTTCTAAACCTCAGATATTGCATATATGTGAAACTAAATGTAGTTATAAGTACAAAATATAACTCTGCCTCAACCATTATGTATTAACATATGGAATGAGTTTAACACCTTATATATTGCATATCTCCCCCGATGTGTCTCCACCTTGCCGTGGTGGGGGAGCTTGCGTGTCCCATCGACCCCATGTGCTTGCCGATGGGTGAAAACTACATATCGGACGGCTCGTGGGATAGGGACCAGACTAAGAGAGACACAACCTGCTGCTCTGCAGGTAGGACTGAGGATAGCAGTCAAAATCAGGCAAACGATCCCAAAATCTCAGTTCGGGCATAACCTCTAAGGCTCCCATCCGAGGTGTATGGCTGAACGTCTCTAAGCCATAAACTCTCGGAAGTGAGAGCCTGGCCGACACAAACCTACATCAAAATTGTGATGATGTGCTGAGAACGCTACATGCTCGGCGCAGATTCGTTCGATGGCTCTTAGCTGGGGGATATGAGGTATCCCCGGATGAAAGGGCCTGACCGTTACTCGCCCACAGACGCACGGAGGTAAGGTGCTGAGCCGGCAGCACATGTAGCCTACCTCGTGAGCGAGTACAAAAGGTGGAAAAACACCTCTGTCGCACGTCTCGCAGACGTCCGATAGTCTGTAACCACACTCATGGAGTGAGTGTAGTCAAAGGTGGAAAATTGTCTTGTTGACACGAAATGGAACGCCTGTCTTGCGAATCCATTACGTGGCAGCCCGAAGCGAAAGCTTGCTTGTGGAAGCCGAAACAAGAGTCTCGAAACCCGAGGAAGGCTAACCTCATTAAAAAATGCCCGCCGGAAGCCGGAAGTGTCGTCCTACGGGTGGCAAACTAAAAATTGACACTACGCAATTACGTCCGAGTGAAATGTCTCGTCCGAATGTCTCTCGTGCTAGGAACAGCTCTGACTACCTAGTTTCCGAATGCCGCTCTTGTTCGGAACAGCTCTGACTAGGTAGTTTTCCGAATGTCTGTCATGCCTGGAACAGCTCTGACGGGCGCAACGACAAGCACATGTCCGAAAACTCGCCGAGTGGATACCGTCTGCAAACATGTTTGGTTTGTGCGGGAATGGCCCGGGGCAAACGAAATGACCAATATATTGAAGTGAGGATTTAAAGCAGCCATGAGCAGGACGTGACGATTCCCTCGGCTAGCCCAGAACCAGGGCGTTATGTGTCGGCCCTGCAACTATGGAAGCAACCTTGGATGGCGGAAAATGCTATGGAGTGTCCCTGCCTTCCTTTGAGGGATGACCGTTGTCTTCGACCGTTCTAACTTGGCCAGCGTAGTTGTAGATGGCACCACAAAAGTGAGAGTCTCCCAGGAATGCTACCTGGTCAAAAAAAGCACGCTAAAGTCGATGTGTTGGCCTACGGGTTTCGGCCCAAGGGCGCATAACAGACACACCGCAATCACATCTGAAAAAACACTCCGGATGAACGAAAAGAAGAAGAAGATATTGCATATATCTTAAACTAAGTGTAGCTATGAATACAAAAGATGATTTTGCCTCGGCCAGTATGTATTACCCTATCAATCAATCAATCATGTGCCATGCCGGAAAGCGTGGGCGGTCATGACTCATCATTTCACTCGATCACCAGAGTTGTGGATCAGCTCAGTGTTCCTGTCTCGTCCATGCCATGTGGCCAAGTCATCCAGGTATTTTCCTCTTGGTCTTCCTCTTGGTCTGTTCCCTTCGATCTTGCCAGTTGTCACTAAGTTCTCCAATCCATTTCTTCTCATAACATGTCCAAAAATTTTGCCAAAAATTTTGACTGTCTACGTCTAATTTCTCTAATCAATGATAGATTTTCATTTCTCTCCTGTAGTACTTGGTCATTGGCTTTTCTGTCTGTCCATGGTATTCCTTGCATTTTCCTCAGAAACCACATTTCTGCAGCCATCAGATGTTTTTCAGCTTGACTGCACATTGTCCAAGTTTCACATCCATACAAAAAAACAGGCTCTATGTATCCCCTCAACACTCTTTTTCTCGTTTCAATTGACATCTTCTTATTGGTCAGAATGTTTTTCATCTTGCTAAAGGCTAAACCTGACAACAAGATAGACAACATTCTTCGTGTAGGTAAGGAATATCTGAAGATCATCTCACCTGAAATCCCCCAACAATGATTAGACCCGATATGTTATGCTCATCAAGTTTCCGTGCTATCTGTGGGATACCAACTTCACTAGCAGTCTCCCTGTATCAGGAAACACAAGGTACAAATAATTTGACACCAAAGTTACTGTAAAGATGTGACATGATATGCTCTCACACACTAGATCACCATATTATGAGACAAGTTAGCAGTCTTCCAGTATACGTGTCTGCGTGTCTCCCAGTATCCATATCTGTGAGACGGCTGGGGGAGATGGGAGATTATGTGGGTGGGTGTGAGATATGTGAGATGGCGGGGAGATGTGTGTGTGCGTGGGGGATGTGTGGTTGAGGGATGTGTGTTTGGCTGGGTGGTTAGAGGTGTGTGGGTGGAGGAGGATATGTGGGTGGGTGATTGTTGGTGGGTAATGGGACGGGTGGAGGATATGTGAGTGGGTGGGGAGATATGTGTGGGTGGGGGATGTGTGGGTTGGGGAATGTATGTGTGCTTGGGGTGTGGGTGGATGGGATGTGTGGTTGGTGGGAGTGTGTGTGGGTGGGGAGATGTGTTGGTGTGGGGATGTGGTGGATGGGTGGGGGAATGTATGTGTGCCTGGGGTGTGTGTGTGATTGGGTGGGGGGATGTGTGGGTGAATGGGGGATGTGTGGGTGGGTGGTGGATGTGTCTCATAACATGGTAATATGCATTGTTTATGTTTACAAAATTCATTTGACAATGTTTTTCCTATGCACTATTGATGAACGATAGATGAGTGATTGGAAGGGCTGAATGTAAGACGGGCCTGTGTGCCCAATTTGTTACCCTTTGAAAATAAAGTCCGTTCGTTCGTTCGTGTATCAGGAAACACAAGGCACAAATAATTCTACACCAAAGCTACCTTAAAGGTGTGACATGATGTCACACCTTTATATAAGAAAACAGAAGGATACAAATAATGCTACACCAAAGTTACCATAAAGATGTGACGTGATATGCTGTCATACACTAGGTCACCGTATTATGAGACACGTTAGTGGTCTGCCTGTATCAGGAAACACAAGGTAAAAATAATTCCATACTGTTTATGAATGAGTTTTCTTCGATGTTCAGATCTTGTAGAATGGCAGTATTTTTCTTAGTACCGAGTAGTACTATCTGTCACTGTCATCCACTGCTTGTACTATCTGTCACTGTCATCCACTGCTAGTACTATCTGTCACTGTCATCCACTGCTAGTACTATCTGTCACTGTCATCCACTGCTAGTACTATCTGTCACTGTCATCCACTGCTAGTACTATCTGCCACTGTCATCCACTGCTAGTACTATCTGTCACTGTCATCCACTGCTTATAGAACCTTGAGTGTATGATGGGGTGGGGGGTGTGGCTTGCATGCGAGCTCCCCAACACAACCCAACCTAGGACCAATGTGTTGGCAGACGAGTGCACTAACTACTACACCACTTCAAATCTAGAGATGTACCGGGTGCTTGTAAAGTCTCACTACACTTTGTATGTAGAACAAATATGAAAAATTAAGTACATGACCTCATCAAAAATGTACTAAAGCATTAATTAAATTAGTTACAATAGTCACTGCTACCGGTTAGCGAGGTAGGGGTATCCCCTATCAAAGGAGATGTAAGACGCCTCCTTTCCTCCGTTAGTCTACGGGACACCCTTGGGCAAGGTGGAGTACCAGTTTAGCCCCCCGATCAGGGTTACGTGAAGCCATGGAAGCAGGTGGTGGATGGAGTGTGAGAGCAGCCGACAGATTGTTGTTGGTTATGGTCTTGCACTCTGCGGCGATAGGCAGATGATCTCATCAGTAGAGACAATGGCTATGGCCACCGACTAGTACAGTCACTGCCCAGAAGGAAAGCAACGGCAAACTACCTTCTGCAAAACTTGCCAAGAAACCATAACAACCATGAAAGAAAACATAATAAGAAAGAGATCTGGTGGCGAGACCCTCAGGCCAGGCAGATCAGATAACACTGGGGAAGAGTGTGACCAGTACTAGTAATCGTGATGACGGAGTTAATCCTGACTGTGTTACCAAGGAAATCCCCTGTGTCAGACTAAGAAACAAGAGTGAGAATGGCAACGTGGAATGTGAGAAGTTTGTATGAGGGAAAGCTTAAAGTAGTGTGTGATGAGATTGAGAGATTAAACATTCACATTTTAGGAATTAGTGAACATCGCTGGAGCGGCAAGGGACATTTTACAACTGAAAATGGAAGTATTTTCATTTATTCTGGTAGAGATGTCGGAGGCCAGAGTGGAGTGGCATTTTGTTTAGATAAGACAACTGCAAAAGTTTTAATGGGATATAATCCAGTTAGTGATAGAATCCTTACTATTAGACTTAAAGGCTGTCCAAAAAACACAACTCTCATACAGATATATGCACCTACTTCAACAGCAGAGGAGGACGAAATTGAAGATTTTTACAACACACTACAAGACACATTAAATAAGATTGGTCATAATGATATAGCAATAATAATGGGAGATTTTAATGCAAAAGTAGGTGCAGGAAGAGCTGAAAATGAGAGACACGTTTTAGGAAAATTTGGATTAGGAAATAGAAATGATGCAGGTGACAAATTAATTGAATTTTGCACAGAAAATGAGTTAACGATAGCCAACACACTTTTTAAACAACATCCAAGAAGACTCTTCACATGGAAGTCTCCAGACAGTTTTACCAAAAATCAGATAGATTATATTTTAATACAAAGAAGATGGAGATCAAGCATAACATCTGCAAAAACCCTACGAAGTGCAGACTGTGATACAGATCATCAGTTATTAGAATCAGATCTGAAATTAAAACTCAAAAAGCTTACCCAAGGACCAAGGCCACTTCATTTTTATCTCACAAAAATACCGGACGCATACAACATAGAAGTTAGGAATCGCTTTGGGGTCTTGATGTCTGTACAAGAAGAAATGACACCTGATGAACTGGCAGTACAAGCTAGAGATATCTTGATAACTGCAGCCAAAGATTTCATTCCGACCAAGGAAAAGCAACTTAAGCCATGGATTACATCAGACACGTTAGAATTAATAAAACAACGAAGGGAGCTGAAACAGAAAGGAGATGAATCCGATAGCAGGATAAAGTATAAATCTTTAACTCGAGAAATAAGAAAGAACACAAGAAAGGACAAAAATCAATATATACAAGATTGCTGTACCAGAATAGAGCAATATCATAAGGCTGGAAGAGATTATGAAATGTTCAAGGAAATGAAGTTATTGACAAGAAATGTTCAACCTCAATTGAATGTTATCTGTGACAAGATGGGAAATACCTTAACAGAATCTAGACAAATTCTAGAAAGATGGCAGGAGTACTGCAGTGGAATGTATGATATGAGTGACAGTGAGGATATGAATGAGATACATGAGCCAATGACAGCAGAGACAGAACCTGAACCCTCATTAGATGAAATTGCTTGGGCTATAAGGAACCTGAAGAATGGTAAATCACCTGGATGTGATGAGATACCAGCTGAACTAATTAAAGCAGGAGGAGAAGAAAGCATACACATATATCATGCATTATGTACATATATCATGCATTATGTACAAAGATTTGGAAATATGGTATATGGCCAAAAGATTGGAAGAGAACTATCTTCATTCCAATACCAAAAAAGGGCAACCTGAAATTATGCACCAACTATAGAACTGTTGCCCTGATAAGTCATGCAAGTAAAATTCTACTAAAAGTCATAATGCGAAGACTTAGTAAGAAAATGGAAGAAGAGATTAACGTAGTTCAAGCTGGATTTAGACAAGGAAGAGGAACAAGAGATCACATTCTTAATATGTGTTTAATAATAAAGAAGTGCAGAGAATTTAATGTAAACCTATTCTCATGTTTTGTGGATTATTCAAAGGCATTTGAATGTGTACAGCATCAGAAACTTTGGGAAATCATGAGGAATATGGGCTTTCTTTCACATGTAGTACATCTCATAAAAATGTTATATCTAGACCAACAAGCAGCAGTTAGAATAGATGGCGAGACATCAGATTGGTTTGGCATCAAGCAAGGAGTCCATCAGGGCTGCGTGCTGTCACCCTATTTGTTTAACCTGTATGCCGAAAATATAATGAGAAATGTAAGAGATGAAATAAACAGGGAGCCATATGATGCCCTAAATATCGGCGGTCATGACATACCAGAGATTCGATATGCTGATGATACAGTATTACTATCCACAACACAGAATGGCATAGAAAACCTAATAGCCTCAACACAATTGAATAGTGAAAATCACAACTTATATCTTAACATAGCAAAAACTAAGATAATGCATACAGATAAAACTACTATGGAGAAAGAAATATACATTAATGGGAGAAAATTGGAGGTGGTGGAAAATTTTGAATATCTTGGGTCATTGATTACGAATAATGGTGACACAATGAAAGAAATTAAAAGGCGACTATCCATTGCTCTTCAAAGACTAAAACAGATGAATAAATTATGGTGTGGGACAGACAGAACTACAAAAATTAGATTTTTAAGAGCATGCATCTTTCCCATTGCAACATACGCCTGTGAAAGATGGACACTTACTAAACAAGCTGAACAGCGCTTACATGCCTTTGAATATAAATGTTATAGACGAGTTCTAAGAATATCTTGGGTAAAGAAAAGAACAAATGCATCCATACTTCAAGAGTTGAATATTGAGGAGGGATGGCTATTAAAGACGATAAAACAAAGAAAATTGAAGTATTTTGGTCACTTGAAACGTCACGACAGTTTGGAGAGAACAATAATGGAAGGGTTTATGCCTGGGAAGAGAGGAAGAGGAAGGCCAAAGAGAAGATGGGTGCAGGATGTGGCGGATGATCTCCAGATGGGTGTATCAGACACGGGACATCTTGCTTGTGATCGGGAAGTTTTCCGGAAGGTTGTTATGGGAGCGAGGTTCTGCAAAGGACATGCTACTGAATGAATGAATGAGTCACTGCTATGGTCTAATGCTATTTTGGGGAAGCTGGAAAGTACCAATGAAGTATTCATTATAGCAGATGTTAGAAATGTCCACCACAGGCTTCAAGACATGACTGTACACTCTCTTCATATTGTCAAATACATTCTGCAACGTGTCTGTTATTATTTCTGAGTGTATCGACCACCATTTTGAAACACTTGTTCAACCCAAAAAATTATTTCTTCCGTTGATAACATCATTCTGTTTGCAGTGTAAAGAATTACTTCAGCAGACGACAGCCATTCGCTGCATATTGCTTCACAATGGACTGTGGAGCACATATTTTATGACATCATGTATTTCATTTCTCAAATTTGTTCTACATACAAAGTGTAGTGAGACTTTACAAACGCCCTGTATATTTTTAATTGTCCCGCAGACATCGACTCTGGGTATGTGAAGTTTTAGGACGATCACATTTTTGTACACCTCGGTGCACAGATGAATGGGTGCTCATCTTTCCCTCCCATAGCAAATGATGAGAGCTGGCATCAAACCCTTGTCTGATCGAGCTCATGCCACTGTCAGTGTAGATCCTAAGCAATAAACCAATGCACATAGTGGAGCAGATATATTCCTCATCATCTAATGTCCTGCCAGCTGGCGTAGGCATTCATGTTTCTCTACAGATCTCAGTCTTTAGTGTTCAGGATCAACTCTGCTATAATATTCCTCCATGCCACAGTCTCAATCCATCCAGCATAATTTCTCTTGGTCGGCCTCTGCGTCTCTTCTCCCTGATCTTTCCAGTCGTCATGATAGTCTCCAATACCTCTCTTCTCATCACATGACCAAACAAAGCTGTTTGTTTCTTTCTTATAACAGTATGTAATATTCTAGTTTCATTAGCCTCTTTCAGGCAATCTTTGTTAGTTACTCTGGTAATCCAAGGAATTCACAACATTCATCTCAGGAACCAAATCTCTGTATATAATCAGAAAAAATATGTTGCTAAATGTCAAGGCTATACAAAACCCAAAAAAATGCCTCCTTAATGGAGACTTGAAACCAGCCTACCACTCAGTTTGTGGGCTTGTGCACATTAAATTCATCATTTGATTACAAATGAGACTGTAAATTCATTGAGAATTAACAGACAAAAAACTGACATACTGATCGCTAGAAGTTGCTGGATATAGAATGCTTAGAGATATAAGTCAAATTACAAGATATGAGACAAAATCAAAAGATCAAAAATGTAATCAAGAAGCCAGATACAAAATGCAGAGTTACAAGATGAAAGCAAGAAAATGAGGACAGAATCAAGAAGAGTAAGGCAGTATCAAATGGTGTAATGCAGATCCAAGAAATGTAAGACAAAAACAAAAGATATCATACAGAATAAAAGAATACTAAACAGCATCAAAATATGCCAAACAGAATCAGAGATGTAACATGGAAACAAGAGGTTTGAGATAGAATTAACCACAGTTAGACAGAACTGAGTAATGTAAGGCAGCATCAATATATGCAAAACAAAATCAAGAGATATGAAAAAGAATCAAGACATGTGACAGAGGATAACAAAATGTGACAAATCAAGAGTGATACAAAATCAAGAGAGTGATACAAAATCAAGAGATGTGACCAGGATCAAGACATGTCAAACTGAATCAAGAGATGTTAAATAGGATGTGAAACAGAATCAAGAGATGTGAAACAGGATCATGAAATGTGAAACAGGATCATGAAATGTGAAACAGGATCAAGAGATGTGAAACAGGATCATGAAATGTGGAACAGGATCAAGCGATGTGAAACAGGATCAAGAGATGTTAAACAGGATCAAGAGATGTGAAACAAGATCAAGAGATGTGAAACAGGATCATGAAATGTGAAGCAGGATCTAAACCAGAATCAAGAGATGTGAAATAAGATAATGAGATGTGTAACAAAACCAAGAGAAGTAGAATAACACACTAGCAGCCAGGATTTGTTACTGAGCTGTGACCACATGGGCAGAGAGATTGTTCACTCTCAGGATATATCAGTACTGAATATCTCCTAGCACTTTCCATCAATAAAGTGGCTGGAAATATTGAGATGAGTGACATGATGCACTTACCAAGAAGTTCCAATGAGGGAACCTCCTGCACTAGTCCAGTGGTGAACATCATTCCAATCAATATGTACTACCTGACAGAATACATAACCAGTCAAAATGTATTACCTGACAGAATACATAACCAGTCCACATGTATTACCTGACAAAATACATAACCAGACAACATGTTATACCTGACAGAATACATAACCAGTCAACATGTAATACCTGACAGATTACATAACCAATCAACATGTATTACCTGACAGAATACATAACCAGTCAACATGTATTACCTGACAGAATACATAACCAGTCCACATGTATTACCTGACAGAATACATAACCAGTCAACATGTATTACCTGACAGAATACATAACCAGTCCACATGTATTACCTGACAAAATACATAACCAGTCAACATGTAATACCTGACAGAATACATAACCAGTCCACATGTATTACCTGACAGAATACATAACCAGTCAACATGTATTACCTGACAGAATACATAACCAGTCAACATGTTAATCCTAACAGAATATATTTGACTGTGTACCAGGTTTGGTTAAAAACCTACTTTTTGTTTGGTACTTAATCAGTTAAAATAATCCAGAAGGATTAACAGCAAGATGGATTCAGTGTTAAACGACAATTAGTTTAGATTCTGCAAAGACAGAGGCATCAGTGATCCAAATGGAACATTGAGTTTTATAGCAGAGGGAATGACTGAACAAAATAAACAAAACTTTATTTGCTTTACTGATTTCAAAAACGGTTTCGACACTGCACCATGGAATAGCCAGCTCTGTGGCGAAGGGGTTAACAATGCAATCCGTAATGCTGCATACCATGTTTGAAACACAGCTAGCTGCACGAGATTTGGAAGCAGACAGCCTTGTAGTGGTTTCTATACAATTGTATGTGTACTGGTCATTCAGAAAGCAATGACAAACTATTGAACGTAAACTTGCCCAGGAATCACAGAGCCAAAAAATGCTGGAGTTGACTGCTATGTCCTGTAAAGGATATGCAACTAATTAACCATGGAATACACTTTTCTCAATTTGGGAACAACTTAAAATCATAATCAAGTGCCTGGCTGAACTGGTGTGGGCAATCATGTTTCTCCACAAATTGCAATCAATCATGCTTCCCCACAAATTGCAATCAATCACGCTTCTCCACAAATTGCAATCTCCAACAACATGGATAAATTTATGTGTTGATTCCCATAAGAGCTATGATACACGACTGTCAAGAATTTTCTCTCACCGTCTTCCTCTGTCTCTCTTTCCACAAATCTTTCTGGTTGTCACATGTGTTCCAGTTTTTGTCTTCTCATAATGTGGCCAAACAATAATGACCGCCTCTTTCTGATGTTTGTGATCAGTTATTTTTGTGACTCATTTTGGCTGTCTAAGGAATTTTCAGCATTCTTTCATAAAACCACATCTTCAAGGTTTATAAGGATTTTTTGGCTTATTTGCTAATTATTCAGGATTTTCAGACATATGTTAGAACTCATATGTTAAAACTCTATGGACCACGCAAGAATTATTTTTCTAATTTCAAATCACAAGAATTTATAGCATAAAGTGTTCTTTATTTGACATGATGCAGTTTTTTTGCTTGTCTTATTCTGTTCTTTATCTCTGTAATGCATATTCCATCTGATGTTATTAATGTATCTAGATATTTGAATTTCTGCACTTTCCCCCAAAATATTGTTTATTTTAATTGCATATTTATGCAGTCTGTTTCATTAATATTACTATGATTTCTGTCTTCCTATTATTCATAGGTACTGGTGGTTATGATGATGTTGATAATAGTATGATGGTGGTGATGGTTAGGATGATGATAATTAGTTAGTTAGTTAGTTAGTCGTGGTTCCAACTTCACGGCAACGGGTCATCCCCATTATGCTCCATTCCTGTGCCAGTGAATATCACACAAAATGCTCCTCACTGCCCTATGTGAACAATAGAATAGACAGGAGTATCGGCAAGCCAACAGCCCACACAGATACTCTGTGCATAATGCCGCCGCCAGAATGCCAACACAAAAGTCCTCCATGAAAGATATAGTTCATCATCGATGGAATCGGCAGTCGCCAGAAAGAATTCATTGACCTGGGTTTTATCCCATATGGTTCAGTCTCTTTATGCAGGGCGACCCAACAAAAGCGCCGTACAAAGGATGAACTCCATAGCTCCAGCAACAGCTCCCAGGAGTCTCCTGAAAAATGCACCCGTGAACGGAAAAGGCAAACCAGTCAATTAAGCAACAGCCAGCCACCATCATTCCGAAGTCAATAGGATGATGATGAGGGTCATTATGATGATGGCGGTAGTGGTTATGATGACGTTAATCTTGGTTATGGTGATATAGGGTGTATTTTTAATGACTGTGTAGTGTTTGAAAATAAAATATTGCCAGTCCAAGTTTTATATTCACCCTCTGTAAAGTTCATGCAACATAATAGGTAAATACAAAACTTGGACCGGCAATATTTTCAAACACTGCACAGTCATTAAAAATACACCCTATATAATGGTGCTGATAATCTTGATTATGATGATGATTATCGCCGTGGTTCTGGAGGTGGTTATGATAATAGTGGTAGTGTGGTGATGATGATAGTACTGATGATGAAACATGCAAGAAATACCCAACATACAACACACACTCACACATTAGCATCTCTTGACACCAAACAAACTGAAACAATACCTCATGTTTAAACAAAATATATAATATACTTTCCACAGGCTTGCTAGCAATACCTTGTTTTTGCAGAGGCCCTTCCAGCTGTCGTAGATGAACACTGGCTCGTATCCCTTGCTGACACAAACACCAACAAACCCTCTGGCCGCTGCATTCATGCCTCCCGCCGGATGTCCTACATGCACCATCGCAATTCGATACATCCTCTATACAATGAGACCAATATTTATTCTGATTAACTGTTTTGTCTTATCCTATGTCAGTCTGTCTGTCTGTCTGTCTGACTGCGTGCGCGCGTGTCTCGGTCTGCCTACTTGTCTTATAACGTTGAAATATGAATTGTGTGTGTTTGGTGTATGTTTAAAGCTTTCATTTTTTTACAAATTTTTGTTTCTTTTTTTTTTAAAAGTCTAAATGTAACATTCAGGTAGATAACTGGTTGCAAAAGATGAGTGATTGGAAGGGCTGAATGTAAGATGGACCTGCGTGAACAATTTATGACCTTCTGAAAATAAAATTTGATCATTCGTTTGTTCTCTCTCTCTCTCTCTCATTCTCTCTCTCTACCTCTCTCTCTCTCATTCTCTCTCCCCCTCTTTTTATCTCTCTCTTTCTCTTTATTTCTGTATGTTACTTTTTTCCTTCTCTTGTTCTCACTGTACGTGTATGTATGTGTTTATAATTCACTATATGTGCATGGTGTCATGACAGTAAAGAATGTAAACTGTCCAGCTCAGATGCACTGAGTAATATATGAGTTGAGTTAAGCTGATCTGAGTTGAGTTGAGCTGAGTTGAGATGAGCTGAGATGAGATGAGGTGAGTTGAGTTGAGTTGAGTTGAGATGAGATGAGATGAGCTCAGCTGAGTTGAGTTGAGTTGAGTTAAGAATCAAAATCACAGCACTTATTTCACATACATGTTCTGCTGTTATCTTCAACAACCAGCAGAGAGTCCCAATACTAATGGTAACAGTTGCAGACTGTCATCTGACCTTTCCTCGGAGTCCTGAGTGTCGGCCATATCCTCTGGTCACTCCCTTCCGTTCTCTCCAGGCATTGACGATTTATCTGTTCTTCCACTCTATACACACGATTCCAAGGGTCCTCGACCACATCTGCCTTATCATGCACCAATACCCCACCCAGAAATTTAAACCCAGCCAATCTGCTTGTCTGCTCGTTTCATAAAACACCAGCATTTCCTGGGTATTGTAAAAATCAGTTCAGTGCTACTAAAAGTAGTGTATGGACTAAGCTTGAGTTTAAAGCAAGGGAATGCAAACAACAAAACAAAAAACTCATATAGAAAACCAGCAGACTTACACATTTCTTGCTCACAGAAGGTCGGGACAACACTTGATGCTGCATCAGATACAGGTACAAGTGTTGGTATATAACTCTGCAAACATGACATCCAACATTAGTTAGTTGGTTGGTTGGTTGGGTTGGTTGGTTGGGTGGGTGGGTGGGTTGGTCGAGTTTAGTTAGTTAGTTAGTTAGCTAGCTAGCTAGTTAGTTAGTTAGTTAAGTTAGTTAGTTAGTTAGTTAGTTAGTTAGTTAGTTAGTTAGTTAGTTAGATGGGTTGGTCGTTCTTCTTCTTCTGCTGCGTTCATCCGGAGAGTGTTTTTGGACGTGATTGCGTTGCGCCTGTTTCAGCAGAGCTGTATTCTTGCACCGTTAGGCCGTCACATCTGACTTCTGCAGGCATTTGTTGACCGGTTAACCTTCGCAGGGGGTGGGTCGTTCGACGAGTGAGAAGTTCATGGGCTTTTACGGTCAGGTCAGAGGGAGAGATTCTGGTGCTTTTGCATTGACCAAAAGTAGCCTGACTATGGAAGCCATGGCAGTAAGAACAGCATTAACATGGCTCAAGACACAGACATTCACTAGGCTATGTTTCCTTAGTGACTCAATGAGCATGCTCAAGAAGATAGAGATGGGGTGGATCCAAAGAGGGTGGTTGCTGTCTCTGGAGCGGTCTCAGTTAGCAAAGATTAGTCTCATTTTTGTGCCAGGACATGCGGGTGTACAAGGAAATGAGAGAGCCCCATATTTTATAGACTAATTTGCACTCAATGTGGTATGTATCATGTTTGAGGCCCAGGTGGATTTTTTTAAATTCCCACTTCAATGGAGAACCAAATACTCTACAACCAGTTTGGTAGATAACCATGCTAGCTGCTGATCTACCGCAGCTTCCAATAATGATACAATAATATGGTTTTTAATAAAATGAAAGCAAAATGAATGGAAGTAAATAGACATACAAGCTTGCAGCAGAACATTTTGGTCTAACAATTGTGGTTTGCAAAGAAAATCATTTTAATTTGAAATGGAAATCTACAGGAAATGTAAAGAGCAGCTTGAACAGAAAGAATGGATGCAGATGACATCACCAGATGAGATACTCTAGAATGTTGTACAAACCTACCAGAGCAATAAATGTTGAATAAAGCTGCAATTGTTGGTTGGAAAGTGGAACTATTGCAGCTTGATTGATGTAAATAAACAGCAAATATCACAGCTTTGATGTAAATAAACAGCAAATATCACAACTGTGATATAAATTAACAGCAAATATCACAGCAATAAAGTAAATAGACAGAAATATCCCAGCCTTATGTAAATAGACAGCAAATGTCACAGTTATTATGTAAATAGGAAATATCACAACAGTGATGTACCTAAACAGCAAATATCACAGTTGTGATGTTAATAGACATCAAACGTTACCTCTAAGATGTAAACAGACAGAAATATCACAGCTATAATGTAAAAGGACAGCAAATATCACAGCTTGGATTGATATACAAGTCCAGATATAAAAACACACTTTTTATCACAGCTTATAATTGATGTGGAAAAAAAAGCAAATATCATAGCAATGATATAAAAAGACAGCAAATATTATCCAAATTCTTTTTTTTAAAATACAGGTGGAGTACTGATAAAGAAGAAAAAATAACAGTTCTGCTTGTGAAGTGATATTTTTGTGAAGTGAGAAGACAATTCTGGTGTATTGCAACAACATGAACTGATATAAACAATGACAGGTGTTCCAATATATCGTGAATATAAGAATATCAACAATGACAGGTATTCAAATATATCGTAAATATAAGAATATCAACAATGACAAGTGTTCCAATATATTGTGAATATAAGAATATCAACAATGACAGGTATTCCAACAGATCGTGAACATAAGAATATCAACAATGACAGGTATTCCAATATATCATGAATATAAGAATATCAACAATGACAGGTATTCCAACAGATCTTGAATACAAGAATATCAACAGGTATTCCAATATATCGTGAATATAAGAATATCAACAATGACAGGTATTCTAATATATCGTGAATATAAGAATATCAACAATGACAGGTATTCTAATATATCGTGAATATAAGAATATCAACAATAACAGGTATTCCAATATATTGTGAACATAAGAATATCAACAATGACAAGTATTCTAATATATCGTAAATGTAAGAATGAACTTACGGGCCTCGCAGCTTCACGACTTCATCAAAATTTCTTTCCTCCAGCATCTCTCCAACTTTCTTGGTCTAGAAGTTTAATAAAAATATAAACTGTTAATTAAAAACACAACATATAAACACAGGGAAGACACTATATTGACTACATTAGGGCATAAGAACAGAATGAGAAGAATGGAAAGAACAGCATGGGATTCTGAGATCTGCAGCGCAATTTTTCATTGTTTTCTTGTCTCTCCATGGTTCTCATTTTTATCATATTTCCTTTCCTTATGTCTTAATTTAGTCAGAGTAGTGTATTTTGTCATTTATTTTATCTTTCCATTTATCTCATTCATGTTGACAGACTGACAGACTCGCCGATTTATTTTCAATAACGAAAATAATGTATTTTTTAATACACGTGCACAATATGCACCCGAGTACCAAGTGTTAGCGGACACACACACAAAGTAAAAACGCCGCAAATTTTGCGACTTTGCCTTCCTCAAAATTTCAAGATTACACATTTTGGCTGTCCAAGGAATTTTCAGCATTCTTCCATAAAATCACATCTCCAAGGTTTCTAGGGATTTTTTTCGCTTGTTTGCTAATTATCCAGGACATATATCAGAACTCGTTCCATGTATACCTGGGAAGGTTAACCGGGTCAACAAATGCCCGCAGAAGTCGGATGTGTCAGCTTAACGGCACAAGAACACAGCTCTGCTGTAAACAGGCACAACGCAATCACGCCCGAAAAAACTCTCCGGATGAATGTAGAAGAAGAAGAAGTTCCATATATATATATATATATATATATATATATATATATATATATATATATATATATATATATATAATTTCTCTGACTTCCTTAAGTATTATACTTTTGTCTGTTCTGATATACCTCCCAACTATATTTTAATTGCATTTGTTGCACTGACACTTATTTGACACATGAGCTCTGCTTGTTGTGGCCTCTACAAAGCACCATTCAGGCCAGAGCTAGCTATCATGGGGATTCAAAGCCATGTGATTCCAGACATTGGTTGTCATGACATGTTCTTGGAAGTAAAGACAGCCCTCGTGATATTTAGCACATCAGCCATCGAGTGCAGGTTGGCCTAATAAAATATGGGGATAGTACAATATACCCAGTACAGCTCCAGGTGGGTAAAAGGGTCTTTACTTTCCATAACATCATCTGGTTCCTCTGGAAAAACTGTCCTTAACCAGATTCTAAACTAGCATTTGTAAAGTTAGAGGAAAATACCATGCATACAGGCCCATAAGTTATGTTGATCCTCAAGTCTGGCCTGGCATATCCTGTAGAACATGAATCATACAAGTACTACAGGAAGTTAACAAACAATGGAAAGCATGTTAATGCTAGACAGCCCTAGAAATCTGCCAACCAGGATTAAGCAATACATCACACACAAAAACAAACATATCTATACACGTAGTCTTGACAAGTAAAATACTACAGATTACAGTCAATTAATGAAAAGTTGCAAATATTAAAGCAGACATAGCAGGATTTTATAACATACATGCCGGCTCCGTGGCAAAGGGGTTACGGGAGCAGTTCGTAATCCCGCATACCACATTAAAAAAACTGCAGGTAATTTGACAGCAGACCGCCTTGCGTTGGGTTTTCTATAAAATGGTACGGGTGTTGGTAGTTCAGAAGGCAATGGCAAACTACTTAACGTAAACTTGCCAAGAGATCAAACAGCCAAACAATGATGAGATTGACAGTGAAGTCCTGTATAGGATATGCAACTAACTTTTTTAAGTATAATGTAAAACGAACTGATGAAGAAGGGGAAGTAAACAAGTAATAATGGCTCAAAAACAGCAATAAATAAATAAACAATGCAATATCGTAAATAACAATAGACACTGTCTTTGTGTGTTCATTCGCTCGCCTTGAACTCAAGTATAATCCACACAAGTGCTACTACTTCTAGAACACTGGACTGGTTTCTACATGTGGATTAGCTTTCCCTGCTACTATTGTCCCTTGGACAGCCAGAAAAACCAATGAACAAGTCCTTCAAGAAACAAATGAAGATTGTAAACTGATTAGAGACATTAGATGTAGACAGTCACAATTTTTTGGGCACGTTATGAGAAGAAATGATTTGGAGAACTTGGTGACAACTGACAAGATCGAGGGGAACAGACCAAGGGGAATACCTAGAAGCACGTACCTAGATGGCTTGGCCTTGTGGCATGGTCGAGACAGAAACACAGAGCTGATCCACGACTCTGGTGATCGAGTGAGATGGCAGAACATGACCGCCCACGCTTACCGGCATGACACATGATGGATGGATTGTCCCTCGCCATCAAGCGAATTCATTCCAACGTCTGAAGTACCTGTAATTAACGCCCCCAAATCAAGAACGAGAAGTCATCATTTTAGTCCAAATGACAGGTGCAGGGGTTGAACCCACTACCACGCCATCAGTACACCAGAAGTTTAACAACGAGTGCTCTTATACATTGAGCCTTGCTGACGTCCAATAGACACTATATATCCCAGTTGTGCCCCAGAGGGTTGAAGGACAGTACACCCTTAAAACACAATCAGATAAGGATGGGCGTTCTTAAACATCCGGTGTGCTGATGCCGAGGTAAGGAGTTCAAACCCTAAACCGGACAGTTGGACTAAAATGTTGACTTCGCGTCCTTGACTTGGGGATGTAAATTACAAGTACCGCTGAAGTCAGAGTTGGTTAGCCTGATGGTGAGGGACACTGGTAATAGGGAGAGCAAATCCACATGCAAAATTTAGTCCAGTGCTACTATAAGTAGTGTGTATGGATTACGCTTGTGTTCAAAGCGAGCAAGCGCCCCCAAAAGCAAAACACCCACAATCACAGTGAAACTAAATCATACTAGTACTACATTTAAACACTGAAAGAATCATCCTGTCTAGACTCTTCAATCTTCACACAGCGAGTGAATCCAGCCATGCAGCCCCAGTTCATCCTACCTGTTCCACAGCCTTCATCAGAGGTGTTCTGACAATCTCATAGCCGTCCAAGCTGATCACATAGGCTGGGGTCTCTGGTGTCGACTCCATCAGGGCCACTACTGCTTCCGCTCCCATGCGTGTACCCTGGACAAGATGGCCACTTTCAAAACAATGCATTCCCTTTGTGAAGTTAAACATGGAAGCCACAAATGCACACCAAAAAAAAAAGACAGAAAGAGTTCATGTTTATTTTGAAATTATTGTGGGAATAAGAATTGCTCCACGTTCAAACAATACCTGTAGCTATGTGTTTTAAGTATATCAGCTAAAGATAACATAAGATATATAACTCTGCAGTATGCACCTGACGAGGTGCAGTTAAATAAGACAGGCAACAGATTGTTTGTGGCTTGTGTGTTTAAAGATGATGACTGTGATAATCTGGTCTGCCTTTGTGAATTAGTTGCTTGTGGAGTTAGTTGTTTTACTCAGGTTGGAGTGGTTTACAAAAGCTAGGTGACATGTTATTATGTAATTATAGAGGTATTCTGACCTATTCAGCCACAATAATATAACGTCATTGTGACTGAAAAGGTCAGAATTCTTCTATACATACATGGAGTAGTTTAGATAGATAAACAGGTAGACCCATATTTTGCCCCAGGAAAGGTGCAATCTATTACAAATTTTACTTTCTTTGTCGATGAGCTCTTAAGACTGTTTAACCTATGTATTGCTATGGTCAGTCTAAGCATGACTTATTTTGAATGGTGTCCATTATTGTTGTTGATTACGGAGAAGATATCTTCAAAGTTTTGAATTTTAAGTTTCTTAATTTTTGAAGAATATATATATTGATTATGTGGTTGTTTCGGGATTTGAAATTTAAATATTGAGCACAACCCACTACTGGCAACGCCGATCGCACTCTGGTATGAACCCAAGGCCCATCCACGTCAATCTGGAAGCACTATACTCGAGTTTCGCCCTCGTTTGAGCTCGTCAGTAGTGCATATCCCTGACCGGATCCGGAAACAGTCCCGGATCACGCGTGTGAAGCGGGTGTGTAACCTCTTCCTCATCTATATGTTTGCACACAGACATACAGACACATGCATAATATAATCATCAATATTGCCAGCCTAAAAGCATACCATTCATTAGTCATTATGTAGTAACTAACAGTAAAACTACCATTGTGGGAACACCTAATTCTGACAAAAACATGGAATTATACAACTACCAATAAACTTACCAACATTCTGTCAAAAGCTGAAGTGTTTCCTCCTCGCTGCACATGACCCAGTACAGTAACACGCACATCCATCTTCATACGGTCAGTCAGAACCTGCAAGTTGCAACAGTCAGCCTCACATTACTGCTTGTACTGAAACTTTGCCTAGCTTCAAGAGCACTACTTGAGAATGGTAGCAACGACTATCAAACTGCCAGGCTGCACAAGTTCTCATTCCAGCCCAAAGTAGGTCAGCATGGCCGAATGGATAGGAACGCGTTTTCTTAAACATCCGGTGTGCTGATGTCGAGATAAGGGGTTCAACCCCTACATCGGACAGTTGGACTAAAATGCTGACCTCTCATCCTTGACGTGGGGGTGTAAATTACAAGTACCTCTGAAGCCGGAGTGGGTTCGCCTGATGGCGAGGGACACTGCTAATAGAAAAAGCTAATCGACACGCGAAATTCAGTCCATGAATGAATCACCAAAAAACGAGAAGCAGATTGTGAGATTTACTAGGACACGAGTACAAGAAACAAAATGGACGTTGCGGCTAAAGCCTTCGTCAGCACAGAACAAACACACACAAACAGACACACAACTACACAAAAAAATAAAACCTACATGAAAATACTAAGGTTACTTAGCTGAGCACGTCTTGGGCAGCTGTAAGAGAATTGAATTAACTGGATATGTGGTTTAGGTGGTCAAAGGTCTAACGATCAGGAACGCCAGAAGCTCAAGGATTGGCTAAGCCGCCCGGTGGTGACACCCGTTAGGGGAATAGGGGGACGCCCACTGAACGAAAGGTGAAATTGGGATTAGTAGAGCACTATAGCTGGCTCTGTGGTGGTGTCGCGGACGCAGTTTGCAATTCCGCATCCCATGCTCTAAACACAGCCATGGGCGACTTGGCTGTAGACCACACCGCATTTGCTCTCATAAAATAGTATGAGTGCCTATCGCTCAGAAAGCGATGACGGACCACTGAATGCAAACTTGCCAAGAAATCACAAACAGCAAAAATAACACTGGGGCTGACTGCAACTTCCTGTGAAGGACATGCAACTAATTTGTATAGTGGACTATTCAACTAGGCGGTGGGAGGGGTAGGGGTATGGAAGTTAAATAAAACTGTGTTGGACATTGAGGCCGTGAGGGGAGAGTGAACCCAACTGGAAGATTAGACGGTTTTCCAATGTCTTACGATCGCATTTGTGAGACGCGCACGATCTGATCGCCGTGACCTGTATGTCGGCCACACCACAGTGGTCAGAACTGTTGAAGTGCACGGACACTGGTTTCTGAGCACCACTGTTGATATCAGATAGGTGTTGCCTAAATCTGTTAGCAAGACATAGACCTATTTCTCCAATATATCTCATGTCACAACATGTGCAGATGATCACATAGATAATATTGCGACTCATACATGAGAAACTCTCAAGGATGTGGAAAGTGGTCTTAGGGAATGCAAGACTCAGTCCAGCACTACTAGAAATAGTGCGTACTGACTACGCTTGAGTTCAAAGCAAGTGAGCGCACAAAATAACATCCCAAAATAAATCTAATGGACTAGAAGCCTGGCTTCCCCAGGATGGTTAACCTGGTCAACAAATGCCCGCAGAAGTCGGATGTGTCGGCCTAACGGCGCAAGAACGCAGCTCTGCTGTAAACAGGCACAACGCAATCACATCCGGAAAAAAACTCCGGATGAACGCAGAAGAAGAAGAAGAAGCCTGGCTGTGTCACATTTTTAATTGACGACAATACCAAGACTGTTTATGCCTGGTGTCCGTCATGAACTGTCAGGCTACATGCACATATGTTGATTGTTTTGAACCTGTATTCAATAAAGAAATGATCACAGTCAGCTGTAGTGACATCATACATTAGATAGTGCTATCCTGAAGGCTCACAAGCCAGTAATCAAGTGCAGCTAGAAGCAGTATCAGGACAGTGGGACTTGAGGTTCTCACAAATCCAGCCAGGATTCTTATATCATCCCTCCTTTTTGCATTGAGATGAGGGAATCCCTGTGGCAAAGTCTTTACGTCACCTGCCTCGCACTCAGAAGGTTGTGGGTTTCATTCCGGGCTACGACATTTAGTTCATGAGTGCAATTTTTTTCTCGGAGACTCCTGGAGGTCGTCACTAGAGCTATGGAGTTTGCACTTTGTGTGATGTTTCCGGCAGGCCGCCCTATGGAAAGAGACCGAGCTATACAGGATAAAAACTGGTACAATAAAGTCAATTCTCTTGTCTTTTAAACCTTTTTAATCCTTCTGTACTGAAACGAGCTGGCATATGCATTTATGATTCAAAGTTGCCCTTATACTCAGCAAGGCAATTTAACTTCCTCCCTTCTCGGTGATAAAATCTCAACAACTCTGCTGCTTTATAGAAAAATGCTACAGTTACGGTTATAGATCCATTTACATGAACTTAAATGTTCATTTAAATTGATCTGACTATATTATTTAAAGTAATTAAATTAGTTGTTGTTGTTGTCTTCCACTTATACCTATAGGCATCTAGGGGAGGGATAATTAAAGTTTCAGCGCCTGTGACTTGCGCCTCTCCTCCATGATTCAAAAGCAGTATTTTGTTTTCTAAGACAAGTAAATTCCCTACCAGTTTGCTAGACCTGTCATAGGTTCCTTACATACTTCACCCTTGTATAGATAGACTTCTCATTGCGACTTATACAGGCAGTCAGCTATAATGGAAAATGTAATGTGTTCTGAAATTCACATATATCGAAGTATTCTGCAATTCACATTAATTCACGCGGGTTATTGAATAGTCCATTCATCTGTTCATTCTCGCACACAACTGTTGACATAACCTTCTTGACATCGTTACATTTGATTGCATTCCCAGCCTGGTCAATGGCTCCCTCGGCAACCAGAATAATATGTGTCCTGCGAATTTCACCAGCTTTAGATTTCTGCAGACGATATTAAATACATATGTTATTCAAAACAATGTATCCCTTAGTAAATTTAAACACAGACAAATATGTCACAAACAATATGTGACAATACCTGAAAATCTTATATAAATAATACCTGACAAGATGCAATGAAATATGCCAGGCAATAAATCATGCAACATATTGTTTGTAGCTTCTGTGTTTATATATATACTAGCTGACCCGGCCCGGCTTCGCCCAGGCCCTGGAGGGGATCTATCTATCTATCAGTCTGTCTGTCTGCTTGTTTGTCTGTCTGTCTGGCTGACCCGGCCCGGCTTCACCCAGTCCCTGGTGGGGAGCATCTCATTTAATTCATATAAGTAGTCATATAAGCTCTCCCGTTCCCGACTATCTGTCTGTCTGTCTATCTGTCTGTCTGTCTGACCCGGCCCGGCTTCACCCAGTCCCTGGTGGGGAGCATCTCATTTAATTCATATACGTAGTCATATAAGCTCTCCCGTTCCCGACTATCTGTTTGTCTGTCTATCTGTCCCGGCTTCACCCAGTCCCTGGTGGGGAGCATCTCATTTAATTCATATACGTAGTCATATAAGCTCTCCCGTTCCTGACTGTCTGTCTGTCTATCTGTCTGACCCGGCCCGGCTTCACCCAGTCCCTGGTGGGGAGCATGTCATTTAATTCATATAAGTAGTCAAATAAGCTTCCGTTCCCGACTATCTGTCTGTCTGTCTATCTATCTGACCCGGCGTTGTTTCGCCCAGCTCCTGGCACACAGTAACTTAAAAGAATGTCCTTCCACACACCATTCAATGAAAACTGTTTTTAATCACCGACATGACAGTTGATAAGTTCTTTAAGCAGAAAAAGATGGGTTACAATGTTATGCATTATGCATTATTTTTATGAAAACTTTGAAAATGCCTTAAAGATTATATCATTATTTATTATAACTCATATGCCTGAAAATAACTATAGACAAAGAGTTTAACAATAGTGCAAGTAAGTCCAATATGACTATAAAGTATATAGAAATGTTATTAAAAGTTATGCCCCTTGAAATAACTTTTCTAGAGTGAAGTCCCCCTGCTATATAGAAATTATATAATGAAAATGAAAAAGTAAATGTTATTAAATAAGTAGAAGATTTTACACTAAGAAACTATTATAGTCGGTTGCACAGGAATGAAAGGAAGACGTGTAGAAAATTTCATCTCAATCGGATGTACCGTTATCGAACGCATCCAATACACACGAACAAAGTCACATACACTCTGTTTTATAGATATATATATATATATATATATATATATATATATATATATATATATATATATATATATATATATATATATATATATATATGTCATAGGCTATGTGAAATTATAGGGCTTCAAAATTACTAGATTTTATGACATGAGGTGATTAGTCTCCTTCTCAGAGAGAAGCTAGAGCTATGTAGCTAGAACCAAATGTTATTGGGAAAATAAATCCCATTCTCAAGCGAAATTGAGCAGTACTGCCATGTTAGTAAGCTATCTTCTACGTGACCATGCATTTAACACAAGCCAGATTTCAGACAAGTCCTTCGCAACTATACACAATTGTTTGGGCATGTTATGAAGAGAAAACAACTTAAAAACTTAGTAACAACTGGCAAATTTGATGGTAAAGGGCAAGGGGAAGAAAATGAGATAAGATACCTAGATGGAATGGCAATCTGGCATAATCAGGAAAAAAAAAACACAGAGCTGCTGATCCAAGACTGGTGATCTTGTAAGATGGCAAACCTTGACAGCTTATGCCTATCAGCAAGAAACATGATGATGATGATGATGATGATGATGATGATGATGATGATGATGATGATGATGATGATGATGATGAACTATACAACTGTGTTTCTGTTTCTTCTTGTCCACTGGTTACTTTAGTGAAGTCTTGAGGGGAGATGTAAGGATCTTTTATGCGCTCTTTCCAATGTAACTTGTAGGTTGGTATTTATTTCTCTAAGGTTGTTCTTGATACCATCTTTAATGTGGTCTACCATATTAACAACTTTTAGGTCATAACAGTGACACACCATAACTTCCCATTTTCCGCCATCCATTTTTGTTTAATCCAAGCCAACTTTTTGTTGGGCACTGAATCTGTTAGCTTGCCCTGGATTAAGCCTTGCAGTATTTTCAGTAGGAGATCTTCATGATTCATCATACTGTGACTGAGCTAAGACAGTCAACGTTTTTGTATGTTGTTCAAAAGCTGCCTATTTTTCTCCAGTGTCTTTAAGAATGTGTTCACACAATCTCTTTTAGTTGAAATTATTTCCGAACGCACTCGTTCACTGATATATGGACGACTGTAAAAGATGGTGTGTATACTGGATACTGATGTTAGAACACTTCGGCCATGTTTGGGACAAAGAAAACCTGGCAACTGTTTGAAGCCAAATGTGCTATTGTTCATGGCTTTTTCCTGCTTGCTATCTCTTATTACTTCAAAACGATGAAATGGGTGGAGTTGATCAAAGGTTACGGCATCTGCCTCTGGCTCAAGCAGACCAGGTTCATATGAGTGTTGACTATTTGGATTTTTATAAAATAAGAAAAAAAGATGGTATATTTCCCCTGAAAAATTCGGCTCCATGGCCGAGGGGTTAGCAGCTTTCTCCGCTAACCCCAAATACTCTCGTCACGTGACGCGACGAGAATTAGCAGTGGTTCGAATCGCAAAAGTGACTTATGAGAGTATGGAGCCGGTCGCTCAGAAAGTCGTGGCGTGCTGATGAGCGTAATCTAGCCTAGGAATCAACATACAGCTGAAAGATGCTGGTGTTGACCGCAATATCCTGAAACAGGATGGAAACGCGGGGGGAAAAAAAAAAAAAAAAAAATATTTCCCCTGATCATGGAGTAATGGGTGTGACGTCTCTCCTTCTCAGACACAGATAAAAACTTTGGCTCCAGTGTACATATCGTGCACAATAAAAATCCCTCGGGAGATGGAAATCGAACAAAGTAAGTGAAATTAGCTACTGCCACGGCAAACAATTTCCAAATTGAAGAAACTGCCCACACACACAAAATCTGTGATTCTGCTGTATACATATTAGCATCCTCACCGGTGCTATGAAGTTTAAACACAGTGCTGAGATACTCCTTGTGGATCTATGGGACGAGACTGGAGCTCTTTTGGATACACCCATGAGTAATGAAAATAATATTTTATTGTTGACTGCTAGTGCAGTCGCCACAAACTGCGCAGGTTATGGTGTGTTTTTTTGCCCCTGACCGAAAAAATCCACACCTTTCCGATGATTCAAACCCGGGTCTCCCAAAGAAAACCCCTGCATTTTAGTCATTTGGCCAGCCGCTCCTCAATCCTTTATAAACCCACCCAAATCAATATCTTTTCTGTGCAGCTCACACTTTGCATCCTGCCATAACACCACATCCCTAGAGTTTCTAAATTCTTGTCATCTTTGGTGTTAATAGTAAAAAAAAAAAAGTCGCTTAAAAGTCAACAGGGTCGACTTCATTGCACTGGGATTTTAGCCCATATGGTTCGGTCTCTTTCCGCAGAGTGGAAAGCGTCGCACAAAGCACAAACTTCGTAGCCTTAGCGACAACCCACAGGAGTCTCCGAAAAAATTCACACTTAAACCGAAGGATGTGCCCTTCGAGTAAAACCGTGGCAAGAGGAACCTTCAATCCCATGCAATAGAAGCAGTCCCAATATAGCATAGATACTAAAGAACACAAAATAATACCTCTATTAGCTGATCACATAGGTTCTGTCTCCAGTCTCCTTGCGGTGGATCCTCTGGTATAAATATTGCTGTTGCTTCACTAGAAATACCTGCCACCAAGGGGAGGTAACTGTAAAATAATATATACAATAATATATATGAAAGTCAGGTCTTAGTCAGATATGACTGAGCTACCATATGGCAATACACCTGTATTGCCTTCTTTCTGTTAGCACCGAATGTTGGGTGGCACTCACCAAACCCAACATCCCATATTGTGTCAATGGCTTCGGGCGGAGGAGTGCAACTGAAAGGGACTAGCCGTAGTAAGAGCAAATGCAGCCTATAGACTAAATGTCAAGGCAGATCACGCTAGGCCCTAAGCCTTGGCCAACAACTGGTCTAGGATTGAAACTCCTACAGGTGGACAGAGCATTGCTTTGCTGATCCGGCAGTTTCCGCAGCTTGTCTTGTTCCAGATATATGGTGCTACCTTTCCTCTTGAGTAAACTAGGCAGGCCGAGAGAGGGATCATGCTGCATGGGCAACACATGGTCTCTAAATTCAGCCCGGACTTTGATCTATGGAGAGGTATAACTTTATTTTACGTACTTTCGTCTATCAAGACGGACAGGTGCCAGTTATATATACATAATCACGATTACGACCTTCATAAATCAATTTGACAAGAAAGAGGTAGCTAAGCAATTAGACTGTCCATCTACAGATTTGATGACATGATCTTCTCCTGTTTCATCCGTCCTGAAAAGAAAGTTTGTTATGTTGTGTCTGTTGACAAACATGTTGTTACATTTGCATCTGTTGGTTGATACGCCTGACTTCAACATAACATGTAGGGCACAGGATCTGTATGCCCTCCTCAATCCCTCATCTCTTATCAAGAATGCAGAGAAGCAGCCAGTTTTTAGGACCACCGCTTGGGTGTGACCAGTTACTTGTTGACAGGCACACCAACATTTAAAGTCTGTGACATGTATAATAACAGCAGAAGAATAAGACAGCATGCCAACAGCAAGAGTATAAAATAGATATGTCAATAGCAGGAGGATAAGATAGGTATGCCAACAGCAGGAGTATAAAATGGGTATGCCAACAGAAGAGGGATAAGATAGGTATGCCAACAGGTATGTCAACAGAAGAAGGGTAAGATAGGTATGCCAACAGCAGGAGGGTAAGATAGGTATGTCAACAGCAGGAGTATAAAATGGGTATGCCAACAGCAGGAGTATAAAATGGGTATGTCAACAGCAGGAGTATAAAATGGGTATGTTAACAGCAGGAGTATAAAATGGGTATGTTAACAGCAGGAGTATAAAATGGGTATGTCAACAGCAGGAGTATAAAATGGGTATGTTAACAGCAGGAGTATAAAATGGGTATGTTAACAGCAGGAGTATAAAATGGGTATGCCAACAGTAGGAGGGTAAGATAGGTATGTCAACAGCAGGAGTATAAAATGGGTATGCCAACAGCAGGAGTATAAAATGGGTATGTCAACAGCAGGAGTATAAAATGGGTATGTTAACAGCAGGAGTATAAAATGGGTATGTCAACAGCAGGAGTATAAAATGGGTATGTTAACAGCAGGAGTATAAAATGGGTATGTCAACAGCAGGAGTATAAAATGGGTATGTTAACAGCAGGAGTATAAAATGGGTATGTTAACAGCAGGAGTACAAAATGGGTATGTTAACAGCAGGAGTACAAAATGGGTATGTTAACAGCAGGAGTATAAAATGGGTATGTTAACAGCAGGAGTATAAAATGGGTATGTTAACAGCAGGAGTACAAAATGGGTATGTTAACAGCAGGAGTACAAAATGGGTATGTTAACAGCAGGAGTATAAAATGGGTATGTTAACAGCAGGAGTATAAAATGGGTATGTTAACAGCAGGAGTATAAAATGGGTATGTTAACAGGAGTATGAAATGGGTATGTCAACAGCAGGAGTATAAAATGGGTATGTTAACAGCAGGAGTATAAAATGGGTATGTCAACAGCAGGAGTATAAAATAGGTATGTCAACAGCAGGAGTATAAAGTAGGTAGGTAAATAGCAGGAGTATAAATGGGTATGTCAACAGCAGAGTATAAAATGGTATGTTAACAGCAGGAGTATAAGATAGGTATGTCAAAAGCAAAGTATAAAATAGGTATGTCAACAGCACAGCAGAAGTATAAGACAGCATACCAACAGCAGGAGTATAAGATAGGTATGTCAACAGAAGAAGATCATGACAGGTATGTAAATAGCAGGAGTATAAAATGGGTATATCAACAGCAGAAGCATAAAATAGGTATGTCAAGAGCAGGAGCATAAAATAGGTATGTAAACAGAACAGGTATGTCAACAGGCATATTTGGTATACAGTAAATATATATATATATGAGATGGATGATGAGGTTAATAGCATACCTTTACTTCCCAGGAAATTTCCGGGCACTTATTTTAGGCTTGGACTATTTTAGGTTTGGACCATTTTAGGTGTGGACCAATTTAGGCTTGGACCAATTTAGACTTGGACCATTTTAGGACCATTTTTTAGCAATAAAAAATACACCACTGTAATATGTTCAAGAAACAGCTGCATATGGAAACATACAACTTACCCACACATCCGTCCCATTATTTCCAGAACAAAGGCTCTCTTGTGGCTGTAAGATGAAGCAAATATTTCTTACACTTGGCTTGTGTGTCACAAACGTAATAGGACATGTATTTATTTATGTCTTTTGTAACCTTTGTACAACATAAATGGTGGTGGAGTAAATATAATGTCAGACTTTCCTCGATATTGTGAATGTAAAAATCAATTCAAAATAAGAGACGTTTGGTTAGGGAAGGAAACGTTCAAGAAATGAATAAACTTTCAGTGTTAATACTGGGAGTCTTAAACTACCTAATATTATGCCTTTCCTACCATTTATTTTGAAAATATGGACTAACATTTCAATAATCATAGATGTAACGTATTATCTGTGATATAAAAATATATAGTGAGCATGTTAGCGTTGAAAACACAACTGACATATCATAACCTGACACACCACAACCTGACACACTCCAACCTAACACAAAGGGAAATCACTCACCTGACTGCAGTGGTCATGATATCGTCCACAGCCTCCTGGATCCTGTGCAGTGCAGAGTCCACGCCAATGGTCATGTCCGTCCCACAAAAATCATTGTCAATTGAGCCCACCAGGCCAACAATATTCAAATACGAGCAGCCATGCAGCTCGTCCTGGCTCAAGATGTCTGGCATTAATTTGCATTTATGACACAGGTGAAACAAAGTGTAAGAAATCAGTAAGTAGGCTAACAGTGCAATAGTTAATTAATTGTTATCAGTTGCTGGGAGCCACACTGGCACAGAGGCTAGCACATTTATCTGTTGAACCATTGTCATGTGTTTGAATTGCCATCTAGCCGCCATCCCAGAATGACCTAAATTCTCAAATGGATACCAGAAACTGCTCTGTGGAGTAAAGGCGGTCAGCATGAAGCTGACTATATCATCCATCCAGCAATGATTGGTTTATAACAATATGGAGCCAACACTTTAAATTGTATAGACCCTAGGCTTGGAAAAGGGTCTGTTATTTTGATCTGGATTATTCATTCAGCCCAGGCTTTGTGATATGGAGAGGTACAACTCCATCCCTGGTCTCTACAATTCAGTCCAGGCTTTGTGTTATGGAGAGAACTCCATCCCTGGTCTCTATAATTTAATTCAGGCTTTGTGCTATTGAAATGTATAACTCCATCCCTGATCTCTACAATTCAACTCAGGCTTTGTGTTATGGAGAGGTTTAACTCCATCCCTGGTCTCTACAATTCAACTCAGGCTTTGTGTTATGGAGAGGTTTAACTCCATCCCTGGTCTCTACAATTCAACTCAGGCTTTGTGCTATGGAGAGGTATAACTCCATCCCTGGTCTCTACAATTTAACCCAGGCTATGCGCTATGGAGAGGTATAACTCCATCCCTGGTCTCTACAATTTAACCCAGGCTATGCGCTATGGAGAGGTATAACTCCATCCCTGGTCTCTACAATTCAACCCAGGCTTTGTGCTATGGAGAGGTATAACTCCATCCCTAATCGTCTACCACCATGGGTTGTAGTTATTATGCCTTTTTTTTTAAAGCACAATGTAACAAACTATAGATGGTAAGGTGTCAGTACAGTATATTATTAAATCTGTCAAACCTTCAACATTCCACAAATGTTAGCTAACACATGTATCCACTGCTCACCACCAATGCAAGCAAACAGTCAAAATTATTTGGTCACATTATGAGAAAAAGTAAATTGGAGAACTTGGTGACAACTGGCAAGATCGAGGGGACGAGAACAAGGGGAAGGCAGAGAAATAAATACATGGATGGCTTGGCCACGTGGTATGGCTGAGACAAGAACACTGAGCTGGTCCAAGACTGAAGTGATCATGTGAGATGGCAAAACATGACCGCCCATGCTAATCGACATAGCACATGATGAATTAATTAATGTTTAATATGGTCCCAAATACATACAGCAAACGCAAAACAGAAGCTGCTTTCTCCATGTTGCTGAAAGGTATAAATCAGTGGTTGTCAAACTGTGTGGCCTGACACCCCTCTGTCTTCTAGGTCATACTCCTTGTTCTCCCAGTGACATGCTCAAACAATTACACAAAGCTGTCTTGATATTAAGTCTGCTGTAATTTCTAAATCCCACTGCCACTGGATTTTCCATGTACGAGTAGTAGTAGGACCTTTTTAGGAAACTATTGATCAGTTATCAGTTATCAGTTGGGGTATCTTCATTGCACTCCGGACATGTCCATAGGTGCTCAGATCCTCCTCCCCCCCCCCCCCCCCCAGCATATGCATCAGCGTCCGGTGGCTAATAGTGCCAGTTCTGTGTTGGTTGACGAGGCGTCTTGTTTTCCCGATGTATCTCTCGCGTCTGGTCGTGCTGATTCTTACTCCCAAGTCTTTCATCCTGGACAGCGATGTGGATTCACTGATGTCAAAGTCCTCTGTTCTCGCCATATCTTTGAGGACGTTAATAACATTGGCACGATCCATGGAAACTATTGATATAAGTCATCATCATCAAGTGCCCTGCCGACTGGTGTAGGCGTTCATGGCTCTCCACAGATCTTGATCTTTGGTTTTCTGGATCAACTCTGCTGCTGATATTCCTTCATGCCACCGTCTCAATCCATCCAGCATCATTTCTCTTGGTCTACCTCTGCCTGTCTTCCCCTCGATCTTTCCAGTTGTCACAATGTTCTCCAATGCCTCTCTTCTCATCACATGACCGAAGAAAGATGTTTGTCTCTTTCTTATTGTTGTATATAATGTTCTAGTTTCATCAGCCTGTTTCAGGCAGTCTTTGTTACTCTGGCATCCCAAAGAATTTGCAACATTCATCTCAGGAACGAACCACATCTATGTTGCTTCTAATTTCTTCTTAATTTGTTCATTTACATTCCAAGATTCACTGCCATATATAAGTGGGCTTACTAAATCTACATACTTCTGTCTACCAGCTCTCTCAGTAAACTAGGCCACTCTTTTCGGAAACAGTAAGCACCAGTTAGGCTGCCATCACCACCTGTAAACAGCAGCAATTAGAAATGATCAACAGCAGCACGAGAAGTAGTAATAGTAGTGGTGATGATGGTGGTGGTAGTGGTAGTAGCAGTTGGCAGCAGCGTTAGGAGTAGCAATTGTCATAGCCACTGTAGTAGTAGTAGTAGTAGTAGTAGTAGTAGTAGTAGTAGTAGTAGTAGTAGTAGTAGTAGTAGTAGTAGTAGTAGTAGTAGTAGTAGTAGTAGTAGTAGTAGTAGTAGTAGCAGCAGCAGCAGCAGCATTATTAGTAGCAGTAGTCATAGCCACTAGAGTCATAGTAGTAGTAGCAGCAGCAGCAGCAGCAGTAGTAGTAGTAGTAGTAGTAGTAGTAGTAGTAGTAGTAGTAGTAGTAGTAGTAGTAGTAGCAGCAGCAGCAGCAGCAGCAAAGTGGTGGTGGTGGTGGTGGTGGTGGTGGTGGTGGTGGTGGTGGTGGTGGTGGTGGTGGTGGTGGTAGTAGAAAAATAGACTTTCCCCCACATTGTCAAACCTTGGTTGGTGGGTGGGTTGGTTGGTTGGCTGGCTGGTTGGATGGTTACTTGACTCACTGACTGGTTGGCTAGCTGGTTGTTGGTTGGTTGGTTGGTTGGTAGACTTTTAACTTTAGCTTGAAGTCCCACACACTGATTTTCAAGTCATTTGAGCCCCTAAAGCAGGTTTGCATCTATCAGGGTGTGAAGTGGTGACACCGCCTGCCTCACGCTCCGTGGGTTGTGGGTTTGATTCCTGGCTACGTCTTTCGGCTCACAAGTGCAATTTTCTCAGAGACTCCTGAGGATGGATCACCACTGGAGCTACGTAGTTCTTGCTGTGTGAGACACTTTCGTCTGGCCGCCGTGCAGAAAGAGACCGAGCCATGTGGGATCACATCCGGTGCAATGAAGTCGATCATCTCGCTTTGTAAACCCCCTGTTTTTACATGTTACTGCGAGCCTGATGTAGAGACTTTCCTCCCAACGTGTTACCAAAGTACCATCCTCACAGGAGCTGTGGTGCAGAGCTCTCCTCCCCCTCTCCAAGCTCAGAAATCAGCATGGTGAGATGACCAGTTCTGAAATGTCACAACTTTGGGGAAACATACCAGGTTGTAACCAGGTCATCATTCAGCACAGCCCATACAGGCCGGCTGGGGTTCAGGCTATGTTGGTCATGTTTTCTTCCATGGGTTTCAGAATGTCATTGTCAAACAGACCCTTTTACATTTGTGTCTCTACCTTTCCCCCCTAGATTTTGTCTCCTGGTATTTTCAAAAGAAGACCTCCATGTTTTCATAATGTGACCAACCCAAGACACATGTCTCCATGTCTCATAATGTGGCTAATATGTACACAGATCTCCACATATTCATAAAGTGACCAACCCAAGACACATGTGTCTCCATGTCTCATAATGTGGCAAAGCTAAGATACACAGATCTCCACATATTCATAATGTGACCAACCCAAGACACATATACCTCCATCTCTCATAATGTGGCAAAGCTAAGATACACAGATCTCCACATATTCATAATGTGACCAACCCAAGACACATGTGTCTCCATGTCTCATAATGTGGCAAAGCTAATATACACAGATCTCCACATATTCATGTGACCAAGCCAACATAAATATATCCCCAGGTATCAAATTATGACCACGCCAAGGCAACCTATTTGTTTTCTATATTTTTTTAATAGCTGTCTATTTTCCCTAAAATCTTAAAGATGTGTTCTTTTCATCTATTTTCTGTCTTGGCCACCCTTTGCACACCACACCTCAAAAGTTTCCAAGTTTTTTATCCGGCTATTTTGGGTTAGAGAGCGTATTTCATGCTTTTGATCAATTAATATTCTTTGAATATTTATGTTATGTCAGAAATATTTGCTTCTCCAAGTCTGATCCTTTTGGTTATTGCAATTCTAGATCTTATTTCAGCTTCACAACCGGCATTATCTGTTAATTATTTGGTCCAGATAGTGAAACTTCTGCACTTGTCCAACGGTCTTAGATGTTTAAAACTCTTGTGTTTAAGCAGAAACACTGTATAGTGTATCTGTGAGTATTCGGGTAACACATGCACATATTTTAGCAGTATCAGTGACTACATGAGTTATGTAATTCAACCAAAAAGGATTCATTTATTCATTTCTTATTATTTCTAACTCTGTGGTTGCACCTGAATTGTGCCAATGGCTTCAAGTGGAGAAGCGTAATTGGGAGGGTACAAGCCTTGTCCTAGTGCGAGGAAATGCAACCTAAAGACTAAATGTCATGGCAGGGCAGACCAGGCCGTAAGCCTTGGTCAGCAACTAGTCTAGCTCTGACAGGTGGACAATTTGAGCATTGCTTTGCAGATCTAGCAGCTTGGCTTGTTCCAGACATATTGGTTTTACCCTTTCTTTGGAGTAAACTAGGTAGGCCGAGAGAGGGATCATGCTGCATGGGCAACTACAATTCAGCTCAGGCTTTGTGCTATGGAGATGTATAACTCCATCCCTGTCCCTACCACGGGTTGTAGATAATATGCCTTTTGTTAAAACACAATATAACAAACTATCATCTGCCAAGACAGCAAAGTGTCAGTAGTAGAAATAACTGCACTTGATGACATACAGGCAACTTTGTCCAGAAATACCAGCACTTGTCTTCATGCCAAATATTTTAGTTGGAGGTCAGCATGGCCAAATGGATAAGACACAATGTTCTTAAACATCCGGTGTGCTGATGCCAAGGTAGCTGGTTCAACCCTTACACCGGTCACTTGCACTAAAATGTTGACTTCTCATCCTTCACTTGGGGATATAAATTACAAATACCTCTGAAGTCAGAGTGGGTTCGCCTGATGACGAGGGACACTGGTAATAGGGATAGCTAATCCACACGCAAAAATCAGTCCAGTGCACTAGAAGTAGTAGCACATGGACTATGCTTGAGTTAAAAGTGAGTGAACACACACAAAATCCTAGTAGTGTGATAAAAATAGCATATAAGCATAAAAAAAGAAGATGCGCACCAATAGCAATAAGGTTGGTGATTCCATGTTCTATGAGGTTCTGTGCAGCCTTCAACCTGCCCCAGCGTTCCTTGAAGTCCATGCACCGTGCACTGCCAATAAGCGTGCCTCCCTGGAGAAGAAAACCAAACGAATAGTGCCATGTTGTAAAATATGCCTCAAGTTGTCTAACAGGATCCTTTACTTTTGTAATTGTTGTGATGTAAAATATAGCTGGCAGGATCAGCAATAGTGAAACAAACAATGAATTTTACAACAATACTACTTATAATGCACTATGGAGGTCAGCATGGCTGAATAGATAAGAGCACTTATTCTTAAACATCTGGTGTGCTGATACCGAGGTAGCGGGTTCAACTCCAACATCGGTTAGTTGGACTAAAATTTTGGCTTCTCATCCTTGACTTGTAAATTACAAGTACCTCAAAAGTTGGGAGTGGGTTTGTCTGATGGTGAGGGGTACTGTTAATAGGGAAAACTAGCCCACACGCAAAAATCAGTCCAATGCACTAGGAGTAGTAGCAAATGAAATGTTCTTAGAATATTACAGAGCTCTTATAGCACTAGGAAATGCATGAAAATCAACATAAATTAAACCTAGCCCCAAAAATAGAATATTTAACTCAATGTTAAATCAGTACTAGGCTATGGAATCAAGTTATACCACTTGCACCTTGCCATCTTGACAGACGATAGTTTGTTACATTGTGCTTCAAAAATAACACAAGGCCTGGGCTGAGTTTAGAGACCATGCGTTGCCGATACAGCATGATACCTCTCTTGGCCTGCCTAATTTATGCCAGAGAATTGGTAATACCAATACATCTGGAACAAAACAATCTGCAAAAGCTGCCAGATCAGCAATGCAATGCTCTATCTGTCTGCTTGTCAGAGCTTCTATCCTTGATCAGTTGCCAACCAAAGCTTAGGGTCTGGTTTGCCCTGCCATAACATTTAGTCTTTAGGATGCATTTCCTCGCACCAGGATAAGGCTTGTACCCACCCCATTGCACGTCTCAACCCAAAGCCATTGGTAAGCGCTGACCAACATTTGGCGCTAACAAAAAGCAAATAGTACTGTCTACTGTCAAAAGGTAGTTCAATCATATCTGACCAAAGCCTGACATGGATAACAACAAAAAATTATTACTAATAAACTACAAACATTCATTAACTGGTAGCTGCAGAGAAAAGAAGGAGTAAAATGGTATGACAGAATCATCAATGTGCAGCTCATGGAGAGAACTAAACAAATACCACTGAATAAAGAGCTGAGGAAAAGATAGTGATGTTGCATAGAACATACACAGAGAAAACCTAAGAATAATATAACTAGAAAATCCTATGTTAGGAACCCACAAGCAAACAAAATAGTTAGTTAGTTGCATATTCTTTACAGGACATTGCAGTCAACACTAGCATATTTCACGGTTGTGATCTCTTGGCAAGTTTACGTTCAGTAGTTTGCCATTGCTTTCTGAACGAAACAAAATAGGAGAAGATCTAACATGATACCCAATGTCACACAACATGGACTATAAGAATGTTGCCCTGATATGTTGTATTTGGGGCAGTATTCGAATATGTAATCTATACAGTGTTGCCATCTCCCTTTGATGAAAAAGCACCAAAATCGACCCAAAAAAGCACTAAAAAGCACCAAAATGTTTTAGGAAGCACCAAAAAAAGCACGAACTGTTTTTATTACAAATGTAACAAGGTAGCACAGTATAATTTATTATTATCACTTCATATTACAATGAAGTTTATTCCAGATCCGCCACATCCCAATCAGAACTACTTTCGAGCCAAAAAAGCACCAAATTGCAATACTATTTTTTGGGGGAAATCACTAAAACAAGCACTGGTGGTATTCATTCAAAATGTTATAAAGTAGCAAATTATAATTTATTATTATCACTGAATATTAGAATGAAGTTTATTTCAGATCTGCCAAATCCCAGTCAAACAACTCCTCTTCAGTTTCTGTAGCTATTTCCTGCTGTGTTTGCTCCTGCGATGATGAGGATGAGGAGGATGATTGAAAGAAACATGAATATGCCTCCTATACTCCAATTTTTTGCAGAACATCCTTAGGTAGTTTATAATCATGACAGCATTTGCCATATCTTTTCATTCCATATCTAATAGTCAAAACAGCTGTCAAACTCTTGATGCTCAGTCTGTTCCGCAATTTTGATTTTATAACTCCCATCTGACTGAAAATACGCTCCATGTCCGCATTAGAATGAGGTAAAATGAGCACAGTTAAAGCTAAATCTGTAAGATCTTGGAAAGGATTTTCACCGGTGGCATCCCTGTATGAGGCTATTTCTGCCCACAGTCCAAGTGTGTCAGAGGTCTGTGTCCACTGCATATGATGAAGTTTTCTCCACTGAAAATCGATGCAGGTGAGAGTAGCTGCATCTTCTACAAACATTTTAGCAAGATCCAATATACAGGGCTTCATTGGCTGTAGACATCCACTTCCACTAAGACATGACAAGGACTGCAACACTCGAACGTTATCGGGTGTACGTAAACGCAGCTGTGTCAATAGCTCTATTAACCCTTTAACGGGCATAGCGCCTGATAGCGTTCGATGCGTTAAACGGGCGTAGCGCCCAATCGCGTCTTTGACGACTAGTCGTTTTAAAAATGGGATCTCTCGGTTTTCCGACATTTCCGATGACTACTTTCACTTTCGCCGATAGCTTGACAACGTGGCCGCCATTTGTAAACGCGCTACAATGACTTTGAACAGACTTTAACGGACTTTTTTTGATAGTTTTCGAGATTTTTACGCTGTTTTTAAAAATGGATTTCGGCAATTCTTCAAATGATAGCCGAGATTTTGCTCTGTTCAATTTAAATGACATTAAAGGGCACGAAGTTGATTATTAATCGGAGCTAGATATCAGTGCAAAGCGTTACTTTGCATTAGCAGTCGTAAGTCGGACTTTAAAGAAAGTGATTATGATTCTGAAAATGTTTGTAAATTGCCGTATAGGTGACGGAAAATCACAAACAACATGCCGTATTTTGTATATATTTGTGTTCATATATGGATTACCGGCAACAATCACGTGAGTAACATATTCTGCATGCTTTTCCCTTCATTGTGTTGTTTATTTAACTAAAATCGGTTGACTAACACCTTATTTGTGATGTTTTTACTAACGCGACCCGAAATTTTACAGAACCTGAAAAAATCTTGCCCGTTCAGTGCTACAAAACGGACAAGCATCTGCCCTGTAAAGGGTTAAAAACTGGATGCACCTTCCACGAATTTCTTTCTCATCTGGAAACTTGTAGTCTGCTATTTCTTTCTCAAACTCATAACCTAGATTGGGATTAGGATCTAAATAATCTTTAATAGCATCACTTTCTGTTATTTTTTTCCCAGGAATAGCAATCTTTTGAACTGATAGAATCAATGAGCTGGACAAGATCGCTGAGTAGTTTTGTTGGATCCTGTATATCTGCTTCGAATTTTTTATTCACACTTTGAACTTCTCCAAGAATATGCTTGAGAAATATGAGGTACACATAGTTTTTCATGTCGCTAAACATAGAATGTAGAAGTTCTGCTGTATAACAGCGCTCATTGAGTCTTGCTACAACAAAATGAGTTCTGAGCTCGACCCACTGCTGCAATATTCTGACAATGGCAGATTGAATGGCCATCCATCGTGTCTGGCTTAATTGAACAATCTTCAACGGATGCTGTCCATCATTTATTGAAGCAAAAAGCTCCCTGTACTTTGCTTGATGAAGACTTGAGTGAGAAAACCAGTTATGTGTTTCTCTAATCATGAACTCTATGTTCCTGGGCAGACAAGCAGCTGCAGCCTGTGACACTGCCAGCTGAAGGGAATGACATACACACCTAATTAGTACCAGATGAGGAACTTCGGATTTTAATTTTGTATATACTCCATTGTTTACACCTGTCATGACAGACGCATTGTCAGTGCCGAGTGCAACTAGTCTTTGCAACTCAAGTCCATTCTTGTTTAAACAATCTTTTAACGCATTGCATATTGCCTGTGCGTTGCAGTCACTCAGTTCAACTAAATCTAAGTAAGTAACCACAAACTGCTTTTTTGTCTCTGAATAGTACCTAATAGCTACTCCAAGTAGCTTAGTTTCAGAAATGTCATTGCTCTCATCAATCAATAAGCTGTATTTACTTTTGCCAATATCAGCTGTCAAGTCTGTTGTAAAACATGGTGCAAGTACATTTGAAATAACTGCTCTGCACTTAGTTCTCCTAAGCTTAAAGTTCTTGCAACCTTTGCTGTCTCCAAAGTGTACCTTGCAGAGTTCACTTAAATGGTCAACCACGCGAAGAGAACAATGGCCAGCTATGAACAAAGACATGCATCCTTCTGTTTCTTTGACATCATCTTTCAGTTTGTCAAATGCAATTGTTGTTTGCCTTTGTGTACTGAATGGTTGTTCGGCTTTCTGATGTTTCGTTGTATTCTTGTGCCTCTCAATATCATTTAACCTGGCTGCAATTGAACATTTGCAATATTTGCAAAAACACTTAGTATTATCCCCTTCTACTTTTAACAACCATTTTGAAATCTCGTGTCACTGAGCCACTGTTCTCTGAAATGTTGACAATATCTTGCTCATGGTGAAACACAAATAAACTTAAATGAAAGGATAATGTAGACACCACAAAATTATGAACTCGATTACAAGCTAATGTATTGACGTTTGGACTTGTCTGCAAGATGGCATTCGCTTTCAGCTAAATCGTATTAAAGGGAGTTAAATTAGTTGAATATTGCACAGTAACGTACTAAGACTGTTTTACTCCCTCGCTTCAGTTAAAATTCGGCTTTTTAGTGTTCCCAAAATGATTTTTAAAGTAATTTTTACCCACCCCCAAAAAAAGCACCAAAAAGCACCCAAAAAATTTTGTGAAGCACTAAATTTACGCGGCAGCGCTAAAAGCAATCTTTTCGCACTAAATGACTTGAAAAAGCACTAAATTTAGTGCGAAAAGCACTAAAATGGCAACACTGAATCTATATGCTGTTTATTTGACCACATATGATGCTTAGATTGACAAAGGATTGTAAAATGGGCAGCAGATTTCTCTGGGAAGGCAAGCTGGCTAAGAAAATAGATCTCATAATGCTATAACTTTGTACATGAGAAGATCTATCACTTCACATTCTATAGTAGTATCTACCACGGGATTGTGTTTACAGGATAAGATGGATCTGTCAACTCATCACATGTATCATATTAAAAGTGCTGGACCAAGATGCCTCATTGACATTCTCTCCACCATCTACCATGGGATTGTGTTTACTTTCATGAAAATACCAGCTATGGGGTTAACACTACTTTACAGGATAAGAAGGATCTTTATCAACTCACCACATGTATCATGTTAGAAGTGCTGGACCAAGTTGCCTCCTCAATATTCTCTCCACCATCTACCATGCCTTGGTATCCCTGTCAGTAAATAAAGCTATCATAAAACTTCGTTTTACTTCCTATTTCTTTAATTTTTGACAACTCCATAAAATGAATTGCCTGGCAAAATTTTGTCAGATTCATAAATCAGGAAGCTATGGTAGTAGTGGCTAAATGCTTGCCTGCTGGCGATGTGATAATGGGTGGAATGTGCATAGTAATGGATTCTGAAAATTAATCTGAGCTCCCATTTCAACATGCCCTAAAGGTGGTTAGAGGATATCACTGCAACACACATTGTCTTCATCACAGACTCAAAGAGTATGTTTAGTAAGGTGGAGAAAGGAATGTTTTGTGTGGAATGGCTCACCTCACTTCAGAGGTCACAGATTGTGAGAATTGTATGGATTTTTTGCCCTGGCCATGCGGGAGTGCGGGGGAATGAACAGGCTGATAGGTTGGCAGGGAATGCACCTCTTGGCGGTAGTTTGCCTATGGACAAAGGGGAGGTGGTTGTGCGCCTGTGGGACCAGGTGGAGAAGGTGGAGGAACAGATTGAGATCGTGGATGGGTCAAGCCGAAGACATTCTTCAACAGGTGTGTTCACTTGAGGACTTAGAACCTGGCGAGGAGTGGGTGCAAGTGCCAACAGACTTCTGCACATCCTTTTCAGTTTGCATCCAACTAGATAGAAAATGCAGACAAGAAAATCCGGCTGCTGTTGAGGCTGAAGTACAAGCGTTGATTTTCGAGAATTCGCTAGACGGTGACGCGGTCATCTACACAGATGGGTCGGTCGTCCGACATGTGAGAAGCTCATGGGCCTTTACAGCTCGGGCCGGAGGGAGAATTGTGAAGGAGGACTCTGGTGCTTTCACTGAAACCACAAGTAGCCTGACCATGGAAGTCATGGCAGTAAGTAAAGCAATAACATGGCTCGAGACACAGACATTCACCAGGGCTTGTTTCCTTAGCGACTCAATGAACATGATCAAGAGGATAGAGGAGGGGTCGATCCGAAGAGAATGGTTGCTGCCTCTGAAGCGGTCTCGGCTGGCAAAGATTAGTTTCATCTTCGTGCCAGGGCATGCGGGAGTACAAGGAAATGAGCGGGCTGACAAGCTCGCAGGTGAGGCTACTGTGGAGGGCGGACGCGCCATGGACCAGGCTGACATTCTGAATGCTCTACGTGATGTGAGACTTTTGCGAGAACCAAGTGATGACTGTGAATCTACAACAATGGCCAGACTGCTAGAGCATCAAATTATAAGAGGTGTGGCCAAACAAGAACACTACGCAGGAAGCCAAAGAAGATTGATAAACCAACACAGAACTGGCGTCGTTAGCCGCTACACGCTGCGGGATTTGCTGAGGAGGGGATCCGAGCACTTATGGACTGAATGGTTCAATGTGCAGCGAGGATGATCTGTCGACTAACTAACTAACTAACTAACTAACAGATTGAGAACCCATATGTGGAAAGGATGAGATTGCTGGGGATCGGCAGGGGTTCTGGTAGAATCTCAAAACTGAGAGGGAAGGCCAGGAGAACTTTTAATCAGATAGCAGTGGGAACGATTAGTAGTGTGACTCTTTGCTGGCTGTTGAAAGAGGGGACACAGTATGAATGGGAATGTCCTGAGTGTAGTGATGTCGGTTCTTAATTCAACTCAACTCAACCTACCCTAAAGTGAGTACCAAGAAATGTATGCGGAAGTGAAGGTGGCTGGTGAGATACTGACCACAAGCCAGCAGTCACAGACACTTACCACGCTCATTCCTAGGATTAAATACAATGTTCTTGTATTATACCCAATAGATGTTGGTGTTTAAACATGTCACTTAAGTCTTGGTGAAGTTAGTTTATATATTCAATGTTGATAATACTGTAAGTGAATGTCAGTAAAAGTAAACATATTTTGTTAGCAGATAAATCCAATAACATAAAAAGCCAGGACATCCAACATCACTGATTACTCTATCTTTAACCAAACAGATGGAAAGCCCAGTCTTGTAGCTGTAGGTTCACAAGCTGGGATTTCCTGGTTATACCGCCTGCACCCTGGAGTGCCAAATGTGGGTCTACCACTATATACTTAATATTCCTTAAACCATAGATAAGGGTCTTTTATTTTACTTTTTACTTACCATATACTCAATATGATTTTGTATACAGGCATGATGTGTTTTGGCCACATTATGAGAAGACAAACACTGGAGCATGTTGTGACAACCAGAAAGATTTGCAGAAAGAGCATGAGAAGGTTCTTGACAGTCTTGTATCATGGCACAGAAGGGAGTCAACACACAAACTGATCCATGATGTCAGAAATCGAAATTTGTGGAGAAGCATCTTCCCTCATGCCAGCCGGCAAGGACTGGATGATAATGATGATGATACTCAATATGCGTAAGGTGGCAATAGGGACCTTTACCCGTTTGATTTTCATCAAAAAAATAAAGCTCGTGACAGTGTGGCCATTTCATGATCTCACATTTAGGACAATCTACACAAGGCAGCTGTGGTGATTATTTTTTATTGGCCAGGCTCTCAGAATGACCCGCCCTAAAATAATCTGGAAGGTAAAGGTGGCCGTGAGACACTGACTCCATCACTCACTGAATGCTGATTGGTCTACAGATATTTGGCTAGCAATCTCATGGCATCAAAAAGAGTAATTTACTTTAGCAATTTTTTTTTATATGACAGCTCATTCTCATTAAAACTGCCTATAGTACCTTGCGGTGTTCAACAGGGGGTTTTGAGCCTGAGGAATTAAGGTCATCTGGCTAGTGCAATAAACCACGAATGTGCAGGTTAAGGTTTTACTTTTGCCTACAACAGAAAAAAGTGCATCACTTTACCAAGAATTCAAATCCGGGTCTACCAAATGGGTGCCTGGTGTTCTAGCCACTCGGCAAGATGCTCATTCTCATTGTAAGATTTTAAAAAAATTGTCTGTTGCTTCATCAAACGTTCAACATGAATTACTGGAGGTTGCTAACAGCTGTCTAAGTAAGTAAGTTTTTGTTTATAAACTTATTCTGGGGCAGACGGTATGGTAATTTTCCCTTGCCCTCCACATTAGGAAGAGGTGTGAAGAGGCTGGTGGGTACAATTCAGGACAAGAAAAAAGAGAATACGCCAGAAGCGACAAAATCATACAGGTGTACAGAACATTGGCGAATTAGACTTATGCAGAGCTGAAGACAACTGCTTAGAATAGAGAACAGTGGAGTAACATATCAGAGGACATCAACACCATTCTTTAGAATGACTAAGCTGATGATTATGAAGATGATAATGATGATTATTATGACCATGATGATGATGATGATGATGATGATGATGATGATGATGATGATGATGATGATGATGATGATGGTAGTGGTGGTGGTGGTGATGATAATGATGATGACCATGATGATGATGATGATGATATTTTTTTGTTTTTGTTTGCTCGCTTAAGCTCGAGCGTAGTCCTTTACACCATTTAAGGGAGTAAGGGACTGAGTTTTGCGTGTGGGCTTGTTTTCCCATTTACTGGTGTCCCTCGCTTTCAGGCGAGCCCACTCCGGCTTCAGAGGTATGATAATCATGATCATGATAATGATGAACTAGATAATAATGATGATGACCAATATGATGATCATGATGAGGGTGATGATCATGACGATGATGATACTGAAGTGAATATCACTATTTAATAACTCAATAATTTAAAAATCGATTATAAAACCTGGTCATGAACAATGATGTACAGATCAGAGGAAGAGGCAGACCATCTAAACGATGGGCAGAGGGAATAACTGGGTTCATGGGAATCTCAATATATAAATCCCATAAGCGGGCACTCTCTCGCTGTTTATGCTTCACCTCAATACCGCAAAGTACAAGGGCTGCGTGGTCTCGAGGTATGCTGTCCGCCTCAAGTGCTGGAGGTCCCGGGTTCAAGCCCCGGTGATGACTGGGATTTTTTTTCTCGTGGACTTCTAGTAATAAGATTTTCGCTGGTCTCTGGGTAGTGAGATCGGATGCCCGTGTGTATTGTTGTGCACGTAAAAAAATCCCTTGGCAGTTGGAAATCATGAAAGAGTAGTCTAACGGCACTGCCCGGGCAAAATTTTGAGTTAAAAATCTACCCAAAGTATTTCAGGATCCTTGCCAGTGCTACGGAGATCGTGCACTGAGCTGAGTTTCTCCAGACTCAGGTTTCAGTTAGGAGGAGAACGGAGCACTTATGGGTTGCACCCGTGTGCTGTGATGTTGATTCATCGACTAAAATAACCTAAAGTACAAGAGGAACAAGATGGGATGATAAGGAAATAAAAACATTCTCGATGAGATGATAAGGAAATAAAAACATTCTCAATGAGATGAGATGATAAGGAAATAAAAACATTCTCAATGAGATGAGATGATAAGGAAATAAAAACATTCTCAATGAGATGAGATGATAAGGAAATAAAAACATTCTCAATGAGATGAGATGATAAGGAAATAAAAACATTCTCAATGAGATGAGATGATAAGGAAATAAAAACATTCTCAATGAGATGAGATGATAAGGAAATAAAAACATTCTCAATGAGATGAGATGATAAGGAAATAAAAACATTCTCAATGAGATGAGATGATAAGGAAATACAACCATACTTAATGAGATGAGATGATAAGGAAATACAACCATACTTAATGAGATGAGATGATAAGGAAATACAACCATACTTAATGAGATGAGATGATAAGGAAATACAACCATACTTAATGAGATGAGATGATAAGGAAATACAACCCTACTTAATGAGATGAGATGATAAGGAAATACAACCCTACTCAATGAGATGAGATGATAAGGAAGTAAAAACATACTCACCTCTTTTATGTAGTAGACCTTACAGCCAAGATACATGCCCACTCTCACTATAGCACGAAGGGCAGCATTCATTCCTGTTGTAAAACATTGAAGGAAAACCAGAGCCATTCTCGGGACATCCATCTATTCTTATCATTAACATTCTTAACATCAACATGAGAAAATTCTTGACAGTCTTGTTTCATTCCACAGAAGGGAGTCAACACATTAATTGATCCATGCCGATGGAGATCGCAGTTTGTGAAGAAGCATGCATGATCGCCCACACCAACCAGCAAGGAACTGGATGATGCTGATGTAAAGGACCCTGTGTCAACATCTTCAGGCACAATGGACAAATGGTGTTAAACCCATGGCACCGGAAGTAGTTGTCAATCTTCCATCACTGGCCGGAACGTCCTGTGAGGAGTTGAAGGGTGGTCAGTCAGTCTGGTACCAAACACTGACCCCTCAGCACTTCTGCATCCCTAGTAAATGGGTGCCATTGATTTCTATGTCAACAAAATTGATTATTTCATCTCCCAATATGACCAGTCTGTCTATCTGAGGCCCTATCCCTTCACATCCCCCTACAACCATATCTACTTGGCATTACCTTTAAGGCAAAAAAACAAAAAGGAACACATCACAAACATGGACACCAACCTTGGGAATCTCCTCCGCTGGTAAAGACTGCAATTTTGCGACCCATCCAAGCTCCAGCCACAAGTGGAATGCCTTCAGCAGACGGCAGATGCAGCTCCTCGTGCTGTTTCATAGCATTTGCCTCCAGGCTCATGTGTCGCCGCAGGATGCGGTCCAGCGTACTGGAGAACATCTCTTCCCACATGGTGTCCGCTTCCATGCTTTTGACAATGTGAATACAATATACATGGATTGCAAATATATGGGTGAGTGGATGAATGGATGAGTGGGTGAGTGGCTGGATGGATGGATGGATGGGTAAGTGGGTGAGTGGATGGATGGATGGGTGGGTGAGTGGGTGGATATATGGATGGATGGATGGATGGATAGATGGGTGAGTGGGTGGATGGATAGATGGATGGGTGGGTGGGTGAGTAGATGGATGGATGGATGGATGGATGAATAGATGGTTGGATGGATGGATGGATGGATGGATGGATGGGTGGGTGGGTGAGTGGACTGACAGATGAGTAGATGTACATAGATATAAGTCAGCCAGACAGGCAGGCAGACAGATCAAAAACAGAGTCAATGAAAAGCGACAGATACATGGTGTTAGCCTTCTATGGTGGGTTGTAGACACTTTACTGTTTTACTTTTGACATGGACAGACACAAATACTCATTTCCATAAGGTCATGATGTGACAATGGATCTTATATATACAAAAGACAATTTCTGGGTCTAGTGAATCACAAAGAAAATTTTGAATTGAGTTTAAAATAAATAGCACAGTGAAACAATGCAAGGAATCAACTGATTTAACACAATAAGCAGCATCATAATACAGTGACATAGTCAAGGACTGACAATTCTTAAATACATAAAGATAAAAGTACCCTACTAAGAGGTCAGAATGGCTGAATGGATAAGAACATGTGTTCTTAAACTTCCGGTGTGCTGATCCCGAGGTAAGGGGTGAAACCTCTACACCGGACAGTTGGACTAAAATGTTGACCTATCATCCTTGTCTTGGGGGCATACATTACAAGTACCTCTGAAGTTAGAGTGGGTTCACCTGATGGCGAGAGACATTGTTAATAGGGAAAACTAATCTACATGTAACATTCAGTCCAGCACTACTGGAAGTAGTGTGTATGGACTACGCTTGAGTTCAAAGCAATTACAACGGAATACATTCTATTGATTAATTATCCATATCAATGGTGAATACATGATAAAAAAGTGTAACATTAATCATAACAATAGTAATCTTCCACTTCTTCTTTCACTCTTTCTTCTTTGTCTTCTTCTTCCTCTTCTTCTCTTTCCTCTTCTTTTTCTTTTTATTCTTCTTCTTCTTCTTCTTATTCAGATTTCTGAGCCTAGACACATTACGGCAAGCATAATCTGTTTCCTTTTCACTCTATCCATGACAATATGGTTAGTTTTCAACATTTTATTTTTTAGATTGAATTGCCATAAAACAATCCTCAATCTTTCTTGTGGAAAGCCAATAGTCACATATCTTAATCTGTGCGGAATATCAGAAGTATAATAATATACAGCATTGTTTCATATATATAAATGTGTTTTTAATTTATTCTTGTCAACCTTTAAGGGTTATAACTGAGATATGTAGTGACTATTTCTATTGCTATTTCAGATAATTTATTTGCTCTTTATTTATGTCTTTCAGAAAATTATGATATTTACATTGCGCTTCTGCAACATAAGGATATATATAGTGTTATACAATCAAAATTTCAAATTGTTTAGGTTATATGTTTTTGCACTTGATGTCAATATATTTACAGCTTCCCAATGATTTTGCTTTACAACTGTGAACTATAATATAATGCTCAATTTATCTTTGCAGTTCTCTAGAGTTGTTTATATTTTTATCATGTTTTCTATTATCATAGACTCATTGGGTTGGTTCATATATGTCATTAGTGGTTTCCTCCTGTCACCTTTTAAACCTTTTTTTTATTTCTTTCATAACAGAAAACAATGTATTTTTTTTCTTGCTTTTGTTTGCTCGCATTTGACCTTAAGTGTAATCCTCATGCTACTACTTCTAGTAGCACTGAACTGATTTTTGCAGGTGGATTAGCTTTCCCTATTACCAGTGTCCTTCGCCATGAGGCAAACCCACTCTGACTTCTGAGGTACTTGTAATTTACATCCCCAAGTTAAGGATGAGAAGGTAACATTTTAGTCCAACTGACTGGTCTAAGGGTTAAACCCACTACTTCAGCATCAGCACACCGGAAGTTTAAGAGCGAGCTCTCTTATCTATTTGGCCATGCTGACCTCCTCAGTATTGTATATTATAATGTTTCTGACATTCAATATAGCCTGCTTCTTTTATGGTAGTAATATCCTATTCCACATTAAACAATCACAAACCAATTTTAGTGGCGAACTGTTGTGTTGGCATCCTGGCAGCAGCCAATTGCATGGCATGGCATTTAGGTAAGTAGTAACTAGGAAGATCTTCTTGGCTGTATATGGTCTAGTACAGTGGTTCTCAACCATTTTTGGCCCGTGCCCCCTTCACCATATTTTCAGAAGGTCATTCCCCCCTTCCTATCAAAAATTTGACCCATGCCCCCCTTCACCATATTTTCAGAACGTCATTCCCCCCCTTTCATATTTCCTACCTAAAAATCCCCCCACCCCTACACAGTATACGTAAAAATGGAAGGTAAATGTAATAGCATATGCTAAAACAAGTCTAGACATCCACATAAAACGTGATTTGTGTGTCTACTTACTTTATAAAATGAGTTTTAGAAGGATGAGACGTACATAACTGTAAAGTATGAAGGGAAAAACAATATTAAATAATCGGTTCTTGTATTAACGCGTTCTTGACCTTGAAATGGTCTTCATTCCCCCCCCCCCCCTGGAAACCCTAAAATTCCGGGGGGGGGGGGGGGGGAATTCCGCACCGGTTGAGAACCACTGGTCTAGTACATTCCATTGTATTGTAAAGACAGAACTGTTGACAATGAAACTGCTGAGGCTAAGACTTTTTCTAGTGAGTTTTGTGTCCATACATGTGCTACTACTTCTAGTGCACTGGACTGATTTTTCCATGTGGAATCAATCAATCAATCATGTGTCATGCCGGAAAGCATGGGTGGTCATGACTTGCCATTTCACTCGATCACCGGAGTCATGGATCAGCTCAGTGTTCCTGTCTCGACCATGCCATGTGGCCAAGCCATCCAGGTAATTACTTCTCAGTCTTCCCCTTGGTCTGTTCCCTTCGATCTTGCCAGTTGTCACCAAGTTCTCCAATTCATTTAACATGTCCAAATAATGTTGACTGTCTACATCTAATTTCTCTAATCAATTTACGATTTTCATTTGTCTCCTGTAGTACTTGGTCATTGGTTTTTATGTCTGTCCGTGGTATTCTTTGCATTCTCCTCAGAAACCACATTTCTGCAGCCATCAGATGTTTTTCAGCTTGACTGCCCATTGTCCAAGTTTCACATCCATACAAAAGAACAAGCTCTATGTAGCACCTCAACACTCTTTTTCTCGTTTCAATTGACATCTTTTTATTGGTCAGAATGTTTTTCATCTTGCTAAAGGCTACTTTCGCCATGGCGATTCTTGTTCTAATCTCTTCAAGACATCTCCCATCAGATGTTATGACTGTTCTGAGATAATTGTACCGATTCACTTGTTGAAGAATATTCTCATTTACTTGTATATTACATTGTGGCACTTCCTCCTTCCTAGTGACGACCATAACCTGAGTCTTTTTACAATTTAATTCTAGCCCCAGTTGCTCACTGTGTACAACAACCGCATCTACTAATTGTTGCAGATCCTGCGCATTGTCTGCAATCAATACTGTATCATCTGTATATCTAATGTGATTGATGTTTCGTCCTCCAATGTGTTTCATCCTCCAATGGAATAGCTTTCCCTATTACCAGTGTCCCTCATCATCAGGCGAACCCACTCCGACTTCTGAGGTACTTGTAATTGACATCCCTAAAACAAGGACGAGAAGTAAACATTTCAGTCCAGCTGCCTGGTGTAGGTAGAGGTTTGAACCCACTATCTCGGCATCAGCACACTAGATATTTAAGAGCAAGCATTCTTATCCATTTGCCATGCTGAACTCTGGGTAGGGTTAATTATACAGTATGTCTAGGGCTTTTTATGTTAGTACAGCAATTATTTCTGCAGTTAAACTGTGTGTGCTGCTGTTGTAGAGACATGCTCCCCTTATTTTCCATTTTGGAATGTATTTCCCGTTTGTAAAATGAAAATGATTAATTTCTCCTTTGGGTCCATGTCCATTGTTTTTAAATAATATAATATATATTGTTTACCATAATGTCTGATAACGCTAATAGGTAATTCAAGGTACAACAAAAGACGAAGATGCCAAGCCAAGAGAGAAGAATAAATTAATGTCCAGCATTGAAAAGTCTATCTCCCCCCCCCCCCCCCCCCCGAATTATCCTTCAGACAATTCACAAATCCAGAAGTTATATAAGTATTATATATATGATAATTATACACATCCACCCCAGAAATAATGGCAAACTACTGAGCGTAATCTTGCCAAGAAATCAACAATCAGCTGAAAGATGCTGATGTTGACAGCGATGTCCTGTAAAGGATATGCAAACATCAGATACCCCAGAAATAATAAAAGATGGATGAAGTTCAAGAAGCCGATAAATTAGTAAATTTAAATTAGGATAGAAGAATACATTTGCTTGTTTATTTCGTTGGACAGTTAATTATGATATACGTTACAATGTCTTGTTCCATTAATAATTAAATGTGTAAACTGTTGAACTTACCTAGCTTTACCATCCATTGTAAAGCAGGGAAAGGAGGAAAGTTGAAGATTTGTAGAAGAAAGCGCGTCCCTACTTGGACTTGGCTTGTACCACAAGCTGTATTCAAGCTGGCGTAGACACTATAGTAACGTCTTTATGAAAGCTCGGATCACAAGTTGGAACTCCAGGAAACAAAAGAAAACGTAATGATGCACGTAACAGAGAGAACACTAAAACTCATTTATCCTTGTTCTTCGTCTTGTCTTCTTCCACCTCCTCCTCCTCATTTTTTCTTCTTCTTCTTCTTCTTCTTCTTCTTCTTCTTCTTCTTTGAACATCTGCAGACGTCAACATGAATATTTAATATATCCTAAGAAAACATGTAGGCCTAAGGATACACGTAACAAAGAGAACATAAAACTCGTTTCTTCTTCTTCTTCTTTTTCTTCTTCTTCTTCTTCTTCTTCTTCTTCTTCTTCTTCTTCTTCTTCTTCTTCTTCTTCTTCTTCTTCTTCTTCATCATCATCATCATCATCATCATCATCATCATCATCATCATTCTCATTATCGTCGTCGTCGTCTCCTCCTCCTCCTCCTCTTCCTCCTCCTCCTTCTCCTCCTCCTCCTCCTCATCCTTCTTCTTCTTCTTCTTCTTCTTCTACTTCTTCTTCTTCTTCTTCTTCTTCTTCTTCTTCTTCTTCTTCTTCTTCTTCTTCTTCTTCTTCTTCTTCTTCTTCTTCTTCTTCTTCTTCTTTGTACACGTTTTCAGACGTCAACATGAATATATCCAAAGAAAACAACAATCAATTTGAGCTTACTGACATCTCCGTAAAGTTTGTCTTCAGTTAGAGCGGGGTGTATGCCAACATATTTTTCTCCGTTCTACATATGTTGGGCACTCCTGCAGCAAATGTTTAGCTGTAATTTTACAAATTCCACGGCTACATTCGTTATTTCCTATCTGAGTTGAGTTGAGTTGTTGAGGTTAGTCAAGAACCGACATCACTGCACTCAGGACATTCCCAGTCCCCTCATTCAACAGCCAGCGAAGAGTCATACTACTAATCGTTCCCACCGCTATCTGATTAAATGTTCTCCTGGTCTTCCCTCTCAGTTTTGAGATTCTTCCAGAACCCCTGCCGACCCCCCGCAATCTTATTCTTTCCACATATGGGTTCTCAATCTGTTCCTCCGCCTTCTCCACCTGGTCCCACAAGCGCACGACCACCTCCCCCTTGTCCATAGGCAAGATACCACCAAGAGGTGCATTCCCTGTTAGCCTATCAGCCTGTTCATTTCCCCGTACACCCGCATGGCCAGGGCAAAATATCAACTGAATGCCCTGCGAGCTCTTATAGCCCTAACTGTGCTGGACAATGTGTTTCAGTGTGTAAAACTGGAATAGAGGCAGAATGAAGGAATGCGAATTGTCTTGGGTTGTATACGTGATACCCCTATCAGATTGATGAGATATATGCATGCAGAGAATACAAGTTGAATACAAGAGAATACAAGAGAGAATACAAGTTTGCAGGGCACGCGCCTACCTCAGAGTTAACGCAAACACACAACATCCACTGCATAGTGAAATTAGGAAGGTGAAGGGCAGCAGGTTAAAAAGAGGACGGTCGTGGATGGGTCAAGCCGAAGACATTCTTCAACAGGTGTGTTCACTTGAGGACTTAGAACCTGGCGAGGAGTGGGTGCAAGTGCCAACAGACTTCTGCACATCCTTTTCAGTTTGCATCCAACTAGATAGAAAATGCAGACAAGAAAATCCGGCTGCTGTTGAGGCTGAAGTACAAGCGTTGATTTTCGAGAATTCGCTAGACGGTGACGCGGTCATCTACACAGATGGGTCGGTCGTCCGACATGTGAGAAGCTCATGGGCCTTTACAGCTCGGGCCGGAGGGAGAATTGTGAAGGAGGACTCTGGTGCTTTCACTGAAACCACAAGTAGCCTGACCATGGAAGTCATGGCAGTAAGTAAAGCAATAACATGGCTCGAGACACAGACATTCATTAGGGCTTGTTTCCTTAGCGACTCAATGAACATGATCAAGAGGATAGAGGAGGGGTCGATCCGAAGAGAATGGTTGCTGCCTCTGAAGCGGTCTCGGCTGGCAAAGATTAGTTTCATCTTCGTGCCAGGGCATGCGGGAGTACAAGGAAATGAGCGGGCTGACAAGCTCGCAGGTGAGGCTACTGTGGAGGGCGGACGTGCCATGGACCAGGCTGACATTCTGAATGCTCTACGTGATGTGAGACTTTTGCGAGAACCAAGTGATGACTGTGAATCTACAACAATGGCCAGACTGCTAGAGCAGCAAATTAAAAGAGGGGTGGCCAAACAAGAACACTACGCAGGAAGCCAAAGAAGATTGATAAACCAACACAGAACTGGCGTCGTTAGCCGCTACACGCTGCGGGATTTGCTGAGGAGGGGATCCGAGCACTTATGGACTGAATGGTTCGATGTGCAACGAGGATGATCTGTCGACTAACTAACTAACTAACTATGCATGCACTTAATCAATGAAGACTAGACTTGCACTGAAACAGGTCTGGGCCTGCATGTGAGTCATGAATTATGATTTACAGCCATTGCTTGGTAAGTTGAATGATCTCAAAGGAAGGATCTCAAAGGTAGCCAAGTAAAGCGAGAAAGATCATAGATCGCAAGGACAGAAGATACTATCGGATAGGTTACCTCAGTCCAGGCGATAAACAGGGGGAGGAATGGACTAAGTACAGCAGACACAAAGAGAGCTTTCACCAGATCATCTTCAACATTGGTCAGAAAGATAACATTGGTGTCATAGCTTTACAAAATTTGAGGTTCAATATTGCTGCACGCATGCCGACTGATCCTCAAGGGAAGTTATGGCAGAAAATGGTCATTCCCCTCCATTCAAGAAGGTTTCCATAAATGCAGAATCGACACTTGGTGCTCTGAAACTGGGTTTAATCAATGAATCTTCACGTTCCGCACATGGCTGCCCAGCCTTTCTTCCGTATACTGAGCCTCCCGTTCAACACGAGTTGCGCCTATCGAGACAAGAGACGACAGTCCATAGATGTAGGACTTTGTTGACCTCCACACAATGAATGAGTCATCAGTCGATCCACGACGGACCGTTCAGTGGCCGACATGTGGCGGACACTTGAACAGAATTGCCAACTAGTAGGATTCCCGTTCAATGAGGGCTTGAACCTAAGTGCTATATTAGAGAGCTTTCACCAGATCATCTTCAACATTAGTAAGAAAGATAAAATTGCATTGATAATAATGGGAATGACACACGGTGGGAATTAGAAGTCAAATAAGTAGAGCACACTTTTCCATTGTCAGTATTCACCCATGATTTTGGGGGTCGTCGTATGAGTGCCGGCCCTATGGCGGAGGTGTTGCGACCACGATTCGTAATCCCACATGCTGTAATCGAAACACCGCTGCAGGCGATTTGGAAACAGACAGCCTTGGTTCATTTTTATACAATAGTATGAGCGTCGGTCGTTCAGAAAGCAATGACAAACTGCAGAAATTAAACATGCCTAGTAAATCACAAATAGCCAAAACAAATTCTGGGGTTGACTGTGACGTCCTGTAAAGAACACGCGACTAACTTTTTTTTTTTTTAATTAAGTGGCAGAGGCTTTTCCATTTCGTGGTTTCTGGTTACTGTATCATCTATAGGCGCCACCAATGCCGAGATCTCCGACCAGTTCGGTTCAGGCCTTTGTTGACCCTTATTTGACGAGCACACATGGCAGAGTTCTCGCGTGTGGGTCTGTAAATCCAACACAGAGCTGGCTGGAGCCCAAGGTGTGTTATATGCTTTATATGCAAGACAACGTCTCTTCCCCGCCTCCCCTACCAGAAGTGAGGCAACGAGTGAGCGGATGTGTTGTCTTCAAGACTGGCAGTAGTTGGAATACTCACGATGAGTAAGGCAGATATTCTGAAGACGATCTATGAATGACCGCTGACTGAAGATAGCAGAATGGGTAAGAATGCGTGTTCTTAAACATCCGGTGTGCTGATGCCGAGGTTAGCGGTTCAACCCCTATACCGGACAGTTGGACTTGACCTGTCGTCCTTGACTTTGGGACGTAAATTACAAGTACTTCTGAAGTCTGAGTGGGTTCGCCTGATGGCGAGGGACACTGTTAATAGGGAAAGCAAATCCACAAGCAAAATTCAGTGCATCACTACTGTAAATAGTATGTATGGACTACGCTTGAGTTCAAAGCGAGCGAGCGCAAAAAAAAAATAACAAAAGAAAAAAAAAACTAGATGAAACAACATATTTAAGGATGTGTGAGTTTGTATCAGGGAGGAGAACATCGTGCAACTAGTGGTTCGTATCCTCACAAATATACTAGGTGCGGGGGAACGAAACACATGATTCACGGGGGTAACGGGATCATCATTTAAAAAAATGTTTGCATATCCTTTACAGGACATCGCTGTCAACATCAGCATCTTTCAGCTGATTGTTGATATCTTATCAAGTTTACGTTCAGTAGTTTGCCATTGCTTTCTGAACTACCGGCTCCCATACCAATTCGTTAAAACTCAGCGCGGCGCGGACTGCTGCCATATCGTGCAAAGCTGTGTTTCGAACGCAGGTAAGCGGAATTACGAACCACGTCCGTAACGCCTTCGCCACGGAGACAGGCCACAACAATGGCAAACTACCGAACTTGCCAAGAAATCACATACAGCAAAAAAAAAATATTCGGATTGCCTGCGACGTCCTGTAAAGGATATGCAACTAACTTTAAGTTTAAAATCTGCAGAGCCAAGGAAGCATAGTGGCTAATACACACTGTGGTCCTTGGTTCAAATCCTTCTGGGAGTTATTTGTTTCTCCGTGACCAAAATAATCACCAACAACATGAAAGGGAAAATGTATTGGGTTCACAATCATAACATGACGTATGCGCTATTTTATTGATATTAGTAACGCACAGGAGAATTAGATATGTGACATGATCAGAGCTGAATATATTTGTTGCATATATTAGCACTTAGGATGAATCATAAACCCGATCGATACGGTCAACCTCTTCTAGTCTTTTCAGCTGTCGCTCGCTCCCCGGACTGAGATTTTCTTTCAAATCACTGTAGGCGTGCAATCACGTGCGCAGAAAGGCAAATTGAATCCTTGCTCGTGATAAATATATGAGAAACATAATCTCATTCTGACTGGCTTACTGTCCAGCTGTGAAGCTTGTTATACGGAATACGAATATTGCATTGCTTATTTCTGGTATTTGGTAACTCGAAATTATAATATAAATATCCCCCAGTCTGCCCCATCTGTTGCAAAATGCAAGTCAGATTGTATTGGATATATTATTATTAATGACTATGAGTAACTCCTTCTATACTACCCCATTGTTACATTTGCCAGGGCAGGTATACTATATATATACCGTATATTTATCCCCACACTCATACCCCAAACAAAAGCCTTGTTAAATTGTAGGCCTAGACTACAGCTACTGTGAGTGAAATGTTCAAAAGAAAATTAAAGCTAATGAGATAAGAACCATCAGAAGAAGAAAACAAAGAGCAGGAAAATACATGCCATGCGAATCAGTAAACTTAAAAAATCTTAAAGACGAGACAGTAAGAGAAAATTATGAGAAAGAACTAGCTGAACTCTTTGTAAAATTACCTACAGAAAGAAAAACAGTGAAAGAAGAATGGGAGATGTTCAAATCAAGCATTTTAAATACTGCAAAAATAACACGTGGAACCACGAAAAAACGCAACACACGGATACAGAAAATAACAAGTTGGTGGAACGCAGAAGTAAACATAGCGGTAAAAGACAAAAAGGAAAAATATAAAAAGTGGTTGAAGAGCAAACAGGAATGTGATTACATTGAATATAGAATAGCGAGAAGACATGTGAGTAGAATAGTAAAGAGTGAAATACAAAAAGACTAGGAAGAGTATGGAGAAACCCTAAATAAAAACTACAAGGTGGCAACTAGAAACTTCTACAAAAAGATAAGTGCAATGCGAACCAGAGGAGAACCCTTTGACTCAACTGATATAATTAACAGCCAATATCGAGAACCAATAAGTGAACAAAAACAAATCCTAATAAGATGGAAGCAGTTTTCGAACAAATTCTCAACATCCTATCAGATGTCACAGGAATTCATGAGACCTACACAGATGTCACCGAAGAACTAGAATCAGACATACTAAAAGAATTAATTATAGAAGCCATCAGATTAGCCCCATCGAAGAAATCACCGGGACAGGATGAAATACCAAATGAACTAATTAAAGCAGCAAGATAAGTAGGAACAGCTTGGCTACATAGACTATTCAACCATGTTTGGGTAGAACAAAAGACACCACGAGACTGGGGAAACGCCATAATTATCCCAATTTGGAAAAACAAAGGCAGCAAAATACAGAGGCATTTCACTGTTGAGTCATACTGGGAAAACATTTTGCAAAATTCTTGAAAAAAGATTACGAACTACTTTAGAACCCCAGCTAAGCGAAACATAACTTGGATTTAGGAAAAACAAAGGATGCACAGATGTAATTTTTGCTCTTAGACAACTCATAGAAAAACCAATCAAATTCAATGAAACACTCTACTTAGCCTTTGTCGACCAAGACAAGGCATTCGACAGAGTAGATAGAAACAAGCTGTGGGAAATCCTTAAACAATATGGAGTGAGTGCACATCTAACAAACCTTTGTAGAAGTTTATACAACAACAGTGAATGCATAGTGAGAGCAACTGGAGGACACTCAGAACCCTTCACCATAAGATCTGGAGTACGACAAGGTTGTGTCCTGTCCCCTCTCTTGTTCATAACATATATAAACAACATATGTAAAGAAACAAGCCAAGCAGAGACAGCAAGAATACCGCATGACGAGAACACAGAAGAAGAACCATCTGCAAATCTAACCATTAGAGAACTCCTGTTTGCGGACGACCAAGCACTAATAGCAAAATCAGAAGCTGAATTACAAGACCACATGAATAGTCTAAACCAGGGGTGGCCAACACGAGGCCCGCGGGCCGCATGCGGCCCGCAGAAGTCATATTGCGGCCCGTGGAGTTGGAAGCGATGATGTGGTCGAGGCTGTAGCACGCTTGCTTGTTTACTTTAATTAACAAAAAAAAATTAGGTGCGTGGCCCGGCAGAAAATATTATTTATGAAATTTGGCCCGCCAGCTGAAAAGGATGGCCACCCCTGGTCTAAACGAAATGTGTAGAGAACATAACATGAAAATTAGCACAAGCAAAACAGAGGTAATGACTATAACTAAAGAAGAACAAACAACAACAATTCACCTAAACGAACATCCCTTGAAACAAGTAAAGAGTCTCAAGTACCTAGCAAGTATAATATCATCAAATAGCAGATCAGAAGACGAAATCGAAAAAGGGCGCAATAAGGCACATCAACTCATTGGACAAATGGCACCAATACTAAAGAACAAACGTTTATCAATAACTACTAAGAAAGCACTTTACAACGCAATCTTCCTACCAACTCTATGTTACCAATGCCAAACCTGGACAATGACAGAAAAAGAGAAAAGAAACATCACAGCAACAGAAATGAGGTTCCTGAGAAGAATACTCAACGTATCAAGAAGAGATAAGATCAGAAATGAAGAAATCAGGACTAAAGTGGGGGTTAAAGCAGCACTAGATTTTATCAGAGATGGTAAAGTTTTGGTAGAGCTTTGGTAAAGCTCTCAACCTACTTCTCGTTTTTCAGTGATTCATTCATAGATTTTATTAGAAAGCAGCAAGTCAAATGGTTTGGCCATACAAGTAGGTTACCAGTCAACAGCATACCATAACAAGCAATGATGTACAGGCCAGATGGAAACAGAGGAAGAGGCCGACCACGTAAACTTTGGACGGAGGGAATAGCAGAGTCCGTGGGAATATCGATATATGAAGCCCATAATCGGGCACTCTCACGATGTTTATACTTCACCTCGAAACCGCAAGGTACACAAGAGGAACATGATGAGATGAGATGATGATATGAGAAAGTAAATTATGTTTACACGGCTAACCACAGTTATCATTCACACATTTGTTTTGTTTATTTTCCAGAAAATAAATGTCTCCAAAATTTTAGTAAACTGTAGGTTTAGACATAGAGTCACAGAGCAATAAATAAAATATTGCACGATTTCTTGCCTGACATATTTCGCTGCATCTTGTCAGATGCATCCTGTAGAGAAATTTTAGATTCTTGAAACATCGTTCTTAACCGCTATAAGATCTAAAGTCAGCCATTTCTCTTTTCAATTTTCCTGTTTATATTTCGGAATGTCGTTGATTTACAGCAGACACAATCATGTGTCAACATGCGATACCTGGAGTCCATCCAGCTGGTGGTTACGTGTGGGCAGTAACCCATAAGTTCATTTCCGGCACTGTCCTAAACTGTTGTTACTTTGACTAACTCTGCCCAAGCGTGTTATGTTATGTTATGTTATGTTATTGAAGCAGAGCGAAGAGACAAGGGAAGACAACGTTTCCTTTACTACGGTGCTAAGGGGAGAAGAGCGCAACTCTGACTTCGTTAGGGCTAAAGAAGACAAGGGGTAAACAGACAGAGACCTCACAGAGGCCCCTGTATGCAAGAAAAGATATAGTGATTTATTAGTAAAGACAATTCGAGATTCCTGGACAGGGGTCTCAACTATTACTGACATTCACGCAGGAACTATCATATTGAAACCCAGACAGCGAATTAAGGTGTTAGATTGTGGTAGAAGTAACCAGTGTAAAATTTAAAAGGGTCTAAACAAACAAATCAAGAACAATACAAAAATAGCTCTTTCAAGGACAATTGGTACTCATATGCACGTTGAAACGCGCTCATCATCATAAAGTACCATGCCGATCAGCATGGCCGCTCGTGCTTCTCCTCATCTTGCGATCTTCACCAGCCTTTGTGTCAATTTATACGTTGACTCCCTTCCGTGCTATGACCCCAACAAAATCGGTCCAGATTGTCTTTCTCTATCTCGCTTTCCACGAACCTTTACAGTTGATCTTGCTTCTGTCTTCTCAGAATATAGCAAAGAATAATTACTGCATCTTTCTTATATTTGAGATAAGTTGTCTTTGTGTCTGTGAAAATGTTTAGATGACTCATTTTGATATTCCAATGAGTTTTCAACATTCTTCTATAGAACCACACCATGAAGCGTCTAGTGATTTCTTTGCTTGTTTACTAATTGTCCCAGATTCACATCCATATGTTAAAACGAATTAATGTGTAACACGCAAGAATTGTTTTCGTAACCACCTACGTGTTGAGGTTAACGACAGGTGGCAACATTAATAGGATGGAGTTCTATCCTTCAGGCTGTAAAGTTCTGTTAACTGATTCAGAACCAAAGGATAATATATCGCTAAATATGACCTCCCATTTTGACAGAAGGGTGATGTCTCGCCCTACTAACGTCCTCGTGTTATTTGTTTTTAGTATTATTTATTATTTAGTTATTTGTGTCTTAGTATCTTCCGCAATTTAAATGCTAAGTGAACGGAAATTACATTATAATACTTGCTCATTTGATTGTGCATTAATTTTGATTCAAACCTACTTTTTGTGTGGCACTGAATCTTTAAATACGATATTAATGAATACGAAGTAATGCAGCTTTTTAGATTACAATTAAGGAAACAAAGGAAAACCTTCATCGGCAAACAAATATACGAAAACAAATAATATAAACATGAGGAGGACACTAAAGTGACTACATCCCGAAGGTGGGATGGATTCTGGGAAGACATACATAGCTATGTCAATGTAGGATAAGTGTGATATACAAAACGTCTCGAAAGTGTATATGCGAATTCGCTACAGGAGAAAAACTCGCAGGAGTCGTGACGGACCGCCTTCTAGAAGTGTAAAGATGGCTTTAAAGGGGACGAAATATTCGGCGAGTGAGGACTGCTTCTGATGAGTGGATGTCTCCTGTCGTGCTTGCTCCGCTGCGGTGTTTTTATCAATAGGTTGGAGTGAAATAAATTCGATTCGCGCGTAAGAATCGACAAACACTAAAGTGTATATGAATTTACCTACAGAAGAACATAACTGTGGTATTCCGCATTAGCATTCACAGTCGCACACACAACACGTGTGCGGCCCTTTGTTCGTGATTTGTATTCACAGTATAGGCACATTACGATTAGCTAAGACAGGGGTTCCGCGAGGCGTGCTATTCCCGTGTCGCGTGGAGGGCGGCAGATGTAGCAGAGAGAATTAACTGATGAAGTGCCAAACAAAAAGTAGGATTCGATCAAACAAATATGGATGACAAAAAATGGGAAATAGGAGTGTGTCATGGTTATGACTTAAAGGTTGTTAATAATATTTATCTCCACCATGGGTTGTTGTTATTACACCTTTTATGAAGCGCAAAAGGCGTGCTATATAAGGGGAGCTGCGTGGTCTCGAGGTATGGTGTCCACCTCGAGTGCTGGAGGTCCCGGGTTTAAGCCCCGTTGATGCCGGGATTTTTTCACGTGGACTTCTAGTAATAAAATTCCCCCTGGTCTGTGGGTAGTGAGATCGGACGCCCGTATGTATTGTTGCGCACGTAAAACATCCCTTGGCAGTTGGAAATCGGAAAAGAGTAGCCTAACGGCGCTGACCAGGCAAAATTTCGAGTTAAAAATCTACCCAAAGTATTTCAGGATCCTCGCCGGTGCTACGGAGTTCGTGCAATGAGCTGAGTTTTTCCAGACTCAGATTTGAGTTAGGAGGAAAACGGAGCACTTGTGGGTTGCACCCGTGTGCCGTGATGTTGATGCATCGACTAAACTAAACTAAACTTAAACTGAAGCGCAAAGTTACTAACTATCGTTGGACAAGACGGCAAGGTGCCAGTAGAACCATCTTCACCTATGTTATCCTTCTTAATAATGCCAACTATATGAACACCTCGTTTTTGATACTATTATTCCATTTTAGTCCGTTTGTTATGCTCAGGGACATCTTGATGAATCTTTGTAACATATTTTCAATATTATATTGCATTGTTTTTGTATACATTTTGTTTCTTCTTGCAAACGGAAAACATACTCTCTAACAACCAGCTGTTCTACATACAAAGTGTAGTGAGACTTTACATACTAAGTCAACGTGGTATTTGTTTTATTTCGTGGTACCTTCCGCAATTTCTATACTCAGTAAACGGAAATGTACATTATAATATTCATTCATTTGATTGTGTCCGAATATACTTTTTGTTTGGCAAATGAATATGTTAATAGCATTCACACATGGTCTAATTTCGTTTAAATATGTGATTTGTCCAAGAGCAAAGGAAATAATTTAGCTTACAAATATGTACAAATAATTTCTTGATTTCATTTTGCAGAATACTGCCAACGTTGTCCTAAAGAAACAGCCACAATAGATTAGCGCAATATTGTGTTATTCACTCGAACACACCAGATGGCTGCATAAATTAATTTCACAGCAACCAGTCTTGTCGATTTATATTAATATTATTTTCCTTTACACGCACACTCTCGCTCCCTCGTCCCCGTGCCCCGTTTTATGCCTGTACCTTCTAATTAGTGCAATGATTAAAAGCTCAAAGCTGTGCAAGTGTTAAATTTGCTCCATTGCCGAGGACGAATGCAGTTTCTTTCAGAACATACTATTAAATCTGTCGCCTGCATTTCTTACGTAGTCTGCGTATGTTTAATAACGACCTGGTCATGTAATCAATATTGCTGGATATACTAGATTTCGTCGGGGAGGGTTGAGAACGTGTCGAGTGACTCACAGCTACGGCATCCACCTATTATCCAGGGAGTCTCCGTGGTGAAGTGGGTCCGCCGTCTGCCTCGCGCTCTGAAGGTTGTGGGTTCGATTCTAGGCTACGTCGTTCGGTTCACGGGTGCAGTTTTCTCTGAAACTCCTGGAGGGTGTCGCTGGAGCTACGGAGTTTTGGCTTTATGCGACGTTTTCGGGAGTCCGCCCTGCGAAAAGAGAGGGAGCCGTATGGGATAAAACCCGGTGCAATTAAGTCGAGCCTCTTGCCCTGCGAACCCACATATTATCCGAGATAATAAAACAACTGTATAAAATGTGGCGTGGGATAGATAGAAATACGAAAATTAGATATTTAAGAGCATGCATCTTTCCCATTGCAACATACGCTCGTAAGACCTGGACACTTACTAAACAAGCTGAACAGCGCATAAAATGTTAAGGCGGGTTCTAAGAATGTCTTGGATACAGAAAAGAACAAATGCATCCATATGACAAGAGCTGAATACTGAAGACGGTTGGCCACTAAAGACGACAAAATAAATAAAATTAAAATATGTTGGTCACTTGAAACGTCATGAAAGTTAGGAGAGAACAATAATGGAGGGGTATGTGCCCGGGGAAGAGAGGAAGAGGAAGGCCAAAGAGAAGATGGGTGCAGGATGTGGCATATGATCTCCAGATGGGTGTACCGGATGCAGACCATCTTGCTTACGACTGAGAAGATTTCAGGAAGATTGTTATGGAAGCGAGTTTCTACAAAGGACATGCCCCTGAATGAATGAATGAATGAATGAATGAATGAATGAATGAATGAATGAACTGTCCGGGAAGGTCGTATTCGATCGAAACAAGGTATGTATGTTCATGAGACAAGGAATAAGGGGTTAACTCTATTATCCTTGGCAGGAGTTGCATGGCATAGTAGTTGCTTGCCTCCCTGCCAAGATAGTGGTTTTGTCTGAAACATTCGAGATGAAAACACAGGGATGACCCACAACTCTGGCGATCGTTCTTTTCTATTCAATCTTGCCAGTTGTCACAAAGTTCTCCAGTTTATTTCTTCTCATAACGTGACCACCTAAAAATGTTATTACTATCGTCTAATTTCTGTAATCAGTTAGTCGTATTTAGTTAAAATAACATAAAGCTCGGATCGTAATATAACCGAATATTTATTTCCACATATGTATTACCAGATGTGACTTTTAGAAATACTGAAATGGTAAATAGCCTAGTATGTCTTATTCATATTAGTCGGGTCTTAGTCAGATATGACTGAGCTACAGTTTAACAGTAGACGGTACCACATGCAGAGCTCATCAAACCCGACACCTTACAGTGTGCCATCGGCTTCGGGCGGGGGAGCACAATGGGAGAGTCCAAGCCTTATCCTGGTGCGGTGAAATGCAACCTAAGGACTAAACATCATGGCTGGGCAGACCAGGCCCTAAGCGTTGGTTCGCAACTGGTCTGGGATCGAAGCTCCGACCGGCGGACAATAAGAGCATTACTTTGCTGATCCGGCAGCTTGTTCCAGATGTATTGATATTACCCTTTCCTCTGAAATAAACCAGGCAGGCCGAGTGAAGGATCATGCTGCATGGGCACCACACGGTCTGTAAATTCAGCCTAGGCTGTGTGCTATGGAGAGATAAAACGCCATTTCACAAAATATTGTCTATCAAGACGCAAGTTCTCCTGAAGTAGAATCTCGGCATTCTAGTCAGTCGCCCAGCAGCATAAGGTTATAATATTAATTCAGTTATACGTTTATACTGGTGCGTATAGTGTAAAACTGCGCATCAGACAAAGATACTAGAGGGTGCGAAAGACAACACATCAACTTTACCACCGAATGCACACGGGACAGACAAACACATTGACATAAAGTTAGTTAGTTAGTTAGTCGACAGATCATCCTCATTGCACATCGAACCATTCAGTCCATAAGTGCTCGGATCCCCTCCTCAGCAAATCCCGCAGCGTGTAGCGGCTAACGACACCAGTTCTGTGTTGGTTTATCAATCTTCTTTGGCTTCCTGCGTAGTGTTCTTGTTTGGCCACCCCTCTTTTAATTTGCTGTTCTCGAAGTCTGACCATGGTTGTAGATTCACAGTCATGACTTGGTTCTCGCAAAAGTCTTTCTTCTCGTAGATCATTCAGAACGTCAGCATGGTCCATGGCGCGTCCGCCCTCCACAGTAGCGTTATCTGCGAGCTTGTCAGCCCGCTCATTTCCTTGTACTCCCGCATGCCCTGACACGAAGATGAAACTAATCTTTGCCAGCCGAGACCGCTCCAGAGACAGCAACCATTCTCTTCGGATCCCCCCCCCCCCCCATCTCTATCCTCTTGAGCATGTTCATTGAGTCGCTAAGGAAACATGCCCTAGTGAATGACTGTGTCTCGAGCCATGTTATTGCTTTACTTACTGCCATGACTTCCATAGTCAGGCTACTTGTGATCTCAGCAAAAGCACCAGAGTCCTCCTTCACAATTCTCCTTCCGGCCTGAGCCGTAAAGACCCATGAGCTTCTCACATGTCGGACGACCGACCCATCTGTGTAGATGACAGCATCACCGTCTAGCGAATTCTCGAAAATCAACGCTTGTACTTCAGCCTCCACAGCAGCCGGATTTTCTTGTCTGCATTTTCTGTCTAGTTGGATGCAAACTGAAAAGGATGTGCAGAAATATGTTGGCACTTGTACCCACTCCTAGCCAGGTTCTAAGTCCTCAAGCAAACACACCTGTTGAAGAATGTCTTCCGCTTGACCCATCCACGACCGTCCTCTTTTTAACCTGCTGCCCTTCACCTTCATAATTTCACTATGCAGTGGATGTTGCGTGTTTGCGTTAACTCTGAGGTAGGCGCGAGCTCTGCAGACTTGTATTCTGTCTTCAATGGTTGGAATACCATTGCAATCCTTGAGTGAAGTTTTCGCAGCAATCCTGACTCTCAGCCGTAAGCAGATAGAAAGGATGGAAAGGATACAGGATGAAGCTATGCGCATTATTCTTGGATGTACAAGAGATACAGCATGCAGGGCGATGCGCTACATTGACATAAAGAAAGGACGAACGAACGAACTTTATTTTCAGGCCCGTCTGATATTCTGCTCTTCTTATTTGTGTGCTCTCATGCATTATTTCATTCATACATCACTCATGAAGCTAGTGTTGGGCAACAACAGCAACAACAGAAACAATATACATTAAAACGCGTGAAAAATATGCAATGATCAATAATACATGACTCAGTAAAGCTAATTTTGACATGGTGTTTATAAGTAGATAAAGCTACTAAAATAATATAAGAAGAACATGGGAGCTATTCTAATAATGTATCGATGAACAGTGCAGAATTTCAGCATATTGTGGTAATAGATAGGATGACTGTGTAACTGCAACGGTTGACAGAGGACACAGAAAGAATACAATTTAAGCAGTCATAGTTTGTTTCGTACCGCAGTTAGGGGAATGTGTATTATACTAGTTGTCCTTTGAGATAGTTATTATTATTTTTGGTATTAATTAAGCCAAGTAGATGCTTGCTTGCGTTCGCTGGCTATGAACTCTAGCGTGAAGTCCTGTATGTCGGATGGTGACATCATGTTGTCAAACATCAGTGTGATGTCATACAGGACCTGAGGTTGCGTGAGTATCCGTTGTCCCATGTCTGGCTTATTGGTGAGCAGACTGGTGGTTCCTCGCCGTGCAGGCAGATACTCTCCGACTTTGGAGGAAGCCAAGTAGATATATAGCAAGACAGACAGACGAACTATCAGACAAATCGATCGTCAAATAGACAGACAGACAAACCAACAGACAGACAAATGGCTTTAAGGCTGATTTAGAATATGATATATATTCGATAACCAAATGGTACTCAAAGAATCACGTGTCCGATTGGTACTCTAAGAATCACTTGACCGAATGGTACACTAAGAAACACGTGGAATATAGTTTAGCGTATACGTTTTTACAGTGAAATCTACGCACCCGCGAATTTGAGTCCACCCCAGAAAGTAACTTATTAAGTGCCATGGGATGATTAATAGTCTTAAGCGACTTCCCGTATCTGCCACGGGATTATATACAGTAATTTCCCATGTGCAATTCCCTTTAATTTGATATTTAATACAACATGTCTGCTACCATATTAACAACTGTTAAGTCATACCTGTAACACGTCCCTACTTTCCATTTGCTGCCATTCATTTTTGTTTGGCCCAAACCTACATTTTGTTTGCCACCGTATCTGTTAATGTGAATTACAACCGTTCCCTACAGGGCAACAATTCCACGACTGTTGCATGCTGGTCGAGGGCATGGCTACAACACTACCAAAAATTTGAAGATTTGACGGATCATTAGAATGTAATATGCCTTGCTGTCCTTGCGGTCACACCCATCTACAAACATCTACTTTGTGTGGTTTTTGATAATTTGTATTGGTGGCCGCCTTTCATGCCGCTTCCCAACATATTCATCATCTAGCAACCTATCCATCTGCCAACCCATCCAGCAAATTTCCATCCATACAGCAACTTCCAACCCATCCAGCAACTTTCAACCCATACAACAACTTCCAACCCATGCAGCAATTTCCAACCCATCCATCAACTTCCAACCCATGCAGCAATTTCCAACCCATCCATCAACTTCCAGCCCATATAATAACTTCTAACTCATCCAGCAACTTTCAACCCATCCAACAACTGCTAATCTGTTCAGCAACTTCTAACCCATTCAACAACCTTCAAACCATCCAGCAATTTCCAGCCCATTCAACAACTTTTAACCCATCCACCAACTTCCAACCCACCCAGTAACTTACAACTCATCCAGCAAATTCCAGCTCATCCATCATCTTCCAACGCATCCAGCAACTTTCAACCCATACAACACCTTCCAATCCATCCAGCAACTTTCAACCCATACAACAACTTCCAACCCATCTAGCAACTTTCAACCCATCCAGCAATTTCCAGCTCAGCCAGCATCTACCAACCCATCCAGCATCTACCAACCCATCCAGCATCTACCAACCCATCCATCATCTTCCAACGCATCCAGCAACTTTCAACCCATACAACACCTTCCAATCCATCCAGCAACTTTCAACCCATACAACAACTTCCAGCTCAGCCAGCATCTACCAACCCTTCCAGCATCTTTCAACCCATCCAGTAACTTTCAACACCTCCAATAACTTCCAACCTGTCCAGCAACTTCCAGCCTATCTAACAGCTTCCAACCCATCGAGAAACTTCCAACCCACCCACAAAAAAACTCCAACCCATCGAGAAACTTCCAACCTGTCCAGCAACTTCCAGCCTATCTAACAGCTTCCAACCCATCGAGAAACTTCCAACCCACCCACAAAAAAACTCCAACCCATCGAGAAACTTCCAACCTGTCCAGCAACTTCCAGCCTATCTAACAGCTTCCAACCCATCGAGAAACTTCCAACCCACCCACAAAAAAACTCCAACCCATCGAGCAACTTCCAACCTGTCCAGCAACTTCCAGCCCATCCAACAGCTTCCAACCCATCGAGAAACTTCCAACCCACCCAAAAAAATATTCCAACCCATCGAGCAACTTCCAATCCATTCCAACAACTTGTAACCCATCCAGCAACTTCCAGCCCATACAACAACTTTAAACCCATCCAGCAACTTCCAAACCATCCAGCAACTTCCAACCCATCCAGCATCTTCCAACCCATCCAGCAGCTTCCAACCCACCCAGCAACATCCAACATATCCAGCATCTTCATTCACTGTTGATCATAATCATCAAGTGCCTTGCCAACTGGCCTGGGCGGTCATGCTTGTCCACATCTTGCGATCTCTAACGGCAAGTATCATGTGCTGATTCCATTCCGTGCCATGACACAAGACTGTCTAGAATTTTCTCTCGCTACCTTCCTGTATGTCTCTTTCCACAAATCATTCCAGTTTTCACCTTTTTCCGTTTTTTGTATTCCCATAACGTGGCTACGAAAAAATACAGATTGTCTCTTTCTGATGTTTGTGATAAGTTATCTTTGCGACTTGGCCTCTGTCAGAGTCCACAGTACGGCAGTGATGCAGTGACATCGTTACGCCGCCAGGTGACTCAGTCCCTAGCAGGGATGAAGGAACTTCGTTACGCCGCCAGGCGAATGGTAGTCACCTGCCTGCGAAGTTGCCGGCTGGCGAGACGGCCAGCGGTCACACCAAGGATGCACGCATGTCTCGTGAAGCCACCTCAGGTGAGGAGGCGAGTTCCAAACCATAGGCAGACAGCTCTGGGACGTGGACTGAACAGGACGCATGTTGCGAGAAAGGTTTCTGTGGCCGAATGTCGAGTGCCTGGACATCTTGAGAGTCAGACTGTGTGCTGTATGGTGGATGTAAGTGTATTGAAGTATCCAGTATATATTGTTGTGATCATCGTACTGTATATGATCTGTAATTAAATCCGTTGAACGTTGTGTCGTTGAGTCTTGAGTCAAATCACGTTGTACTTGTACTGTCCCACATGTGTTAGGTAGCGAGCCAGGTGTAAGACCCTGACATGTGTGGACGTGGGGGGTCCACACATGTCAGGGTCTTACACCTGGCTCGCTACCTAACACATGTGGGACAGTACAAGTACAACGTGATTTGACTCAAGACTCAACGACACAACGTTCAACGGATTTAATTACAGATCATATACAGTACGATGATCACAACAATATATACTGGATACTTCAATACACTTACATCCACCATACAGCACACAGTCTGACTCTCAAGATGTCCAGGCACTCGACATTCGGCCACAGAAACCTTTCTCGCAACATGCGTCCTGTTCAGTCCACGTCCCAGAGCTGTCTGCCTATGGTTTGGAACTCGCCTCCTCACCTGAGGTGGCTTCACGAGACATGCGTGCATCCTTGGTGTGACCGCTGGCCGTCTCGCCAGCCGGCAACTTCGCAGGCAGGTGACTACCATTCGCCTGGCGGCGTAACGAAGTTCCTTCATCCCTGCTAGGGACTGAGTCACCTGGCGGCGTAACGATGTCACTGCATCACTGCCGTACTGTGGACTCTGACAGCCTCCTTCAAAATGACCTGAATGCTCATTTTGGCTGTCCTAGGAATTTCCGGTTTTCTTCTATAAAACCACATCTCCAAAACTTGTTCGCTCGTTTTTTTTTAATTGTCTAGAATTCGAATAACGAAGTCACAGACCATGGATTATACGATTTATTGCCTGGCATATTTCGCTGCATCTCGTCAGGTACATACTGCAGAAGTCTCACAACGTAGAGTAAAATAACTAGATACATCGTTCAAGCTGAAATGTATACATGGTCGCCAGGCGATAAATCGTACAATCTGGTTTGTGTCTTCGTTATTCAAATTCATTACGGGAAAACATTGTTTTGATTGTCTAGAATTCGCAGCTATATGTTTGCACTGGCTCAATGTAACATGCAAGAATTCTTTTTCTAGCTTCCAATGACAAGGACCTATTGCATTGAATGTTCTTCCTTTGACAGAATACTGTGTTTGCTTGTCCTGTTCTGTTCATCGTCTCTGTAATGCACCTTATATCTGTTTTTACCCATGTGCGTAGATACTTAAATCTCTGCACTTGCCGCAAAATAACATCACTCTCGTTAACTGATTCAGTACTAAACAAAAAGTAAGTTTGAACTAAACATTATGCATTATCAAATGAACAAGTAATGTAATATACATTTCCGTTCACAAAGCATTGAAATTGCGAAAGATACTATGCAACAAAACAAATAACGGATTACCCTAGTGCGACTCTATATCCTGCTTCTGTTCAATGGGAGGTCACATGTGGCGATATTTTATCCCTCGACACTGAATCAATTAATTGTACATTTAGGCACGAAACTTCTGTTGATACATGTCTCCAATACCACCGCTTCCTGCTGGTTGTCACAACTTTCCTTACAGAGCCTTCTCTCGACATATGTCCCAAGAAGGGCGAGTTTCTTCTCCTAATGTGTGCCGCAGAGGTCGCAGGACCAGGACATAATCTGGACAAGACCCTGCAGCAGTTCTGTGTAAGGTGTGTCTCTGTACACAGTTGTCCACAATCCCGTTAACTTTCCAAGGATGGTCATGCCTCTCCGCAGATTTGAAGCTCAAGAAGCGGCCAACCACGCCTCGCTGACTCTTAGGTTTGGAGAAGGTAAGGAGAATTGTGCAACACAGCCATCGTTACAATGATAATTCTGAAGAGGGACGGGAGGAAGTCTCTACACAGGCCTCATTCCAACATATGAAAGCCCTTTTCCGGCCTCAGACAACTTAATCGTCATTGCTTCGGACTCGAGAGTTAGTTCTTTGTCTTCCAGGGTCTTGCAACTGACCAGTCAACCAACCAATCAACCAACCTTGCCCTGCTGTGGCTAAGCATCTGTCTTTGTCAATATGCCCCTTACAGAAGCTGGATGTTTGTATTCTTAGGCGCTCTTACGATATTTGGTAAGTAGGAATATGCAAAATGGCAGCAAGACATACGGAGGATTGCAGAAAGATACTGAAAGTAGTCAGACAGACAACAGAGCTGGCTGTGAACTGGCTATGCGTGACGTTCTCTGCCCACGAGAAAATCTTCCATAACGTAATTGTTATATTTCCCGTGTCTATATTTACGCATGCAGTCTGTCAACGGTTCTCCCATCTGCCACTATTGATTGCGGGGACAACTGTTGCCACATATTGTTATATGGTAGGGGCTGGTTACTTTCCCGGTGGAGAAAAACAACAGTGATTTTAATATGCTAATAATAGGTTGGCAGGAGTGATTGAGATGGCGTTTGTGTAGATAGAGGAAATGATAATTTCCTAGCCTCTCTTGAAAGAAAAGATGAAAGAATGTAATAAAGCGGGAAAGGACGGATATAAAAATGACAGTAAGCGTAATATCGCATTGTTTACAATAGGGCAATGTGGCAACTACTAGACAACTTGTAAACTACATTACAAGCTGTTGTCCTAACAACCGACAAATTTACTGCGGTGTTTGGGATAACAAATCGAGATACTGAACGGTAATCCCGTGTTATATGCACTACAGCTGTAGAAGTGTGAATTGATAGGTTTTGGCAAATACTAGATCAGAATATTATGAGATAGGGTTGCAAGGTTCCTTCATTGAGCATTTCCATTCTAGATAATTCTCTTATACTAGTTTTAAGAGGCTGGTTTTACCCCAAAGAGATTTGCCATGGGAAAAATGTCTCAAACGATGACTGCGCCTGCTTCGATCAGAGAAATGTTTTATTCTAAGCGGTAAATCTAACAAACGATAGTGGTAGTGGCGGAGGCGGCGGTGGTGGTGGGTGGTGGTGGTGGTTGTGGTGGTGGTGGTGGTGGTGGTGGTGGTAGAGATAGTAGTGATGGTGATGGTGGTAATGTTAGTGGGGATAGTGTGATTGTAGTGGTGGTGGTAATGGTGGTGGTGGGGGTAGTGGTGGTGGTGTTGGTGATAATGATAGTGATTGTGGCAATGGTGGTGATAATGATAGTAGTGGTGGTGGGGGAGGTGGTGGTAGTAGTGGTGGTGGTATTTATGCGGGTAGCCGAGACGGTGGTGGGGTGGAGAGATAGGATTTAGGGGTGGTGGTGTGTTTAAGATATGATTAAAATGGTAGTGATGATGATGACGATGATAATGATGATGATGATGATGATGATGATGATGATGATGATGATGATGATGATGATTATCACGACGACGAAGACGACGACGACGATGACGATGATGATGATGATGATGATGATGATGATGATGATGATGATGATGATGATGATGATGATGATGATGATGATGATGATGATGACGACGACGATGATGATGACGATGACTAAGAGCAAACAGTGGACGTGATAAGCTAATCAACTCAAACGAACGAAAGTCCCACCGATCTGACATGCGATCTTGTTTGGCTTTCATTCGGCAGAGGCAATAAGCAACAGCTGTGCTCGCTTCCAGGCATACTCATGGGCATAATGAAGAGAGTGACAGAGATGGTGAGTTCGACCAAGTCCCGGGACCCGAGCACATTTACTTCCTTGGAGAATCCTAGCGGGCTCCTGAGAAATCAGGTTATTGTTAGTCCGTAAGAAGTCAGGTTAATATTCGTTCGCAAAAAAAGTCAGGTTAATATTAATTGATTATGTGGTTGTTTCATTAGTCCGCAAGAAGTCAGGTTAATATTAGTCCGTAAGAAGTCAGGTTATTGTTAGTCCGTAAGAAGTCAGGTTAATATTAGTCCGTAAGAAGTCAGATTAATGTTAAACGGAAATATTTAAAGCACATTGGATTTGAGTTGATGAGGGGAGGTGGGGGGAGGGGGGGGGGGGGGGGTTGGCATGCCGACTGGTTATGGCGTTCGTCACTCTCCACATATCTCGGTCTTTGATTTTCTGGATCAACTCTGCCGTTGATATTCCTCGTCACAATCCATGCAGCATCATTTCGCTTGGTCTGCCTCTGCCTTTCTTCCCCCTCGATCTTTCCAGTTGTCACGATGTTCTCCAATGCCTCTCTTCTCATCAAATGACCAAACAAAGCTGTTTGCCTCTTTCTTTTTGTTGTATATAATGTTCTCTGCGCAGAATGGTGGGGATAAAATGATATGACGGTAGGTCAGCATGGCCGAATTGATAAGAATGCGTGTTCTTAAATATCCGATGTGCTGATACCGAGGAAAGGGGTACAACCCCTACACGTGGCAGTTGGACAAAAATATTGACCTATCGTTCTTGACTTTGGGACGTAAACTACAATTTTCTCTGAAGTCGGAGTGGGTTCGCCTGATGGCGGGAGACACTCGTTAAAGGGAAATCCATTCCACACGCAAATATCAGTCCTGTGCACTAGACGTGGTTGCACGTGTATGGACTACGCTGGAGTTTAAAACGAGGGAACTAAAATATATATATATATATATATAAGCAATATAATACTTAACCGATTCAGTTCCAAACAAACGGTAGGTTTGGAAAAAACATGGTACAAAATCAAATGAACGGGTATTATAATGCAAATTTCCGTTCACTGGGCATTGCCGACGATACCGCGAAACAAAAAATAAATAACACGATAACCCTAGTCCGGATGATAGGTGACATTTGTCGATATATTATCCTTCGGCACTCAATCGGTTAATGAGCCCACAGAAAGACCCAGACAGGCAGCGATAGTTGAACACCTAGGGAAACTGGCAGTCCCGAGAAGTAAAGTTGTTCATACGGTTGGAGACAATCGTAAGCATTCGGAAATAGCTGGTAGGTAATGCATTCACGCATACGGGCTGCTGGAAAACCTGGGACGGTGACATGTGGTGCGTGAATTAAGTTATATGAGTCTTCGGCTACTGGGCTGAGCCGAAACCACTCACCCGTGACTGATGTTCATATTGAGTTTTCGGCGTGCGTACGTGCGTGCATGCACGTGTGTGTGTGTGTGTGTGTGTGTGTGTGTGTGTGTGTGTGTGTGTGTGTGTGTGTGTGTGTGTGGTGTGTGTGTGTGTGTCCGTGCGGGCATGTTGTAATGTGGGACCAGTCGATTAGTGTTTTTTGTGCAGTGTATGTTTGAATGTGTCTGTGTGTGTATATCTATGTGAAGAAAGTCGATGTAATGAAACAAATCCCAAAAAAATATTCATTTCAGCCAGGTTTGTAACGATTTATTAGCGGCTATGTTTGGCTAGAACCAAAGTAATAAATAGATAGATGAACGCATAGGCAGTCAGGCTTTAAAAAAAACAACAACAGTAGAACGGAAGTAATAATGATAAGACAAGCAAATAGACAAATGAACAGATAGACAGACAGTAGAACGGAAATAGTAGTGATCAGATAAACGGATAGACAAATGAACAGATAGACAGACAGTAGAACGGAAGTAATAATGATAAGACAAACAAATAAACAGATGAACAGATTGACAGACGGTAGAACGGAAGTAATAGTGGTCAGATAAACGAATAGAAAGATGAACGCATAATCAGATAGACAGACAGACATATAGTATAGACAGTAGAACCGAAATAATAATGATAAGATAAACAAACAGAAAGATGAACTGATAGACAGACATTAGAACCGAAGCAATAATGATGAAATAAACGGACAGAAAGACAGAAGAGTAGTCATAATGAATGGAAACACGAAAAAAAAAAACAGATGACCGTGTAGACATATAAACAGGCAAAGGAATGGTGGTAATAATGATCAGATAAACGAACAGACAGAAATACAGACAGGCAGATAGATAGCAAACTTATAGATATTAGTGAGAAATTACTTAAAGCTGTAACATGTTAGTTAAAAATTACTTTCACCTTTCACATATTAATGAGAAATTACATAAAGCTTTACCATATTAATGAAAACAGAAGAAGGAAATTTACATATCACTAGAAGGGGTGAACAGAACAATTATTTGTCCACAAGAAAGGTGATACAGAAAAGAGGTAGGAGAGGAGTCTTTAGAGAAGATGCTAGAATAATTGACATCGTGGCATGGAAGAGAACTGCTACTCGTATGGGAAACTGACAGTTCACATGTCACGAGAAGAACTGGACAAATGTTGTGATAGTAGGAAAGTTGAATTGGAAGAGAGATGGTAGAAGGCTTAGAGAAAGGTGTTTGACATTGTGGCACGGAGAGATATTTGTATCGGAAATCTGTATGTGTGTCTGGCGGTGGTGGAGGTATTATTTATAATACATAAATAAATTAATGGACACAGTGACGGACAGACTGAGAAACAGGCAAGCGAGGATATACCTAAGTGGCAGGGAGATTTAAAAGATAGATTTTAGGCTAGTAACTAATCTAATAGATGTGATTTTATAGAATAACAAGTGTCTCCTATCTTGGACATTTCATAACAGATGATGGCAGAAGTGAAACAGAAATCAAAAAGAGAATAGGAATAGCTAACAATACTTTCATCATTATGAAATAAGTATTAACATCTACAGAGATTAACAACACATTAAAAATTAGAATTGTCAAATGCTATGTATATTCAATGCTACTGTATGGCGCGGAAGCCTGGACATTGAACAAGCAACTAGAAAGTCGCACAGAGGTCCTGGTGATGTGGATATACAGAAGAATATGTCGTATATCATGGAAACAAAAACAATCAAATACAGAGGTTTTAGAAAGAAAAACAAACTGGAAATGAAAAGAGACTTGATGAAAGAAATAAAAAAGAGGCCAGTTAAATATTTCGGCCAGGTTAAACGACACAACACTCTTATAAAAATCATACTGGAGGGCAAGGTTGAAGGCAAGTGAGCAAAGAGGTAGACAACGATACAAGTGAGAATATAGCATCAAGAGATGGAAGAACAGCAATATAGTAGAATGTACAGTCAGGGCGAGAGACAGACAGTGTTGGGGGATCCATGCAGCGAACCTTCATTGTAGAGACGGCACTTAATTGCTTTATTGATAGAATAATGCTGAAATTTCATCGGAGCGCCAAAATGAGCGATCTGGACATTTCGAGAGAGGTCAAGTCGCAAAGACAACATATCACACACATTAGAAAGAGGCAGTCATCATTTTTGGCCACTATATGAGAAGGAAAAAAACTGGAACACGTTGTGACAAACGGAAAAGTTGGTGGAGAGAGAGATGGGAGAATACAGCGAGAGAAAATTATTCGCAGTCTTGTTGCATGGCACGGAAAGCAGTCAACACAACACATGAACTGATCCATGTCGTCGGAGATCGCAGTTTATGGAAAAGCATGATCGCCTATACCAGCCGGCAAGGCACTTGATGATGATGATGATGATGATGATGATGATGACGATGATGATGATGATGATGATGATGATGATGATGACGATGATGATGATGATGATGATGATGATGATGATGATGATGACGATGATGATGACGATGATGATGATGATGATGATGATGATGATGATGATGATGATGATGATGATGATGATGATGATGATGATGATGATGATGATGATGATGATGATGATGATGATGATGATGATGATGATGATGATGATGATGATGATGATGATGATGATGATGATGATGATGAGCTAATCTTCAAATACAGATTTTTATTTTCTGTTTGTCGTATTCTTAGCTCTTTTTTCTTTAACCTTGGATTCACCAAGAATATGACTGTTGTCTTTTAGTACTAATCTCTTACATTTTCTCTTTAACTTATTAAGTGTCATGAGATGATTAATTGTCTTAAGTATTATCCCGTGTGTGCCATTAGCGTATACATCGCCGAAATGTTATCATTGCGTTATAGTACAAGATGTCTGCTACCGTATTAACAACTTTTAAGTCATAACTGTGACTCACCCCTACTTCCCAGTTTCCGCCATCCATTTTTGTTTAGTACTAAATCTGTTTTAAACCAGTGTTTTGTTTTTTTGGGATGGTATTATTTTTTTTTTTCCCCGCGTTTCCATCCTGTTTCAGGATATTGCGGTCAACACCAGCATCTTTCAGCTGTAAGTTGATTCCTAGGCTAGATTACGCTCATCAGCACGCCACGACTTTCTGAGCGACCGGCAGCATACTCTCATAAGTCATTGGCGTGACTCGAACCACTTCTAATTCTCGTCCGCTCACATCGACCACGAGAGTATTCGGGGTTAACGGAGAAAGCTGCTAACTCCTCGGCCAGGCAGCCGGCTCGTATTAGCAATAGCTATAATTGAACATAAGTCTGAAGATTAATCCACACTCCGAGTCATATATTCTTAGCATACAACATGAAAGAATGAAATAACATAAATTATGATATCTACAAGCAATGTGCTCTTCAAAGACTAAAACAACTGAATAAATTATGGAGTGTGACAGACAGAATTACAAAAATTAGATTTTTAAGAGCATGCATCTTTACCATTGCAACATATGCCTGTAAAACCTGGGCACTTACTAAAGAAGCTGAACAGCGCATGAATACCTTTGAATATAAATGTTATAGACTGGTTCTAAGAATATCTTGGATAAAGAAAAGAACAAATGTATCCATACTTCAAGAGTTGAATATTGAAGAAGGTTGACTATTAAAGACGATAAAACAAAGAAAATTGAAATATTTTGGTCACTTGAAACGTCACGAACAATAATGAAGGTGTATATGACTGGGAAGAGAGGAATAGGAAGGCCAAAGAGAAGATGGGTGCAGGATGTGGCGGATGATCTCCAGATGGGTGTATCAGACGCGGGACATCTTGCTTGTGATCGAGAGGTTTTCCGGAAGTTGTTATGGGAGCGAGGTTCTGCAAAGGACATGCTACTGAATGAATGAATGAATGAATGACAAGCAATGTGCGCCTGCATACATTCTAAAAAAGTCGCTTAAAAGTCGACAGGGTCGACTTCATTGCACCGGGTTTTATCCCATATGGTTCGGTCTCTTTCCGCAGCACGGAAAGCGTCACACAAAGCACGAACTCCGTAGCTCCAGCGACGATCCACAGGAGTCTCTGAAAAATTGCACTCGTGAACAGAAGGACGCGGCCCGGAATCGATCCCACAACCTTCGGAGCCCGAGTCAAACGGCTTGACCACTTCGCCACGGAGACTCCGCATACATTCTAATTTGTTTTGAGCACAAACAAAATAACTGGATTGTTTTTTCTAAACTGTAAAAGTTAAAGTTACTTATATAATGAAATAAAAAGGTATGAATAAATCCCGCGGAGACAATCAATATTAATACGATTACATACCTGGCTAGGACCTTAGGTTTGGTAAGCAGAATAGTAATCACAGTCGGGAAAATGGAGGGAAATAATATAATACTAAATAAGACAAACATTAATCAGTAAAATTAAACACAAAATACTTTATTCGACGCATGGGTTATTTATTTTGTACATTTTCAAACAATTCAATAAATATAAAACAAATGAATTCTGATGACAAAAGAAAAATCAATACTGAAAAGATTACTAAAATTTACCTGTGGGATAAGAGGAAATATGTTTTGATTGTGGATAATTAAAACAAATTCTCAAAAACACAGAGGTAGTATTTTAACAATCATTCTTTCTGAATAACGAAGACACAAACCATAGAATGCACGATTTATTGCCTGGCATAGATAGAGAGAAGTTTTTATGCGCCATGTTCAGTATGGCCTGGAATCTACCCCTCTGTATGCCACATCAAATTGCATTTACCAATTCACATGCAGGTGCAAGTCTACCTACATCGGCAGAAGAGACCGGCAGCTACACAGCAGGGTTGTTGAACACATACCAAACTGGGTTGAACAGATATTACACAGGCGATGGGTTCATGGAAAGGCTGACGCACCATAACTATAAATTTCCGGCGTCGTCCATTGCACGTCATGTCTTGGAAACCGGTCATGTAATTGATAGAGACAGCGCTTTACGCGTGTTGGTTCATACACAAAATAGTCGTTTGTTACAGTTTGCAGAAACCCTAATGATTCATCTGCATAGGCACATTTTGTGCAAACAGAAAGACATTGTAGTCAATGTAAAATTACCATGGTAAACAATTGATATTACTGTGCAAACATGTGTATATTTCAGCTTGAACGATGTATCTAGTTATTTTACTCTACGTTGTGTGACATCTGCAGTATGTACCTGACGAGATGCAGCGAAATAGCCAGGCAATAAATCGTACATTCTATGGTTTGTGTCTTCGTTATTCAAATTCACTAGGGGAAAACATTGTTTTAATCATTGTTTCGTTAAACCATGCCATTCTTTTGTTAAAAAGTTTACAAAAATGTACAATTTCAATTTACAAGACAAAGGTAGTGAGGGGTATGTTTAGTTAATTAATCTCACTTGGTTTATCGTCATTTCGGACAACACAAAATCAATATGGCTAGGCTTATTTGGGTTGCTTTTTAAGACACACATTGACAGGAAAATGAGTACTGTTGCTAAACTGTATCAGTAACTATCTTACCTTCAAGGCCTATATTTTGCAGCACCTTCGTGGCTTTATCACCCGTGGCATGTTCTTTTATATCATTATCATCATCATCTTCCACTTCCGCCGTTAAGCAGCGTGGGGAGGAATAGTTTGCGTTCCAGCGCCCGGTGGGTGGCACTAGATAGTGTCATTCCGTGTGATTGTACAATGTCTTTGATGTCGTCAATCCATTTTCTTCGTGGACGTCCTCTTGGTCTCGTCGCTGATGATCTTTGATGTAAGGCCAGTGATGGTAGTTGATGGTGTTGCAGTCTAACGACATGGCCAAACCACTTGATCTTCTGTCGTTCAATAAATGTGGCACAAGGCGTTGATCCCACTGTCTGTCTGATAACAGCATTTCTTACTCGGTCTCGGATTGTTAAGTTGGCAGCTCTCCTCAGGCATCTCATCTCGCAGGTGTTGATTTTGAAAAAATGTGATTTGGATAAAGTCCAGGTTTGAGATTGGTAGCATAGGGTTGGTGTGAAAATGTTTATTATCTGTCGTTTTTCGGACATGGGTATATTTGGAAGTTTCAGTAAGGGTGATAGTTGATATGTAAGTGCACTAGCTTTTTGACATCTGATTTCGATTTCTCTGTCCAATCTGCCATCTTCTGTGATCATACTTCCAAGATATTTTAATTCTTTAACTTGTTTCAGAATTGTGCTACTTATCTGTATACTTAGTGGACTAGGCGATCTGCTAACTTGCATTACTTCGGTTTTGTCTGTATTTATACTCATATTGTATCTGCTGCATGTTGAACTCAGGTTATTAATATTATTTTGTAGTCTGCCCTCATCGCTGTAAAACAGGCACTGATCGTCTGCAAATAGAAGTTCATTTATTTCCTGTGGATCAGTTCTTTCATCTGGAGTAAAGAGCTCTGTTAGTGATGAGGTCAGTATCATACTGAACGCCTTTACTGTCCAGGACATTCTACGTACCCATTTTAGGATGGGTCGAAAGTTAGTTGCATATCCTTTATAGAACGTCGCAGTCAACCCCAGCATTTTAGGCGGGGTCGACCCGGGAAAGTTAGTTGTATATCCTTTATAGGACGTCGCAGTCAACCCCAGCATTTTAGGCTGGGTCGACCCGGGAAAGTTAGTTGCATATCCTTTATAGGACGTCGCAGTCAATCCCAACATTTTAGGCGGGGTCGACCTGAGAAAGTTAGCTGCATATCCTTTATAGGACGTCGCAGTCAACCCCAGCATTTTGGGCTGTTTGTGATTTCTAGGCAAGTTTACGTTCGGTGGTGTGCCATTGATTTCTGAGCAACCGGCACTAATACCGTTGTATAAAAGCCAACGCAAGACAGCCTGCTATCAAATCTCTCGCAGCTATGTAACCCCACTCGGTATGCGGGATTACGAATTGCGTCCGTAACACCATCGCCACAGTACGGTCTGGGAGCCCAGTTCAATTTATTTACAGTCTGAATTCATCCAGTTGAGGGATGGAACCTCTGACTATCGGGTCACCAGTCGAATGTCCAGCTACTACACCTCCGAGCCACTCCTGGGTCGCTAAGTTTTAAGTTTACTTCACACAGTAATATAGAAACCATAAACACTCGACAATGGACTTTATATAGGTTCGTTGATGCGTTGAAAGTACTCATCAAGGACAGTATAACTGTTGCAGACCACATTACATAGTTTTATGTGACATTTAATACACAGAGAAAATATTCTAGAATGTGAAGTAGCTTGACAGTTGTAGATATCAAGTGCATAATCCTAACATAATACTATAGCCATGGGCAGTAGTCAATCGAACTGATAAACTTAGTAGCTGTTCGCTGATGGTTTTACTATGGGGGAGATGAGAGCAGCTATCCACTTTTCGGGGACGCAATGATGATAATATGAAACTCTCGAAAACGAAGCAAGATTGTTGATTCTTTCCTGTGGAATATTCTGCTGGGGGGTCAGCATGGCCGAATGGTTACCAGAACTTGTTCTTAAACGCTCGTTTTGAACTCAAGCATAGTCCATACACGCGCTAGTACTTCTAGTGCACTGGGCTGATGTTTGCGTGTGGATTAGCTTTCCCTATTATCAGTATCCCTCGCCAACAGGCGAACCCACTCCGACTTGTGAGGTTTTTTTTGTAATTTACGTCGAACGAACGAACGAACGAACGAACGAACAAACTTTATTTTAAAAGGGTAACAATTTGGGCGCCGGTCTCCCTGGTCTAGGCGTTACATGACTTTCTCCGTAATCCCGTATACTCTCGTGAGTAACGTGACGTTGCGTGAGAATCGGTAGCGGTTCTCTCCGCGTCGGTAACTTACGGGGTATGTGAGCCGGTCGCTCAGAAATCCATGGCAAACTACTGAGCGTAATCTTGCCAAGAAATGAACAATCAGCTGAAAGATGTTGATGTTGACAGCGATGTCCTGTAAAGGATATGCGAGAGAAAAAAAATTGGGCACGCAGGCCCGTCTTACATTCGGCCCTTCCAATCACTCATCTTTCGTTCATCTTTCATCCCCAAGTCAAGGACGTGAAGTCAACATTTTAGTCCACCTGACCGTTGGGGTTGCATCCGATACCTCGGCATCAGCACACCTGGTGTTTAAAAACACGGGTTCTTATCCATTCTGCCATGCAGACCTCCTAAACATGGAGGCAATTTCTGAATTTAATGGAGAGTAAAGTTCGGGGCAAAGAGCAAGTAGGTCACGCAAGCATGCAAAGTTGTTGGTGGTTTGATTTTTGCTGAACTAAATAGTTTAATGGTTAAAATGCTACACGGTCGACTTCAACGCACCGGGTTTTATCCCCACATGTCTTAGTCTCTTTCCGCAGGGCGGCCTACCGAAAGCGTGGCACAGAGCACGAACTCCGTAGCTCAAGCAACGACCCCCAGGATTCTCTGAGAAAACTGCACTCGTAAACCGAATGTTGCAGTCCGGAATCGAACACACAATCTTCGGAACGCGAGGCAGACGATGAAACCACTTAGCCAAGGAGACCTGCTGAAGAGCTGGTGAGAATAGAAGACTCATAGAAGACAGAGGAGGAACATAATCATAGGACTTCATCACCAGTCTTAGGACTGAGTTATCTAACCATGATGAACACAAGAGTTGCATTATAGGTGCAAAATGGGGAACGGATGAGAAATATTTCAAGAAGATATATTTTGGACGAGTGGAGAAAATCCTTGAATATAGTATTGTATTGCAGTTTTAGCAACAGCTGCCAAGTCAAAATTAAGGAATGCAGATCATAACTGAAGGAATGAAAACAGCTTATATTAGTGAACTGCAAAATTACAACGTGTTTACAATCAATGCAGGATAAAAGAAACATTGATTGTAAACATGTGGTATTTTCCACAGACAGTACGGTTGAAGGCAAGCGAGCAAGAGGTAGACAACGATACAAGTGGGAAAATAATACTAAGAAATAGACGAACAGCAGTCTGACAAAATGTAGTCAAGGTGAGAGACAGACAATGTTGGTCTGACAAAATGTAGTCAAGGTGAGAGACAGACAATGTTGGTCTGACAAAATGTAGTCAAGGTGAGAGACAGACAATGTTGGTTATCATTTGCAGCCAATCTTCATTGCGGACACAGCACCTGATTGATTGATTGATCGATTGATTGATTGATTGATTGATTGATTGATTGATTGAGAAGAGACCGAATGAGCACTCAGAATAAACCGTTAAGAAAAAAATAAAACAGCCATAAACTACATAGAACAGCATTACCCTAGCAGCACCTGGACCCATCCATATTCAGGTGCATCAGCAAATAAATCAACAGGAAATAAAGATAGGGGATTTTCCAGAATCGGACAGCTGGAAAATGTTCACATAGTTTCAGAGCAAAGAAAACACACTCAGTGACAAATGGAAAATGTTCACGTAACTTCACAGCAAAGAAAACACACTCAGTGACAAATGGAAAATGTTCACGTAAACTTCAGAGCAAAGAAAACACTCAGTGCCAGATGGAAAATGTTCACGTAACTTCAGAGCAAATAAAACACTCAGTGCCAAATGGAAAATGTTACGGTAACTTCAGAGCAAAGAAAACACTCAGGGCCAAATGGAAAATGTTCACGTAACTTCAGAGCAAAGAAAACACACTCAGTGCCAACTGGAAAATGTTCTCGTAACTTCAGAGCAAAGAAAACACTCAGTGTCAAATGGAAAATGTTTCGGTAACTTCAGAGTAAAGAAAACACGCTCAGTTCCAACTGGAAAATATTCACGTAACTTCAGAGCAAAGAAAACATACTCAGTGTCAAATTTAAAATGTTCACGTAACTTCAGAGCAGAGAAAACACTGTCAGTGTCAACTGGAAAATGTTCACGTAACTTCAGAGCAGAGAAAACACTGTCAGTGCCAACTGGAAAATGTTCACGTAACTTCAGAGCAAAGAAAGCACTCAGTGCCAAATGGAAAATGTTCACGTAACTTCAGAGCAAAGAAAACACTCAGTGCCAAATGTAAAATGTTTCGGTAACTTCAGAGCAAAGAAAACACTCAGTGCCAAATGGAAAATGTTCCGGTAACTTCAGAGCAAAGAAAACACTCAGTGCCAAATGGAAAATGTTTACGTAACTTCAGAGCAGAGAAACCACTCAGTGCCAACTGGAAAATGTTCTCGTAACTTCAGAGCAAAGAAAACACTCAGTGTCAAATAGAAAATGTTTCGGTAACTTCAGAGTAAAGAAAACACGCCCAGTTCCAACTGGAAAATATTCACGTAACTTCAGAGCAAAGAAAACATACTCAGTGTCAAATTTAAAATGTTCACGTAACTTCAGAGCAGAGAAAACACTGTCAGTGTCAACTGGAAAATGTTCACGTAACTTCAGAGCAGAGAAAACACTGTCAGTGCCAACTGGAAAATGTTCACGTAACTTCAGAGCAAAGAAAACACTCAGTGCCAAATGGAAAATGTTTACGTAACTTCAGAGCAGAGAAACCATTCAGTGCCAAATGGAAAATGTTTCGGTAACTTCAGAGCAGAGAAAACACTCAGTGCCAAATGGAAAATGTTTCGGTAACTTCAGAGCAGAGAAACCATTCAGTGCCAAGTGCCAAATGGAAAATGTTTCGGTAACTTCAGAGCAGAGAAACCACTCAGTGCCAAATGGAAAATGTTTCGGTAACTTCAGAGCAAAGAAAACACTCAGTGTCAAATGGAAAATGTTTCGATAACTTCAGAGCAAAGAAAACACTCAGTGCCAAATGGAAAAATGTTCACGTAACTTCAGAGCAAAGAAAACACTCAGTGCCAAATGGAAAATGTTTCGATAACTTCAGAGCAGAGAAAACACTCAGTGCCAAATGGAAAAATGTTCACGTAACTTCAGAGCAGAGAAACCACTCAGTGCCAAATGGAAAATGTTTCGGTAACTTCAGAGCAGAGATAGAGTTCAGACATAAACTGCTGTTGGTAAATAAAAATAGAACCGGCGCTGTAGCGAAGAGGTTTGGCATGCAATTCTAAATCCCGCATACCGCGTTCGAAACACAAATTTGGGAGATTCGAAAGCAGACAGCCTTGCGTTGATTTTTAAATAATGGTACGAGTGCCGATCGTTTAGAAGAGGTTTAAAAGACAAGAAAGTCGAATTCATTGCATCGTGTTGTATCATATATGGTTGGTCTCTTTCCGCAAGTCGTCGTGCCGAAAGCGTCGCACACCGAACGAACTCCGTAGTTCCAGCGACAACCTCCATGAGTAGGCCGGAGTGGAATCCACTTCGCCAGGAAGGCTCCATGTTCAGAAAGCATTGGCAAACTACTGAATGTAAAACTTGCCAGGAAATCACAAACAGCCCAAAAATACTGGGGTTGAATGCGTCGTTCCCTAAAGGATATACAACTAACTAAATAAAACATATAGACCAAGAAGACGGTGGAGAGATAATACATGTACAGACCTACAAGCACTTGGAATCAACGACTGGCAAGAGAAGGTCCACCAGAGAGACGAATGGAGACGGATTGTATTTGCAGCAAAGAACCTCAATGGCTCGGAAAGCTGAAGAAGAAGAAGAAGAAGAAGAAGAAGAGAAGAGAAGCACATAACTCGCTTCAAGAATGAGAAATCAGTTGCTTCGATACTAAAGAGCAGAAACATTGCAGAATTAGCAGACCTAAGGGTTTAACTCCATTGACTATGTCAGAAATCCAAAACGGTTGTAATTCAAAGGACCTTCTGACAGTGTCACAGATCTGGAAATGAAGAGGCTAACAAATTAAAAAGAAGGTGAAAGACTATCTTAGCCTTATATAGACATAAGCTATAATGGGGCTATGAGATATATCAGAAACAATTATAAAACCAAGGATAGTATCCAGGCCACCAGAAAGACGATGCATTTTACAAACTCCACCGAAGGGAAAAAGACTCTACTCATAACACTGCATGCTGGTACACTACCTGTTTATCTGATTCAGTGCCGATGGATACTACATCGTCACATGTGACCTACCATTCTAAGACAGAAAGACGATATATCGCCATACTAATGTCAATGCTTTTTGCGGCATCTTACGCAATTTCAATGTTCAGTGAATGAAAATTTACACTACAATACTTGTTCATTTTGGTTGTGTACCATGTTTGGTCCAAACCTATCTTTTTGCTTGGCATTGAATAAATTAATAAATTAAAGATAGTTTACTGATAAATGTAGGTGTGGAACAGACACAGTCATAGCTAGATATCTGTTGCAAGAGTGCCCACCATATGCAAAACCGGGAAAACTATTTGACCTACACTCACTCCATCCGAAGACAAACTCCACGGAGATGCCAACAAGCTTACGTTGGCTGCTGTTTTCTTTGGATATATTTATATTGGAGTCTGTAGGTGTACGAAGAACTAGATTTAAACAAACTGCATCTTGCAGACGACACAATATTCTTAGCTAAAACATCAACAGATCTGCAACAATTGGTGGACATTGTAGTAATCATCAATATCTTCATGTGCCTCGCCAAATGATGCTGACTTTTAAGTCTCTCCACAAATCTCGGTCCTTGATGTTGTGGGTCAATTCTATTGATGGCATTTCTACAGGCCACCCTCTTAGGCCATACATCGTTATTTCTCTCGGGCTGCCTCTGCCTTTTCAGTCCCTGGTCTTTCCATTAGTTCTGATGTTCTTCAATGCCTCTCTCATAACCAAAGAACACTGTTTGTCCCTTTGTAATTTTTTCCCCCCGCGTTTCCATCCTGTTTCAGGATATTGCGGTCATCACCAGCATCTTTCAGCTGTATGTTGATTCCTAGGCTAGATTACGCTCATCAGCACGCCACGACTTTCTGAGCGACCGGCTCCAAACACTTATAAGTCACTGGCGCGACTCGAACCACTTATAATTCTCGTGCGCTCACGTCAACCACGAGAGTATTCGGGGTAACGGAGAAAGCTGCTAACTCCTCGGCCAGGGAGCCTTTGTAATTGTTGCGTATAATTTTCTACATTCATTAGCCATTTCCGAGCAAGCGTTGTTAGTTACTATGACTGCCCAAAGGTACTTGCAACAATCGTCTCAGAAACCACATCTCCATCGCATCCAAGCTCTTCCTAATTTGCTCATTGGCATTCGAAGAGACTGCCATACAACTGGATGGGTTCATTTTAACATGTCAGCACCCTCACGGCTCATAATGACATGTGTATGTCTCTGTCTGTATGCATGCGTGCGTGTGTCTGTTAAAAAGCAAAACAATTCACAGAAAATATTACAGTGTCATAAAATACTCACCGCAACGGTCTCTACATAAGCCAGAACGGACTTAACTGAAAACATCGCGAACGGGTGCCATGTTTGTGACGAACGTCTGTCGTGAAGAAAGTGACAAACCTACACACAAAAGGTGCGTTATATATTTACTACGTTCCCGCCTGCTGCTCAATAACGTTTCGGGTTCGTATTGGTAGCCGGCAGAAGTTTCGCCAGATGACGTGCAATAAAGAGAGCACGTGCTTTCTGCCTCGCTGACGACAAGCCTGCCAATCATAGCCTACCTTGATGTTTCAGAGTGTAACCAGTTTGTTCTGGTAACTTAAGTGTTCATTTATAAAGTGTTAATTTTAACCCATTCCGTGTACATGTTTACCAAATTAACAAACACACTATATAATTAACTGATTAAGTGCCGAGGGATAATATATCGCCAAATGTGACATCCAAATTTGGACAGAAGGACAATATTTCGCCATGCTAGTTTTGTTTTGTGGTATCCTCCGCATTTTCATTGCTCTGTGAACGGAAATGTACATTACAATACTTGTTAGACTACTTGCCAATAGTCGGTTGTGCTCAATATTTAAATCTCAAATCCCGAAGCAACCAAATAAATTAATACTTGTTCCTTTAATTGTGTACCATGTTTGGTCTAAATTTATTTTTTGTTTGGATTGAATCAGTTAATAATAACAACAGCAACAACAATGGTGAATATGGAAATATACTATTAGAAAAACAAGCAGAAAACTAAGATACAAAAATGAGGTTTTGCAAAATGATATTGGTCATCATAGTGATGTGGTCGGGCCTTTTCGAGGCATAGGGCAGGTACCGCATCTGCTTGGGGGTCCAAAACAGGGTGAGCACCATATTCGTTTAGCAGAAATATATATTGTTCCTTCGTCTGTGTGCGTGGCATAGATGATGTGTTATGCCCCCTGGCTGTTTGTCTCAGTCTTCAAAACTTTTGTTTTTTAGGTAGATTTGTCTCGCTCGATTTTATATATATTTGTCTGCCAATGTGCGCGATCGTCTGTGTATATATATACACGCATATCTACGTATATATGTACGTCCATACATGTCTAGAGCTTCAGCTATAACTTGTCGGGGTTGCTGTCCCTGGACTTTGACCTCCCCCAATCTACCTACACGGCAGCATGTTGGTGTCTCTCTTCATCTGGTTCCTAACCCTTGACCTGCCCGACTTGGAAGACCCTACCAGTAGCTGCGCTACCCTCGGCATAGCTCTTTGGGGTCGTCGGAGAACTCAACCCCTTCTACCGCTGTTAACGTGGAGGAGACACGACAGTGGGGTTACAAAGAAACAAACAACATTGTTTAGAGAAAAGACATTACACACAGTGTAACAAACTGTTTTGATCAATGGGAAAGGAGAACACCGGAAGGCAGCGAGAGAAGATTCTTGACAGCTCTTCATCGCGACAGGGCACAACATCGACTGGGTCAGGCTGCTGAGGTTTCGCGCTGGCCGTGGAGTAGTCGGAACGATGAGATAAATAAATACAGTAAGATGGTCCAGCTCTCTGACTGCAAAAGCAGACAAACATGTCTCTCATCCAAACGAAATAAAACCAGTCTCTAAGCCCAGATCGAAACGACCAGACTTCTCGTGCCGACCCAATAGCCACCCCGCCAAGCAAGAATAAAGCACTTAACCATGGGGCGAGAATTAGTGGTCGACAGACAACAATGCAGTGATCACGAAGATTGAGAAATATCGTCCGAAGTCCAGCCTTTTCAGCTATCCCACAACAACAGTGGCTGGTCTTGGTTCGAGACGTCTTGCGAAGTTAGAGCTACGCAGCAGAGACAGGATTTCAAAAAGCTATGGTGCTCACGCCGGCTTCGTGGCTTAGAGGTTATGACTTTTCTCCGTAATCTCGTATACTCTCGTCGGTAACGTGATGACGGTGAGAATCAGCAATGGTTCGAATCGCATCGGTAACTTACGGGGTATGTGAGCCGGCCGCTCAGAAAGCAATGGCAAACTACTGAGTGTAATCTTGCCAAGAAATCAACATACAGCTGAAAGATGCTGGTGTTGACAGCGATGTCCTGTAAAGGATATGCAAAAAAAAAAAAAAAAAATGGTGCTCACCCCGTTATGCACACCCAGGCAAGTGCAGTACCGAGCCTTATGCCTCGAAAGGGTTCAATCACAGCAACTGGAGGTCCTTCTTAAATGTCTTGTGGAGCCAGAGTACATGAGAATTGCCGCAGAGACAGGGCTAGCCTCCTCTGGGCGCGCACAGGAGTGCGGTTTCTTCAACAGTGAATGGGGTTTGAAGAAGGCAACATGGAGGCAAGGACGTCTATTGGTATATATCAAACCGTCGATGCGGAGGCGGCAACAGAAGCAAAACGGCAGGGAGAAATGTGTTTGCTTTCTCACAGTTTAATAGAATGTGTCGTGATAATTTAGGCTGGTTACAACGCACCTGTTTTACAGTCTTCGCCTTCCTGTGGGCTGGATGGTCTTGAGTAGGCACACTTGGTGGTGTAATTGTGGGATAAGTGGGAAACATGATTAACGTGTCTTGGAAATCGGGGTGCGAATCCTCAACAGGAGAAAGTCACCAGGGAGTTATGATGCTGTTGTACCCGTATCCGGAGAGTGTTCAGAAGCTACAGAGGCCGAAACATTCACCAAAAGGGAACATCTTCTGTCGATCTGAACCCTCTTATTGGGCTTGATCCGCCCAGGAGTTTATTTCAATTCCGTAATATCACTATAAAAATAATGAAAACCAATTTCTGGGGCTATTCGTTTTGTTGTGAAAGTAACATGAAAGGGTATATCGATAAAAAAGCAAATTGTTTTTCGAATTGTAATCCGCATGCCAAGCTCGTATACCGCCAAGGACAAACGCCTTGGTAAACTGGTCAGTTAGTTTTGGCACAGGGCCTTAATCCTGGTAAAAGTTGAAGGTAAGCAAGTTACGTATAGAAAACTGGAGGCCACCACAGCTGTCACAAACTCGATACTATCAACAGAATACGAGCAGTCATTTTACTAGAGCAATTTATTTTCCCTGCCTCTTGCCTGTGCATGTTAGTCCCTTTAGTGTATTCCAAACTGTTTTTATTGCATGTTAGTCCCTTTAGTGTATTCCAAACTGTTTTTATTGCATGGTTAGTTTTAAACCCGGCAACTAATGCAAACAAAGTCATTATGGGCATGTAGATAGAAATATTTCCTCCGTATTTTTGCTTCGGTCGCTAGACCATTCTGATGTCCACTTCACATTTCACTATTTCTTTTAGTTGTGTATAACGGATTTTTTTTTTTCTTGTGATAAAAACACTTTGTATATGTAATTGTTGATGAAGGCTAGTCGCCGCAATTTCCTTGTATTGTTTCCTAATTCTGTTCTGTAAAGCTGCATTACTTTGTGTTATGTTATATTGTTTATATTTCCACAGCTTTACCGCAGTTCCACTAAATGTATTCATATATTAACGATGTTCACAACTGCAACTAAGTATTTTATCTCCTCCTGTTAATCGTTATATAAGGGGCTTCTCATAAGTCTTTAGCCTGGCCATGAAGGAGTGTTTTTGGTTTTTTTTTTTTTTGCATATCCTTTACAGAACATCGCTGTCAACATCAGCATCTTTCAGCTGTATGTTGATTTCTTGGCAAGATTACGCTCAGTAGTTTGCCATTGTTTCTGAGCGGCCGGCTCAATTATCCCGCAAGTCACCAGCGGGGGTCGAACCGCTCCCAGCTCTCGCCCTGCTACGAGACTCTGCGTGATAAATGGGATTACGGAGAAAGTGTTGTAACCCCTCGGCCAGAGAGACCGGCCCATGAAGGAGTAGGCGGAGAAAATTGAAATTTGGCACAGTGCTTATTCCTTCTCAAGGTAGCCACCACCTGAATTTATGCATTTCTGCCATCTCTGCGTGACCTTGAAAAGACCTTCAGAATAAAACAACCTATTTTTCGAACTAAACCAGTTATCACAAGTCAGTATGACATCTTCGTCACTGTCAAAACGATTTCCTTTCAGCTGTTTTTTTTTTTTGGGGGGGGGGGGAGGGGGGGGAGAAAAGTCTGATGGAGCCAAATCTGTGGAATATAGTGAGTGTGGAAGAATTTCAATTTTCAAATCGTTGGCAGTTTGCAGCACAAGCCGTGCTTTATGGGAGGGCGCGTTGTCTTGAAGCAAAGGCAGAATTTGCGTACGCGCTATCCCTCATTTTCTGGTCACAGCCTTTCTTAGTTTGATAAGGAGATCTGCATAGTACTGCCCATTAACCGTGTTGCCATGAAGCATGTAATCTTTCAATATGACACCTTTGACGTCCCCAAAAACAGTCAGCATCACTTTTCATGCAGATTTTTATGTTCTTGGCTTGACATGTGTTGGTGAGCCCGGGGTTTTCCACTGCATGCTGGCAATTTTGGATACTGGGTCATAATGGTGAATCCAAGTCTCATCTACCGTCACCATGGACGTCAACATATTTTCGACCGCCACATGTTGAGCAACTTGCCACAGCAATCAACCCGTGTTTGTTTCTATTCACATGTCAGCAGGCGCGGGACCCAGGGGCACACACTTTACTCATGTTCAGTCTGTTGTGTAAAATTCTAAAAACTGTACTCTAACTCAGTTTTGCTGAACCCGATATCTCTGCAGTTGTCATTTTCCTATCCTGGTCTATGATTTTCTTCACTTTTGCAGCATTTGCATCATTCGCTCTGATATTGGCAGATCAGCAACTTGGTAACGGCCACACTTAAACTGCAAACACCATTTTTTGTACAGAAGCATACGAAGGACAGACTTCCTCAAACACTAGCTCCATCTCCCTGTGTATTTCTGTAGGTGTTTTTCCCTGTACATTCAAGAATTGTATCACAGTCCTGGCGTCTTTTTTCTCCTTCGTTTTGACAAACCGTTGGGTGTGCAGATCTGGTCACTAGGGTGTGTTGTGCCATGCGCCATATCGGGAAAACCAGTTGAGGAGGGAAAATCATAATTCATATGTCCATTAAAAATTTAATGAGCTATACATGTGCCAAATTTAAATTTTCTTCGCTTACTCCTTCATGGTCAGACTAAAGACTTATGAGAAGCCTCTTGTATGTTTATATCTGTGTTTTAAACATATTTGTTGTGTGTTGTGTATGTATTTGTTAGCTGATGAAGGCTAGTTGCCGCATTGTCCTTGTATCATTTCGTAATTCTGTTCTGTAAAGCTGCATTACTTTGTGTTATTTTATATTGTTTACATTTCCACAGCTTTACCGCAGTTACACTAATGTTATTCATATTTTCACAGCGGAGCAAGCACGACAGGAGCTTTCTGGTCGTCCGAAGTGATCCCCCTTCTCGGAATGTTTCGGCCCTTTACCTTCTTAGCACACTCTGGGGGAGGGCGGGTCAGGGTTATGACTCTGGGTGGCTTTCTCCTGCTGCATTTTCGAACCATGTTTCGAGACGTTGTGTTGTCTTCATGCTTTGCGTTGTCTTCTTGCTTGTCCTATAACTGCGAACTATGCCTGCTACCAGGCCATCTCTCCCTCGGTGATGAGAGCCTCGTGCACCCGGTGCTTCGTGCCCTCACACATCATATAGCACCTGTGACCGTGGGGAGCCAGCTTCTTCCCTGGCCATTTGCCTCTGTCGTCTCAACGTCATCGCCATTCATCTTCGCTGCCATGTTTCCTTCTTCACCCAGTTCATGATTCCCTGTATTCTTATTTGTTGTCTATGCTAGCGTTTGCTCGCCGGACCACATTGTTGTTCTGTCTGTCTGTCTGCTTGTTTGTCTGTCTGTCTGTCTGTCTGGCTGACCCGGCCCGGCTTCACCCAGTCCCTGGTGGGGAGCATCTCATTTAATTAATATAAGTAGTCATATAAGCTCTCCCGTTCCCGACTATCTGTCTGTCTGTCTGTCTGACCCGGCTTCACCCAGTCCCTGGTGGGGAGCATCTCATTTTATTCATATACGTAGTCATATAAGCTCTCCCGTTCCCGACTATCTGTTTGTCTGTCTATCTGTCTGTCTGTCTGTCCCGGCCCGGCTTCACCCAGTCCCTGGTAGGGAGCATGTCATTTAATTCATTCATATAAGTAGTCAAATAAGCTTCCGTTCCCGACTATCTGTCTATCTATCTGACCCGGCGTGGTTTCGCCCAGCTCCTGGCGCACAGTAACTTAAAAGAATGTCCTTCCACACACCATTCATTATTTTTAATGAAAACTGTTTTTAATCACCGACATGACAGTTGATAAGTTTTGTAAGCAGAAAAAGATGGGTTAAAATGTTATGCATAATGCATTATTTTTATGCAAACTTTAAAAATACCTTAAAGATTATATCATTATTCCCGGCTTCACCCAGTCCCTGGTAGGGAGCATGTCATTTAATTCATTCATATAAGTAGTCAAATAAGCTTCCGTTCCCGACTATCTGTCTATCTATCTGACCCGGCGTGGTTTCGCCCAGCTCCTGGCGCACAGTAACTTAAAAGAATGTCCTTCCACACATCATTCATTATTTTTAATGAAAACTGTTTTTAATCACCGACATGACAGTTGATAAGTTTTGTAAGCAGAAAAAGATGGGTTAAAATGTTATGCATAATGCATTATTTTTATGCAAACTTTAAAATACCTTAAAGATTATATCATTATTTAATATAACTCATATGCCTAAAAATAACTATAGACAAAGAGTTTAACAATAGTGCAGGTAAGTCCAACAATATGACTATAAAGTATATAGAAATGTTATTAAAAGTTATGCCCCTTGAAATAACTTTTCTAGAGTGAAGTCCCCTTGCTATATAGACATTATATAATGAAAATGGAAAAGTAAATGTTATTAAATAAGTAGAAGATTTTACATTAAGAAATTATTATAGTCGGTTGCCAATGAATGAAAGGAAGACGTGTAGAAAATTTCATCTCAATCGGATGTACCGTTATCGAACGCATCCAATACAAAAATCCCCACACACAAACAAACATACACTCTGTTTTATAGATATAGATATATCTTTTTGCGTTCACTCGCTTTTGAACTTAAGCGTAGTTCATGTACGTGCTACTACTGGACTGACTTTTACGTGTGAATTAGTTTCTCCTATTACCAATGTCCCTCGCCATTAGGCCAACCCACTCTGAGTTCTGAGGTACTTGTAATTTACGTTCCCAAGTCAAGAACGTGAAGTCAGCATTTTAGTCCAACTAGTCGGTCTAGGGGTTGAACCCGCCACCTCAGCATCAGCACACCGGAAGTTTAAGAGTGAGTGCTCTTATCTATTGGGTCATACTGACCTCTTCGCACATTTTATTGTTTTAGACCTCCTAGTCATGACCCCCCACGCTTACCGGCAAGGCACATAATTGATGGATGGATAGTCCCATAATGAGCCTATCGACCCAATGTAGTCCGTTAGCAAGTGTTGGTGATCAGTGGTTCTGTATTTGTTCTTTTGTTTTTTATATTAGTACTTGAGAGACGCGTTGGAGAACATCGTGACAACTGGAAAGATCGAGGGGAAGAGATGCAGAGGCAGACCACGAGAAATGATGTTGGGTGGATTGCGACGGTGGCATGGGGGGGGGGGGGGGATATCAACGACAGAGGTGATCCAGAAAACCAAAGACCGAGGTCTGTGGAGAGTCATGAACGCCTACGCCAGTCGGCATGGCACTTGATGATGAATGTTATTTATTGTCTCTCGCACTTTAACAGCAGCTACAATTTAACGGTCAGATTTCTGGCATCTGGCACGAGCTCCAGGGTCTTCAAACTTCTTGGGCTTGCAACGACGAGGATCTGCAACCAGCAGGGATCTGTCACACTTATTGAAGACATCCCTGATCTCTTTCTTCGAGGCCTCATCCACATATTTTTTTTTCCAAATATTAGGACACGGTGGTCTTGAAAATAGCTTGTCTGATTACATAGATGTGTGCTACACGATCTCCTCCTTTTATGCGCACGCGGATATCAACTCCAGCAAATCTTTCTTTGCCCAGCAACAGAACAGGCTCGTGAAGCTTCACGCGAAGAATTTCAGGCTTCATTTGATCTAGCGCGCGTCCATTGATCTTGATGAGTCTATTACCACGCTTGCAGTGGGCTGCAGAAGTGGCGGTTTTCTTGTGACCAAATACTTGAGCAGCTTGCAACGGACCTCTTTCAGGCATATTTGTAGGCAAATCATACTCAGAAAGGAAGAGATCTTAGCCAAAAGTCCGAGAAGCGACCCCTGGAGTTTGCTTCGTTGTCTATGGACGTTTTCTCAAATATTGTATCGAATTGTAGAGAATAATTAACGTGGCTTGGAGACACAATGCACTACAAATTATTAATCTTGAGTGATCACACAGCAGTAAACAGAATGTAATAAATAATCAATATAAACATACATACACTTAACGCACACGTTCCACAAACCAGCGGTTTTTCCGCGCTTTTGTACACACGATTTGCATAGCTATTAATGCAACAGTTAAGTCCCCTACCAAGTTTGGAATCTAGGCATTTTTTAGAACTGTCACATTCGTTTTAACGTCTATTCATGATGATATTCTATGCATGTTCGTATTTCTGCCCTAATGTTTTTACTTTTAACAGTCTTCTCACCTAACTCGCCCCCCACCCCCCCCCCCCCACCCCCCTTCCACTCTCACTTTTCTCTTCAACGGCTAGGGAAAGCAAACTTGAAAGAATATTTATCAATATGACCGCAGGCTTGACAAAACAGCGCAGCTCAACGCATTCATTCATTTATTCAGTATCATGTCCTTTGCAGAACCTCGCTCCCATAACAACCTTCCGGAAAACCTCTCGATGATAAACAAGATGCCCCGCGTCCGATACACCCATCTGGAGATCATCCGCCACATCCTGCACCCATCTTGACCTTAGCCCTCCTCTTCCTCTCTTCCCAGATACATACCCCTCCATTATTGTTCTCTCCAAACTTTCGTGACGTTTCAAGTGACTAAAGTATTTCAATTTTAACGCATAGGATGATGAAATATGAAATCCAGTTTGAATGCTCAACATCCTAAAGTAAAACTCCTGACAGGATGATGCGATGCAAACACAAATACTGACCTATAGAGAATGCAGATCAGCATAGCCTAATGGATAGGTGCACACGCTCTTAAACTTCCAATGTGCTGATGCCGAGGTGGCGGGTTCGAATCCCTCCACCTGTCAGCTGACTTTGAGATTTAAATTGAAAGTATCTCAGAAGTCGAAGTGGGTTTGTCTAATGGCGAGGGACGCAGGCAATAGGGAAAGCCAGCCCACACGCAAAAATCAGTCCAGTGTGGATTGCGCTCAAGTTCAAAGCGAGAACGAATGAAAAAATAAAACTAAAACAACAAGGCGGAAATGTTGGCCTCAAAATGATGGTCAAGTGGTCAAGAAAGAAATCCCGTTTTATCCTATTGTATTCGTCGAACAACACATTCTCAAATTCGCCGAATCTTCCACAATTAATTGTTTCAAACGGCAGCTGTTCTGACAGAAAGACTCAGTCGTGAATCTGCAGTTTCCATGGTGATAATAAATGCTGCACATTCGAACCGCATCAATGTCTATATGTATTATGTACACCGGCCAGAGGGGGATATTCGTCTACTCACTTCATATGATAACTAACTCAGCAACTGACGAGATGCAGCGAAATATGCCAGGTAGCACCTTGTGCAACGTTTTGTTAATGGTTTCTTTGTTAATCAGAGTATGTATCAAACAAAAAGTAGGTTTAAATCAAACAAAACAGGATGATTGAAAATGGGAAGTAGAGGTGTGTCACAGTAATGATTTAGAAGTTGTCTTTGTATCCGTTTGCATGTATTTATACAAATTACTCCCTTAGTTTCCATTATTAAAAATTCCATTTCAGAGACTTAACTGATTAAATGCCACAGGATAATTAATAATCTTAAGCAACTTCTCGTATCTGCCATGGGTTAAAAAATCTCCGAAAAGTTGTCACTGTAATATAATAAATAAATATGCTTGCTGCCATATTAACAACTGTTAAATTATACCTGTGACACTAATACTTCCATTTTCCGTCATCCATGTTTATTTGGCTGAAACCTAATTTGTGTTTGGCACTGAATTTGTTAAAACATAGGCTTGGTAATAAAAACTGGAACAGTAAATTACAAAGAAACATCGTCGATATTTTTCTTTCCATGATACCATAGAAGGATCTATAGGAAATGATAGATACAGTGGTTGTTAAAGTTAGTTGCATAACCTTTACATGGCGTAGCAGTCAACACCAGCATATTTTGCTGTTGTGATCTCTTGGCAAGTTTACGTTCAGTAGTTTACCACTGCCTTCTGAAAGACAGGCATCCATACCATTTCGTAAAAAAGCAACGCAAAGCGGTCTGCTGAAAATCGCTCGCAACTGTGTTTCGAATTCGGCTAAGAGGGATTACGAACGAACGAACGAACGAAAATCTTTATTTTCAAAGTGTTAAGAATTGGGCACGCAGGCCCGTCTGACATTCTGCCCTTTTTCTCTATTTCCTCTCATACATTCTTTCATTCAACATCTCTTCTGAATCCGTGTAGCGATGAGATACCTCCTTGACTTCCCGACAATGAACCACAGGATCAAGATCTGGAGAGCTCGTGCATACTTGAAAATAAGTGCGGATAAGCAGCACCCTCTGCATGAAGATATATTCAAAGAAAAGGGCAACAGGCTAAAGAGGGGCAAATCATGGATAGGTCGGGCGGAAGATGTCATCAGACAGATCTGCAGTCTTACCAGTATCAACTGCGTTCGTAACGTCTTCGCCTCGGAGTGGCGATTCCCCAGTGGTTGTAGAAAGTGAAAAAAGTGGGCCTTGGTTTTAATAATAGAAAAACAGAAGTTGTGATGATATCAACTAAACAGAGTGTGCCTAAATGTGCTACTAAAGTAAATGACGTTAGTTAGTTAGTCGCAGTTCCAACTTCACAGCAACGGGTCGTCCCCATTATGCTCCGTTCCTGTGCCAGTGAATATCACACAAAACGCTCCCCACTGCCCAATATGAAAAGTGGAAAATACAGGAGTCTCGACAAACAACAGCCCGCACAAATACACTGTGCATAATGCCGCCACCAGAATGTCAACACACCAGTCCCCCACGAAACACCCAGTTCATTTCTGATGGAATCAGCTGTCATTTTCCTATCTGAATGTTTCCTAGATGTTCACCCACAGTCCACGAAAATACAGTTATTTGGGGGAAGTGCAGAAATTCAGATATCTAGGCACCTGGATAACATCAGATGGAAGATGCATCACTGAGATATAGAACAGAATAGGAAAAGCCAAAAATTGCATTCTATAAAATGAAGAAGGATTTGTGTAGTAAGTCATTGTCCTTGAAAGTTAGTGAGTTCTGGTATGTTACAAAGAAGCAATTTTAACATATGGCTGCGAATCCTGGACAATTAGTAAACATGCGTAAAAAATCTCGGTAGCTTTGGAGATGTGGTTTTATAGAAGAATGCTGAACATTAATTGGACAGCGAAAATTAGCAATCTGGACATTTTAAGGGAAGCTGAGCCGCAAAGACAACTTATCAGAAACATCAGAAAGAGACAGTCATCGTTTTTTTGGGGGCCAATTTTTTAGAAGACAAAAACTGGAATGTGTGACAGCTGGAAACATTTGAGGAGGGAGAGATAGAGGAAGACAGCGAAATGAGATTTTTGACAGTCTTATGTCATAGCACGGAAGGGAGTCAACACACGAATTGATCCATTCCGTCAGAGATCGCAATTTATGGAGAGGCATGATCGCCCACGCCAGCCTAAGACACTGGGTGATAATGATGATGATAACCATTACCCCTACCCTGTTCAACCTCAAAGAGGAGTTATATTAGGGTCCATCCCTAGCTCAGATTAATAATCCTGTGACTGAGTCTGCCATGAACAGCGGCTGACCACGGTTGGTCTTGTGTTTCTGAGCTATACATCATTAATATAGGTCACAGGCAGAAGTGACAAGTCTAGGCTAACATGTATTCATACACCTGCCTATTTCTCATCTACAGCACAAAGGGCAAACAACAGAACAGCTCGTGTGCTCATTTATGTCGTCTGAATGTCAAGGCTCAGTGCCCTATGTGGTATTGATCTCTGAGTCGGCTACCTGTCCTTGTTTGTTATGTCGCCTGTTTTGCGTAATCGCTCCAGCAGAGAGTTGTCAACTGTCAAACAAATGGCTTCACTTTGATCAGAGTTCAGAGAAGAATAAAGCAGAAAGGGGGCAACCTGCAAGTCTCCATACATCTGTATTTGATTTAAGCAGATATTTAGGATATATTCTTGTTGTATTATCGCTTAAGTTCTTCAGGTCGCCTAAGAAAATAATTTTCATATTGTGATATATGTGACACACCCCATATATTCACGGGGTGTGTCACAGTTATGACTTAAAAGTTGTTAATAAATATGGTAGCAGACATGTTGTATTACATTTCTAATTAAAGGGATTGCATAAGGAAAACTGCTGTATATATGCCCATGGCAGATACGGGAAGTAGCTTGAGACGATTAATCATCCCTTGGCACTTAATCAGTTAAATGCTAAATAAAAGTACACTAACTCGCCGCTATGTGAGAATGTGAAAACAAGTTGATAATGTTAACCAAATGTATCTTTGAAGAGCATATTGCAATGGAATGTATTGCAAAGGAAGAAAATGAAGGCTTGATCCTTCTACTTTAGATGTCTTGTCTGGTCTAGCATCCCCCCCACCCCCTCACAGTCATTTGATATTTTTATAATTTTAAATACCTAGGAGCGTTTCTAACACCAAGTGGAGGATGTACAACAGAGATTAAGGGCCGAATAGGGCAGGCAAAAGCTGCATTTTAGAAAATGAAAAATATCTTGTGCAATAAGTCACTGTCACTGAATCCAAGAAAGAGAGTGCTGAAATGCTATGTAGAACCAGTTTTGCTGTATGGCAGTGAATCTTGGAATGTAAATAAACAAATTAAGAAGAAATTAGAAGCAACAGAGATGTGGTTCCTGGGACGAATTCTGCGAATTCCTTGGACTGCCAGATTAACTAAAAACGACTGCCTGAGACAGGCTAAGGAAACTAGAATATTATATAGAACAATAAGTAAGAAACAAACAGCTTTCTTCTGAAGTGTGATAAGAAGAGAGGCACCGAAGAACATCGTGACAACTGGAAAGATCGAGGGGAAGAGACGCAGAGGCAGACCAAGAGAAATGATGCTGGATGGATTGAGACAGTAGCATGGAGGAATATCATCAGCAGAGTTGATCCAGAACACCAAAGACCAAGATCTGTGGAGAGCCATGATCGCCTACGCCAGCTGGCAGAGCACTGAATGATGATGATGGCGTTGCTTCAATTATTGCTTATTGCCCAACTGTTTGAGCTCTCCACATACGTCTATCTCTGTTTTCCCTGGTTCTCTTGCCAATTATCCCCCCACCCACACAAAGCTTATGCCTTTATCCCACCTGTTATGTTGATAAGCCCATAAATTTTAAGTTTTTAAAAAGTTTGAGTAATTTTCTTCAATGGAGAATGGAAGTGGAGGAGTGTCACGGAAAATAAACTTGTTAGTTGCGATCGATGACAAACAAGACCCGACATTAGTCTGCAAAAACAACCAACCCTTTGATGTTGTACGAAATGAGAAAAATACGTCGCGTCAAACTGTCTGCCTACGGTCCGCATTTCTGTATGATGTGGATTGTTCGAGAAACAAATATGTTGCGTTACAATGTCTACACCGGTCGGCATTTTGTTAACAAATTGTTGCTCGAGACGAACAACGGCGTCATCTGTCTGCAAGGCGGGAGTCGGCCTTTGAAGTGATAGACGGAATGTCTGCCAGAAGGCGGGATGGAGTCTGTGATGTGGGGAGAAGGTCTCTGGCTCACAGACAGCCAGGATCTTTGTTGTATGAGACAAAGAATTCCCCAGATGAAAGTGAACTGGACGGCGGATTGATTCCAGTCAGTCGAAAACAGGCGGAGAAAACCAGATTCCGGACTGATTGGCGTCTAGACTTGTTGGTGACGTCACTCCAGCCCAATATAAAAAGCGTTGCGGTAAACAAGTGGAGTTAGTCGATCAAGATTTCTGAAGTGGGAAAGATCGGTGCAGTTTTCCGAGTTGTGCTCAATGAAAGAAACTAGGGTGTCAAATGGTTGATATTTATCGGCGGACATAGATCCAGTCTGTGATTGCCTAGTTTCGATTAGCAACCGGAATAGGCATATGGTAGGCAATTAATCATATCTAACTTAGAGTATGATTAGGAATAGAGTACAGTACTGTGCGGTGATATAATGTATTATAGGTGCGGTGATATAATGTATTATAGGTGTGGTGATTATAATGTATTATGATTAGTGATATAATGTTCTATAAGTGCGGTATTAGAAAGTATCATAGGAGCGTCGGCACTAGTATTCTATTGTGTGGCTTCAACTAGCTTGAGTGATATATCATTTTACTCAGGGAGTTGAGGACAATGTAGTTGAGTAATAATTAGAGAAATTAAGGATGGTTGAGAGGGAGGAGAGGAATGTGAAATGGTAGGATCTTCCAGTAGGGCATATGTTGGGTTTCTACCCGTTCCTTTATTATTTCCTGGTGTTGCCATGTCTCAAATCATGTGATGAGTTATTTGGCCGTATGACAGAGATCGGATCTCTGTTATAGATCTGAGTGCTGCTATTGGCCTACACTCACCTAATTCCGGCCAGGACTGAGTTGCCCTCACCATAGTATTCTCTATTCTACAGGTTCCATTTACAGGTCCACGTATGTGTGCTATGATTTTCAACAGTGAAGCTAACACATTTTAGAAGATGATGGCTGTGACGAAACGCCTACAGATCGGCAGATCTCTGCATAATATCCCTTTGAAGGGAGTGCGATGCGTTGGTCTCCCTTGAAATTAATATCAATTAATAGGGGATTTCCCTAGAAAAGTAGTGCGGGGCGGCGCTATTCTAGTTATTTATAGAGAAATCTAGAATGTTCCCCCACGTGCGTACGTGGTCAAGATCTCTAGGTTCACGAGTGCTTCATGCAGCACGGGTTGGAAGAACTTATCGTGACTCTGGTTTTCTCCATGAATCATGGAATTCACGCGGCCCGTGTAGACAAGTTACCTCAGCGTAAGACAGATCACAGACAGGGCTGCTGTAATTTTGATGTCAATCAGCGCGGCCAGAGCGGACATCTGCAGTCGAGTTCGTGATTGTTAAATCACAGGTTAGTTGAATACTTATTCTATTGTTTAACTGTTGTCTTTATGTCGTGCCGACCTCCCCGAACGAATTAATTGCCGTCGGAAATGAGTAGTCGCGTAGCGTTACAATTTACAGATGGCTGTCTGCATAGTTAATTAGCCTTTATTGATCAGCGACGTAATGTGTTACCTGACGGAACAAGCCTTATTCCACAGCGAGAAGTGTGTAAATAAAATAGGTCGAACTATGTGCTTTGGAGGACTGGTGAAAATCCCTTGGGTTTAGATAAATATATTTGTTAACTGATTGTTTGCAAATGAGTTGCAGGGCCAGTGATATGTATATTATTACGGCGTTGTGCTAGGGAGATCCCGGTTCTTTACAAAGTGTGTAGCAGTTACTTGTTTGGTTTATTAATTACGCATGCAAGGCAGGAAGTTTGTCAGTCATTACATCGACATGCTAGACGCGGTAAATAATGATAAGGTAGATCTTATTATTATAGAACTGTAATGTGCTTCGTGACATTAGAATTGTAACTCAGTGGTTCTATCAGTGGTGGTGATTGTTCGAGGAATCAAGGTGAGATCGGCCGTGGTGTATTTGCTGTGTGAAGATAGCAGTATGATTCCGCGTAAGCAGAATGGTGTTACATCGGTAGGATAACAGTTGATAGGAAGTATTTATGATACTATTGTGACTGCGGGTTTTCATGTCCGTCCGCTAGAATGACCGTGCGTGTTCCATCTTACGTTTGTCTAGGCAGCTGACTGGGAGGTAGGCCGGTACGCCCAACCCGTTAGGTTACAGGCCCGACCCAAAGGTATCGTGCATTTCCGATGGTTGAACTTACCCGATCGAGGGTGATGCGGCACTCCGTAATTCGAGGCCGTTGTGTCTAGATAAATCTAGGATTTGAACCTAACCCGTTTCTGTCTCTAATATTCTACTCTTCTGGAAACCTGACTCTGTTCATGGAGTACTGAGAATACTGCCGTGAAGTAGTAGTAGATGAGGGGAATAATCCCCCCCCCCAAAAAAAAAGGTGAAGCCAGAGTTTGGTAGTGGAGAGTCTGGAGGCTTGCTACATTGGATGACGTGACTTAAGTCGTCACGGGACAAGGTACACGGGACCCACAGTAGCTGTGGGAAAGTGTAATGGTGGATGGCCACCAAAGCTGTGCTCGACCGGCACAGGTATGACCGACCTGGAAGATAGGCAGTGAATAAAAGGGCAACTCAGGGTCTGGGACAGGGATCCCAGAACTGACACTATGGCTGTGATATGAGTTTGTTATTTAAGTGTAACAATTCATGAGTTCTCCTTAGTTAATACTATAGTAATGAATTATCAGGAGTATAATTTATTATAGTCATATAGTTATTAATGTGTGTAATTGATCAGTCCATGGGTTAACGGATTGGTGAATTGATGAGTCTGTCAGGAAGGAGATGTCCGGCTGGACACCTTCTCGATAAAGTAATCACTACACTGAAAGGGGAGTAAGTGTATATGTTGATTGATGATGGAAGATGAAACCGGATTGGACTGGCACCAGGTGGAAGATGCTTTGACAGAGTCATACAGTCGACTCTGGTGCTAGGGGCTATTTGTAGTCCAGAAGTGTTACTTGACTGAACAGGTGTGCTATTGCTTTCTCTAACATCATTATGCCTATACATTATGGGTACAAGTCGATCTATGATGTGATGATTTCATACTCAGAGTGGTATACCTGAGGAATGACTGAGAGGCAGGGGACATGGTGGAGATGCTGTTAGTCTTGGTTGTAGTTGAGTACTCACACCAACCTCTCCGTGTTTCAGGATCTGTTATGGCTATACTGAAGAAGATTCGAGAGCTTCACCGTGAGCTCTATGGGCCCACTCATTCCAGTGCCTATCAAGAAGTTGATTGAGGCCATACTGGGAGTGGTCTTCTGATTCTGCGAGATCAATGTTGGAAGGAGCTGAGTGCTGAATATGTCGGTAGGTCTAGGTTAGGACCTCCGCCAAGAGTCCGACGAGTGTCATCCGATCCCGAGAGGATCCAACACTGAAACGTCTGGTGATTCTAGCCAGTGAAGCACTGATGAAATTCAAACTCAGTGTAAACCTTGGTGATTACAAGGTCATGAACTTTCAAGTTGAGCCAAGTGATCATTGTTACCGGTCACCCTGGCCTGTGTGCTATGCTTCCGGCCCGGCTGGGTTGTCATGGGACACCGTGTATACTTTTATGCTTGAATAGTGTATTTACATTGGTTTACCTTTATGAAGCCAACACGTGGTCCAGTGACCTAAGACATTGATTACCTAAGTGGTGGGAACACCAGAGGGACATGTTTATTGAGGTAGGGATCTACCTCATTCCAACGTGGTGAACTGTTGACAGTGAATGCTAGGTTGTGATTGATACCCATCGATCAGGGTAGTTACATGAGACTGTGTGAAGATCTATTGGTCCAAGGACATGGAAATAAGGTGAAGTGTTATAGTCACCTGATAGACTTTGCCAGTGACGTTTTGTGTTCATGTGGAGCAACCGCTCATGTTGTAGGTGACATATCAGTGTGTGGGTCACTTATGAGATAGAAGAGTGACCAGGCTCTTGTGTATTTTGATACGGTGCTACATGTACTTTTTCTGCAAGTGGGAGACCACTAATATTCTAGGGTCGGCCCAGACTTCATCAGGAGTGTGACGAGCGAAATAGGACGACAGCAAGGAAGGATCCTTGTTCATCGGTGCAGTGTCAGTCAGGCAGTGGTACTGCGCTTGATCAGCCCGTGATTGGTTCTCTGTGTGAAGAGGGAACTTTGGAGAGGCAGCAGACCTTGGAGTTCCGGTCCACTTGAGGAGCCTGGGTGAGTCGCTACCACGACTGGACAACCGCACGAGCTATCGTCCGCCTCCATGATGAAGAATCCTCATCTGCATATATGCTCTTGTACATAGTACCTTCTAGTCTGGCTTTCAGCCATCCTTCTCTGTGTTGTGGTTGACTTAGTTCAGAATTAAATTTTTGTTTTCTTAGCTATGACTTTGTGCAGTGATATGACTGGTGTCTGGTCCGAGCCCCCTTGGGGTAGGGAACCCTAGGTGAGGGAGGGGAGGTCCAGCTGTCCCGGCTTGTGTGGAGTCTGGTAGATGAAGAGTGCTATTGAGGTGGTTGGAGCAAAGGCTGGGGATAGTATCTATCGTGGCAAACCAGTCCAAGCCCCGGCGGTCTTGTCACAATGGCTCAGAATTTGAAGACAGAAGTTGCTGAGAGGCCGCTACATTGGGCTTATACCCAAGTTGGTTTGCGGGAACCTGGCTTCTGCTGAGCAGGACATGCTGATGAGATTTATGTTTAGCAAGTGATAGTTGTATCTGTCAGAGTCTCACCCAGAGTTATAACGCGTTGTCTGCACCAAAGCCCGACAATGCAACGCTGATCCATGATAAGCACTACAGCTATAACGCGGCGTCGTCAACAACGCCAGGCAATCAACACTGAGCGATACTAAGCAGTCGGCGGTCAGCTGGAACACAGCGTGAACATTGAGGGGTCACGCGGGCTGACTCGAGCACAACTGTGGTGTGTGCTGAAAGTCCAGCCAGACTAGACTTGGGGGCCGTAACGGACTGACGTGTGAAAGCGGCTTGAGAGTTTTATGCATGTCTTGAGAGCTAGCCTGTATGACCGTTGGAGATGGAACGCCTGTCTGTGTGACTTGTAAGTGCATTGATGTATTATTATATTGATGTCTTAAACCTGAATGGGTACTCCACAGGATTTATAAGGCGCCACTGCCAACAGCCCAAACCCAAAGCAGACGTAACTACAGTCCCTAAACTCAAGGTATTCATCCAGCTAACCTTTCGAGGGGATGACGTGATGCAACGTCTACAAGACCGGCTTACTACAGCTGTAGGCCGAACATTCTGTGCGGCAACTCCAGTCATTAGATTTAAAACCGTACCGATTCCTACACCAGCAGTCAAAGAGCCTGTTCCTCTGTACGCCACAAACAATTGCATTTACCAATTCACATGTAGATGCCAGGCCGTTTACATTGGTAGAACTGAGAGACAGCTTAACAAACGGGTGTTAGAACACATACCTCAATGGGTCAACAAGATACAACACACAGGAGATGCTAGCCTCGTGGGGCCGACACACCGGAAGCTCCCGGCGTCTTCAATTGGTAGACACATCGTCGCCAGTGGCCATGTGGTGGACAGAAACACTGCCTTTCGCGTGTTGTTTAACACACAAAATACTCGCTTGTTAAAATTTGCAGAAGCAATTATGATCTATCAACGCAAGCCAGAATTGTGCAAACAGAAAGACATGTTAGTCAGCTTAAAATTACCGTGGTAGATAAGTGACATTACTGTGCGAATATGTGTATATTTCAACTTGAAGGATTTATCTAGTTAATTCACGTAAGTTGTGTGATTTCTGCAGTATGTACCTGACGAGATGCAGCGAAATATGCCAGGCAATAAATCGTGCAATCTATTGTTTGTGTCTTCGTTATTCTATTAGAAAGTCAGTGGGAAAGTGTACAACAGATTGAAAGTCGTGGCTCAGGTTATTTTTCAGCCAATAAGCAATGTTTCATTACTGGTTTGACTAGCACAGACTTTGTAGCAGCCGCTACATATGATAGATCTAAGTCAGTGCCCTACAACAAACAAAAGCCCTATAGGCAATCTACTGAACAGCTTAACAAATGCAAATATTGTCATTTGTCACACCACGAAACTGATATGTGTGACCAACATCCTGGTTACATGTCGTACTTACAAAACTACATAACGAAGCAAGACAAAGAAAGAAAGATATACAGACGGAACACCAAATGCTTCCTTTGTAAGTCGTTCAGCCACTGGCGGAAAGATTGTAAAGCCAAAGCTATGTCCAGAAAGGCGAATGCAGCCATGATTGATAGTTCTTCATCAGAAGATGAAAGTGTAGAAGATCAAACTGTAAACGCAGCACATTCTATTGATGTGTTTCAACACGACAAATGTACTATCTGTGATCAATTTCATGAGGATGGCATTTTGACATGTGGCCATTCCATTCCTGTTACAAATGAGGAAGCCAATTTAGTAGTCAACTCCCAAGGTAAATTAAATATCCACGATGGATATATTAACGGCAGAGCTGCCACCGTTTTACGGGATAGCGGCAGTACCCTCATTGGCATTAAGAGAGACTATATCTTACCATCACAATATAGTGGTAAATATGTTAAATGCAGAACTTTCTCGGGTAACATCGAGAGATACCCGCTTGCATGGGCATACATAAGTACACCATTCCTCACCGGAAAGGTCAAATGCGCAGCATTGACCAATCCTTGTTGCGATGTCATCATTGGTAACCTTCCAGAGGTGAATGATATGCCACATGACGGTATTATATCCACCGTCACTTGTAACATTGATAATACCATTCCACCACCATCACAAATCACCATTCATGATGTATTACCACCTGTAAATGAATGTATGTATGCCAATTCGGCAATGTCATCACAGGAATGTAGTTGTGTAAATGTAACACCAAGTTGTAATGTACATGATAACCTTGATATTACAAATGCAGTAACCAGATCTACTGCTCAAATGCAAGATTGAATCGATCAGACAGAGGCTTTACAGCTAATAAGCCCAGTTGTGACATCTCCTGAAACAACCAGGGGAAAATTTATAACAGCTCGAAAAGCTGATCGATCGTTGCAAAAGTATTTTAAATTAATAGGCCAAAAGCCACGAGTAGCAAAGAACGCTAAATGGTATTTTGCTCTGAAAAACGGAATTCTGACACGGTACTATACCAAAGGTTCTAGCACTAAAGATCAAACGGTGCTACCTTCAGAAAACCGCAACCAAGCATTACAGCTAGCGCATGACATACCCTTTGCAGGGCATATGGCGTATGCTAAAACACGAGCAAGGTTACTTACTCAATACTATTGGCCTGAATTTTGCAGTGATACCAAATTGTATTGCAGATCGTGTGACATCTGCCAAAAGCTTGTTAAAAAGGGGAAACACCCGCAAGCAGAACTGCAAATCACTGATTTGGCAAGTAGACCGTTTGAAAAGATCTCGGTCGATATAGTTGGTCCTCTTAACCACATAACATCAAGGGGAAACAAATATATTGTTACAATAATTGATTTATGTAGTCGGTGGCCAGAAGCCATTCCGATGAAGAATATAACTTCCAAAGACATCATGGAAGTATTCTTCCATATTTTTGCAAGGGTAGGATTCCCTGATACCATCCTTTCAGATTGGGGTAGCCAGTTTATTGCCGCAGCTACACAAGCATTTACTAAGATGTTGGGGGTGAAGCAATGCTTTAACAGCCCGTACCACCCACACTCCACAGGTATCATAGAAAAGATCAACGGCGATCTTAAACATATGCTCTCAAAAGTAACCCAAGAACATCCCGAAGACTGGGACACGTATCTGCCTGCTATTTTATTTGCATATAGGGAAGTGCCACATTCCAGCACTGGATTCTCACCATTTGAAATAGTATATGGTGCCAAACCACACGGCCCATTATCATTGTACCAGTCAATGCTGACTGAAAGTAAAACCATATTTACACCCATTTCATCGTATGAACATGTAATATCATTGCGCGATACAATCATGAAATCATGTGTGTTAGCAAAAGAAGCACTTCAAAAATCTTGTGCTATCTACCGACAATACGCTAACAGAGGAAATAGAACCATTACTCTGACGCCAGGACAGGACGTTCTTCTCTTATTGCCAAGTGACAGTCATCTTCTCACAGACTCATGGCAAGGACCGTTTAAAGTGTTACGACAAATTTCGACAGTAGATTACGAAATTGCAGTTAGGGACAAACACAAGATTTTTCATATTAACATGCTTAAACCATATTACCACAGGGACGACGAACAAGTGAAGACTACAGCAAGCACAACAATAAAATGGACCAGACAGACGACAACGATACTGACGAGATACCAACACCAGTACTGGACACGACAACCAACCTACAGGACATAAAGGTAAATCCCAAACTGACGCAGACACAGACTGACAGTTGCAGACAAGTATTACAAGACTACAGTACAATTTTTTCTAACAACCCAGGACAGACAGACTTAGTGCATCATCATATTATTTTGACGTCTGACATCCCAATAAAATGCAGACCATATTCCATTCCTATACACTACAAAGACAAATTACACCAAGAAATTATTGACTTAGAAGCAAACCATATCATCCGACATTCACAATCACATTTTTGTTCACCCATTGTCATTGTGAAGAAAAAGGACAACACAATAAGACTCTGTGTTGACTATAGGAAACTCAACAGCATTACACAGTTGGATTTAGAACCAATGAGCAACTGTGAAGACATATTAACTGAACTGACTGACTCACGTTACTTTACTAAACTGGACATGACAAAAGGTTACTGGCAAATACCTGTACATGCTGACAGTATATATCTGACAGCATTTGCCACACCCTGGGGACTATACGAATGGTGCAAGTTGCCATTCGGGCTAGTTAATGCTCCAGCAACCTTTGTCAGAATGACAAGACGACTTTTAACAGGCATTTCCAACATCATTTGGTACATAGACGACATTTGCATACATACAAAGAACATGACAGACCACATAACAGCACTACAGCAGACATTCGACAGGATTAGACAACATGGACTGACAATAAAACCATCCTAAGTTGATATAGCCTTTCAAGAAATTACATTTTTGGGCTATAAGATCTCAAATGGCTTCATATCAACTGACAATAACATCATGTCTAGAATTTTGAAATTGTCGCTTCCGAAAACAAAACAAAAAGTGTTGCAAAGTGTGTTAGGTCTTTTGAATTACTATAGACAATTTATTCCTCATTTTGCTGAATTGACCAAATGTTTCACTGATTTACTAACCAACAAGCATCCAAATGTGATTGTAAATAGCGAATGTTTAAGGCCTGCATTTGCGGAAGTACTATCTTATTTTTCCAGTGAACCTATTCTAAAATTACCTGATCTTAGCACTATTTTCAGGCTAAGATGCGATGCGAGCTCCGTAGCCATTGGAGGGGTACTGCTTCAAGAGCACGACCAAATATTGTACCCTGTATACTACGTCTCCCGGAATTTGAACACCAGTGAACGAAATTACAGCACGCCGGAACTTGAAGCCCTCGCTCTTGTGTTCTCGGTACGTAAACTTTCGAGATTTCTTTTAGGTAAACATTTCATTATTGAAACAGACAATAGCCCTTTGACATTCATCACCAATGGTACCCCAAGTAACTACAGAGTGGCCAGATGGTCCCTTCTTCTATAGGACTATAGCTTCGAAAGCAGACATATATGAGGCTCACATAACTCGCTGGCTGATCTTCTATCGAGATGTCCATATGACTCACCCAATAGCCAGGTAACACCCGAGCACATTGCAGATGGTGTATAAACTGCAACGTAAATAGTGCTCAACACCACAGCCAATTGTGACTTCATGTCAGTTACACTGTGAAGAACAGTGTGATAGGGAAGATTTAATCTCCCATTGTAAATATAGTGTGTACATATTATGATTATTATGTGAATGAATGGGTCGTATAATTGTGAGAAATGTGAAAGAATGCCATTACTATTGTAAATATGTAGTATTATAAGAAATAGACACCACAAGTGTCACAGGACAGTACTACAGGACCCAAAGACTTACTGAGCTTGAACAACGCCAAGTAATCCTGAGTACAGCTACAAAGATGGTCCACGACGTTTTAACAAGTACGAATGATGACCTTGACAACCTAATCCGAGGATAAGACGGAAGAAGCTATCCAACAGCTGATGACAAGATCTGGGTGCTCCGTATATTTAAAGTCCATCTAAAACGAGAGACCTTGAATGTGCAACAACACAGCTCTACACTTCCGTTAGATGTCCATATTAATTTGAAAGTTAGCATACCATAATAAAATGTTTATAAATTTATGACAATTGTATGAAAATTTGGGTATGAAACATTTCCATATACGAAATTGTATATGTCGAGTTTTGTTAGATGTAATCTCAGCATCGTAGCTTGATTTACTTTTTCACAAGAGTGACCTTTTGTGCACTTTTGTCAAGGAGGATCAAATTATGACACTAAGAAAGAAAATGTTACTTGTAATTTATTTTGTTGAAAGCATGATAAAATTACTGTCCCTAACTTTTGTTCCATAACCAAGGGACATAACTAAATATTGTTGGTGATGTGTAAATATGTATTCAAACTACCATGTTTGCCTAATAAGTATCACGTCAATGGGACGTCATGTGTATATGGGAAAACTTACCAAAACTGAAGACCTTCATTGGATATTCTATTAGATAAGGGTAGATGTCCAATGTCGGAGTTATCTTATAGGTAGATACTCACAGACTCACCTGATTATTTGTAATTTTTCTTTTTGGTGGAGAGGTAGGGGCAAGTTAGCCGTAACCTACCGGACTGGCTGTGTCTCAGCGTGGTAAAAACCATGGAATTGATTATACTTGACAAGTATGCTTGATGGGTAGGCATGGGGATTGTATGCATATTGTTTACTAATCACCTGTACATATTAAGACAAACTAAAGAGTTACGTCAGATGAAGTGCAAAGTTCGATTCTGACAAGATAAAGAACAGCTATATAGAGTACATGAAAGAAAAACTGGAAAAAAAAGGAATGAGGGGGGGGGGAGAATGTCAGAGTCTCACCCAGAGTTATAACGCGTTGTCTGCACCAACGCCCGACAATGCAACGCTGATCCATGATAAGCACTACATCTATAACGCGGCGTCGTCAACAACGCCAGGCAATCAACGCTGAGCGATACTAAGCAGTCGTCGGTCAGCTGGAACACAGCGTGAACATTGAGGGGTCACGCGAGCTGACTCGAGCACAACTGTGGTGTGTGCTGAAAGTCTAGCCAGACTAGGCTTGGGGGCCGTAACGAACTGACGTGTGAAAGCGGCTTGAGAGTTTTATGCATGTCTTGAGAGCTAGCCTGTATGACCGTTGGAGATGGAACGCCTGTCTGTGTGACTTGTAAGTTGAGTGCATTGATGTATTATTATATTGATGTATTGATTGCTTGCATTTATGATCTATTGGATATTGTGAATTGTGATTGCGCAAAGCTTGTATTGTTTCTGATGTGTGCAGTCTCATCTCATCTCATCATGTTCCTCTTGTACCTTGCGGTGTCGAGGTGAAGTATAAACTTCGTGAGAGTGCCCGGTTATGGGCTTCGTATATCGACATTCCCATGGATTCTGTTATTCCCTCCGTCCAGCGTTTATGTGGTCGGCCTCTTCCTCTGTTTCCATCTGGTCTGTACGTCATTGCCTGTTGTGGCATGCTGTTGACTGGTAGCCTACTTGCATGGCCAAACCATTTGACTTGCTGCTTTCTAATAAAATCTAGAGCAGCTTTAACCCCCACTTTAGTCCTGATTTCTTCATTTCTGATCTTATCTCTTCTTGATACGTTGAGTATTCTTCTCAGGAACCTCATTTCTGTTGTTGTGATTTTTCTTTTCTCTTTTTCTGTCATTGTCCAGGTTTGGCATTGGTAGCACAGAGTTGGTAGGAAGATTGTGTTGTAAAGTGCTTTCTTAGTAGTTATTGATACATGTTTGTTCTTTAGTATTGGTGCCATTTGTCCAATGAGTTGATTTGCCTTATTGCACCTATTTTCGATCTCGTCTTCTGATCTGCCATTTGATGATATTATCAAATGGCAGATCAGAAGACGAGATCGAAAATAGGTGCAATAAGGCAAATCAACTCATTGGACAAATGGCACCAATACTAAAGAACAAACATGTATCAATAACTACTAAGAAAGCACTTTACAACACAATCTTCCTACCAACTCTGTGCTACCAATGCCAAACCTGGACAATGACAGAAAAAGATGTGTGCAGTGCGCGAATAAATAGCGCGAATTATATTATCGGTTGTTAGCCTCGTGTTATTTGATAAGCATATTTAGTATCACACTTGTCAAGATACGAGCCATAATTCTTGCCCTAAGCAAGACTTTGACAGTATCACTGAACAGTCAGAACATTGTAGATATACACTACTGATACCAGGAACATTCATACAAAATTTATACTGATACCTAGAACATTCAGAGTGTGGTGTTAATATGGGGAATCTTTAAAACCAGTGACACTAGATCCATTAAGATCTCCCCAGTAACAGTGACAATAGGGTTATAATTTTCTGATTAACAATCAGTTAAATAACAGAGGAAATTCATAGTGTTAAGCAGATTGAAGACTCTCATTAGACAGTGTTTGTCATGGGTGTCCCAGCATCCTAGTGGTTCAAGAGACAACGGAGGAAGTCTTCACGTGACCGGAGAAGCATCACCTTGGTGAGGTTGCTTGTCTGGAATACATGGTGCTAGTGTGTTCTCAGCACAGTGATGAGAATGACTATACTCCTGAACACTGATCTGAGTCTATATACACTTTAGAATATACGTCACACATTCTACACTTTATACACACACACACACACACACACACACACACACACACACACACACACACACACACTTCTCCTACATATACTCTTTGCTTTAATAAATTTCTTGTTTTTATTTGTTGAAGCTAGAGTTATCACGTATGTTAGGTTGGGGAAGAATGAGAGGGGGCATGATCCAGGAGTGAGTAAGAGTGAGAAGAAGGTGTCTTCAGATTGAGGGAGTGTTGTGGACGGAGTCTGCTGGATATCTCCAGGATAGAGATAATGAATTAAAACAAATGTGGGTGTTGATTCCCCTCACTCCAGGGACGACACTAAAGTGGTAAAGAAGAACAAATAACTACTACGACATTCATTCTTTACACATATGACAAGGAGGTCACGGCGGAGTTCCGCTGGCTGGAGGACCAATTTTTTTTAATTTTTTTTTAAATTCGCATATCCTTTACAGGACATCACTGTCAACAGCAGCATCTTTCAGCTGTCTGTTGATTTCTTGGCAAGATTACGCTCAGTAGTTTGCCACTGCTTTCTGAGCGGCCGGCTCAGTTATCACGCAAGTCACTAGCGGGGGTCGAACCGCCTGCAGCTCTCGCCCGCTACTAGAATGCGTGATAAACGGGATTACGGAGAAAGTGTTGTAACCCCTCGGCCAGAAAGACTGGCGGAGGACAAATAACACATCCATATTGTCACTGACGGGCTCACAAAGTATGATGAGAAAGGTGAAGTCTGGCATGCTTCGTACAGAGTGAATTGGCTTTGGCTATATGTTGTGTTTTGTGAATGTGTTTGTTTGCTGATGAAGGTTAATCGCCGCAACGTCCTGTATGTGTCGTAATTCTGTTATGTAAAGCTGCACTACTGTGTGTCATTTTATATTGTTTACATTCGTACAGAGTGGCAGGATTTCATTCAACAATCAAAAATAGACAGCATCTGATGGACTTTTCCCCTAGGACATGCTGGTATGGTGTGAGGCATACAGGTGGGCAGACTGAATGGTCTGCATCACTTCGTGGGGGATTTGGTGCACGATAAGGAAGATTAGGTCGCGGCCCTTTGGGATTGTGTATTTAGTGCAGAAAAATAGATTGTTAATTATTATTATGGTTTGGGGGAGAGTGGTGCTGCAGGGAGTGACCAGAAGATCTGGCCGACACTCACAACTCCGAGGAAATGCCAGACGGACACATAATCAGAAGGCTACTGGTAACATTAGTATTGGGACACTACGCTGGCTGTTGCAGATAAGTACGGAACTTGCATAAGAATGTTCCGAGTGCTGTGATGTTGGTTCCAGTTCTTTGTTCTTGTTGACTCAACTTAACTCTTGAACTGTAATTAAGCATTTACGATCATACTGAAGTAGTTTCTGTTATTAGCAGACTGCAGTAGGTTTCAATTCAGATTATCCTATGTATACTAAGAATCAAATCAATGATTACTTTCATACGTTCATTCATGAGTTAAAGTGAAATGAAATCAGACTTTCATACTATCAAGTGACAAGAACGCGTAGTCATGCCGGAAGTGAAGTATTATCTCGCTTGAATTAACATGGCTGATGGAGTCGTTGACGACCGAACCAATCGCCCACAGAATGCCGTATATAATTGATACTGTGTGTGCAAGAATGCATGGCGTATAAATTAACTATTTTAGAAATCTGCATTAACCATTTGCTTGTAAGTTGTCAGTATTACCATCTATCTAAGCTCTTAATATATAATATACGAAGTGCAAGCATCTCATGGTTCATGTGAAATGAAAATAAAAATTAAAAATAAAATTATATAAAAAATGGTTAACATTCTGAATATAATTATTGCAGTTAATATAATTTATTAATAATACTATAATACTATTATTGATTTAATTGTAGGTCATCGGTATGTAGCAGGTCCTTTGCCGAACATCGCTCTCACCACCACCTCCGAAGAGATTCTCGTTCTCTTGACAATTCACCTGCCCTGTCCTGTCCGTTTTCATGCCCAGGGTCTTTTCAGTGACCTTTGTCGGTCTTTGTGAATTCTTCGTGCTTGTCAACCCAGCCTCTTCAGCCAAGATCCCTTCCTCCCATCACCATTCTTTCTAAGCGATTGTGACATTTAATATAACGAAAGTACAGTCGAGTCCACTTAAGTCGAACTCTGATAAGTAGAATTTCGCTTAAGTCGATGTTACTGGCTTAGTCCCGGCCGTTATCCTTCTTTATCACTGTATAAAAAGTCCTGATAAGTTGAATTCGGTTAACTCAAATTTTCAGATTAGTCGAACATAAAAATGAATACCGATTATATAAGTGTTCACGTTTAAGTCGAACTGTTCAATTCACACCCAAAAAAAAAAAATAATTGTTCTGCAAAAGAATTATTTTTGGTCAGCCTGGAGAACAACAATCGATATGGCATATATGATATCTCGCTACATGTCAACATTGGCGGCTAGTGGCCGAAATCTTACTACTTTAACTTTAAAAAGAAAGATTGAGCTGTTGGAAGAGGTTGAACATAGTGGGAAGAAGAAAGTGAATAAAGCTAGAGAATTTGGTATTCCAACATCAACACTTTCCGGCATTTTAAAGCATAAAGACCGCTACAGAAAATTGTTTTTCAAATGTCAAATCGACGGTGACAGACAGCGAGCTAGAACTGCTGTGTGTGATTTTGTTGATGCTGCCCTTTTAAAATGGTTCACTGTGATTAGATCGGCAATGGTACCAGTAAATGGGCCTTTACTTATTGCGAAAGCAGAAGAATTTGCACGTCTTGGAGGTCAGACAGACTGGAATTGTAGTGCTGGCTGGTTGGATCGTTTCAAAAAATGACATTGCATCATGTACAAGAATATGTGTGGAGAGAAACAGTCAGTCGACGAAGCAACGACTCACTCATCGATAGAAGACATGATCAGAACCTGTTTTAGCTAAATATAATTCTGCGGATGAGGATGACTATGGGCTACAAGCACAACCTGTATCGCAGTCAGATATTTTGGCATGGATTGACAAAATTGACATTTACATGATGCAGACTGGATGTTCAGATGATGCAGTCTCACCATTTTGTACCTTTGAATAGCACAAGGTCACCATACAGTGGATACCATCCCACTGTGGAGTACCCGGAAACGACAGAGCTGATCGATTGGCTAAGGAAGGAGCAAAAGAAGAACAACCTGATGTGCCCATTACATACCACCAAAAGAAAAGAATGATCAAATCAGTCAGAATGCCACCAAACCCTACTCAAGACGACTACCATGTTATGGACAGACCAGAACAGGTCATTATTCTGTGCCTCAGAACAGGACACAATAGATTACGCAACCACATGTATACAAAATTCAAGATTGGTGACTCAGCCATGTGCACATGTGGATTGGCATCGCAGACAGCAAAGCACATACTCCAGGACTGCCCAAACTACAACATAAACAGGCGAACCTTCTGGCCTACAGAGACAACAGTTGAAGATAAACTCTATGGACCGCTGAGTGAACTAAAAAAGACTGAGATTCACACAAGAGACAACATTGCAGTTATAAACATATTTCAGGCAAACGAAAGAAGAAGAAGAAGAAGAAGAAGAAGGAAGACATTTTTCACAAGTCAAGAAGCAAAGCAAAATCACAGACTTTTTCTTTAATTTGGAATTTTCTAAATTAAACATTTCTGATATTGTATTGCTATTTATTTGTTCACTGCCTGTGTTTCCTAAGTGGTACAATCATTTTACTCAATGCTACTGTATGGTATTAGTGTAAATTAGTGTTAATGTGTGCAGTCTGGATAAGTAGAATTTCTGATAAGTAGTACAAATTCCTTCGGCCCCTGTGACTTCTACTTATCCAGACTTCACTGTATTTCAGTTGTCAAGACATGATACTCATAATGTTTGTGGGCCAGTTTTCTTCAATGTTGAGATCTTGTAGAATGTCAACATGTTTCCTATGGCAAAGCTGAGCTGAGTTGAGTTGGGCTAAACTGAGTTGAGTTGGAGTTAAGAACTGATATCACAGCACTCAGGACATTCCCACTCAGTCAAGTTTGGGGATGGGGATCAACATGGCCAAATGTATAAGAGCACTTGCTCTTAAACTTCTGATGTGCTGATGCCGAGGTAGCAGATTCAACCCCTACACTGGTCAGTTGGACTAGAATGTTCACTTCTCGTCCTTGGCTTCGGGATGTAAATTACAAGTACCTCTGAAATCAGAGTGGGTTCACCTGGTGGCGAGGGACACAGGTAAAAGGAAAAGTTAATCAACTTGCAAAAATCAGTCCACTGAACTAGAAGTAATTGCACATGTATGGACTACGCTTGAGATCAAAGTGAGCAAATGTCTTAAGGAAAAGACCAGTGAGGCTACATATATGCTAAACCTATGATCTTTACCTTTGTCATATATGTTTGAATAAATTACTTTTATTTTACATTCAGTTGTGTAACACGTAAATCAGCCCTCTGACGGTGTACAGTCAAGACAGTAGAATGATTAGGCAAAGTGTTGTTCAGAATCGTGCTTTTGACCTGTCGGCCATGAACAATCCACTGCCTCCTTTGAATACACTTCCTCAATGGACTCGTGTTAATGCTTTTGACAAAGTAAGCACTCCATTTTCAGAAATGAGTTGAACATAATTATTATATTATGCTATGTTAATAATGATGGTATGTTTTCTACTGATAGTATAAAGTCTCTTTTATGTGACAGGGAGTCTCCGTGATGAAGTGGTTATGCCACCTGCCTTTAGCTCCGAAGGTCGTGGGTTCAATTCCAGGCTATGTCATTCAGTTCACAAGCACAATTTTCTTGGAAACTCCTGGAGGTCGTTGAAGGAGCTATGGAGTTTGTGCTTTGTGCGACACTTTCGGCAGGCCATTCTGCAGAAAGAAACCGAGCCATATGGGATAAAATGTGGCGCAATGAAGTTGATTTCCCCCTGCCTTTTTAAACCCTTTTTTATGTGACAGGACTACAAGAAGAGCAGACTCATACAGTATTATTTTTATTTTACGTCACAGTAAAATATCAGTAAAGTCTAAATTTTTATCATGTTATAATCAGAGTATATTTTTAAAGCCAAATAATAGAGTTCTGTTCTTACACAAGTATTGTGAACATTTTATTTGTGTCTATTTCTTGTCATTGTTTGTTCAACATTTTCTTTCTGTCTACTGAACGCAATATGTTTTATTTTGATGTTTTTTTTTTCTGTTCACTCTTTTTGTACTCATGTGTAGTCCATACAAATAATTGTAGTCCCTACAAATAGTACTTATCTAGAGCTTGCTCTTCTTGTATTGCAGCGACCAGATTTATGTGGGTTACCTTTCCCTATTACCAGTGTCCCTTGCCATCAGGGGAACCCAGTCCAACTTCAGAGCTACTTGTAATTTACGTCCCAAAGTCAAGGACGAGAAGTCAACATTTCAGTCCAAATGACCGACGTAGGGGTTGAACCCACTGCCTCAACATCAGCACACCAGAAGTTTAAGAGTGAGTGCTCTTGCCAATTTGCTGACCTCATTGTGATTAACCAAATGTCCTAATCATAAAAAGACCCCCTGTTCATGCCATCAGGCATATTGAATATATGTTGCTGGCTCTATATTTTTATAGGGATCTGCACTTGATGGGTGATGTGGTCAATATTCTCAGTTTTAGAAATCAGAGAAAAATACCCCGAGAGGTTTAAATATGTGCTATCGAATGTCTTGAGAATGTTTGGCTCTTTAATCATTCGCTGACAGGAAATTGCTGTTGCCACAAATATCATTGGTAAGAGTTCTACTAACCACACTCCTCTGGGCTGCTGCTTTGAAGAAAGAATATGTTCAAGCCCTGTTGAACTGTCAGTATGTTGTCATGTTATAATTGGGGCCCTTTGGTGTGTCTTTTCTGGTTGCGGAAATAGAGCTGCTTGTTTCACTTCCTGAGTTCTTAGTTGTTTCTTGCTTGGTGTTGATTTCTTCTTTGTTGTTGCTTTTCATGTCTGCTCAGGCTCGTGCACTTCTAAAGCCTGGTGTTCCTCTCTGTGTTTAATTAGCATTTATTTACAAACAAGTGCATCTACTCAAACACTCAAAGGAAAAATGCTGCAAAGAAAGAATTGCTACTAAGCCTTTCCTTCTAAGCCAGTGCTCTCCCTGGAACATGCTGCTGTTTGTTAACTCACATTAGAAGTCACTAGCCAAAACCCTGGTCCTGGAAACTTGCAGCACATTGTGCTCTGTGTGCTATCAGACCCACACATGGGTATTGATTATCCTGGAAATTTGCAGCACATTGTGCTCTGAGTGCTATCAGACCCACACATGGATATTGATGTGATTTTGTGGGGAAGTCATCAGTGTCCAAGAAAGTCCCCTGACTGGACACAACAAGCCTCTGTAAGCAGAGATATGGGAAATGGGAGGCTTAGTATATGTAAGTGAGATTAAGCAGCCACATTCAGATTGTAATAGTTCCTTCAATCAACCAGGTGCCATCTCCACAATGAAGGTTGGCTGCAATAGATCTCCAACACTGTCTCTCGCCCTGACTAAATTCTGTCAGACTGATGTTCGTTCATCTCTTGATGTTATCTTCCCACTTGTATTCTTGTCTACCTCTTGCTTGTTTGCCCTCAACCTTGCCTTCCAGTATGGTTTTTATAAGAGTTTTATGTCTTTTAACGTGGCCGAAATATTTCACTTGCCTCTCTTTTTATTTCTTTCATCAACTCTCTTTACATTCCCAGTTTTTTCTAGAGCCTCTGTATTTGATTGTTTTTGTTTCCAAGAAATACAACGTATTCGTCTGTATATCCACATAGTTCCTTGGGTGAGTATATCCAATAGTTCCTTGGGTGAGTATATCCAATAGTTCCTTGGGTGAGTATATCCAATAGTTCCTTGGGTGAGTATATGCAATAGTTCCTTGGGTGAGTATATGCAATAGTTCCTTGGGTGAGTATATGCAATAGTTCTTTAGGTGAGTATATGCAATAGTTCTTTGGGTGAGTATATCCAATAGTTCCTTGGGTGAGTATATGCAATAGTTCCTTGGGTGAGTATATGTATATGCAATAGTTCCTTGGGTGAGTATATGCAATAGTTCCTTGGGTGAGTATATGCAATAGTTCCTTGGGTGAGTATATCCAATAGTTCCTTCGGTGAGTATATGCAATAGTTCTTTGGGTGAGTATATCCAATAGTTCCTTGGGTGAGTATATCCAATAGTTCCTTGGGTGAGTATATGCAATAGTTCCTTGGGTGAGTATATGCAATAGTTCCTTGGGTGAGTATATGCAATAGTTCCTTGGGTGAGTATATCCAATAGTTCCTTGGATGAGTATATCCAATAGTTCCTTGGGTGAGTTCAATATCAGAGAATCATGTATCATCTCTACATTAATGGAAACCTCCTTGGATGACGGGATATGCCCATGAGTTGCCCCTGCCATCCCTGCATGCATGTAGCTGGTCAGAATGAACGAGATAGGATGTCAGCTTGGGAGTGAAGAGGATGCACATGACATCAACACAATAAGATGGTAGAATGTCTCATAATGCAACCATGAATGATGAATGCGCACTGATGCTGTGATGAAGTTGAGTCAGTTGAAAATCACAAATGTCATATCATGGCTATGAAGAGATGCAATCCAGCCACCATCCTACACTGGATTCGGAAAGAGGAGGTGGAGTTTCAGCAGAAGGATAAGAAGTGTAATCACACAGTCTTGTACAAGTCTTCTAAACAACCCCCTGAAGCACTCTGCCAGTGTCAATATGCACATGTTGATAGGATCATTTTAAAACAGGCCTCATATTTATAAGAGGAAAACCAAGTGCCAAGCTCACATGTCAAATCTGTCATTACTGCCTATAGTACCTTGCAATGTACTACACCCTACAGCAGAGTCTTTAACCTGAAGAATTAGTATGAGCCTAAAGTATGGCTAGTGCAGTCACCACAAACTGTGCATGTTAGGTTTTTTTTTCCCCCCTACAGAAAAAATTCATTATTTTACCAAGGATTCATATCTGGGTCTTCCAAATAAGAGATGGTAGCTACTCAGCCAGACACTTCTCTGTGTCTTCTGTGACAGTACAAAATACGTGGTTTGAAACTTGTTTTCTCTGCAACTATACTCCAGCACTGTTTTTGCTGTTGACCGTAAATTTGGTGTCCATATTTTATTTTCAGACTCGCTACCCAAAACCATTTATCAAAGATCAAAAGGCAAATCTGAATCTTATTGGTCAGTTTAAAAATGATGGTGAAGATGACCAATTACTGGCAGCCACAGAAATGAATCCATCTCAGCGGATACAGTACCTAGAACGGAGCATTTTCTTTCTGAAACAGCAGCATTCGGAAATGTTGCGCTCTTTACACGAAGAGATTGAAAAGTTGAAAACTGAAAACAAAGGTAAATGAGACTGAGTGTTTTGTAGTAATAAAGGAATGAAGCAGATATGCATATAATCTATTTTTAGTGTTGGTAATTTTACTTTGGCGGGGATCTGAGGATAGATCTCATGGGAAGAGGAGTACTGTTAGTTCATTTTGTGTTGATATATTCATCTTGTGAACACCTACAACATAAAGGGGCATTGGGCATACAGCACTAGCCTCATATATTTATAAACCAATCTTCACTCAGTGATGGTATTTTGTTTAATCTGTTGTTTGCTCGCTATGAACTCAAGCGTAATTCGTACAAATGCTATCACTTATAGTAGTTGCCACTACTGGGGAGTGCAGGGACCGACTTTTGCATGTGAATTGGCTTTCTCTATTACTAGTGTCCATCGCTGTCAGTCGAACCCACTCCAACTTCTGAGGTACCTGTAATTTACATCCCCAAGTCAAGCACAAGAAGTCGACATTTAAGTCCAAGTGACCGGTGTAGGGGTTGAACCCGCTACCTATGCATCAGCACACCAGATGTTTAAGAGAGAGCGCTCTTTTCCATTCTTATCCATTCTCTTCCTTGCTGACCTCTGATTGATGGTGTGATCCAAATCATATCAGCCACCTTTACTTTCTAGAATACGACCTGGTACCCATTTTAATCTGGGTCAACTCAGGTCAATTTTTTTTAAATTCCCGCCTCAATGGGGATTTACACATGACCCTTATCTTGGCAGGCGAGCACAAAGCTACCATGGACTCCCTTCTTGCTTAAATTAAGTTGTTGTTGTCGTCTTCCTCTTAAAAAGTCGCTTAAAAATCAACAGGGTCAACTTCATTGCACCGGGTTTTATCCCATACTGCTCAGTCTCTTTCCACAGTGCGGGCTGCTAAAAGCGTCGCACAAAGCACAAACTCCCTAGCTCCAGCGATGACCCCCTGGAGTCTCAGAAAAAATGCACTCGTGAACTGAAGGATGTGGCCCGGAATCGAAACCACAATCTTTGGAGCCCGAGTCAGATGGTTTGACCTTTGCCACGAAGACTCCCTCGTCTTCCTCTTATGTTGTTAGGCATCACGGGGAGGGATAATTGAAGTTCCAGCGCGTGTGACTAGCACCTTTCCTCCAATTTCCTGCATGATTCATGAGCAGTAATTTTCTAGGATCAAATAAAGTAGCTGTCATAAATCCACAGATTTACAGTTTAAAATCGTCATGAACCAGAAATCACCACTGTCAGTGCAGGAGGAACAGGAGAGGAGAAAACTTCAGCCAGATGGAAAAATTACAACAAATGCAGGTAATCTTCATACTATTTTTTAAATTTCTGATGAATAAGGATAGTAATATCAACTATAAACCATATTATGAAAAAGCTTAGTGCACTTAACCTAAAGACTCAGTGATGCATATTAAAGCCTTCACAGAGAAGGAACTTTTTCTGACCAATTTCACCATGGATTAATCCAGTATGACAAAAGGGGCACTATTGTGTGTTTCCAGGAACCTACAGCAGTTGAAACAATGAGTATATCATTCCTCATAACAGTAAACGCAGGCAGTTTTAACCATGTTAATATTTACCTTCAAAGAAACATGGTAAAAGTGATAACATGGCAGCTAATATAGGTAACTTCAACTGTGTTGTCAGCTCTGTAGCGAAGGGGTTATGAATGAAATTTGTAATCTCGCATACCGTGGTCGAAATACAGCTGCGGGCAATTTGGAAGCAGACCCCCTTGCGTTGTTGTTTTTTTACCTGGATGAAGATGGATATGGGACATTGCAAACACCTTGGACATGAGGGTTCATGAGGCAGGAGAAATGACCAAAGATTGAGAGGTTTTTCGGCGGGTCGTGATGAGAGTGACGTTCGGCAAAGAATTTGCTACATAATGATGGCCTACAATCAAATCAATATTATTGATGATTACAATTGTATTCAGAATGTTAAACATTTTTTATTTTAATTTTGCTTGTAACGAAGAGATGATTGCACTTTGTATATATTTAGATCTTAGATAGGTGGTAATAATGACAACTTACAAGCAAATGGCTGTTACAGATTTCTAAAATGGTTGATTTATGGAATTAGTACTTGCTACAAGATGATTTATGCTCAATTGAGACACATTCTAAAATTGTTTTCTATTTAATAGTTAGTCTCACGATACTACAGAGAAAGATATCTTTCTAATAAATGTATTTTTCTATTTAATTGTTAGTCTCAGGATACTACAGAGAAAGTAATCCTTTTAGTAAATGTATTTTTCTATTTAACAGTTAGTCTTAGGATATTAGGGAGAAAGCAATCTTTCTAGTAAATGTATTTTTCTATTTAATTGTTAGTCTCAGGATACTTGGGAGAAATCAATCTTTCTAGTAAATGTATTTTTCTATTTAACTGTTACTCTCAGGATACTTGGGAGAAAGCAATCTTTCTAGTAAATGTATTTTTCTGCTGTGAAAATGTTACTTCTGTTTTATTCCAGATTTTGTTTTTATTTCAGATGATACTTCATCGGCCTCATCATACTCCAAACTTTTAGATGAACCAATGAAACCAGGAGGTACAGTAGTTATTGTAATTTATTGATTTTCACATTTCTTCAAACATTTAGACAAGTCATCCACATTTTCATTTTTAGATGAACCATTGAAACTAAGAGGTACAATGATTATTGTTATTTTATTTGTTACATTTTATTATAAATCATTCTGAGAGCATGTAAATAATTTACTGACACACCGACTTTTTTAAAGTACATTTTAGCAGTAGTTTTTCTCCTTTTTTTAAAACAGCTTGTTTAATAATTCACACCATGAGGTTAATATGTGTTGTGCATATGTCGAAACTTCCAATATATGTTGAGTATATGTCCAAACTTCCAATATGTGTTGTGTGTATGTCCAAACTTTCAGATGACTCATTCATGGCAATAATCAAATTTAGTGATCTATATATTTTCAGACTTTCAGATGAATCATTCAAACTAAAGGATGGTGCCAATATTGTCATACACATTTTTGAAACATGTACATGAATAATTAAAGTGATGAGCTATACCAGTAATTTAAAGTCTCATAAATCAAATATTTTTACCTAACTGTAGGAACCACAATAACATAATCAGTGGTAGATTAACTTATCTAAAAATAAATTACTATCTTTTCGGCATTTAGTACCTTTCCTAGTGTATGCCAGGAGGGTTTTATAAGGCTAAAAAAAAAAAACAACTCTTAACTCCTCCATTGTTGTCTCAATTTGAAATATATATTGTTTATTTAGGACATGTGAGTCAGGTCTTTGTCAGATATGACCAAACTACCTTATAACAGTCAGGGCCGGATTTAGACTTGATAAGGCCCTAAGCTATTTAAAATATGGGGCCCTTTATAAGTCCAGATATTCTATGTCAGTGACAAATAGGATTTTTGGATACCTAGAGGGTTAAACTGAAATACAATTAAGAAGTATATTGATAGTGAAATAATAAATCTTTAACTTAAAATCATTTTTATTCATAACAAACTTAAAAATGCAAACTCTGGTAAAAAGAAACAAAAGTTCTTTTAAAAGGCACAATTTACAAAGGCTTATATCTAATCTCTTGAAACATGTTATAAGGATTAAGGAATTATATTAAACTAGACGTGCAGCATTGGGACTAATAATGCTGCAGTATATTTAAGTATATATATATGACAATTGCTCACTCGGACAATATTTTTTGGGGTCCCCCACTTTCTTGGGGGCCCCAAGCTATAGCTTGTGTAGCTTAACCAAACCTGACACCCCACATTGTACTAATGGCTTCATGTGGAGGAGCGCAATTGGGAGGGTGCAATCCTTATCCTGGTGTGAGGAAAAGCAAACTAAAGACTAAATGTCTTGGCAGGGCAGACCAGGCCCTATGCCTTGGTTACCAACTGGTCTAGGATTGAAGCTCCAACAGGTGGACAGTTAGAGCATTGCTTTGCTAATCCAACAGCTTCTGAAGCTTGTCTTGTTCCAGATGTATTGGTGTTACTTTTCTTCTGGAGTAAACTAGGCAGGCCAAGAGTGGGATCATGCTGTCTCTACAGTTCAGTGCAAGCTTTGCACTATGGAGAGGTGTAACTCCATCCCTGTTCCCCATCATGGGTTGTAGTTATTATGCCTTTTTTTTAAAGCATAATGTAACAAACTATTGTCTTTCAAAATGGCAAGGTTCTAATATTTAGAACATTCAAAGGTTGGTCATTTCCAGGATAGATGTGACAATCACTTTTTGTGATGATTAAAACACAAACCTGTTGGACCAGCACTTGTGGTTTTGTTTCTTTTTTTTTATTTTATACCTGTAGGCTCCAGGAAACATGAGATGAAAATTGTATTCTTGGAAGAAGAGATCAAGGAACTGAAGCATGCTCTGAGAGAAACGAGAAATAAAAACCAGTACTTGATGCAGTTGTTGGAGCAATCTGAAGAACAAAGAAAGAGACAGTATGTATTTGTTTGCTATCTTACGTTTCTCGTTCAAACCATCAAATAAATTACAATATACTGTTTCATTAGTACTGTGGTTAAGCGCATTGGATTTTTACAGGCAGTTCTTTCGGGTTTGCATTCCCTGATCTTTATCTTAATCTGGTCACTATCCTTTGACCTGTCTTAGTACACAACAGACAAAAGTCTGTATACATAAAAAGACATAAGCACACTGGAATGTGAACTTATCACTTCCAAATAACCAGGTCATTTTATTGGGGAACAAATTATTACACTTTAGCACAGAGCCATCGTGGAATAGTGTTTAGTGTTCTTGCTGACCAAGTCATTAGTGTTCTTGCTGACCAAGTCATTAGTGTTCTTGCTGACCAAGTCATTAGTGTTCTTGCTGACCAAGTCATTAGTGTTCTTGCTGACCAAGTCATTAGTGTTCTTGCTGACCAAGTCATTAGTGTTCTTGCTGACCAAGTCATTAGTGTTCTTGCTGACCAAGTCATTAGTGTTCTTGCTGACCAAGTCATTAGTGTTCTTGCTGACCAAGTCAGAGGTCCAAGTTCAAACTCCAGTAGTAGCAGAAATATTATCTGACCAGTAGCGCTACAGGATCCACCCAGCCTCAAAATACAATAATCTAGTCTCATAATGCTGTGACTTTGGTTACGTTATTATGAGACTAGGTCACATTATTATGAGACTAGGTCACATTATTATGAGACTGGGTCACATTATTATGAGACTGGGTCACATTATTATGAGACTGGGTCACATTATTATGAGACTAGGTCACATTATTATGAAGCTAGGTCACATTGCTATGAGGCAAGGTCACATTATTATGAGACTAGGTTACTGTATTATGTGATGGGTCATGTTATTATGAGACTAGGTTACATTATTATGAGACTAGGTCACATTATTATGAGACTAGGTCACATTATTATGAGACTGGGTCACATTATTATGAGACTGGGTCACATTATTATGAGACTGGGTCACATTATTATGAGACTAGGTCACATTATTATGAAGCTAGGTCACATTGCTATGAGGCAAGGTCACATTATTATGAGACTAGGTTACTGTATTATGTGACTGGGTCATGTTATTATGAAGCTAGGTCACATTGCTATGAGGCAAGGTCACATTATTATGAGACTAGGTTACTGTATTATGTGATGGGTCATGTTATTATGAGACTAGGTTACATTATTATGAGACTAGGTTACATTATTATGAGACTAGTTTACATGATTATGAGACTAGGTTACATTATTATGAGACTAGGTCACATTATTATGAGACTAGGTTACTGTATTATGTGACTGGATCATGTTATTATGAAGCTAGGTCACATTGCTATGAGGCAAGGTCACATTATTATGAGACTAGGTTACTGTATTATGTGACTGGGTCATGTTATTATGAAGCTAGGTCACATTGCTATGAGGCAAGGTCACATTATTATGAGACTAGGTTACTGTATTATGTGATGGGTCATGTTATTATGAGACTAGGTTACATTATTATGAGACTAGGTTACATTATTATGAGACTAGTTTACATGATTATGAGACTAGGTTACATTATTATGAGACTAGGTCACATTATTATGAGACTAGGTTACTGTATTATGTGACTGGATCATGTTATTATGAAGCTAGGTCACATTGCTATGAGGCAAGGTCACATTATTATGAGGCTAGGTCACTGTATTATGTGGCAGACTAGGTCACAGTGATCTAGATTCATAATAATGTGACTTAGCCTCATAATGCTGTGACCTAGTCACATAATAATGTGACAGCCTCATAATGCTGTGACCTAGTCACATAATAATGTGACTTAGCCTCATAATGCTGTGACCTAGTCACATAATGCTGTGACCTAGTCACATAATGCTGTGACCTAGTCACATAATACAGTTTTTTAATCCCATTTGCTGGCTTTGAACTTGAGCGTAGTCCAGTGACCTAACTTCATAATAATCTGACCTAGCCACATAATACAGTGACATAGCCACATAATACAAAGACCTAGTCACACAAAAAATAACAATACTGTGACCTAGCATGTATGAAGACCTAACATGTATGAAGACCTAGCATCTATGAAGACCTAGCATGTATGAAGACCTAACATATATGAAGACCTAGCATGTATGAAGACCTAACATATATGAAGACCTAGTAAGTATGAAGACCTAACATATATGAAGACCTAGTAAGTATGAAGACCTAACATGTATGAAGACCTAGCATGTATGAAGACCTAATATGTCATACCCCTATGGCAGTATCAGCCATGGGATTACCTTTCTTGTACATTAGCACTTAACCTCGTTCATCTGCCTTGCCTTTGTTTTTACATGTACCAGCCATGACCTTTTGTCATTGTTGACCTCAGTGCTACAGTTCTGATCTTTGCAACTCATTCTTATTCTTATTCTTCTTTCACTCACTTAAAATGTCTATAACTGCAGTGTTGTCTCTTGTATGAATTTAACAGTCTTTTTTAGTTCACTCAGTGGTCCATAGAGTTTTATCTTCCACTATTGTTTCTCTAGGCTAGAAGCTTTGCCTAGATATATCATATTTTGGGCAGTCTTGGAGTATGTGCTCTGCTGTCTGTGGCATAAACATGTGCACATGACTGATTCGCCAATGCAGCTCATTCTTATGAAGATGCATGAACACTATAAATTCTCCTGGGGAGATTTCCTTACAGTTATTTAAAATCCCTGAGAGAAGTCTATAAATTGTTAATCTGGTTGGTTACCTATAAGAACTTAAGAGTAGCAAACACATAGTCTAGCCTGTTCTTTCAAGTTATCAGGCCAACAATTGTTTGTTTGTCTTTGTACTTTTTGCCTTCAATTCAAATTTGAATAATATATTTGATAATGAATCCTAGCTAGTTAAAAGACCAAACAAGGCAAATTTGTTACATGTTTCACTACTTGCCAGTTTGGTTCTGATAACCCTGTGTACATATTTATTCTGACTTTCTTTTGCAATCACATTTGTTTTATGCTCTATATATGAAAATCTTGGAATTGTTATATATACCATGTATTTGAAAATCTGGATCCATCTCTCCAAATCTGCAATAAGTGCCCTACTTTCACAACCATACAGAAAATAGATGCAACCAGATATTTGTGCAGTATGATTTTTACAGAAAAGCTGTGTTGTTGGGGAGCCATAGTTGAGCAGTGGTTAACATGCTTACCTGATAGTCATGTGTTTGAATCCCACTTTGAGGCAGGGATGTTTTTTCCCCATTTGACCTGGGCTCCTGGGTTTAAAGGCGTACCGGGAAATGTTCTGATACATAAAGGCAATTGGCGGGAAAGTGACCATATACATCATCCATTGAGTGCTGATTGGTCTGTATAAATTTGGAGCTAGCACTATCATCATCATCATCAAGTGCCGTGCCGGCTGGTGTAGGCATTTGCGATGTTCTCCAATGCCTCTCTTCTCATCACATGACTAAAGAAAGCTGTTTGTCTCTTTCTTATTGTTGTATATAGTGTTCTAGTTTCATTAGCCTCCTTCAGGCAATCATTGTTAGTTACTCTGGCAGTCCAAGGAATTCGCAACATTCGTCTTATAAACCACATCTATGTTGCTTCTAAGTTCTTCCTAATTTGTTCATTTACATTCCAAGATTCGCTGCCATACAGCCAAACTGGTTCTATATAGCATTTTAGCACTCTCTTAAATTCATTGATAGCAACTTATTGCATACGATACTCTTCATTTTCGTAAATGCGGCTTTTGCCTGCCCTATTCTGCTCTTAATCTCTGTTTTACATCTTCCATCTGATGTTATAAGTGCCTCTAGGTATTTAAAACTATCCACTTGGTTGAGAATTTCCCCTTCTATTTCTATGTCACGTTTTGGTGTCCCCATTTTCTTTGATATCACAATTGTTACTGTTTTTTTTTTATATTCAAGGAGAGTCCTTTCTGTGCACTCTCTGTTACTACAATGTCTAATAATTGCTGTAGGTCTGTTGCAGCTAGCACTATACACCCAATAAATGTCACGGTGTGGAAATGGGTCCTTTACTTTACGTTACCTTACTTTACCTTACTTTACCGTACTTTTCTTTACTATACTTTATCTTACCTTAACTTACTTTAATTTACTTCTTTTTCTTCTGCTGCGTTCATCCAAAGTGTTTTTTCAGATGTAATTGCGGTGTATTGTTATGCACCCTTGGGCCTAGACCCTTAGGCCAACACATCCAACTTTTGGTCAAGATAGGACGGTCAAAGACATCACGGTCGACCCTCAAGGGAAGGTAGGGGCAGACCATGGGCATTCCCTGCTTTCCAATGAGGCTTCCATTATTGCAGAGCCGGCACATAGTGCTCTGAGACTGGGCTCACCCATGGAATCGCCACATTCTGCTCAAGGCTGCTTTAATTCTTCTCTTCCAAATATTGGACATTTCGTTTGCCACTGGCCGCTCCCCGCACAAACCAGGAACTGTCAGTCTGCGGACGACATCCACTGGGTAAACTTTTGCTTTGGACTTCCATGTAATGGATTCGCCAGCCAAGCGTTCCATTTCGTGTCAATGAGATGTTTTTCCACCTTTGACTACGCTCACTCTATGAGTATAGATCTTTCATCGTAACCACTTCATGCAACTGGTGTGCTTTTTCCATCTTTCGTACCCGCTCATGAGGTAGGCTACATGTGCTGCTGGCTTAGCACCTTACCTCCGTGCATCAGTGAGCGAGTAACGGCCAGGCCCTCTCATCTGGGGATCCCTCATATACCCAGCTGAGAGCCTTCCAGCAAGTCTCTGAACTAAGCATGTAGCGTGCTCAGCATCTCACCTCCATTCTGCAGTAGGTGAGTATCGGCCCAGCTTTCACATCCAAGGGTTAATGGCTTAGACGTGTTCAGCCATATCCCTCAGCTGGGAGCCTTAGAGTATGTGTCCGGACCAAGAATTAGTGGCTTCTTGTGCCTGATTTGACCTTTTGACTGCTATCCTCAGTCCACCTGCAGAGCAGCAGGTTGTGTCTCTCTTGGTCTGGTTCCTATCTCAAGGCCTGTCCGACATGTAGTTGTGCTTCTGTCGGCAGGTCTCTTGAGGTCATTAGGACATGCAAGCCCCTCTAGCACGTGAAGGTGGAGACACATCGGAAGTGACTTTAATTTACTTTACCGTACTTTACTTTACTTTACCGTATATTACATTACCTTACCGAGGTCAGAATGGCCGAATGGATAAGAATGCAGGTTCTTAAACATCAGGTGTGCTAATGCCGAGGTAAGGGGTTCAGCCCCTACACCAGACAGTTGGACTAAAATGTTGACCTCCCGTCCTTGACTTGGGGATGTAAATTACAAGTACCTCTGAAGTCAGAGTGGGTTTGCCTGATGGCGAGGGATACTTTTAATATGTAAAGCTAATCCACACACAAAATTCAGTCCAGCACTACTAGAAGCTGTGTGTACGGACTATGCTTGAGTTCAAAGCGAGCGAGCACCAAAAAAAATACAAACAAAAAAGTAAACAACAAAACAAAACAAAAATAAAATTACCTTACTTAACTGTACCTTACTCTACTTACTTTACTCTACTCTACTCTACTCTACTCTACTCTACCCTACCCTACTCTACCCTACTCTACTCTACTCTACTCTCCCCTACTCTACTCTACTCTACTCTACTCTTCTCTACTCTACTCTCCCCTACCATACCATACCCTACCCTACCCTACCCTACTCTACCATACTCTACTCTACTCTACTCTACTCTACCCTACCCTACTCTACTCTACTCTACTCTACTCTACTCTACTCTCCCCTACCATACCCTACCCTACCCTACTCTACCCTACTCTACTCTACTCTACTCTACTTTACTCTCCCCTACCCTACCCTACTCTACCCTACTCTACCCTACTCTACTCTACTCTACTCTACCCTACTCTACTCTACTCTACTCTCCCCTACCATACCCTACCCTACTCTACCCTACCCTACTCTACCCTACCCTACTCTACTCTACTCTACTCTACTCTACTCTACTCTACTCTACTCTACTCTACTCTACTCTCCCCTACCATACCCTACCCTACCCTACTCTACCCTACTCTACTCTACTCTACCCTACTCTACTCTACTCTACTCTACCATACCCTACCCTACCCTACTCTACCCTACTCTACCCTACTCTACTCTCCCCTACCATACCCTACCCTACCCTACTCTACCCTACCCTACTCTACTCTACTCTACTCTACTCTACTCTACTCTACTCTACTCTACCCTACCCTACTCTACCCTACCCTACTCTACTCTACCCTACTCTACTCTACTCTACCCTACCCTACTCTACTCTACCCTACTCTACTCTACTCTATACCGACTATATGCCACCATAATTCATTTACTGGTATAATTGTTCAGTATAATTGTTCATTATAATTGTTCACTATATATGTGTGGGAGAGAGAGAGAGAGAGTGTGGGTGTCAGAGAGAGGGAGAGAGTGAATGCGTGTGTGCATGCGTGTGTGTGGAGAGAGTGATTGAGCGAGAAATGGTGGGGGAATGTGTCAGTGCATGCATTCGTACGTGTATGTGTGAGAGTGAGTGAGGGAGTGCGTGCGTGCGTGCATGCGTTCATGTGTACGTGTATGTGTGAGAGAGTGTGATTGAGAGAGTGAGTGTGTGTGTGTAGGATTGTGTGTTAGAGAGTGAGACAGTGGGAGAGTTGATGTGTTAGTGTGTGTGTGTGTGAGCGCGCGCATGCGTGTGAGTGTGTGTATGTGAAAGAATACAGAGAGAGAGAGAGAGAGAGAGAGAGAGAGAGAGAGAGAGAGAGAGAGAGAGAGAGAGAGAGCTGAGAAGATGCATGTCATGTAACACGCGAATCCATATGTTTGTGTATTCTCATCTGTCATATTATAAGTTAAATACCATTTGATTTTATCATGTATAATCTAAACTTATGTTCATTACTGTAGTTTGAGTGAGAGAGTGAGTGAGTGTGAATGAGAGACAGAATGAGTGAGCGTGAGAGTGAATGAGTGAGCGTGAGAGTGAATGAGTGAGAGTGAATGAGTGAGTGGGAGAGTAAATGAGTGAGCGTGAGAGTGAATGAGTGAGCAGGAGAGTGAATGATTGAGCGTGAGAGTGAATGAGTGAGCGGGAGAGTGAATGAGTGAGAGTGAATGAGTGAGCGGGAGATTGAATGAGTGAGAGTGAATGAGTGAGCGTGAGGGTGAATGAGTGAGCGGGAGAGTGAATGAGTGAGCGTGAGAGCGAATGAGTGAGCGGGAGAGTGAATGAGTGAGAGTGTCTGTGTGTGTGAGTGAATGAGTGAGAGTGAATGGGTGAGCGTGAGAGTGAATGAGTGAGCGTGAGAGTGAATGAGTGAGCGGGAGAGTGAATGAGTGAGCGGGAGAGTGAATGAGTGAGCGGGAGAGTGAATGAGTGAGCGGGAGAGTGAATGAGTGAGCGGGAGAGTGAATGAGTGAGCGTGAGAGTAAGCGGGAGAGTAAATGATTGAGCGGGAGAGTGAATGAGTGAGCGTGAGAGTGAATGAGTGAGCGTGAGAGTGAATGAGTGAGCGTGAGAGTGAATGAGTGAGCGTGAGAGTGAATGAGTGAGCGTGAGAGTGAATGAGTGAGCGTGAGAAGGAATGAGTGAGCGTGAGAGTGAATCAGTGAGCGTGAGAGTGAATCAGTGAGCGGGAGAGTGAATGATTGAGCGTGAGAGTGAATGAGTGAGCATGAGAGTAAATGTGTGAGAGTGAATGAGTGAGCGGCAGAGTGAATGATTGAGCGGGACAGTGAATGAGTTAGCGTGAGAGTGAATGAGTGAGCGTGAGAGTGAATGAGTGAGAGTGAATGATTGAACGGGAGAGTGAATGAGTGAGCGGGAGAGTGAATGAGTGAGCGGGAGAGTGAATGAGTGAGCGGGAGAGACAGAATGAGTGAGAGTGAATGAGTGAGCGGGAGAGTAAATGAGTGAGCGGGAGAATGAATGAGTGAGCGGGAGAGCGAATGAGTGAGCGTGAGAGCGAATGAGTGAGCGTGAGAGTGAATGAGTGAGCGTGAGAGTGAATGAGTGAGCGGGAGAGTGAATTAGTGAGAGTGAGAGTGAATGAGAGAGAAAGAGAGAGAGTGTGAGTGTGTGTATATGAAAGAATACAGAGAGAGAGAGAGAGAGAGAGAGAGAGAGAGAGAGAGAGAGAGAGAGAGAGCTAAGCAGATGCATGTCATGTAACATGCATGTTATGTAACACGCGAATCCACATGTTTGTGTATTCTCATCTGTCATATTATAAGTTAAATACCATTTGATTTTATCATGTATAATCTAAACTTATGTTCATTACTGTAGTTTGAGTGAGAGAGTGAGTGAGTGTGAATGAGAGACAGAATGAGTGAGCGTGAGAGTGAATAAGAGCGTGAGAGTGAATGAGTGAGCGTGAGAGTGAATGAGTGAGCGTGAGAGTGAATGAGTGAGCGTGAGAGTGAATGAGTGAGCGGGAGAGTGAATGATTGAGCATGAGAGTGAATGAGTGAGCGGGAGAGTGAATGAGTGAGAGTGAATGAGTGAGCGGGAGAGTGAATGAGAGCATGAGAGTGAATGAGTGAGGGTGAATGAGTGAGCGGGAGAGTGAATGAGTGAGCGTGAGAGCGAATGAGTGAGCTGGAGAGTGAATGAGTGAGAGTGTCTGTGTGTGGGAGTGAATGAGTGTGAGTGAATGAGTGAGAGTGAATGAGTGAGCGTGAGAGTGAATGAGTGAGCGTGAGAGTGAATGAGTGAGCGGGAGAGTGAATGAGTGAGCAGAAGAGTGAATGAGTGAGCGGGAGAGTGAATTAGTGAGAGTGAATGAGTGAGCGGGAGAGTGAATGATTGAGCGGGAGAGTGAATGAGTGAGCGTGAGAGTGATTGAGTGAGCGTGAGAGTGAATGAGTGAGAGTGAATGAGTGAGCTTGAGAAGGAATGAGTGAGCGTGAGAGTGAATGAGTGAGCGTGAGAGTGAATCAGTGAGCGGGAGAGTGAATGATTGAGCGTGAGAGTGAATGAGTGAGCGTGAGAGTGAATGAGTGAGCGGCAGAGTGAATGAGTGAGCGGGACAGTGAATGAGTGAGCGTGAGAGTGAATGAGTGAGAGTGAATGAGTGAGCGGGAGAGTGAATGATTGAACGGGAGAGTGAATGAGTGAGCGGGAGAGTGAATGAGTGAGCGGGAGAGTGAATGAGTGAGCGGGAGAGACAGAATGAGTGAGCGTGAGAGTGAATGAGTGAGCGGGAGAGTGAATGAGTGAGCGGGAGAGTGAATGAGTGCGCGGGAGAGTGAATGAGTGAACGGGAGAGTGAATGAGTGAGCGGGAGAGTGAATGAGTGAGAGTGTGTGTGTGTGAGTGAATGAGTGAGAGTGAATGAGAGAGAGAGAGAGAGAGTGTGTGTGGTGTGTGTGTGTGTGTGAGTGAATGAGTGAGAGTGAGAGAGAGAGAGTGTGTGTGTGTGTGTGGGATGCGCTGGCATCACTACTTTTACGTCACATACTTTTTATGTACACATTTTTCTCCATGTTTAGTCTTGTTTATGTTTACAACATTCATTTCACAATGTTTATTTTTCTTCTTATGTAAATGTATAATGCTCTTGATGAACGAAAGACGAGTGATTGGAAGGGCTGAATGTAAGACGGGCCTGCGCGCCCAATTTGTGACCCTAATAAAGTTGATTTGATTTGATTTGATTTGATTTACTCTACCCTACTCTACTCTACTCTACTCTACTCTACCCTACCCTACCCTACTCTACTCTCCCCTACCATACCCTACCCTACCCTACTCTACCCTACTCTACTCTACTCTACTCTACCCTACTCTACCCTACTCTACTCTACTCTACTCTACTCTACCATACCCTACCCTACCCTACTCTACTCTACCCTACTCTACTCTACTCTACCCTACCCTACTCTACTCTACCCTACTCTACTCTACCCTACTCTACTCTACTCTACCCTACTCTACTCTACTCTACTCTACCCTACCCTACCCTACTCTACCCTACCCTACTCTACTCTACCCTACCCTACCCTACTCTACCCTACCCTACCCTACTCTACTCTACTCTACCCTACTCTACTCTACTCTACTCTACTCTACCCTACCCTACTCTACTCTACTCTACTCTTCTCTACTCTACTCTACTCTACCCTACTCTACCCTACCCTACTCTACCCTACCCTACCCTACCCTACTCTACTCTACTCTACTCTACTCTACCCTACTCTACCCTACTCTACTCTACTCTACTCTACTCTACTCTACTCTACTCTACTCTACTTCACTTTACCTTAATATGCTATTGCCTTCCATATTACATTTATAAAGACAGTTTTAAAAACATGCTAGTTAATTAAGAATGTGAAGAGTGTCCTTCATAAAAATGCAACTAACATTACCACATGCATTATTCAGACAGGGAGCATATGATACACTGAAGTATCAGATGAACCAAGGGGGTTTCAGTCTCACTGAGGTACCGGGGCAGATTCAATTAGATGGCCAGGTTGTTCAGATCAAGGGGCAGCCTTTAACCTTGCAGCAAAGCCAGGCTCTGATCAAACACCTTCAACAGGTCAACGACCAACAAAGCCATGAGGTCTGCACCAGTTTCATATTGCCTTTTGTTTTCTAGTTTTTGATATCATCATCATCATCATCATCATCAAATGCCATGTCGGCTGGCAGAGGTGTTCATGTCTCTCCACAGATCATGGTCTTTGGTTCTCTGTATCAACTCCACTGATGATATTCCTCCATGCCACCGTCTCAATCCATCCAGCATAATTTCTCTTGGTCTGCCTCTGCCTCTCTTCCCCTCGATCTTTCCAGTTGCCATGATGTTCTCCAATGCCTCTCTTCTCATCACATGACCAAAAAAAGCTGTTTGCCTCTTTCTTATTGTTGTATATAATGTTCTAGTTTCATTAGCCTCTTTCAGGCAAACGTTGTTAGTTACTTTGGCAGTCCAAGGAATTTGCAACATTCGTCTCAGGAATCACATCTCTGTTGCTTCCAATCTCTTCCTAATTTGTTCGTTTAGATTCTAAGATTCACAGCCATACAGCAAAACAAGTTCTATATAGCACTTCAGCACTCTCTTTCTTACAGTCAATGATAGTGACTTATTGCATAAGAAAGTCTTCATTTTCTTAAATGCAGCCTTGGCTTGCTGTAATCTGCTCTTAATCTCTGTTGTACATCTTCCATGTGATGGTATAATTTCCCCTAGGCATTTAAAACTATCCACTTGGTGAACAATTTTCCCTTCTATCTCTATTTCACATTTGGGTGTCACCTTTTTCTTTGATATCGCCATTGTTACTGTTTTCTTGATATTCAAGGAGAGTTCTTTCTTTGCACTCTCTGTTACTACAATGTCCAACAATTCTTGATCTTTTGCGTTATCCACCATCAATACTGTGTCATCTGCATAGTGTTTATATTATAACCTCCAAATATTATTCATGGCTTCACTTTGATCTCTCTCATTATTACTTCGCTATAGAGGGACAAGAGATCCAGTGACAAAACACATCCCTGTCGTACTCCCAGCTTTATTTATTCATAATTTCCTTCTTTATTTCCCATTTTAATTGCTGCTACTTGGTTCCTTTTTATATATATGTATATTTTTGGAGAATTGAGCTTGAGCGAAGAGATAAAAGTGCTCACTCTTAAACTTCCATTGTGATGTTGGGAGGGTATGAGATCATCCCCTATACTGGTCAGTTTGGTTTAAATGTTGACTTCTCGTTCAGAAAGCAATGGCAAACCTAAAAAAAATGTTTGCATATCCTTTACAGGACATCACTGTCAACATCAGCATCTTTCAGCTGATTGTTGATTTCATGGCAAGATTACGCTCAGTAGTTTGCCATTGCTTTCTGAGCGGCTGGCTCACATACCTCGTAAGTTACCGACGCAATTTGAACCACTGCTGATTCTCACTGTCATCATGTTACTTACGAGATTACGGAGAAAAGTCACTAACCTCTAGGCCAGGAAGCCAGCCAATGGCAAACTACTGATCATAAAATTGCCTAGAAAATTAAACTTGTGTAGGTCCACGTGACTGAATGGATAATAACGCATGTTCTTAAACATCCATTGTGCTGATGTCAAGGTTAGCGGTTCAACCCCTACACCGGACAGCTGGACTAACATGCTGACCTGTCGTCCTTAACTTGGGGATGTTAATTACAAGTACCTCTGAAGTCGAAGTGGGTTTGCCTGATAGTGAGGGACACTGTTAATAGGGAAAGCTAACCCACACGCAAAATTCAGTTCATCGCTACTATAAATGAGCAATCGTCAAAAAAAAAAATTAAACTAGTGTTGGGGTTGATTACATCTTGCAAAGGACATAAAACTCTTTATAATTTGGGGGGATATCAAAATTTTATGATCTATGAGATATATGTAGCCTTGTTTGATTGACACGGTCGTATGGTTACAAGTACAGGTGACTACAAGTTGTTTAACCATGGAGATCATGGCATTAACAAAGGCAACACCATGAATGGAGAAACAGATGTTCCCTCATGCACGTTTTCTCAGCGACTTCTTGAGTATGCTAAGGAGATGAGCTGGGCCAGAAGCCAATGACTTGAATCTCGAAGACAGTCAGGACTGGCTAATACATGTTTTATATTTGTGCCAGGGCACATGGATTTAAATTGAAACGGACAAGGCATGTAGGCATGCTGCTGTGAGAACTGAATGAGCAGTGGACTCTCTTTTTTAATTATATTTTTCCTGGACAAAAGTCTGATATTTTTTTTTAACAGACCTTGAATACTAAAATTCCAGTATCTGGCGTAACATCTTTCTTCTGTAAGTTTGAATATCATTATTGTGGAAACAAAAGATAAACATATTAAATAATGGCAGTACTGGGAAGGCTAATCCAGTCAACAAACACCAGCAGAAGTCGGATGTGTTGGCCGAAAGTGCAAATATCGCAGCCGTGCTGTACCTTGACACACATAATGCAATTACGCCTAAAACAAGAAAACAATATCTGACAAAGAAGAAGAAATTATGATGATTTAAAATGAGTCTTGTACACGTTTGCAAGAGGAAGAGAATGTAGCTTACGGATATACAGCATTGAGAGATGGACTTGAAGAAACCTCTCTGAGCCCACCATGACAATGCAGGACAGAGGTTCTTGGAGATTCATTGGGCTGACCATCAGTGTGGAGATGCCACTTGGTGATGGTTATGTTGTGTAATTCTTATTTGTTATTAAAACACAAATTAATTGTCTAATACTATGCCACATTGTCATAGTGATTCATGTGTTTGCCTACCAGGACAGTGGTCTCAGTTCAATCCCCAGCAGAAGCAGGATTATATTTTTTTTCTGACCAGTGCGGCTGATTGTTAGATTCAGTCTCATAAAAAATGTGTACCAGATAATTGTCTGGGAAGTACAGGCAGTGAAGACCTAACATTTCATACCCCAACGGCAGGAGTGGTTATGGGACTACCTTTACCTTTTGCTACATTTCAGGGAGGTCAGCCAAATGGTTTAGAGCACTGTCTCTTATGAGTGGTCTCGAGGTATGGTGTCCGCCTCGAGTGCTGGAGGTCCCGGGTTCAGGCCCCGGCAAGGACCAGGATTTATTTTTAAAAATCCACCTGGACTTCCAGTAATAAAATTTCCCCTGGTCTCTGGGTAGTGAGATCGGACGCCCGTGTGTATTGTTATGCACGTAAAAAATCCCTTGGCAGTGGGAAATCGAAAAAGAGTAGCATAACGGCACTAACCGGGCACAATTTTGAGTTAAAAATCTACCAAAAGTATTTCAGGATCCTCGCCGATGCAACGAAGTTCATGCATTGAGCTGAGTTTCTCCAGACTCAGGTTTGAGTTAGGAGGAAAAACGGAGCACTTATGGGTTAAACCGTGTGCCGTGATGTTGATCCAACGACTAAACTAAATCGACACGCAAAAATCAGTCTAGTGCACTAGAAGTAGTAGCATGTGTATAGACTATGCTTGAATTCAAAGCGAGTGAACACACACACACACACGCACGCACGCACGCATGCACACCTGCCCGCCCGCCCACACACACACACACACGCATGCCCGCCCGCCCACACACACACACAACAACAACAACTGCATTTCAGGTTGATTAATATTACTTAAGCAAAGAAGTTTTCAAATGTCTTTGTCAAGGGAAACAGTCTCCATGTTAATGTTGCCAGTTTGTAAGTAGATATCTGTATGGCTGTGTGGTTAACACACACATACACTTAATGTGGGTGTCTAGAGTTTAATCTCCAGGAGGTGCCACTGGCTTTGCTCCAATGACATCATGTATAATTGTTGTCAGTGTGTACAGAATAGGTTGTTTGTTACATTCAATCTGTTTACAGGTAAACACACAGTTTGTGTTGTTTTTATGAAATTGGTTGGGTTCTTTGTTAATGGTTTTAATAAATTAATACTTTATTTGCTTGACATTTTTTAAAGAAAGAAAGACACAGGCAGACATGCAGACAGACAGACGGGCGGATGGATGGACAGACAGACAGACATAAAAGGTGTCTAGTATAAATAAAACTTCCGGTAATTATACCCTATGGGTATATGAGGACAGACTAAGACAGACAGACAGACAGAAAGAAAGAAAGAAAGAAAGGTTATGAGTTGAACTTTATTTAGCAGCAGTTCTGGCTGCTACATGACAACAAGAATACATAGTGCCCAAATGTTGCCTTCTTTCAGCTGGATAGACTGAAAATAGATCTGAAAGATGTCCTCTATTCTCATAAGTGGACACCAGATGCGTTTTTAATGGCCAAAGCTTATGTTGCTGAGGACAGCATCAAGGAAGAAGAGAAAAGACGAAGTTTGCCCAGAATAGCTCTGAAAACTACAACAAGGAAATTGTGAGTTCAGACATCTTTCTGTGTGTTAACTCGGAAATGTCATGAGGGTTTTTCCATGTTTGGTTGAAGATTTGTTCTGTCTCTCTTTGAGTTGTAATAAACTGTAACAGTTTACTTGTCAGTTCATCATTTCATCACATCATTTCATCATATCATCACATTATTTCATCTCATCACATCATTTAATCTCATCTTGTTCCCCTTATTTATATTTTGCGGTGTCGAGGTGAAGCATAAACAGCAGGAAAGTGCCCGTTTATGGGCTTCATATATCAAGATTTCCATGGACTCTGTTATTCCCTCTGTGAAATGTTCAAATGGTCAGCTTCTTCTTCTGGTTCCATTTGTTCTGTACATCATTGCTTGTTGTGGTATACTGTCAGTCAGTAGCCAAGTTATGTGGCTGGCCGAACCATTTCACTTGCTGTTTTCTAATGCAATCTAGTGCTGCTATTACCTCCGCTTTAGTCCTAATTTCTTCATTTCTCTTTCTTCTTGATACACTGAGTATTCTTCTCAGGAATCTCATTTCCATTTACTTTTTCTTTTCTATTTTTCTGTCATTGTCCAGGTTTGACATAGGCATCATATAGTTGTAGAAAGATTGTGTTATAGAGTGCATTTTTAGTATCTATTGATACTTGTCTGTTCTTTACTATTGGTGGCATTTGTCCAATGAGTTGATTTGCCTTATTGCATCTATTCTCAATCTCAACTTCTGATTTGCCATTCAATATTTCATTAAGGGTTGGTTATTTTCAAGTTTTCTTTCTACACTATAATGATGTTGTAAATAGTTATAACAGGAATAGTTAAATATTCCATTCCATTCCATTGGCACGTTGCCGTCTTAACAGACGATAGTTTGTGCTTTAAAAAGGCGTAATAACTTTTACCTATGACGGTAGCGAATGTGACTGATAAGGCCAATTCGCGCTGTAAATGTTCGTTCACAGTGGGTGCATGTGAACACGTAGTCATTTCCACCATCATGCACCATCTTACGTCTCACACGCTCGGTGTGTGACTTATCTGCAATAATTTTCTCCTTTGTCTTTATTCCATTTCTGATCTTTGCCCTCCATATAATACGTTCAGCTGCGACTTGCTCCCACTGTGCGTTATCAATGCCTGTATCAATCATGTCCCGCTTACACACATCTTTGTATCGTAGTAGAGGCCGACCCTGAGATCTCTTACCCATCTGTAATTCACCAAAAAAGATATCCTTTGGTATTCTACCATCATTCATCCTCCTTAGATGTCCTATCCATCTAAGTCTACGAAGACTGAGCATGGAATAAACTGTCACACAACCTGATCTTTCCAATACTTCAGTATTTGTGATTTTGTCTTTTTCTTAACCTGTTCATTGTTGTTGCTGCCTTACCAATCCGGATGTTGATTTCCTGATCTAGGGATAATTTGCTATTTACCACTGATCCTAGATATGTAAAATGGTCTACCATCTCTAGTTCGGCATCGTCAATAAAGATTGATGGTACCCCAGGTGCACCTTGTGACATAATCTGTGTCTTCTTTTTGCTAATTCATCATCATCATCAAGTGCCGTGCCGGCTGGCGTAGGCGTTCATGGCTCTCCATAGATCTTGGTCTTTGGTTTTCTGGATCAACTCTGCTGCTGATATTCCTCCATGCCACCGTCTCAATCCATCCAGCATCACTTCTCTTGGTCTACCTCTGCCTCTCTTCCCCTCGATCTTTCCAGTTGTTACGATGTTCTCCAATGCCTCTCTTCTCATCACATGACCGAGGAAAGCTGTTTGCCTCTGTCTTATTGTTGTATATAATGTTCTAGTTTCGTTAGCCTGTTTCAGGCAGTCGTCGTTAGTTACTCTGGCAGTCCAAGGAATTCGCAACATTCGTCTCAGGAACCACATCTCTGTTGCTTCTAATTTCTTCTTAATTTGTTCATTTACATTCCAAGATTCACTGCCATACAGCAAAACTGGTTCTACATAGCATTTCAGCACTCTCTTTCTTACATTCAGTGATAGTGACTTATTGCATAAGATACTCTTCATTTTCTGAAATGCGGCTTTTGCCTGCCCTATTCTGCTCCTAATCTCTGTTGTACATCTTCCATCTGATGTTATAAATGCCCCTAGGTATCTAAAATTATCAACTTGGTTAAGGATTTTCCCTTCTATTTCTATGTCACATTTTGCTAATTGTTAAACCAAATTCAGAACACGCATTGGAGAATGCAGATAGTAGACATTGCAATTCTTCCTCAGAGTGGGTCGTAACTGCAGCATCATCTGCAAAAAGCAACTCTCTGATCAGTATCCTCCTAATTTTGGTCTTGGCCTTCAATCTCTGAGCATTGTAGAGGCCGCCATCTGAGTATGAGTGAATGTATATACCACCATCCTGATCACGAATGGTATATTTCAGTAGAAGTGAAAAGTATATTCCAAAGAGGGTGGGAGCTAGTACACAACCTTGCTTAACTCCACTCTTGATTTCAAACTCTTCAGAAGTTGCACCATCAAACTTGATTATACCCTTCATGCCTGTGTGGAACGATTCCACAATGGACAGAAGAGTTGGTGGGCAGCCAATCTTCTTTAGTGCCTTGAATAGACCCTCATGACTGACCAAATCAAATGCCTTTGAGTTAAATATTATAACCATGAAAAAACAACTTTGGTAAAAGTTACCACCCACTCAAACTTAGCTCCCTTCATGAACTCTTGGAAGTACCAACCCCAGATACTCACCTTTCATCATATAAAAATATGAGGATAATGGTAATCCCATAGAAGATACTTCCATAGAGTTGTCATATGCTAAAGCTTCATATATACTAAGTCATGATACGAGGTAAGGTAACAAGCTTCCTTCCTTTCTGTGGTCTATTCTGTGAGAAATCTGTGGTACACATTTCATGTGAACTTGGCCTGCCATAAGGCTGCATGTGACCAGCCTCAGTTTGGCTTGACCTTTGTGACCCCTACTAAGGTGTAACACATTCTGAACACAGCTGCTCTCCAGTAACAGTGAAATCAAAAGCCATTTTACACACCTTCAGGTGCGTTAAGTATATGTTGCTAGACACATATTTTTTAGACCAGTGGGCTCTTGGCAGAATCGTTTGGAGACTGCGCTGGTCATATCATGAACTCAGTAAGATGAGAGTTTGATGCCTATGCTCATCATCTGCTCAGAGAGGGGACAGCTGGATACCAATTCCTACATACATTCACTCTTACAGAATATAATGGTCCTAACACTTCACAGGTTCATAACAGATTCTTGCTTTGGGACTTGTTATTTTTTTTATCGGCACACGGTGGGTGATATGGTCTGCATCAAGATGGCCGCCTTTCTTGCCCAAGACATTTCCTGGCACCCATTTTAGGTTGGGTCAGCCTGGAAGCTTTTTTTAAAATCCACTTCGATGAGGATTTGAACTCAGCGAGCCAGCAGGTGAGCATCTAGATGCTAAGCTACTGCACCTTACATTGCACTCCAAGCTTGAGGTAATTTGTTACGCCCAAGATAAATAAGATATGAGGGGAATCACCTTTGAGAGACTTAACATCAATAATATTAGATGTGCGGATGATAAAATATTGATTGCAGACAATGAGCACAATCTGCAACATTTAGTAGATGCAGTTGCTGCACACAGTGAACAACTAGGGTTAGAATTAAATTGTAAGAAGACACTAGTTACGGTCGTCACTAGGAAGAAAGAAATACCACAATGTAATATGTAATATACGAGTAAATGGGAATATTCTTTAACCAGTGAATCTGTACAATTATCTCGGAACAGTCATAACATCTGATGGAAGATGCCTTGAAGAAATTAGAACAAGAATCGCCATGGCAAAGGTAGCCTTTTGCAAGATGGAAAACACTCTGACCAATAAACAGATGTCATTTGCAACAAGTAAAAGTGTTGAAATGATACACAGAACCCTTACTTTTGTATGAATGTGAAGCGTGGACAATGAGCTGACAAGCTGAAAAAACATCTGATGGCTGTGGAAATGTGGTTTCTTAGGAGAATGCAAAGAATCCATGGACAGACAAAAAAAAACCAATGACCAAATCCTACATGAAACACATGAAAACCATAAAATGATTAGAGAAATTAGATGTAAACAGTCACAATTGTTTAGGCATGTTATGAGAAGACATAAATTTGAGAACTTGGTGACAACTGGCAAGATTGAGGGGAAAAGAACAAAGGGAAGGCAGAGAAGTAAATACCTGAGGATGGCTTGGCCATGTGGTATGGTCGAGACAAGACCACAGAGCTGATCCACTACTCTGATGATTGTGTGAGATGGCGAAACATGACCCCCTGTGCTTATTGGCACTGCACATGATGATGATGAAGATAAAACGTGTACCTGGCTATATACTTATAGAATAGCACTGCACTGAGGAATGTTAGTAAGTAGCCATGGTGATAATGTGTTGAGAGAGACCAGAATCAGGGCAGTTTTTCCGCTCTGCATCTTTGAAGAGCTTCTCGGTGGAGACACAAATCAAATTGCACTGCTTGTACTTCCTGTGGCACAACTCTGTGAGCTGTGAAATTCATGTGGCATTCTTTTACATCTGTCCGCTTTTGTTTGTACTGTGAACTGTATGTTCGGAAAAATGGCTACCGGCTGTTGCTGAATTGACTGATTTACCTTTTCTGTTCACGCATGCATTTTTCAGGAGACTCTTGGAGGTACGGAGTTCGTGCTTAATGCGACGCTTTCGGCGGGTCACCCTGCAGAAAGAGACCGGATCAATGAAGTCTTTCTGGTGACTGCCGATTCCATCGACGATGAACTGTAATTTTCGTGGATGACTTTTGTGTTGGCATTCTGGCGGCGGCATTATGCACAATGTACCTGTGCAGACCGTTGGATTGCCGAGACTCCTGTCTGTTCCACTTTTCACATTGAACAGTGAGGAGCATTTTGTGTGATATTCACTGGCACAGGAATGGAGCATAATGGGGACGACCCATTGCCGTGAAGTTAGAACCTCGACTAACTAACTAACTAACTAACTTCCTGTTCCAGTCTGATCTCTGTAGGATCATTGTGAAGAAGCATCACACAAAAACAAAATCTTTAAGGTAGAAACTGAGTTTATATTGTATCTCAAAAAGTTTCAGAAAATCAGAAATGCTGCAGATAATATCTAGAGGCTTTCTGTACTGCCTTGTTGTGCTATAGCCTCTTAACAGATTCAATCCATCTATCATGTGCCATGCCGGTAAGATGGGGGGTCATGTTCTGCCATCTCACTCGATCACCAGAGTCATGGATCAGCTCCATATTCCTGTCTCGACCATGCCATGTGGCCAATCCATCCAGGTATTTACTTCTCGGTCTTCCCCTTGGTCTCTTCCTTTCGATCTTGCCAGTTGTCACCAAGTTCTCCAAGTCACTTCTTCTCATAACATGCCCAAAAAATTTTGACTGTCTACGTCTAATGACTCTAATCAGTTTACGATCTTCATTTGTCTCTTGAAGGACTTGCTCATTGGTCTTTCTGTCCATCCATGGTATTCTTTGCATTTTCCTCAGAAACCACATTTCCACAGCGATCAGCTGTTTTTCAGCTTGACTGCTTATTGTCCACGCTTCACATCCATACAAAAGCACAGGTTCTATGTAGCACCTCAACACTCTTTTTCTCGTTTCAATTGATATCTTTTTATTGGTCAGTATGTTTTTCATCTTGCAAAAGGCTACCTTCGCAATGGCAATTCTTGTTCTAATCTCTTCAAGGCGTCTCCCATCAGATGTTATGACTGTGCCGAGATAACAGTATCGATTCACTTGTTTAAGAATATGCCCATCTACTCGTATATCACATTGTGGTGTTTCCTTCTTCCCAGTGACGACCATAATCTGTGTCTTCTTAATATTCAGTTCTAACCCTAGCTGTCCACTATGTGCAACAACCACATCTACTAAATGTTGCAGGTCCTGTTCATTGTCTGCAATCGAGACTGTATCATCTGTATATCTAATGTTATTGATGTATCTTCCCCCAATGTTGATTCCTTCCACAGATTCAATGCCAAACCAAAAAAAGTAGGTTTGGACCAAACAAACAAGGATGGCCAAAAATGGGAAGTACACAGTTATGAGTTGCAAGTTGTTAATATGGCAGCAGATGTGTTGTATTATATATCATATTAAAGGAAGTTTAGAGAAAGCTACCTACTATATATAAGCCCATGGCAGATATAGAAAGCTGATTAAGATGATTAATCACTCCTTGGCACTTTATCGGTTAATATCTTTCCTTATCCTGCAATTCAATATTGTTAAAATTTTAAATAACATTTGTTTCCAGGCCTGAAATTGCCTATATTCAAGACAGCACCAGCCTTCCTCCACTGCGACACACAGTAGGCAACAAGGCTATCGAGAGAAGGAAGCGAACGCAGTTCTTGCAGCGGACCAAACTGAGACCTGGCGCACTTCTGCCTTGATGTCTACTGCTGATAATATGTTTATGCTGACTCTTTCAAAGCAAACTTAATAAGATACTAGATGTTTTAACTTATTAATTGTATAAAGAGTAAAACTATTCTTGCTCACACTGTATGTTTTTACTGATGTTATTAAACCTTAATTAATTTTACTGATGTGATTAGAAAACTTCTAAATCATACATTTTTGGGCATTTAAATATATTTTGCTATTTATGAATTCTAAAGAAATACATTTTTGTGATATAATTATAAATTTACACTTTTCAGGTTGATTCTAATTGCTTTCCAGTGATAAAACTTATAGAATTTATTCAATGTAATTGTTTCTTTTACAATGACCAATGACTTCTAGCCATCCTGAAACCTAAACATTGAATTAAATAAAACAGAAGTTCTCTTATTCTTTCATTTATGTTTCTTTTTGTATATTAAGTTTCACATCTATGTTGTCTCCTGTGATCTTTAGCAAAATGTTAACAAGCCATGCAATTCAAATGTTTAACTAACATGCCATATAGTAACTATAATCAGTTTACAAAAGGTGTGACTGTTTTATTATCTGTTTTAACTCCTCACTAGCAATGCCCTCAGCCAGCACACCTCATGTTCTCCCATCCTTTGTCACATATTTATGACCTGTCTCATCATCATCATCTCATCTTGTTCCTCTTTTACCTTGCGGTGTCGAGGTGAAACATAAACAGCTGGAGAGTGTCCGTTTATGATCTTCATATATCGAGATTCCCGTGACCTCTGTTATTCCCCCTGTCCATCGTTTACATGGTCTGCCTCTTCCTCTGGTTCCGTTTGGTCTGTACATCATTGCTTGTAACTTCCAGAAACAAAACTTGCTTACACTCAAGAAATAAATGACCGTAGACCAAGAAGACGGTGGAGAGATGATATACATACAGATCTACAAGCACTTGGAATCAACGACTGGCAAGAGAAGGTCCACCAGAGAGACTAATGGAGACGGCTTGTATCTGCAGCAAAGAACCTCAATGGCTCGGAATGCTGAAGAAGAATAAGAAGATTATCAAGTCTATTTTCTACATGCTCTTACTTTGCCTATATTTCTACTGCCTTTACGATTCTGGAATGAGAATTATTGTATTGTAAAGATATTATTTCAGTCAATCAGGTGCTATCTCACAATGAAGTTTGGCTATATTAGATCACTCACTCTCTCTATTGTTGTATTATTTCCATTGCTGTTTTCAGGATTTTATATGGAGATGTCCTAATCTCTTCCATGGTGGCAAGCCAGATTCCCTATCATGTCCTGAACACGCCTCATGTGTTGCTCACTCTCTTCTATTTCACTTCACAAGCCGTTGATCTGTAGAGATTTGTCAATAGTCTTCATCATCTGTCTTGAGGTATTAGAGATGGACATTCCCCGTTACATAGCAGGGTATTACTCTTAACTCCCCTCATGTAGTTTAGCCAATCAGCCAAGACTGTTGCCCATGTTGTGCCCGTACACAAGCAGTATTCATGGAGTCATACATGAGGTAGCTAAAGCGGTGGAAACCAAATAAAGCTATTATTTGGTATCCTCAAAAGATACTACATCCAGGAACAACAGCTTTTTTGTAACTTTTTGTTTCAAATGAATGGGTTTGATAAATATAAACTCACAAACAATTGATAATCCACATCATTTTTAGCTTGTCTTTAATCTTTTGCAACAAGTTTTTTTCTTGCTCAGGGCATTTTAATCTGTGTCCGTGATCATGTTGGTTGATCCTACCTTGTCTACTAGGACCATGCCTTCCTTTACTGTTCTGTCTTAACCACCGTGATGTTTGATGTAGTTAGTGTATCTTAGTTTCTGTGTCCATGATCATGTTGGTTGATCCTACCTTGTCTACTAGGACCATGCCTTCCTTTACTGTTCTGTCTTAACCACCGTGATGTTTGATGTAGTTAGTGTATCTTAGTTTCTAAGGCATTATATTGTTTATGAGCCAGTTTGTTTTGTTTTTTTTTTGGGGGGGGGGGGGGGGGGGCTTTCAGATCTTGTAGAATGTCATTTTTTTTTATTGTTTTGATCCACAATATTCTAAAACATTTTTGGTGACATTTAAGTTCAACAACCTTGATTTTCTTCTTGGGTGTATGTCAAATGGTCCACTATTCACACCTGTATATTGCCATACATCATTAAATGTAAGAAATAGAGTGCTGAAATGCTGTAAAAAACCTGTTTTGCTGTATGGCAGTGAATCTTGGAATGTAAATGAATAAATTAGGAAGAACTTGGAAGCAACAGAGTTGTGGTTCCTGAGATGAATGTTGTAAATTCCTTGGACTGCCAGAGTAACTAACAATGATTGCCTGAAAGAGGCTAATGAAACTAGAACACTATATACAACAATAAGAAAGAGACAAACAGCTTTTTTTGGTCATGCGATGAGAAGAGAGGCATTGGAGAACATTGTGACAACTGGAAAGATCAAGGGGAAGAGAGGCAGAGGCAGACCAAGAGGAATGATACTGGATGGATTGAGATGGTAGCATGGAGGAATAACATAAACAGAGTTGATCCAGAACACCAAAGACCGAGATCTGTGGAGAGCCATGATCGCCTACGCCAGCTGACAGGGCACTTCATGATATTGCCATAAGAAAGATGTATGTTCCCAAAATGTTTCATCATCATCATATGCCATTCCGATAATTGTAGGCGGTCATGTCTCGCCTTTTCACTCATTCATCAGTCATCAATCAGCTCTGTGTTCTTGTTTCGATCATGCCACATGGCCAAGCCATCCAGGTATTTACTTCTCTATCTTCCCTTTGTTCTCTTCCCCTCGATCTTGCCAGTTGTCACCAAGTTCTCCAGTTTATTTCTTCTCATAACGTGACCACACAATTGTGACTGTCTACGTCTAATTACTATAATCAGTTTACAATTTTCATTTGTTTCTTGTAAGACTTGATCATTGGTTTTTCTGTTTGTCCATGGTATTCTTTGCATTTTCCTTGGAAACATTTCCACAGCCATCAGATGTTTTCAGCCTGTTTGCTCATCGTTCACGTTATACATCCATACAAAAGCACAGGTTCTGTGTAACACCCCAACATTCTTTTTCTCATTGCAATTGACATCTTTTTATTGATCACAATGTTTTCCATCTTGCAAAAGGCTACCTTCACCATGGCAATTCTTGTTCTAATCTCTTCACCTGGTATCAACTGTAGATTATTGTCTAGTGTTGTGCCATAGTCTGTTCATGCTATCTACTCTCTGTTTTAGTATGACCAGGAACAATCCCTAATGGTGTCAATTATGATGCCCAGGTATTCAAATCTTATGACATTTTAAATTGTCTCATTGCTGATTGTAATGTTTTGTTGACGCATTGTTTTGTTTGTAAACAATTGTTTTGTTTGTAAACATTATCTTTGTTTTTGTTTAATATTTATTTTTAAAAGTGTTGATCTTCACAGTTTAATACAGCAGATAGAATTAACTGCTCAAATCCCTTCGCACTGCTGGGTAGGATAATTGTATTGGCATGTCAGTTCTGGATGCAGATTGTAATCTATTATGAATGGATGAAAATTGTCATGGCCTGCATAATCTTTGACATTTCTCATTACTTTTTCTGAATTGATGTTGAATAGGTATGGGAAGAAAATACATGCCTGATTTACTTCCTTTTGCAGCTGAAATGTTAAGTGTTTCACCAGCTACTCTGACAGTTGCTTGTTGTCTGTGATTCAATATGTCATGTGATTCAATATGTCAATTAAGTGAAACACATGTTCTGGAACCCTATGATGTTCTACAAATTGCTGTGATTGAATATAGTCAAAGACCTTTCTGTGGTTTATGAAACAAATATGAACATCTACATTGTACTCTCTGCATTTCTCAAAGATGGTTCTCATGTTGAAGATATGATCCTTGTTACCGCTGATCTATCTGAAAAGTGCATGTATTCCTACAGTTAATGTTTTGTCTTCCTTTCAAATGACTCGGCCAAATTACTCTGCAAACAAACCACAGATTTGCATGCAGTTGGTATTCCCCTGAAAACTATCCTAGAACAAACCCCATAGGTCAGCACAAAATGCTGTTCGAAATGGAGGATGATTGTGTACATAGAATATGCAAATAATACTAGTGTCACGGTCAGAATACCAACAGGAAAGAAGTGCCATAACAATGATGCAGAAATCTAGGCAACCAAGATAGCAGCAGAGAATATAAATCATGGTAAACAACTTGTGGTGCTATTGACAGATGCAAAATCAGTACTTGAGGTTCTCCGGTCTCGGAAATTGCCAGTACAACATACACTACTATCTGAACAAGGCAACCATAATAAAGTCACCATACAGTGGATATCATCCCACTATGGAGTACCCGGAAACGAGAGAGCTGATAAATTAGCTATGGAAGGAGCAACAGAAAAACAACCCAATGTGCAAAAGAAAAGAATGCTAAACTCAACCAGAAAGTCACCAACACTAGGTCGAGACGTTTACCACTTTATGGACAGATCAAAACAAATCATTATCCTGTGCCTCAGAACAGGAAACAATAAATTACACATGTATACAAAACTCAGTATTGGCAAATCAGCCTTTTGTACATGTGTATTGGCACAGACAGACACACACCCCAAGACTGTCCACAATACGACATATCTAGGCAAATCTTCTGACCTAGAGAAACAACAGTAGAGGATAAACTCTATGGACCACTGAGTGAACTAACAAAGACAGTTAAATTCATGCAAGAGAGAACATTGAAGTTATAGACAAATTTGAAGCAAATGAAAGAGGATTTCATTTCTATCCTCTTTATGATGATCCACAAGAGGATTTTGCTGGCATGACTTATTAGAGTGATAGTACAATAGTTAATGCACAGATTTAAATATACTTTATTTGGGAAGGGTTAGCTCCAGCCTCATAAAGTTGGTGCCCCAGGTTTTGGAGAGTGCAGGTTGCCAACATCTGACCATGTTACCCCACGTTTGGTGACCTAAAAAAATGAGCCTAGCACCACATCCTTAATATTTAAATGAGTCTACTTCAGTTGTTAACTTGAACATTTTCATTGTTTCCAGGTTATAAAGTTTTGACCCACTTTACTTTAAATGCTAAGATAATGCTACAGGCACGGCCAGAGTACCAACAGGAAAGTACTGTCAAACTTTGATGCAGAAAATCAAGATAGCAAAAGAGAAATTACATGCATTTGCGTAATCTACATGGAAATTAAATGTGGTTGCTCTGTGGCTAAGGGCTTGCGAACGCGGTTTGTGAGCCCGTATACCCGGATTTGAAACACAGTGGTGCTGGTTTTTTTTAAAAAGGTATAGGAGCCGGTCGTTCAGAAAGCAATGGCAAACTACTGAACGTAAAATTTGCCCAGGAATCACGAACAGCGAAAATGCTGGGGTTGACTGCTATGTTCTGAGAAGAACATGCAACTTAATTTTTTTTTTTTTTGGTGTAATCTATTGTGTCCTATTCTGAGGTGCAGAATAATGATTTGTTTTGGTTAATTCATAAGTGGTAATCATCTTAAGCTGGTGTTAGTGGCTTTCTGATTGATATGATCATTCATTTCTTTTGTGGTGTATAACAGAAACATCATACTGTTCTTCTGTTTGCTCTTTCCTTAGTTTGTATCCCCACATTCCTCTTATCTCTTTTATTTGTGCTTAGAATTCATTAATTCAAAGCAATCAAGGCATTTATAATTTGTCAAATATTTCCAGGGTCCTTCACTAGATTATCTTTTTGTAATCATGTAATCAGAAACAGTCTGCTTTGTTGTGTCTCTGTGGAACTATGCCCAACTTTTTAATTGAAACTACTGTGAAGTAATAACTATAGGTATAAGAAAACCAATGAGCAAGTCCCACAAGAAGCAAATGAAAACCGTAAACTGATTAGTGAAATTTGACGTAGACAGTAAATGTTTTTAGGCACGTTATGAGAAGAAATAAACTAGAAAACTTGGTAACATCTGGTAAGATTGAGGGGAAAAGAACAAGGGAAAGGCAAAGAACTAAATATCTGGATGGCTTGGCCACATGGCATGGTTGAGACAAGAACACGGAGCTGATCCAAACTCTGGTGATCGTGAGAGATGGCGAAACATGACCGCCCATGTTTATCAGCATGACGCATAAAGATGATGATCAAATAAAAGATTAACTTCAAAAACATATGACATAACATAAAACATTTCATTTGCTATAGTGTCTCATCTGGAACTGAACAAGTCTTGCTAAAATGTATATGTAAGTTCTATCATTCTACAAGTCATTAAATTTTTCATTTACGTTTTCAGTATCATAATTTTTGTCACATAGAAGAGATTAATTCCAAGATAAAACACTTAATTCTGAAACGATGGACTCATTATGCCAAAAGAGGCTTTTAATGTGAACCTGTTAGATGCTGTGTGCTAGTTTTCAACCAACCACCTTGTCTTTTACACAACTACATTTGTGCTTCAAAATATGGCATGACAGCTTGAGTACAGCATGAGTACACTCCTAATAGCTCATATTTATTTGTCACTTTGAATCTAGTCTTTGAAAATAATGTATGTATTGCTTCTCCTCATATTATAAATGTATTAACAGAATAATAATAACTGTATATAACGAATTACCTTTTATATTTTGATTTATTTTCTGATATGTAGAATAGTTCATTTACATTGCTAGTATTTCATCTAGTCATTTGCATTTGTATCTTGTTTGTGATAACTTGATGGCTGTTTGTACTAGGAAGGCTGCTCATTATCTTTTTTTTTCTACATAAATAAACAAGATGTGTTTTTGTGTTTTCTGACATAAATAATTACAATTTCTTTGAACAAAGAAGACACAAACAACAGACTGCACAATTTCTTGCCTGGCATATTTTGCTGTATCTCGTCAGGTGCCTGCTATAGAGTTAACCATGATATGAAGTGAAAGGATATAACTAAAGCTAGGTTTACCTACATAAAAACTTGAGAGACTACTAATACTATTTACGTCCAACATTAAAATAAATGTCCTCAACAGTTAGTTAGTCGCAGTTCCAACTTCATGGCAAAGGGTCGCCCCATCATGCTCCATTCCTGTGCCAGTGAATATCACACAAAATGCTCTTCACTTCCCCATGTGAAAAGTGGAACAGACAGGAGTCTCGACAAACCAACAGGTGGTGTATGTATACTATGCATAATGCCACTGCCAGAATGCCAACACAAAAGTCCGCAAATAAACAATACAATTCATCGTTGATGGAAGCGGCAGTCACTAGAAAATCAGCAGCCATACATTACTGCATAAGGCAACTAAGTTAGTTCAGCGACTAACCAGCCAGCCGCCGTTTTTCTGAATGTGCAGTTCACATTACAAACAACTGCGGACAGATGTAGAAGCATTCCACACAAAATTCACAGCTCACAGTGTCACTCCACGCACTCAACTCAGTAGCAGGACGAAGGAACCATGCACTGTTAGACCAGCATGAGGAAAATGAGTAAGCAAATCGTAGCCACAAGCATAAACATTCCAGAGGCCTAAGCAGCTCAACCGACTATCCTCCATGTTGGGAACCGGAAGTCCTCTCCTTCCACCAAATTGACGGAGTTGCCATGAGGAGTCCTCTAGGTTTCTTTTTAGCGGACATCTTTATGACACACTTAGAGGAAAAAGATTGTGCAAAATGTTGTTTGTATCTTCTTTGTTCACAGTTATAACAGGAAAACATTGTTTTGAATAAAATGTTCTTTGTCACTGACATTAACTGTGAAAGCCGTGATTGGTGATTGAACTGTTCTGTTGCCAGTAGTGTCTAGATTTTCAACAGTGTAATTATTCATCCTTTTTTATGTCTCCCTGGCCTAGGGGTTAAACGACTTTCTCCATAATCCCATTTATCCACGTAAGGTAACGCAGCGCGAGAGAATTGGAAATGGTTCTTGCCGCGTTGGTAACTTATGAAATAAGTGAAAGAAAGCAATGGCAAACTACTGAGCGTAATCTTGCCAAGAAATCAATGACAACTGTAAAATGCTGGTGTTGACAGCGATGTCCTGTAAAAGATATGCAAAAAATAAAAAACACTCTTAAATTATGGAAAGCCAATGTTTGGGGCAAAATTTTCCAAGTGTTTATGATGGGAGGCCAGTAATTGTGGCCACAAATGTTCTCTTTTTGTTTTGGTTTGTTCTGGTTATAATTTTTAAATAATCCCTTTGTAACTGTAGAATCGGGACATAATTATTTTTTTTAGATGGAAGTAACTGACACTAGATATTTAACAGCTTTCAAAAACATAAAAACAGAGAAAATTTCTACACTAAATGTGGAAAAACCTTCACATTCTTTAAGAGTTAAGCATCAGTTGCTACTATGATAGAGATTCAATGCAGCTGTTGGCAATTCATTTGAATAGGCTGCCATCATTTGCTGATCCAGGGCCTGTGAAACATTTGAAAGGAGAGTGAACTTAGGACTACCATGTTTTTTGGGATTTTTTCATTTGCTCGCTTTGAACTGTAGCACAGTTTATGCAGGACTGATTTTTGCATGTGGGCTAGCTTTCCCTATTATCAGTGTCCCTCGCCATCAGGCGAGGTACTTGTAATTTACGTCTCCAAGTCAACAACGAGAAGTACATTTTAGTCCAACTGACCGATGTAGAGGCTGAACTCACTACTTCACCCCACCAGAAGTTTCAGAAGAACTTTCACTCTTATCCATTTAGCCATGCTGGCCTCCACTGCCATGTTTATAGATATCGGTCTCGCAGTCGCAGAGGAGGAAACTCTGAGTTTAAATCAAAAGAAAGTTGAAAGACACATCATGATAAAATTAAAGGTAGACTGCATCAGACAGCATCTAGCTTGCTAGAGAAGGATCAATAAATGACAAATAAAAGAAGACACATTTTCTTACACCAAGAATAAGCCTGATAAGTATACATAACAGCATGACAAAACAAATGGCTTAATTAATGTGTATTGTTAGGAGTATTAGGGACAGAAAATTTAGAACTATTGCAGTAACTGAAAGCAGCCAGCATGTTTGAAGATACTATATTTTTGGGACATTTAAAACAATGGATTCTTTTAGTGACTTTAACATTTTTGATTAGTTTCTACTTTTTTTTTTTGCGCTCGCTCGCTTTGAACTCAAGCATAGTCCATACACACTACTTCCAGTAGTGATGGACTTAATTTTGTGTGTGGATTAGCTTTCCTATTAACAGTGTCCCTCGCCATCAGGCGAACCCACTCTGATGCCAGAGGTACTTGTAATTAAGATGCCCAAATCAAGGACGATAGGTCAACATTTTAGTCCGGTGTAAGAGTTGAACCCGCTACCTCGGCATCAGCACACCGGATGTTTATGAACACACATTCTTATCCATTCGGCAGTGCTGACCTATGTTTCTACCTTTTGATAGATGATGTTACTATTACGTCACTCAATGAATAATTATTTAAATCTGAACAAAATTACATTTTGAGCTGCGAAAATGTACACCATCCGATATTTTTATTTTTATTTAGATGCTTTTTATCATTTGTATTGGGGTAGCCATGTTGGTGTCGTAGTTGGTCATCTCACCTACTAACACAATGGTCCTAGGGTCAATCCCCAGCATTTACAGAACTGGCTTTCCTTTGTGACTTGTATGACTCAGAATCAACCCAGTCTTGTAGAACTGATACTTGAACATTTTTTTACTCAGAATCTTCTAGCTAGGAAAGGCAACAAAAAAGTTTGATAGTCATTCCACCTTATTATCATTTGACCTAGTATATGTGAAGGTCTCAACTTCTCACCCTACAGCATTGTGTGGCATGGAATAACTCTTTTATTTCTTGTGTATAAAACAATGGGACGCGGTGGCTGAGAGATCACAGTGACTGCCTCACGCTCAGGATGTACTGTTTTCGATTTGACCTTGGGACATAGTCAGCTCTGTGGCAAAGGGCTACGAAAATTTGTAATCCCCCATACCGTGTTTGAAACACACCTGCATTTGAATTGGCAGCAAGCCGACTTGCATTGGTTTCTCTACAATGGTATGAATGTTGGTCGTTCAGAAAGCAATGGCACGCTATTGAATCACAAACAGCCAAATAATTATGGAGTTGGCTACGACGTCCTGTAAAGGATATGTAACTAAAAAATTTTTTAACATAGGACTGGGCATTTTTTCAAGAACCATCTAATGGTATCGCAGTTCCTTGATCTCGTGGGTAGTAGGATCAGATACCGAGCCATCTCAGATTAGGGCGAAAAACAGGAGGTCCTGTGCGCAAGTTGTGCATGATAAAATCCCATGGCATTTGAAAATTACAAAAAGTAGACTATCAGGCCACTTCCCTGGCAAAATTGTTAGGAAATAACACCTACCCATGGGTAGATAAAGCCTGTTACTTTAGATGGATTCTCTCTAGAGGAAGCAAATTTTACACAAATGCAGACCTTACGCAAAGTCAGGCACACTGACCTTTTAGGTGTATAACTAGCTGTAATGCACTCTCCTCAAAAGAGAAACAAAAAAGAAGAAAATAAAATAAAACACACCATAAAACATTATTGCTTCTTTTAGGCTTGTATTCTCCTGACCATGTTGAGTTGAGTTGAGCTAAGAACCGACATCACTGCACTCAGGACATTCCCTTATGTGCTCTGCCCCCTCGTTCAACAGCTAGTGAAGAGTGATAATACTAATCATTCCCACTGCTATCTGATTGAAAGTTCTGGTCTTCCCTCTCAGTTTGGAGATTCTTCCAGAACCCCTGCCTATCCCCCGCAATATCATTCTTTCCATACAGATTCTCAATCTGTTCCCCCACCTTCTCTACCTGGTCCCACAGGTGCACGACCACCTCTCCCTTGTCCATAGGTAATCTACCACCAAGAGGTGCAGTTCTCCCCCCCCCCCCCCCCAGCCTATCCACCTGTTCATTCCCCTGCATGGCCAGGGCAAAATATCCATACAATTCTCACAAGCTGTGACCTCTAAAGCGAGGATAGCCATTCCACACAAAACATTCCTTTCTCTTCCTTACTAAGAAGACATACTCCTTGAATCTGTAATTAATACAATGTGTGTTGCAGTGGTCTCCTCTAACCAATTGAATGCCACTGTTACTGCCTCTACCTCCATTCTCATGTCGTAAAATACTGGACTAAACATGCTTTTCAACAGTCTTTAGGAAACTTTATAAACAGAAATAAATTTATTATCCGTGACATTGTACATACTCACCTGTTTCATTTCTTTTATTTTATTTTAATGTGCCTGCTTTTTGTTTCATTTACTTTGCCTATTTATATCAGTTTTACATTTTGTTGGAATCTTTCTTTTCTTCAAGAGATGATTATTATGGCTGATATGATGATTTGTTTTTTCATAAAATCTCACATGTTTCTGTTGCAACTGGAAAGATGTAATACTGACTTTCATACCAATTTCATTAAATTTCAGCTTAGATCAGTCATACCGCAGTTTTTACTTTGTTTAACTTTGTTGGTCCTGTTGTCTTCTCCAAATCTCTCTCTCTCTCTCTCTCTCTCTCTCTCTCTCTCTCTCTCTCTCTCTCTCTCTCTCTCTCTCTCTGTGTGTATGTGTGTGCAGCATCATGTATGCATCGTCCCTGTGTTTTTTAGTGCTATTGCAACTAATTATTGTTATGACGTTAATTAGATCTTCACAGATTCAATGGCTATGCTGTCAAAGACCCTTCTTACATGTCTCCCAATAACTACAAGAGCTAGGCAGATGATAGTATAGCTACTAGCTGGGTCAAGGATGGGGGACAGATAAAGAGAGACAACACAAACTGGCTGCATTGTAGTTAAACAATTAGCAGGCAGTAGTTTCAAACCAATAAAACTTGAAGAATATGGAGTATGTTTACACACACAAAAAACTGTTTCCTTGCTGGGATATATTTGTAATTTTAACAGAAAGGTACCATGAAAATATAAAACAGAATTAAAGCAATGTTCAAAAGCATAAACAAAACAATATTGTAGTCAGTCATTGAGTCTATTCCATGAGGGGCAAGGAAAGATTACAAACCATACTGATTGAAAAATAACAAATTCTGGAAGGCAATGTTTCAGATACTAGGAAGACAACAAAAAGAGAAAAAACAATTTATGCAAACATCTTGCTCAAAACAGAGGTAGAGGCCTTGCAAACTGCAGCAGAAATGCTGTTAACAAAGAAAAACAAAAAGAAACACATGGCTTTCTTCACAAATGCAATGTCACCAGTCTCAACTATAAAGATAAAAAATAGTGCAGAACTAGCAGACCTAAAGACAGCACTCCATGAACAACGTCAAAAATCCAAAAGGGTTGTAATACACTGGATATATCTCATTGATACAGGCATAACTTATGATGAGGTCAATTGGTTTTTAAGAAGCAGCTACAGAACCAAGTGGGAATCATAGCATCCAGGCTAATATAAAGATTATGATTTTATCAACTCCACCTAAATAAACAAGTTTAAACTTCAGACTGTACCCACCCCAAGAAGGTTAACCCGGCCAACAAATGCCCGCATAAGTCGGACGTGTCGGCCTTATGGCACAAGAATGCAGCTCTGCTGTAAACAGGCACAACGCAATCATGTCCGTAAAACTCTCCGGATGAACATGGAAGAAGAATAAGACTGCACACAGAACATAACTAGCTAAGGAAGGTCGGCATGACCGAGATATTATACCCGCTCGAGCATAAACTATCTCTGGTTACTTGGACTTATATGTTGACTTCTTGTCTTTGACTTGGGGATGTAAATTACAAAACCTCTGGATATGCCTGACGATAGGGAACACTGTTTAATAGGGAGAGTTAACTGTCAACTTAACAGTCAAGTTCAATCAATCAATCAGGTGCCGTCTCCGCAATGAAGATTGGCTGCAATGGATCCCCAACACTGTCTGTCTCTTGCCCTGACTACATTCTGTCAGGCTGATGTTCGTCCATCTCTTGATGTTATCCTCCCACTTGTATCGTTGTCTACCTCTCGTTCGCTTGCCCTCAACCTTGCCTTCCAGTATGGTTTTCATAAGAGTATCAGTCAAGTTAAATATCAACTATTCATGTCAGAAATATATAGCACAGCATTGACTGACAGTCAATTATGATGACAACTGTATTGAATGGAGACTCATAAAGCCATATCAGAGTTGCAGTTAATGCTTCAACTTTCATTTTCATTCTGGGTGTCCTGCTTGTGTGCTCCACATTTATTTTATCCCTCTGTCTAGCTGATAAGCCTTATCTTGTTTTCTTAATTTATCGCACTGATCCTAATTATATACGGTTACATCATACTCCCCAGTGGCATTAACTTTAAACTGTTTTATTTATAAATCCGCTCTTTGACTGCAAAACTGTCCACGTTTTTCTGTCAAGATAGGCATGAAATAATAAGAACAAATGTGATGTATGGGGGAGTGATTTCCAAGTCAGTGGCAATTGCTCAAAAAGAAGGAGCAGTAGCAGACAGTACTAGCAAGAAAAGACGTAGGAGAAATGTAGAAGAGGAAGACAGTGAGGAAGAGGGGTAGGAGGAGGAAGAAAAGTAGGATAGGAGAAGGGAGAAGAAGAAAAACGTGTATGAGAAGAAATATAATGGGCATAGAGCAAGGAGAAGACTACAAAGAAGATGGAGTGATCATATGAAGAACAATCTAAAAAGTCACTTAAAAGTCGACAGGGTTGACTTCATTGCACCGGTTTTATCCCATATGGCTCAGTCTCTTTCCCCAGCACGAAAAGCGTCGCACAAAGCACGAACAATCTTACAGAAATGAATAAGAACTTACAAAGAGACTTAGAAAAAGCGCATAAAAGATCTTTACATCTCTCCCAATACTTCACTGAGGTAAACTGAGGAAGAAAAAATGGAGGAGGACAGTCGGAACATATGATGCATGTGTAACTGTTCAATTAATATTTTTTTTAGCATGTCTATAAACGTTATTTCTTTACACTGCTCTTGTCATTCTGAAAGGGGGCCAAACAGGTATACAGAACAGCAGCCACTCTATCAAAACTGAATAAATTATATGGAGTGGGGCAGACAGAACTAAAAAAATTAGATTTTTAAGAGCATGCATCTTTCCCATTGCAACATATGCCTGTGAGACCTGGATACTTACTAAACAAGCTGAACAGCACATAAATGGCTTTGTATTAATGTTATAACTTTTTAAGAATAGCTTGCATATAGGCAGGGGAGAGGTAGGGAGCAAACAGCCCAGGAGTTACAGGCGACAGTAGATAAAGTGATTGACTGGTGCACAGAAATGAGTGCTGTCATCCACCCGGAAAAGGCGGCTGTTTTGTGGTGCTCTCTGGACAACAGGATTGTAAGAGCTGATGTCCCAAGCCTCGCGATAGATGGTAGAAATGTCAGCAAAGAGAACAAACTGAAGTATCTGGGGATCACATTTGACAGGAGCCTATCCTTCAAAGACCATGTGGAGACGGTCGTGACAAGATCTCAAAAGGGACTCAATGCACTTAAAACTATGGCTGCAATGGACATAGAGCAGAGAATGCTTTTCACACTATACCAGCACTTGATCCTCTCAGTAATTGATTATGGATTAGGTCTGCTCAATGTCTCAGAGAGTCAGCTGGTGAAGTTAGAGCGCATACAGAACGAAGCTATGCGGGTCATTCTGGGATGCACTAGAGACACCCCAGTAGTGTGTATGCGTTACATACTTGGTCTGCCGACTGTTGCTGGTAGGCTCAAGGTGATGCAGGCAAAGGCATACCTCAGAGTAGCTGCAGACACAGACCACCCACTGCATGAGGCGCTGGACGCAGTTAAGGGTCAGCAACTGATAAGAGGGAAATCATGGATGGCTCAGGCGGAGGATACGATCAGACAGGTGTGCCCCTTGGAGAACATTAGACGTGGAGAGGAGTGGGTCAGAGTGCCAGCGGAGCAGTCAGACTTGTGCAGAGTTATAATCACATTAAGCCGGGAGTGCAGGGAATGGCCAGCAGGGGCCACGGAAGTGGAAATCCAGCAACTAATTCAGGACAATGCTCACTCGAGTGATGTGATTATCTACACAGATGGTTCGGTGTCAAGAGGTGAGAGAAGTGGCTGGGGGTTCATAGCCAAAGCTAATGGTCGATGTTTGGGGCAGGAGAGCCTGGCATATGATACCACAACATCCAGCTTAAGAATGGAAGTGGAGGCAGTCACTGCGGCTCTCCGCTGGATGGAGAATAGGCTACGATACACACACACACATCGTGATTGTAACTGACTCAGAAAGCATGCTAACGTGGGTGAGGACGGGCAGACTTCGTGCGGAGTGGCTTGCTTCGCTTCGGAGGTCACGGGTGACAAGCATTGCCTGGATCTTTTCTCCGGGGCATGCCGGTGTGCTGGGAAATGAACAGACGGACAGATTGGCTGGCTCTGCAGAACTTGGTGGAGTATTGATACATGATAAGGCAGGCGTGATTGCGGCCTTGTGGGAGCACGTGCACACCTCGGAGGAGCAAATGGATTACCATGGTCTGGCAAGAATGAGACGAGGAGTAACGAACGGATCTGGCCGACGCTCAAAGGAAAGGCGAGACGGACTTATAATCAGATTGCTACTGGTACTATTAGTGTTGGAACTCTTCGCTGGCTGCTGAGGATGGGGACGGAGCACTTATGGGAATGCCCTGAATGCTGTGATGTTGATTCCTAAATCAATCAAGAATAGCTTGGATACAGAAAAGAACAAACGCATCCATATGACAAGAGTTGAATGTTGAAGAAGGTTGGCTACTAAAGACGATGAAACAAAGAAAATTGAAATATTTTGTTTTGAAACGTTATGAAAGTTTGGAGAGAGCAATAAAATATTATAATAAATAATTAATAATGGAGGGGCATTACTATTAATATTAGGTATATGATGCCCGGAAAAGGGAGGGCCAAAGAGAAGATGGGTACAGCATGTGGCAGTTGATTTCCACATGGGTTTATCGAAGACGGGACATCTTGCTTATGTCCGAGTTTTCCGGCCGGTTGTCATGGGAGCGAAGTTCTGTTTGGTACATGCTACACTACTGACTGAATCGGCTACCCCATCCCATCAGGCACTCATCAAGATAAAAGTTTAACATTGGCCTCTTCCAATGAACTCTTCACCTTCAGAAGAGTCAGAAACATACGCTTGTTAAAAGCTTTAACTTCAATAATACAACCTGACGTGTTTCATTTCACGTTGCCGAAACATTCGTTTTATTTGTTTATTTTAGTTTTTGTATTCGATCATTAAAGGCAAAACAATGCCCAGATACGCACAGCTAGTGATTGGCCCTGCGGGCAGTGGTAAGGTAAGTTAAAGTAGGATTCTTTTCGGTTTTCGTTTATCAGCAAGACTCGATTGATTTTCACTGAAAAGGGAAAAAGAGGCAGAAAACCTGATTCGTGGAAGGAAGGGATCTGATGATGATCGGACGCCTTTCGTCGCACTAACCCCATGTGGAGTTTATATAATATATTATATTACTAGTTCTGTACTGATAGTTAGTTAAAAGTTAGTTGTATATCCTTTACATGACGTCGCGGTCAACACAAGCACCAGCCTGTTGTGATCTCTTGGCAAGTGTTTTTAGTGTCCCATCACGATTTTAAATTTGAGTATTTAATTTACTCATGAGACCACTACAGTAGATAGGCCTTGAAAAACAAAATCTAATGGTACCTCAATTATGCCTGTATGTCAATTCTAAGTAAAGATAAAGTTTACGTTCAGTAGTTTATTAAATAAGTTTGCCATTGCTTTCTCTGAACAACCGGCATCCATAAATTAATACCATTTTGTAAAAAAACAACCAACACAGGGTGGTCTGATGCCAAGTCGCCTGCAGCTGCGCTTCGAATGTGGGTGTGCGGGATCACAAACTGTGGCCGTAACTTCTTCACCATGGAGTTCTGATAGTCTAGTACAGTGGTTCTCAACCGGGGGGGGGGGGGGGGGGGGGGGGGGGTAGTAGGGTTTCCGGGGGGGGGGGGGAGGATGAAGACCATTTCAAGATCGCGTTAATACAAGAACCGATTACTTGATATTGTTTTTCCCTTCATACTTTACAGTTATGTTCCTCTCATTCTTCTAAAATTCATTTTATAAAGTAAGTAGACCCACAAATCATGTTTTATGTGGATGTCTAGACTTGTTTTAGTATATGCTATTAAATTTACCTTCCATTTTTACGTATACTGTGTAGGGGTGGGGGGATTTTTAGATAGGTGAAAGGAAGGGGGAGGGGGGAATGACGTTCTTAAAATATGGTGAAGGGGGGCACGGGCCAAAAAAGGCTGAGAACCACTTAACAAAAACATCATCATTAATGTCAATGATTGTAAAGACAGTTATGGCCTAAGCTGTCAATTAGTTTAGTTTAGTCGATGGATCAACATCATGGCACACAGGTGTAACCCATAAGTGCTCTGTTCTCCTCCTAACTCAAACCTGAGTTTGGAGAAACTTACCTCAGTGCACGAACTCTGTAGCACCGGTGAAGATCCTGAAATACTTTGGGTAGATGTTAAACTTGAAATTTTGTCCGGGCAGTGCCGTTAGGCTACTCTTTTTCGATTTCCAACTGCCAAGGGATTTTTTACGTGCGCAACAATACACACGGGTGTCCGATCTCACTACCCAGAGACCAGGGGACATTTTATTACTAGAAGTCCACGTGAAAAAATCCCGGTCATCACCGGGGCTTGAACCCGGGACCTCCAGCACTCGAGGCGGACACCATACCTCGAGACCATGCAGCGCCCCCACCCCCAAGCAGTCAATTAATAATATATCACATTTCAAGAATTTCCCTTTTCTCATTTTCAGTCTGTTATTGGGGGTTGGGGGGGGGGGGGGGGGGAGAAAATTTGGGATTGGGGTGAGATGTAACTTACATTTTCATCATGTTTTTCAAATTGGGTATTTACTAATAAGGCCACCACAGATAGATAGGCCTTGAAAATCAAATCCAACAGTACCTCAATGATGCATGTATGTCAATTCTAAGCAGAGATATCAGTATTTGAGTGTCGTGAACAAAGAACTTGTGTATAACATATTCAAAGGCATTTTTGCGATGTTCAGCTTGTTTAGTAAGTGTCCAGGTCTCACAGGCGTATGTTGCAAATGGAAAGATGCATGCTCGTAAAAATCTTACTTTTATAGGTCTATCTGTCCCACGCCACAATTTATTCAGTTGGTTTAGTAAATACCCAATTTGAAAAGCAGGAACAAAGCAATGCCACATTACCATTTAAAAATTTAGTCTTCAAAAATGATCAACCATGATGTCCCATAAAAATTCACTTTTTTTAATATGAAGGGATTCATGTAGAAAAATATCTCCAACAGACACTACCATTGATGCACAAATACATGACAGTGCTGTAGATGTAACAATTCGTTCTGTGAGGAGTTGGACTCCGTGATCAAGGCAGTTCCAGAATCTGACTACATTTATATGCTCGGTGATTTCAGTGCTCGTGTGGGCAGGGACTCGGGTTCATGGCCAGTGTGCCTTGGAGAATACAACATCGGTCGCATGAATGAAAATGCGCAAAGGCTGCTGGAGCATTGCACCAGTAATGACCTATGTATTACAAACTCCTTTTTTAAGACAAGGGAGATGCATAAGGTCACATGGAAACATCCAAGATCCGGCCATTGGCACCAGCTGGACTTCATCATCACACGGAGACAACATCTGAACCATATATCATTGACTCGAAGTTACCACAGTTCTGACTGTGATACAGATCATTCTTTGGTTGTTGCAAAAGTTTGACTGAGACCAAAGAGAATCTACACAGCTAAACACAAATCTAGCCCCAGGATTGATATTGTTTACACTCACGATCCTGAAAAGTGCTTTCGGTTTCAACAGCAACTTGAAGACGCTTTCACTGATACACCGGAGGATTGTACGGTAAATGAAGAGTGGGGTCAACTTAAGGAAACTCTTTGTAAAACTGCCGTAGAGGTTTACGGCACTGTGGATCATAAGAGGCAGGACTGGTTTGCAGCAAACAGCGAGACTCTGCAGCCCTTGATTGATAAGGAGGATAACTCTCTTAGGAAACAAGGAAAGACCGTCGCGTAACACTCTGAGTGAGCTGGGGCAGGCTGGGAGGGATGTGCAAGGGGCTGTCGGGCAGTATGCAAATGATTATTGGATCAAGTTATGTGAGTCCATTCAAATCGCAAGTGATAAGGGAAACATCAGAAGCATGTATGAAGGAATAAAGAAAGCCTGTGGTCCAGAGATCAAAAGAAGTGCACAATTGAAAACCTTGACTGGAGAAATCATCGCTGATAGCAAATGGGTAGAGCACTATTTGGAGCTTTACTCAAGTGAGACCAAACTAGCGGATGATGCCCTCAACGCCATAGAGGTTCTACCAACTCTTGACCACCTGGACACACTTCCCACCATGACAGAAGTTAAGTGTGCTATAAATGAACTTGCATCTGGCAAGGCTCCAGGTAAGGATGGGATTCCAATAGAGGTTATCAAGAGTGGGCAAGACACACTCACTCTGCAGATCCACCAGCTAATAGAGCTATGCTGGTGAGAAGGACAAGTCCCACAGGATTTCAAAGATTCAAGCATATAAAACTGTACAAGAACAAGGGCGATTGGAGCGACTGCGACAGCTATGGGGGTATCTCACTTCTGTGTATTGTTGGAAAAGTTTTTGTCAGAATTGTTCTGCGCAGACTTCAAGTCCTGGGAGATCAGGTCTGCCCCGAATCACAGCGTGGCTTTCGACAGAATCACAGCCGTTTTTCTCACATCGTTAATATTGATCAAGTCAGTGGAAAATCCTGGACACATGGTTCTCACGTTCCAGGTTGCAAGCCGTAGCTTGAGGTTTCTATTTTTCTTTTTATTAGTATCTGGTGCATTGGTTTTACAGCCTGCGATTCAGGCAGGCTGTGGTGGATCAGCACCCAATTGGCCGGGGGCTGCCCAGCTTGAGGCGGGCGGTAGCTGATCAGGGACTTATAACCCGTAACAGTTGCCTCTCGCTTTGATTCCGAGACCAGTTAAGACCAGGGATGGAGTTATTGCCTCTCCATAGCACAAAGCCTGGGCTAAAATATAGAGATCATGTGTTGCCCATGCAGCATGATCCCTCTCTTGGCCTGCCTAGTTCACTCCAGAGGAAAGGTAATACCTCTACATCTGGAACAAGACAAGCTGCAGAAGCTGCCGGATCAGCAAAGCAATGCTCTAACTGTCCGCCTGTCGGAGCTTCGATCCTAGACCAGCCGCCAACCAAGGCTTAGGGCCTGGTCTGCCCTGCCATGACATTTTGTCTTTAGATTGCACAATGTGGGGTGTCGGGTTTGGTAGGCGCCGCCCAACGTTCGGCGCTAAAAGAAAGCAGGTAGTACCGTCTACTGTTATACTGTAGCTCAGTCGTATCTAAGACCTGACACCAGTGGAACTACCATCTGAGATTGAAACCAATAAAGAAATTTGCAAAACATATATATATATACATATATATTTGAATAAAGAAGACACAAACAATAGATTGCACGATTTATTGCCTGGCACATTTCAAGTATACATAAATATACATATACATGTATATTTCAGATTGAAGGATTTATCTAGTTATTTCACTTTATGTTGTGTGATTTCTACAGTATGTACCTGACGAGATGCAGCGATATATGCCAGGCAATAAATCGTGCAATCTATTGTTTGTGTCTTCATTATTCAAATTCCCTACGGGGTAACATATATATATATATATATATATATGCCGGTCTCTCTGGCTGAGGGGTTACAACACTTTCTCCGTAATCCCGTTTATCACGCAGAGTCTCGTAGCAGAAGAGAACTGGGAGCGGTTCGACCCCCGCTGGTGACTTGCGGGATACTGAGCCGGCCGCTCAGTAAGCAATGGCAAACTACTGAGCGTAATCTTGCCAAGAAATCAACAGACAGCTGAAAGATGCTGCTGTTGACAGTGATGTCCTTAAAGGATATGCACAAAAAAAAAAAAAATATATATATATATATACAAATGGATGCAAAATTTGAAAATATATCTAAAAATATATTAATATTAATCAGATAAGCTCTAGAAAACAAAATTGCTTATGGTTTGCCAAATAATTGAATTTATTTCAAAGACAAGATAATTTCAACCAATCGCTATGCACAGAAAGTTAGACTGACCTCTTTTACAGAAGCTAAGATGGTGTTTGTTATAGTCACATGATAATTGAATGAATGGATCCTATCAGAAAAATGCACTGTCTTTTTGACACGATGGATCCTTCTGCTCAGACGCAGAATATTATTTCCGGTTTCAATATAACTGCGTTGGATAAGTAATACTAGTATGCAGTTTTCCCCCAATATGTTTCGTATGCTGTATTCCATGTCAGAATCTGAAGATAAGAATAGAAAAATTCTCTAAACATCGCTAGTATTTACTGTTTTCATTATGGCTGCATAGATATCAACATCATGAGTCAAAAGTCTAATGTGTCAATATGTAACTCAACTGTGGTACACAATATTCAATATGTTGATGTTATTTGACACTCACACAGTGCAGTCATTAATGAGTTAAGTGATAGCCTCTGCTCCATCTGTTATTTTCATTATTTATTCCTTTTTTTAAAAACTTCTGAAAGATTTGTCATTGACTTTTATTTGTGTGCCACCTTAATTCTACTTAATTATAAGAATGTCACAGACGTAACAAAATAGATTTGAATACTTTTCTGACAGTATTTGTAAACTTATTTTAAATACTTGATGATAATTCTACGTAACAAATGTTACATTTATTTACATCCATATGCTTTCACTGCATTTATCTTATAAGTCAATTCTGGTGTGTGGGGACCTTGGTTCATTATGCCATTTGTATATGAGGAAACACTATGATCGTTGATCTGCTGCACAAAATCTGACCCACTTCTTTGAACCCACTTATCCTAGTTGGGTTTTTATGAGTCATAACATCAGCCTACCCTTTTGGTTTGTTTCGTTTTCTTTCTCTATTACTCTTTTCCGATTGTCACAGTCTGTGTTATAGTCTGTGAGTTAAATGAGTACAGGTATTTGGCCTATGCATAGATCATGTTCATCATGAAGATTTTCTCCACCTCAGCATATTCCAAGGCACAGGTAAGTCATTCACCTGAAGGCATGTACTACATGGGATTGGCGGAACAAATATCTATATATATATATATATATAAAAGAGACTGTATGTGTGTAGTTGGGGATGTATTCGCTGCATTTGCGAACGGTCCATCCGATTGAGATGGAATTTTCTACACGTTTTCCTTTCATTCCTGTGCAACCGACTGTAATAGTTTCTTAGTGTAAAATCGGCTACTTACTTACTAAAATTTCATTTTGTAATTACATGACTTAACATAAAAATTATTCTATAAAGGGACATAACTTTTAGTAGCATTGATATATCTTAGGTTAAGTCCCCTGGCTATAGATAGCTATATAAATAAATAGATTGATAGATAGATAGATCTGACCCGATAGATAGAGAGGGTGGGATAGACGGAGTGAGAGACGGACGGGCAGGCAGACAGACAGATAGATAGACAGACAGTCGGGAACGGGAACTTATATGACCTTTTTTTTTTTTTTTTTATTATTCGCATATCCTTTTACAGGACATCGCTGTCAACAGCAGCATCTTTCAGCTGTCTGTTGATTTCTTGGCAAGATTACGCTCAGTAGTTTGCCATTGCTTTCTGAGCGGCCGGCTCAGTTATCCCGCAAGTCAACAGCGGGGGACGAACCGCTCCCAGTTCTCGCCCGCTACGAGACTCTGCGTGATAAACGGGATTACGGAGAAAGTGGTGTAACCCCTCGGCCAGAGAGACCGGCACTTATATGACTACTTATATGAATTAAATTAGATGCTCCCCACCAGGGACTGGGTGAAGCCGGGCCGGGTCAGACAGACAGACAGCCGGGTCGACAGACAGATAGTCGGGAACGGGAGCTTATATGACTACTTATATGAATTAAATGAGATGCTCCCCACCAGGAGCTGGGCGAAGCCGGGCCGGGTCAGATAGACAGACAGACAGATAGTCGGGAACGGGAGCTTATTTGACTACTTATATGAATTAAATTAGATGCTCCCCACCAGGAGCTGGGCGAAGCCGGGTCAGGCAGACAGATAGATAAATAGATAGATAGATAGATCCCCGCCAGGGCCTGGGCGAAGCCGGGCCGGGTCAGCTAGTATATTATAAATGTAAATCAAAAGCTGACAGAGAAGTCACTAGGCCTTTAGCTTTCTAGGGGTGTAGACAACTGTAGATCTGCTGTGTGTTCAGTTTGTCCAGGAATACAAGTGAACATGATATGAATGTATCTTCAGTATAGAAACACCATCTGTAATTAGTTCAATAAAGATAATGGTTATTATTGAACAAAGGAAAAGCTTGATGTAAAGTCAGCCTGTTTGACACTGTGTCTTAGAAATCTGTGTTTGTGTTCTAACAAAAATAGAAAGTAAATTGTTTGTGATGGTGACATATTAAACAACTGTTTGTGATGGTGACATATTAAACAACTGTTTGTGATGCTGACATATTAAACAACTGTTTGTGATGCTGACATGTTAAATAACTAGAGTGACAGCAGCGCCTGGGGAATAAAGGACAAAATAAGAAGTACACAACTAAGAACTAGTAATGAATGGCAGTATTTAACATGATAAGACACTCAGGGTCTATGCTTCAGCAGGAATAAAGGCAGAAGTGATTATTCTATTGACCATGTTAGAAACAACAATAGCATTAATATGCCTGTAATATGGGGGACATGGGTTGTATGTTACTGCAAATTTTTTTTTAATGCTCGCTCACTTTGAACTCAAGCGTTGTTCATAAACACTATTTATAGTAGTGATGGACTGAATTTTGCATATGCATTAGCTTTCCCTATTAACATTGTCCTTCGCCATCAGAAGAACCCACAAAGGTACTTGTAATTTACATCCCCAAGTCAAGAACGACAGGTCAACCTTTTAGTCCAGCTGTCCAGAGTAGGGGTTGAACCGCTTACTTCGGCATCAGCACACTGGATGTTTAAGAACATGCGCTCTTATCCATTCAGCCATGCTGACCTGCTTACAGCAGATTGATTTCTTGTATCCCTGAGGTCAAGACATTTTGGATGGTCCTGAAATTAGTTTTCTTTCTAGTCAGTATTATTCCGGCATCTTAACAGTAAGTCAACAAAATCTGTAAATTGATATTCTTGTTCTTGAGAATGTCACTTAACTCGTTTTTTGTTTTTTGCAGTCCACTTATTGTAGTAAACTGGTAGAGCATTGTGAAAATATGAAGAGATCAGTGCAAGTGGTTAACCTTGACCCTGCTGCGGAACACTTTAATTATCCCATCATGGCAGGTGTGTGGATTTTCAGTGAAATTAATCAGTTATATATATTTTATTTTATCTTGTATATTTCCTGAGCTGTTAAATTTGTTTATCAACTTTAATTTGTCAGTTAATAATATATTAATGTATGATCGTCAGAAGAAACAGACTTTCATATTGATTTATTTGGTTGTTTCGGTATCTAAGATTTAAATATTGAGCACAACCCACTACTGGCAACGCCGATCGTATTCTGGTATGAACCCAAGACTTTCATATATTTAAGATGGTGGAAGTAATCATATAGTAGGTACTGTCATGGTGATGTGAAGTGACACACATACTAGGTCCCAGTATTATGTGGCAGTATTAGGGCTGTACCGGATTCAAATTTTTGAAATCCGGCTGGAGCCTGATTTGGCCAGATTTATGAAGTGAGATCCGGCCGGAGCCGGATTTACAAATAAAAAAATAAAAATAAAATAACGTACTACATCACTTGACTTAGGTGAGTGGAGTCACTCGACTGTTCATTACTGCAGTTCATTACTATAGACATGACAATGATGACATATACTCATGTTAAATCATTTAAATGTAAAATAATTACATTTACATTAGAATAAGTAATTAAGTAATATTAAGTTCCATAAGTTCAAGATGAAACATAATACATAAGCACATAATGCTAATTTAGTAATTTTAGTTTTTTAGTTTTCAAATTGTTTTCAGTTGGCAAATTGGCAGCTCAGTTACAACTCACAACAACAGTACATTGAACAGATTGAATTTATTGAAATACATTCATTCAGTAATTTCACTATTTCAGTCAGTCAGTCTTCATTATGGCTGTGAAGTTGAACTCTCAAAGTCAAGAAGGGACGAGTTGTATTTCAGGAAAATCAACGTCTCCACATTTTGTTGTAAAAAGCTACTACGGTGGTCAGTGATAATGTCTCCTGCAGTACTGAACAGCCTTTCCGATGGCACACTTGTAGGTGGTGGTGCAAGAAATGCCTGCGCCAGTCTAGCCATACTTGGAAATCTTTGCTTATTGGCATGCCACCATGAAACTGGATCTGACTGTCGAGTTTGAAGTGGCTCTGACAGGTACTGTGTCACCTCAATGTTAATGCTGTTGCCTTCGGCACTTGCAGAACGATCTGTGGTGTGATTTTCCTCGACAATTGTGTCAAAACAGCTCCATAGGTTGGTACAGAAGTCAAAACACTAGTACTACTACTACTACTACTAGTAGCTGATGGATCCTGTGGACTGACTGTGTTTGCTGAATCAATAATGGAGTTAGCTGCTAACAGCAGATGGGCTCGTGCATCACTTCCACCACGTTCGGAGAAGAAGCACAGCTTGAATCGAGGATCCAGTAGTGTGGCACAGGTGTAAATACTGTTGGATTCAATGTCCGCAAATCTGCTGCTAACAGCTTCAAGCAAGGCTGCTTTCGTAGTTTTGATCCCAGCATCACTACCTTCTTTCTGGAGGAAAGCCATGAGTGTTTTCACTAGGGCTAGACCGGATTCAAATTTTTGAAATCCGGCCGGGGCCGGATTTATGAAGTGAGATCCGGCCGGAGCCAGAGCCGAAGCCGGATTTGTAAAAATGGCCGGATTCCGGATTTGCCGGAGCCGAAATCCGGTACACCCCTAGGCAGTATGGTATCAGGTCCCAGTATTATGTGGCAGTGTAGTACCAGGTCCCAGTATTATGTGGCAGTGTGGTACCAGGTCCCAGTATTATGTGGCAGTGTGGTACCAGGTCCCAGTATTATGTGGCAGTATGGTACCAGGTCCCAGTATTATGTGGCAATGTGGTATCAGGTCCCAGTATTATGTGGCAGTGTGGTACCAGGTCCCAGTATTATGTGGCAGTGTGGTACCAGGTCCCAGTATTATGTGGCAGTTTGGTACCAGGTCCCAGTATTATGTGGCAGTGTGGTACCAGGTCCCAGTATTATGTGGCAGTGTGGTACCAGGTCCCAGTATTATGTGGTAGTGTGGTACCAGGTCCCAGTATTATGTGGCAGTGTGGTACCAGGTCCCAGTATTATGTGGCAGTGTGGTACCAGGTCCCAGTTAGTTAGTTAGTTAGTTAGTCGCAGTTCCAACTTCACAGCAACGGGTCGTCCCCATTATGCTCCATTCCTGTGCCAGTGAATATCACACAAAACGCTCCCCACTGCCCAATGTGAAAAGTGGAAAAGACAGGAGTCTCGACAAATAACAGCCTGCACAGATACACTGTGCATAATGCCGCCACCAGAATGTCAACACAATAGTCTCCCGCAAAGCACCCAGTATTATGTGGCAGTGTGGTACCAGGTCCCAGTATTATGTGGCAGTGTGGTACCAGGTCCCAGTATTATGTGGCAGTGTGATACCAGGTCCCAGTATTATGTGGCAGTGTGGTACCAGGTCCCAGTATTATGTGGCAGTTTGGTACCAGGTCCCAGTATTATGTGGCAGTGTGGTACCAGGTCCCAGTATTATGTGGCAGTGTGGTACCAGGTCCCAGTATTATGTGGCAGTGTGATACCAGGTTCCAGTATTATGTGGCAGTGTGATACCAGGTTCCAGTATTATGTGGTAGGCAGTGTGGTACCAGGTCCCAGTATTATGTGGCAGTGTGGTATCCTCCATTCTTCCTACCATTAAATTTAGTGACCCCAGTGCCACATATGGTTGACTCTGGTTATCCATGCTGATCCCACTACCACACATGATTGACTGTGGTTATCCATGCTGACCCCAGTGCCACACATGATTGACTATGGTTATCTAAGCTGACCCCAATGCCACACATGATTGACTCTGGCTATCCATGCAGACCTGAGTGCCACACATGATTGACTGTGGTTATCCATGCTGACACCAGTGCCACACATGATTGACTGTGGTTATCCATGCTGACCCCAGTGCCACACATGATTGACTGGTTATCCATGCTGAACCCAGTACCACACATGATTGACTCTGGTTATCTAAGCTGACCCCAATGCCACACATGATTGACTCTGGTTATCTAATCTGCCCCAATGCCACACATGATTGACTCTGGTTATCTAATCTGCCCCAATGCCACACATGATTGACTCTGGTTATCTAAGCTGACCCTAGTGCCACACATGATTGACTCTGGTTATCTAATCTGACCCCAGTGCCACACATGATTGACTATGGTTATCCATGCTGACCCCAGTGCCACACATGATTGACTCTGGTTATCTAAACTGACCCCAATGCCACACATGATTGACCCTGGTTATCTAAGCTGACCCAAATGCCACACATGATTGACTCTGGTTATCTAATCTGCCCCAATGCCACACATGATTGACTCTGGTTATCTAATCTGCCCCAATGCCACACATGATTGACTCTGGTTATCTAAGCTGACCCTAGTGCCACACATGATTGACTCTGGTTATCTACTCTGACCCCAGTGCCACACATGATTGACTCTGGTTATCCATGCTGACCCCAGTGCCACACATGATTGACTCTGGTTATCTAAGCTGAACCCAATGCCACACATGATTGACTCTGGTTATCCATGCTGACCCCAGTCCCACACATGATTGACTCTGGTTATCTAATCTGACCCCAATGCCACACATGATTGACTCTGGTTATCTCATCTGCCCCAATGCCACACATGATTGACTCTGGTTATCTAATCTGACCCAATGCCACACATGATTGACCCTGGTTATCCATGCTGACCCCAGTGCAACACATGATTGACTCTGGTTATCCATGCTGACCCCAGTGCCACACATGATTGACCCTGGTTATCTAATCTGACCCCAATGCCACAATGATTGACTCTGGTTATCCATGCTGAACCCAGTGCCACACATGATTGACTCTGGTTATCCATGCTGACCCCAGTGCCACACATGATTGACTCTGGTTATCTAAGCTGACCCCAATGCCACACATGATTGACTCTGGTTATTCATGCTGACCCCAGTCCCACACATGATTGACTCTGGTTATTCATGCTGACCCCAGTGCCACACATGATTGACTCTGGTTATCCATGCTGACCCCAGTGCCACACATGATTGACTCTGGTTATCCATGCTGACCCCAGTGCCACACATGATTGACTCTGGTTATCCATGCTGACCCCAGTGCCACACATGACTGACCCTGGTTATCTAATCTGACCCCAATGCCACACATGATTGACTCTGGCTATCCATGCTGACCCCAGTCCCACACATGATTGACTCTGGTTATCTAATCTGCCCCAATGCCACACATGATTGACTCTGGTTATCTAATCTGACCCAATGTCACACATGATTGACCCTGGTTATCCATGCTGACCCCAGTGCCACACATGACTGACCCTGGTTATCCATGCTGACCTCAGTGCCACACATGATTGACCCTGGTTATCTAAACGACCCCAGTGCCACACATGATTGACTCTGGTTATCTAAACGACCCCAGTGCCACACATGACTGACCCTGGTTATCCATGCTGACCCCAGTGCCACACATGACTGACCCTGGTTATCCAAGCTGACCCCAGTGCCACACATGATTGACTCTGGCTATCCATGCTGACCCCAGTCCCACACATGATTGACTCTGGTTATTTAATCTGACCCCAATGCCACACATGATTGACTCTGGTTATCTAATCTGCCCCAATGCCACACATGATTGACTCTGGTTATCTAATCTGACCCAATGTCACACATGATTGACCCTGGTTATCCATGCTGACCCCAGTGCCACACATGACTGACCCTGGTTATCCATGCTGACCTCAGTGCCACACATGATTGACCCTGGTTATCTAAACGACCCCAGTGCCACACATGATTGACTCTGGTTATCTAAACAACCCCAGTGCCACACATGACTGACCCTGGTTATCCATGCTGACCCCAGTGCCACACATGACTGATCCTGGTTATCCAAGCTGACCCCAGTGCCACACATGACTGACCCTGGTTATCCAAGCTGACCCCAGTGCCACACATGACTGACCCTGGTTATCCATGCTGACCCCAGTGCCACACATGATTGACCCTGGTTATCCATGCTGACCCCAGTGCCACACATGATTGACCCTGGTTATCCATGCTGACCTCAGTGCCTACGATGAAAGGGAAGCCCTATATACAGAAGTGAAGATAAGCGGCCGTGTGCAAAATGTGATGACTCTTTGGGTAAACCCACACTAAATGTTAGCTCTTCATTAGTAGAAGTATCCTGGGATGGCAGGGAATGTCCATATATCACCTCTGCCTTCCTGAGGGAGCATTAACCACCAAGCACATGACTGTTCTGGGTGGGCTACATAGGGTGTATATCGGAGGGGGCACTGACACAGATGTCACAATGTGGGATGGTGGAGTGTCCTGTGACGCCACCCATGAAGGCGAACCTGGACAATAAGTGCTGGGATTAGGTCAAATGCCGTCGGTTAAAAGACTCATAGTTTCATTTCTGCTGTCAACGTACACTGTGAGTTAGTTATTTGACAGATCATCCTCATTGCACATTGACCCATTCAGTTCATAAGTGCTCAGATCCACTCCTCAGTAAATCCTGCAGCGTGTAGCGGCTCACGACACGAGTTCTGTGTTGGTTTATTACTCTTCTTTGGCTTCCTGCGTAGTGTTCTTGTTTGGCCATGCCACTTTTAACTTGCTGTTCTCGCATCCTGACCATGGTTGTAGATTCCCAGTCATCGTTTTGTTCTCATAAACGACTTACTTCTCGTGAAGCATTCAGAATGTCTGCCTGGTCATGGCTCGTCCGCCTTCCACAGTAACCCTACCTGCAAGCCTGACAGCCTGCTCATTCCCTTGTACACCTGCATGTCCTGGCATGAAGATGAAACGAATCTTTGCCCTCCCAGACCGCTCCAGAGACAGCAGCCACTCTCTTCGGACCCACCCCATCTCTATCGTCCTGAGCATACTCATTGAGTCACTAAGGAAACATGCCCTAGTGAATGTCTGTGTCTCAAGCCATGTTGTTGCTTTACTTACTGCCATACAATGTGAGTATGATCCAACATTAGAAAATTATAATGGAAATGCCAGGAGCAAATCTATAACACCATTTCCAACAGTTGCTGACTGACTATTTGAGGACAAGGTTTGGCTGCCAAGAATAAACAACTTAATGGGCTTGGAATGAGAATAATGGTAAGGTTGAAGAGAAAAAAAAAATAAATCCGAAAGGTTTTCATCCTCAATGTTTCTACAATATTTTTTTTTTCTCTTAATTAAATTGTTTCTTCTTTGCTTATCAACTTAAAGATGTCAGAGATCTGATTCAAATCGATGATGCAATGGAAGACACAAATTTACATTTTGGGCCAAACGGAGGCCTTATATTCTGCATGGAGTGAGTACTGTTGAACTTTGTGTTTTCATTTCTGGCATGTTATATGTGCATACTTGTGTTGTCTTCTTGATAGGTGTAGATATTCTTGGACAGATGATGAGAATGACAGAGTTGGCATCTGTGGGAAAAATGATGTTGATGATGCATGGTCGTAAGAGATGCTTGCAGGAAAGGCTACTGTAGAGTGCTGACAAGTCCTTGACCAGGCTGATATACTGAATGCTCTTCGAGAAATAAGACATTTGTATGAACCAAGTGATGACTGTGAATCTACAACCATGGTCAGACTGTGAGAACAGCAAGTTAAAAGAGATGTGGCTAAACAAGAACACTATGCAGGAAGCCAAAGAAGATTGATAAACCAACACTGAACTGGTGTCATGAGCAGCTACACACTGCAGGATTTGCTGAGGAGGGGATCTGAACACTTATGGACTGAATAGTTCGATGTGCAATGAGGATGATCTGTCGACTAACTAACTAGGAGTGTGTAGCATTGCTGAATAATTAAAATACATTTACTGATCACCTGACATATGATTTAAAATAAGTGTACTTTTTTATTGACATTTATGATTGAGTGGAATAGTGTAAGGTATACATTTAATTTATGATTGAGTGGAATATTTTATGGTATACATTTACTTATTGATTGACATTTTTAATTGAGTGGAATATTGTAGGGTTTACTTATTGAATACATGTAATTGATTAAAATATGATGTGGGATACATTTATGATTGATTTTAATATAAGGTTAACTCATTTTTTACAAATAATGAGATATAGCATCATTATATTATTCATGAGAAGAATTGTAGGTGCATTAGCCTACCAACGCAGTGGTCTGGGCAGAGTTACTGTAATAAAGTGATTTTCTTCATGGCCTATGTGGCTATGAAATTGGTCCAGCCTCATAATGGCTACCAGAGATTTCACAAGAAGTAACAGTAGGGGCAGGATGCTGGTCTCAGCATCTTTGCAGCACCAAGTCATCAAAAGTGGATTTAACAGCATGTGCCTTAGTCAGGGGTTATGAGGTTTAATATACATTTTTATTTTAACAAGCATTTCTGTATGTTGACATTGCTATGCTCACAGTGAAGTGTACGTACTTGGCTAACAACTGTTATATTCACATTGAATTGTAGGTATTTGGCTAACCAACTGTTATATTCACAATAAATTGTAGATACTTGGCTAACAACTGTTATATTCACATTGAATTGTGGGTACTTGGCTAACAACTGTTGTATTCACAATGAATTGTAGGTACTTGGATAACCAACTGTTATATTCACATTGAATTGTAGGTACTTGGATAACAACTGTTGTATTCACAATGAATTGTAGGTACTTGGATAACCAACTGTTATATTCACATTTAATTGTAGGTTCTTAGCTAACAACTGTTATATTCACAATGAATTGTAGGTACTTGGATAACAACTGTTATATTCACAATGAATTGTAGGTACTTGGATAACCAACTGTTATATTCACATTGAATTGTAGGTTCTTGGCTAACAACTGTTATATTCACAATGAATTGTAGGTACTTGGCTAACCAACTGTTATATTCACATTGAATTGTAGGTACTTGGCTAACAACTGTTATATTCACATTTATTTGTAGGTACTTGGCTAACAACTTTGACTGGCTGCATGAGCAGTTGGATGAGCAAGATGATGACTACTTTATATTTGATTGCCCAGGTATCACAGAAACATTAGCTCGATTCACAATATAAATTTATATGTTTATACATCCTATGAATCATTAGTTTATCAGCTACCTCATGCTAAACTCTCCTGTTCTGCTACCTCATATAGTTTATTCCATGTCTGTCTCATATTACTCATCTTTTTCTAATTGCATTCTCTGTTCTTTGACCAATCAGCACACAGGTGTTAATGAGGTCCATATTTGTATAGACCAATCCACACACAGGTGGTAATAAGGTCCATATTTGTATGGACCAATCAGCACACAGGTGGTAATGAGGTCCATATTTATATAGGTCAATCAGCACACAGGTGGTAATGAGGTCCATATTTGTATAGACCAATCCGCACACAGGTGGTAACGAGGTCCATATTTATATAGACCAATCAGCACACAGGTGGTAATGAGGTCCATATTTGTATAGACCAATCAGCATACGAGCGGGGATGAAGTCCCTATCAAGCTGACCACCTCTACTTCCTCAGAAATGTCCCGGTGCCCATTTGAGGCTGGCTCAACCTAGGGGGCCAGGTCAGTTTTTAAAAATCAACCTATGTACAAATTCAAATCCATGGCCACTGGGTTGGCTGGAAGATGTGCTAGCCATTGCATTACCCCGGCACACCGTGGGGTTCATTTCCTGACTGACTGGCACCTTGCCGTCATGATAGATGATAGTTTGTAACATTGAGTTATGCCCCGCCATAACACACATGTGTTACCTTTTCCTCTGGAGTAAACCAGGCAGGCTGAGAGAGGGATCATGCTGCATGGAGAACACATGGTCTCTACATTCATATCAGACATGCTATGGAGTTCTAATTTACTGCAATTTTATATAAAATACAATAAAACGTTTCTGTTCTAGGTCACAGCACCTGCCCAATAGGGGAAAATAACTATAGCATAAATATCACCTGTGTATTACATTATAGTAAGGTTGTTGCATATCCTTTACAGGGTGTAGCAGTCAACCCCAGCATTTTTTGGCTGTTCGTGATTCCTTGGCAAGTTTACATTCAGTAGTTTGCCATTGCTTTCTGAATCTTGTGGAATAGTTTTAAGCCTTAACTCTTTATGCCGCCTGCACTTGAATTATTTTTTTTAAAACCGTGCACCAGAAAAAGTTAAAGTAAACATTATGAGGCTGAAGGGGTTAAAGTAACAACAGGGATTGAACATTGAAAGTTAAACCTAGGACACAGCGAATACAAGTAATGAATGTCTAAAGGATTCAAGTGAAATGTGTTTTTGTCATATTAGAAGTAATAATCAACATATAAGAAGTAACAAACAACATATTAGAAGTAATAATCAACATATTAATAGAAGTAATAGACAACATATTAGAAGTAATAATCAGCATATGGTGCCTTGCTTGGTACAAAGTGACTTAATCAGTTATTATTGTCTCCACTATTATTTTTGTTTTACTTTCTCTTGCTTTGAACCTGAGCATATCCACGCTGGACTGATTTTTGTGTGCAGGTTAGCTTTCCCTATTACCAGTGCCCCTCACCATCAGGCGAGCCCACTCCGACTTCTGGGGTACTTGTAATTGACATCCCCAAGTCAAGGTTGAGAAGTCAACATTTTAGTCCAACTGACTGGTGTAGGTGTTGAACCCACTACTTCACCATCAGCACACTGGAAGTTTGAGAGCAAATTGTCAGGGTCACTAGCAGAGGCGGTCAACCGAATGACACACAAGGATGTGGGGACCCGATGGGGCGGCTCTGTCCCGTGGGGAAACCACGAGCCCTTATTTTAAAAAAAAATAAAACTGCTCTTATCCAATTGATCATGCTAACCTCCACCACTATTCACAATGGCCAGATCCACAACCCGGGATGAGAAAAAGCACAAATGAGCTGTAAGAAACCTTCAGAACAAAGGCCTTCAGGTGACAATCAGCTTTTTAATGCTAACAGTCCATTTTGGTGCATGCAGTTTATGATTTTTTTTTCTTCTTCAAATGGTCAAAATTTGTTAACTGTTTCATATTTGACGCGGCCAGGTCAGATAGAGCTCTACACCCACATACCCGTGATGAAACAACTCGTGGAAAAACTCCAGTCGTGGGATTTCCGGTTGTGTGCTGTGTTCATGCTGGACGCCCAGTTTTTAGTGGATGCGGCCAAGTTTGTGTCTGGTTCCCTGACTGCTCTGTCCACTATGGTCAACCTTGAAATTTCTCATGTTAATGTCCTCTCAAAGATGGATCTGCTGAGTGCATCCACTAAAAAGCACATAGACAGGTATGTCTTTTATTTTCTACTTAATATAGTGTGTTATATTTTCTATAGGCAATGAATGAATCACCAAAAAACAAGAAATAGATTGTGAGCTTAACTAAAATACGATTACAAGAAACAAATTGGATGTTGCGGCCCAAGCCTTCGTCAGCACCGAACAGACAAACACAAACCAACACAAACCTACATGAAACGCACTACATGACAATAATATTAAGGGTACTTATCTGAATCTGTGTCCTAGCTTGGAGTGACTGACGACTGACACAGGTTCGATGGCTACAGTAGATTGTATGGGCCGGATGTATGGTCAGTGGGTCAAAGGATATTCTTGTTACCTTTTCTATAGAGCATAATGAGCAGCTGGTTATTTGATCATCTAGAAACACTGTCCATTAATGGGCAATAAATAAGTAACTTTGTTTTACAGAAAAGAAGAGAGATTTCCACACCAAAGTATGCACACACAGAACAGAAGATTTCTGTGCTGATTTTTGTTTCTTTCCAGCCTAAACATACCTAGAGGTTCACCTTGAACTCTTTATGTTCGACAAGGCTGAGTCCTACAAGAAAGAAATGAAAACCATAAACTGATTAGAGAAATTAGACATAGACAGTCAGTTTTTTTTTTATATGTTATGAGAAGAAATAAATTAGAAAACTTGGTGACAACTGGCAAGATTGAGGGGACGGCAGAGAAGTAAATACCTGGATGGTTTGGCCACATGATATGGTCAAGACAAGAACACAGAGCTGATCCATGACTCTGGTGATCATGAGAGATGGCAAAACACGGCCGCCTACACTTATCGGCATGGCACATGATAATGATGATGATGAAGGCTGAGACAGATGTATCAAATAAATGACAGCAAATTCATCAGTTTGAAAGAAGGAAAGGCAAGCAAGTAGTAGTAAGTGCCAGAGATGACAATCTTCATGTTGAACCAAAGATCTATACTAATGAATACTAAAGACGTATTGAAGTCACAACACACACTCACAATCTAAATAAAAATAAAGCTAAACATTATCAGAAAAAATACCCAGGCATGAAATAAAGAATGGAAAATAATAGCATATATTGTTAGCATATTGAATGACCTGATACTCATGTGAAAGTCATACTAGACGGACATGTTGAAGACATTGGACCAAGAGATCGGCTTGGGCGCGCGGTACAGCATTATCTGTCAGAGTGTGTCTAATTAACCCTTTACAGGGCACACGTTTTTTCCGTTTTTTAACTGAATGGACAAGATTTTTCAGGTATTTAGTGAGATTTAGTTACGTTAGTAAAAACATAAAATCAAAGGTGTTAGTGAACAGATTTTTGTAAATTAAAAAACAAAATGAATGTAGATTATTTTACTCACATGTGAAATGAATAATCCAATGTTGCCAGTAATCCACACATGAACACAGATATTTACAAAATACAACATATTGTTTGTGATTGTCAGTCATCTGTACACTATTTACAAACACATTTTCAGAATCAGAATCACTTTCTTCAAAGTCTGAGAGATCCGATTAATACTGCTTATGCTGATATCATTGATATCTATCTCCGGTTCATAGTCAACTTCGTGCACTTCAATATCACTTAAATTGAACCCAGCAAAATCTCTGCTATCACTTGAAGAATTCTCGAAATCCATTTTGAAAAACAAAGCATAAAAACCCTGAAAACTATTTTTAAAAATCTGATCAAATTTAAAGAAAAGACTTGCAAATGGCACCCACGTTATCAGGTTATCGACAACACCGGACATAAACAATGGGAAGTCTCGCAAAGTGTCGAGATCACATGTTTTCAGCCCTTAGTTATCATGGACGCTTTCAGGCAGTTTGCCCGTTCAGTAGTAAAGATGTTTTTGGCCACTGTGCCCTGTAAAGGGTTAATAATATCTGCAACAGCCAGTCTTCATTGTGATAATGGCTGTTGCTTCACTGATTGATTGTGTACTTACATGAAGGCTGATGCTAACATCATGATAATGATCCGGAACTTCTTGCAATATCTTACAGTGATTTATTTTATTCAGGTATCTTGATCCTGAACTAAGCACTTTGTTGCTGGAAGAGTTTCAGGACAAGGAGTTTGGCCCAAAGTTTCACTCACTTAACAAAGCCATGGCACAGCTGGTATGGTATCTTTCTTAACATGTTAGTGGCTAATGATAACAAATGTGAATGTTTATACTGCATGACTCACTTAACAAAGCCATGGCACAGCTGGTATTGGTTCCTTTCTTAACATGTTAGTGGCTAGTGATAACAAATGTGAATGTTTATACTGCATGACTCACTTAACAAAGCCATGGCACAACTGGTTTGGTTTTTTTCTTTCTTAACATATTAATGGCTAGTGATAACAAATGTGAATGTTTATACTGCATGACTCACTTAACAACAAAGCCATGGCATAGCTGGTATGGTTCCTTTTTTAACATGGTAGTGGCTAGTGATAATAAATGTGAATGTTTATACTGCATGACTCACTTAACAACAAAGCCATGGCACAGCTGGTATGGTTCCTTTTTTAACATGGTAGTGGCTAGTGATAATAAATGTAAATGTTTATACTGCATGACTCACTTAACAAAGCCATGGCACAGCTGGTATTGGTTCCTTTCTTAACATATTAGTGGCTAGTGATAACAAATGTGAATGTTTATACTGCATGACTCACTTAACAAAGCCATGGCACAACTGGTTTGGTTTTTTTCTTTCTTAACATATTAGTGGCTAGTGATAACAAATGTGAATGTTTATACTGCATGACTCACTTAACAACAAAGCCATGGCACAGCTGGTATGGTTCCTTTTTTAACATGGTAGTGGCTAGTGATAATAAATGTGAATGTTTATACTGCATGACTCACTTAACAAAGCTATGGCACAGCTGGTATGGTATCTTTCTTAACATGTTAGTGGCTAGTGATAACAAATGTGAAATCTTTATACTAGGTACTACTGTTTAGGTTTGCCGAATTTTACTAGAATTTTTTTTTTTTTTTTTTTTTTTTTTTTTGGAGGTGACCTTCTGTTATTTGTTTTTGTGTCTCCGATATTGGGGACGGTAAGCGTACGCATGATGTTAAATTCCACTATTATTTCAAGATCAGATTAAAACATAAACTGATCACCGAGTATTGAAGTTCCCTCCATTGTCTACGAATCTATGCAGCTTGGCTTCTGAAATTTTTCTTCTTACCAAGATAAAGAGACTGTCTTTTTAAGACATAAGTTGACTCGTAAATTTTGTTTTATATAGACATTGCGAATTGATCTTGTATGAATAATTCAATTGAGCATTCATTTTTACGCATACTATGAAATTTTTGACTATTTAAGTTGGCGGGGACATCCCAAACTGAAATAATTAAAATCACATGCTATGATGCTGTAATGGGATATTTTAGTGGCAGGAAAATAGCGGTTTTCTGTGTCATAATCAAGCGATAATCATTTTTTATTCTTATGGATTATTCACAGCGACGAAATGATAATGAATGCATGCTTGCATTCAACACCCATTGTAGTATTAATGTGTAAATTGTCATCACTCTACACGGCCGGGGTCGTTTATTGTTTGATAACTTTGTAAGGCGAATTCTCTGGTTAAAATGGATCTCTGCCTTGCATTGACAATTGTGCATGTAGTATCGCGCGCGGTCTGACATCATCACAGCATTACGTGGAGGTGTATATATCTGTGTGCTTGTGTATATATACAAACTGGCAGTAGTTATCTGTCCTTGAGTTAGACAGCAGCTGTGTTAATCTCCCTTGGCATCAGTGTAACCAACAGTTGTGTTCGTGTGTAGGTGAAAGGGTCAAAATCGTATTTTCTATTTGTCTATATTAAATGATAAAGTTACACAGAAACATTAATATCTCGGCTTATAATTGACCTAAAGACTTGAATAAGGTACCGTTGGTTTTGTTTTTTCAAGAGGTATCCAACTATGCAGGTTATATAATTAAAAAGCAATTTAGAAAATGTTGCTAAAGTGGCTACTTTATATTGCATGACAAGTTAGTATAGAAGAGAACTGGTCACATTATCTCATTATACCAACATTGCCTAGAATATATGAAGGCGTGAAACTTCACACCCCAACAACAGTATCTGCCCAAGGACTTTCTTTTATGCACATGAAACGCATCGTAGATCATAAAGAAATCTTTGGCATTTAATGTTAGGAGAAAAAGTAAAATGTATTGTAACCATTGATGGGATTCATAGAATAAAATCAAGAGAACAGCCAAGTTAAAGGACACTTGATAGATTGGCTTCATGGCATGGAATAAATTTATCAAAGTAATAAAGATCAATAGATTACTGTTACAGAGAGGCATGATTGTAAATACCCGTTGGTATGGCACTTGAATGAAAACACTTTGTGAAAAAGTCAGTTGGCTGTAAGTCATCGCAGTTTCCAAACATGTTCTAAGGATTTGTGTATTGCTGTTAAATGTACTGAATACCATTTTCCAGCATGTTCTAAGGAACTGTATTACTATTAAATGTACTGAATACCAAATTCTGGCATGTTCTGAGGAACTGTATTACTATTAAATATACTATCATTTTCCGGCATGTTCTAAGGATCTATGTATTACCATTAAATGTACTGAATACCATTTTCTAGCATGTTCTAAGGATATATCTAATGCTATTAAATTTACTAAACATAATTTTCCATGACCACACAATCTCTACTTGGTATTTCAGCTGGATGACTTCAGTCTGGTCCATTTTATGCCCCTTGATTACACAGATGAGGATAGCATTAATGATTTGTTGACTCACATAGACATGACCATACAGTACGGAGAGGATTTGGAGCCAAAGGAGATGAGGGTGAGTTGTCTTGTCTGCTTATTTATCTTGTTTCCTGAGTAGTATGTGACTAGGTATATTTTTCTTTCAGTCTTTCCTCTTCTCTAACCTAGCATGTACAGATCCCTTATGTGTGAAGGGGAAGGGGTGGATTTTTGTTTCCATCATTGCACAGAAATATGAAGCATCAGTAAATATGAGAAATGGCTACAGGCATTTGGGTTGCGATGCTAACATTGGATGAAAAGAATTAGCTGCACTGAAAATATATAAATGGCAGGATCAAAGAAGAAGTAAATAAACACAGAAAATTGTTCAGAGTAATACATAAGAGCCAGACTCCCTGGTCTAGGGGTTACACGACTTTCTCTGTAATCCCGTATACTCTCGTAAGTAACGTGATGTGCGCGAAAATTGGTAGCGGTTCTCCCCACATCGGTAACTTATGGGGTATGTGAGCCAGTCGCTCAGAAAGCAGTGGCAAACTACTGAGCGTAATCTTGCCAAGAAATCAACAATAAGCTGAAAGATGCTGATGTTTGACAGCGATGTCCTGTAAAGGATGTGCGGTGGGGGGAAAATACATAAGAGAAATCTGTTATCATATGGCATGTGTGGCAAAATGAACAACAACAACAAGAAGGATACACAGAACAAAGAAATAAGAACAAAAAGAATAAAAACATGAATGAGAATGAAACATTGAGAGTAAGAACAAGAAGAAGAAAAGGAATAAGCCAAGAAGAACAGAGAGAATAAGAGAAGGACAAATAAGAAGACAAAGAGGAAGAAGAAGTAGCTAAATTAAACAGCCAACATTGTTTGCCATGAAAACATTTAACACATGTCTGTGTTTAAAAGTAACTAAATCAAACAGGCAGTATCATATCTCGTAGACACCGACAATAAAACAACAGCAGTTAGAAGATCAGCAACTAAATCAGACCACCTAGGCATAGACAGTCAAGATTTGTTGGGCACGGTATGAAAACTAGAATTGAAACTTAGTGGCCATTGGCAAACTTGATGGGAAGAGAGTGAGGGGAAGACAAAGAGAACAATACCTGGATGGCTTGGCCACATGGCACAATCAGGACAAACATCCAAATCTGATCCAAGACCGGTGGTTGTGTGAGGTAGTCAACCATGTCCACAGATCTGATCCAAGACTGGTGGTTGTGTGAGGTAGCCAACCATGTCCACAGATCTGATCCAAGACCGGTGGTTGTGTGAGGTATCCAACCATGTCCACAGATCTGATCCAAGACTGGTGGTTGTGTGAGGTATCCAACCATGTCCACAAATCTGATCCAAGACAGGTGGTTGTGTGAGGTATCCAACCATGTCCACAGATCTGATCCAAGACCGGTGGTTGTTTGAGGTAGCCAACCATGTCCACAAATCTGATCCAAGACTGGTGGTTGTGTGAGGTATCCAACCATGTCCACAGATCTGATCCAAGACCGGTGGTTGTGTGAGGTATCCAACCATGTCCACAAATCTGATCCAAGACTGGTGGTTGTGTGAGGTATCCAACCATGTCCACAGATCTGATCCAAGACCGGTGGTTGTGTGAGGTAGCCAACCATGTCCACAGATCTGATCCAAGACCGGTGGTTGTGTGAGGTAGCCAACCATGTCCACAGATCTGATCCAAGACCGGTGGTTGTGTGAGGTAGCCAACCATGTCCACAGATCTGATCCAAGACCGGTGGTTGTGTGAGGTAGCCAACCATGTCCACAGATCTGATCCAAGACTGGTGGTTGTGTGAGGTAGTCAACCATGTCCACAGATCTGATCCCAGACTGGTGGTTGTGTGAGGTAGCCAACCGTGTCCACAGATCTGATCCAAGACCAGTGGTTGTGTGAGGTAGCCAACCATGTCCACAGATCTGATCCAAGACTGGTGGTTGTGTGAGGTAGCCAACCATGTCCACAGATCTGATCCAAGACTGGTGGTTGTGTGAGGTAGCCAACCATGTCCACAGATCTGATCCAAGACGGGTGGTTGTGTGAGGTAGCCAACCATGTCCACAGATCTGATCCAAGACTGGTGGTTGTGTGAGGTAGCCAACCATGTCCACAGATCTGATCCAAGACGGGTGGTTGTGTGAGGTAGTCAACCATGTCCACAGATCTGATCCAAGACTGGTGGTTGTGTGAGGTATCCAACCATGTCCACAGATCTGATCCAAGACTGGTGGTTGTGTGAGGTAGCCAACCATGTCCACAGATCTGATCCAAGACTGGTGGTTGTGTGAGGTAGCCAACCATGTCCACAGATCTGATCCAAGACTGGTGGTTGTGTGAGGTAGTCAACCATGTCCACAGATCTGATCCAAGACTGGTGGTTGTGTGAGGTAGCCAACCATGTCCACAGATCTGATCCAAGACTGGTGGTTGTGTGAGGTATCCAACCATGTCCACAGATCTGATCCAAGACCGGTGGTTGTGTGAGGTAGCCAACCATGTCCACAGATCTGATCCAAGACTGGTGGTTGTGTGAGGTATCCAACCATGTCCACAGATCTGATCCAAGACTGGTGGTTGTGTAAGGTAGCCAACCATGTCCACAGATCTGATCCAAGACTGGTGGTTGTGTGAGGTAGCCAACCATGTCCACAGATCTGATCTAAGACTGGTGGTTGTGTGAGGTAGTCAACCATGTCCACAGATCTGATCCAAGACTGGTGGTTATGTGAGGTATCCAACCATGTCCACAGATCTGATCCAAGACTGGTGGTTGTGTGAGGTATCCAACCATGTCCACAGATCTGATCCCAGACTGGTGGTTGTGTGAGGTAGCCAACCGTGTCCACAGATCTGATCCAAGACTGGTGGTTGTGTGAGGTAGTCAACCATGTCCACAGATCTGATCCCAGACTGGTGGTTGTGTGAGGTAGCCAACCGTGTCCACAGATCTGATCCAAATTCAGTGGTTGTGTGAGGTAGCCAACCATGTCCACAGATCTGATCCAAGACTGGTGGTTGTGTGAGGTATCCAACCATGTCCACAGATCTGATCCAAGACCGGTGGTTGTGTGAGGTAGCCAACCATGTCCACAGATCTGATCCAAGACTGGTGGTTGTGTGAGGTATCCAACCATGTCCACAGATCTGATCCAAGACTGGTGGTTGTGTAAGGTAGCCAACCATGTCCACAGATCTGATCCAAGACTGGTGGTTGTGTGAGGTGGCCAACCATGTCCACAGATCTGATCTAAGACTGGTGGTTGTGTGAGGTAGTCAACCATGTCCACAGATCTGATCCAAGACTGGTGGTTGTGTGAGGTATCCAACCATGTCCACAGATCTGATCCAAGACTGGTGGTTGTGTGAGGTAGCCAACCATGTCCACAGATCTGATCCCAGACTGGTGGTTGTGTGAGGTAGTCAACCATGTCCACAGATCTGATCCAAGACTGGTGGTTGTGTGAGGTATCCAACCATGTCGACAGATCTGATCCAAGACTGGTGGTTGTCGGAGGTATCCAACCATGTCCACAGATCTGATCCCAGACTGGTGGTTGTGTGAGGTAGCCAACCATGTCCACAGATCTGATCCAAGACCGGTGGTTGTGTGGGGTAGCCAACCGTGTCCACAGATCTGATCCAAGACCAGTGGTTGTGTGAGGTAGCCAACCGTGTCCACAGATCTGATCCAAGACCAGTGGTTGTGTGAGGTAGCCAACCATGTCCACAGATCTGATCCAAGACCGGTGGTTGTGTGAGGTAGTCAACCATGTCCACAGATCTGATCCAAGACGGGTGGTTGTGTGAGGTAGTCAACCATGTCCACAGATCTGATCCAAGACTGGTGGTTGTGTGAGGTAGCCAACCATGTCCACAGATCTGATCCAAGACTGGTGGTTGTGTGAGGTATCCAACCATGTCCACAGATCTGATCCAAGACTGGTGGTTGTGTGAGGTAGCCAACCATGTCCACAGATCTGATACAAGACCAGTGGTTGTGTGAGGTAGCCAACCATGTCCACAGATCTGATCCAAGACCGGTGGTTGTGTGAGGTAGCCAACCATGTCCACAGATCTGATCCCAGACTGGTGGTTGTGTGAGGTAGCCAACCGTGTCCACAGATCTGATCCAAGACTGGTGGTTGTGTGAGGTAGTCAACCATGTCCACAGATCTGATCCCAGACTGGTGGTTGTGTGAGGTAGCCAACCGTGTCCACAGATCTGATCCAAGACCAGTGGTTGTGTGAGGTAGCCAACCATGTCCACAGATCTGATCCAAGACTGGTGGTTGTGTGAGGTAGCCAACCATGTCCACAGATCTGATCCAAGACTGGTGGTTGTGTGAGGTAGCCAACCATGTCCACAGATCTGATCCAAGACGGGTGGTTGTGTGAGGTAGCCAACCATGTCCACAGATCTGATCCAAGACTGGTGGTTGTGTGAGGTAGCCAACCATGTCCACAGATCTGATCCAAGACGGGTGGTTGTGTGAGGTAGTCAACCATGTCCACAGATCTGATCCAAGACTGGTGGTTGTGTGAGGTATCCAACCATGTCCACAGATCTGATCCAAGACTGGTGGTTGTGTGAGGTAGCCAACCATGTCCACAGATCTGATCCAAGACTGGTGGTTGTGTGAGGTAGCCAACCATGTCCACAGATCTGATCCAAGACTGGTGGTTGTGTGAGGTAGTCAACCATGTCCACAGATCTGATCCAAGACTGGTGGTTGTGTGAGGTAGCCAACCATGTCCACAGATCTGATCCAAGACTGGTGGTTGTGTGAGGTATCCAACCATGTCCACAGATCTGATCCAAGACCGGTGGTTGTGTGAGGTAGCCAACCATGTCCACAGATCTGATCCAAGACTGGTGGTTGTGTGAGGTATCCAACCATGTCCACAGATCTGATCCAAGACTGGTGGTTGTGTAAGGTAGCCAACCATGTCCACAGATCTGATCCAAGACTGGTGGTTGTGTGAGGTAGCCAACCATGTCCACAGATCTGATCTAAGACTGGTGGTTGTGTGAGGTAGTCAACCATGTCCACAGATCTGATCCAAGACTGGTGGTTGTGTGAGGTATCCAACCATGTCCACAGATCTGATCCAAGACTGGTGGTTGTGTGAGGTATCCAACCATGTCCACAGATCTGATCCCAGACTGGTGGTTGTGTGAGGTAGCCAACCATGTCCACAGATCTGATCCAAGACCGGTGGTTGTGTGGGGTAGCCAACCGTGTCCACAGATCTGATCCAAGACCAGTGGTTGTGTGAGGTAGCTAACCGTGTCCACAGATCTGATCCAAGACCAGTGGTTGTGTGAGGTAGCCAACCATGTCCACAGATCTGATCCAAGACCGGTGGTTGTGTGAGGTAGTCAACCATGTCCACAGATCTGATCCAAGACGGGTGGTTGTGTGAGGTAGTCAACCATGTCCACAGATCTGATCCAAGACTGGTGGTTGTGTGAGGTAGTCAACCATGTCCACAGATCTGATCCAAGACTGGTGGTTGTGTGAGGTAGCCAACCATGTCCACAGATCTGATCCAAGACTGGTGGTTGTGTGAGGTATCCAACCATGTCCACAGATCTGATCCAAGACCGGTGGTTGTGTGAGGTAGCCAACCATGTCCACAGATCTGATCCAAGACTGGTGGTTGTGTGAGGTATCCAACCATGTCCACAGATCTGATCCAAGACTGGTGGTTGTGTAAGGTAGCCAACCATGTCCACAGATCTGATCCAAGACTGGTGGTTGTGTGAGGTAGCCAACCATGTCCACAGATCTGATCTAAGACTGGTGGTTGTGTGAGGTAGTCAACCATGTCCACAGATCTGATCCAAGACTGGTGGTTATGTGAGGTATCCAACCATGTCCACAGATCTGATCCAAGACTGGTGGTTGTGTGAGGTATCCAACCATGTCCACAGATCTGATCCCAGACTGGTGGTTGTGTGAGGTAGCCAACCGTGTCCACAGATCTGATCCAAGACTGGTGGTTGTGTGAGGTAGTCAACCATGTCCACAGATCTGATCCCAGACTGGTGGTTGTGTGAGGTAGCCAACCGTGTCCACAGATCTGATCCAAATTCAGTGGTTGTGTGAGGTAGCCAACCATGTCCACAGATCTGATCCAAGACTGGTGGTTGTGTGAGGTATCCAACCATGTCCACAGATCTGATCCAAGACCGGTGGTTGTGTGAGGTAGCCAACCATGTCCACAGATCTGATCCAAGACTGGTGGTTGTGTGAGGTATCCAACCATGTCCACAGATCTGATCCAAGACTGGTGGTTGTGTAAGGTAGCCAACCATGTCCACAGATCTGATCCAAGACTGGTGGTTGTGTGAGGTGGCCAACCATGTCCACAGATCTGATCTAAGACTGGTGGTTGTGTGAGGTAGTCAACCATGTCCACAGATCTGATCCAAGACTGGTGGTTGTGTGAGGTATCCAACCATGTCCACAGATCTGATCCAAGACTGGTGGTTGTGTGAGGTAGCCAACCATGTCCACAGATCTGATCCCAGACTGGTGGTTGTGTGAGGTAGTCAACCATGTCCACAGATCTGATCCAAGACTGGTGGTTGTGTGAGGTATCCAACCATGTCGACAGATCTGATCCAAGACTGGTGGTTGTCGGAGGTATCCAACCATGTCCACAGATCTGATCCCAGACTGGTGGTTGTGTGAGGTAGCCAACCATGTCCACAGATCTGATCCAAGACCGGTGGTTGTGTGGGGTAGCCAACCGTGTCCACAGATCTGATCCAAGACCAGTGGTTGTGTGAGGTAGCCAACCGTGTCCACAGATCTGATCCAAGACCAGTGGTTGTGTGAGGTAGCCAACCATGTCCACAGATCTGATCCAAGACCGGTGGTTGTGTGAGGTAGTCAACCATGTCCACAGATCTGATCCAAGACGGGTGGTTGTGTGAGGTAGTCAACCATGTCCACAGATCTGATCCAAGACTGGTGGTTGTGTGAGGTAGCCAACCATGTCCACAGATCTGATCCAAGACTGGTGGTTGTGTGAGGTATCCAACCATGTCCACAGATCTGATCCAAGACTGGTGGTTGTGTGAGGTAGCCAACCATGTCCACAGATCTGATACAAGACCAGTGGTTGTGTGAGGTAGCCAACCATGTCCACAGATCTGATCCAAGACCGGTGGTTGTGTGAGGTAGCCAACCATGTCCACAGATCTGATCCCAGACTGGTGGTTGTGTGAGGTAGCCAACCGTGTCCACAGATCTGATCCAAGACTGGTGGTTGTGTGAGGTAGTCAACCATGTCCACAGATCTGATCCCAGACTGGTGGTTGTGTGAGGTAGCCAACCGTGTCCACAGATCTGATCCAAGACCAGTGGTTGTGTGAGGTAGCCAACCATGTCCACAGATCTGATCCAAGACTGGTGGTTGTGTGAGGTAGCCAACCATGTCCACAGATCTGATCCAAGACTGGTGGTTGTGTGAGGTAGCCAACCATGTCCACAGATCTGATCCAAGACGGGTGGTTGTGTGAGGTAGCCAACCATGTCCACAGATCTGATCCAAGACTGGTGGTTGTGTGAGGTAGCCAACCATGTCCACAGATCTGATCCAAGACGGGTGGTTGTGTGAGGTAGTCAACCATGTCCACAGATCTGATCCAAGACTGGTGGTTGTGTGAGGTATCCAACCATGTCCACAGATCTGATCCAAGACTGGTGGTTGTGTGAGGTAGCCAACCATGTCCACAGATCTGATCCAAGACTGGTGGTTGTGTGAGGTAGCCAACCATGTCCACAGATCTGATCCAAGACTGGTGGTTGTGTGAGGTAGTCAACCATGTCCACAGATCTGATCCAAGACTGGTGGTTGTGTGAGGTAGCCAACCATGTCCACAGATCTGATCCAAGACTGGTGGTTGTGTGAGGTATCCAACCATGTCCACAGATCTGATCCAAGACCGGTGGTTGTGTGAGGTAGCCAACCATGTCCACAGATCTGATCCAAGACTGGTGGTTGTGTGAGGTATCCAACCATGTCCACAGATCTGATCCAAGACTGGTGGTTGTGTAAGGTAGCCAACCATGTCCACAGATCTGATCCAAGACTGGTGGTTGTGTGAGGTAGCCAACCATGTCCACAGATCTGATCTAAGACTGGTGGTTGTGTGAGGTAGTCAACCATGTCCACAGATCTGATCCAAGACTGGTGGTTGTGTGAGGTATCCAACCATGTCCACAGATCTGATCCAAGACTGGTGGTTGTGTGAGGTATCCAACCATGTCCACAGATCTGATCCCAGACTGGTGGTTGTGTGAGGTAGCCAACCATGTCCACAGATCTGATCCAAGACCGGTGGTTGTGTGGGGTAGCCAACCGTGTCCACAGATCTGATCCAAGACCAGTGGTTGTGTGAGGTAGCTAACCGTGTCCACAGATCTGATCCAAGACCAGTGGTTGTGTGAGGTAGCCAACCATGTCCACAGATCTGATCCAAGACCGGTGGTTGTGTGAGGTAGTCAACCATGTCCACAGATCTGATCCAAGACGGGTGGTTGTGTGAGGTAGTCAACCATGTCCACAGATCTGATCCAAGACTGGTGGTTGTGTGAGGTAGCCAACCATGTCCACAGATCTGATCCAAGACTGGTGGTTGTGTGAGGTATCCAACCATGTCCACAGATCTGATCCAAGACTGGTGGTTGTGTGAGGTAGCCAACCATGTCCACAGATCTGATCCAAGACCAGTGGTTGTGTGAGGTAGCCAACCATGTCCACAGATCTGATCCAAGACCGGTGGTTGTGTGAGGTAGCCAACCATGTCCACAGATCTGATCCCAGACTGGTGGTTGTGTGAGGTAGCCAACCGTGTCCACAGATCTGATCCAAGACTGGTGGTTGTGTGAGGTAGTCAACCATGTCCACAGATCTGATCCCAGACTGGTGGTTGTGTGAGGTAGCCAACCGTGTCCACAGATCTGATCCAAATTCAGTGGTTGTGTGAGGTAGCCAACCATGTCCACAGATCTGATCCAAGACTGGTGGTTGTGTGAGGTATCCAACCATGTCCACAGATCTGATCCAAGACCGGTGGTTGTGTGAGGTAGCCAACCATGTCCACAGATCTGATCCAAGACTGGTGGTTGTGTGAGGTATCCAACCATGTCCACAGATCTGATCCAAGACTGGTGGTTGTGTAAGGTAGCCAACCATGTCCACAGATCTGATCCAAGACTGGTGGTTGTGTGAGGTGGCCAACCATGTCCACAGATCTGATCTAAGACTGGTGGTTGTGTGAGGTAGTCAACCATGTCCACAGATCTGATCCAAGACTGGTGGTTGTGTGAGGTATCCAACCATGTCCACAGATCTGATCCAAGACTGGTGGTTGTGTGAGGTAGCCAACCATGTCCACAGATCTGATCTCAGACTGGTGGTTGTGTGAGGTAGTCAACCATGTCCACAGATCTGATCCAAGACTGGTGGTTGTGTGAGGTATCCAACCATGTCGACAGATCTGATCCAAGACTGGTGGTTGTCGGAGGTATCCAACCATGTCCACAGATCTGATCCCAGACTGGTGGTTGTGTGAGGTAGCCAACCATGTCCACAGATCTGATCCAAGACCGGTGGTTGTGTGGGGTAGCCAACCGTGTCCACAGATCTGATCCAAGACCAGTGGTTGTGTGAGGTAGCCAACCGTGTCCACAGATCTGATCCAAGACCAGTGGTTGTGTGAGGTAGCCAACCATGTCCACAGATCTGATCCAAGACCGGTGGTTGTGTGAGGTAGTCAACCATGTCCACAGATCTGATCCAAGACGGGTGGTTGTGTGAGGTAGTCAACCATGTCCACAGATCTGATCCAAGACTGGTGGTTGTGTGAGGTAGCCAACCATGTCCACAGATCTGATCCAAGACTGGTGGTTGTGTGAGGTATACAACCATGTCCACAGATCTGATCCAAGACTGGTGGTTGTGTGAGGTAGCCAACCATGTCCACAGATCTGATACAAGACCAGTGGTTGTGTGAGGTAGCCAACCATGTCCACAGATCTGATCCAAGACCGGTGGTTGTGTGAGGTAGCCAACCATGTCCACAGATCTGATCCCAGACTGGTGGTTGTGTGAGGTAGCCAACCGTGTCCACAGATCTGATCCAAGACTGGTGGTTGTGTGAGGTAGTCAACCATGTCCACAGATCTGATCCCAGACTGGTGGTTGTGTGAGGTAGCCAACCGTGTCCACAGATCTGATCCAAGACCAGTGGTTGTGTGAGGTAGCCAACCATGTCCACAGATCTGATCCAAGACTGGTGGTTGTGTGAGGTAGCCAACCATGTCCACAGATCTGATCCAAGACTGGTGGTTGTGTGAGGTAGCCAACCATGTCCACAGATCTGATCCAAGACGGGTGGTTGTGTGAGGTAGCCAACCATGTCCACAGATCTGATCTAAGACTGGTGGTTGTGTGAGGTAGTCAACCATGTCCACAGATCTGATCCAAGACTGGTGGTTGTGTGAGGTATCCAACCATGTCCACAGATCTGATCCAAGACTGGTGGTTGTGTGAGGTATCCAACCATGTCCACAGATCTGATCCCAGACTGGTGGTTGTGTGAGGTAGCCAACCATGTCCACAGATCTGATCCAAGACCGTTGGTTGTGTGGGGTAGCCAACCGTGTCCACAGATCTGATCCAAGACCAGTGGTTGTGTGAGGTAGCCAACCGTGTCCACAGATCTGATCCAAGACCAGTGGTTGTGTGAGGTAGCCAACCATGTCCACAGATCTGATCCAAGACCGGTGGTTGTGTGAGGTAGTCAACCATGTCCACAGATCTGATCCAAGACGGGTGGTTGTGTGAGGTAGTCAACCATGTCCACAGATCTGATCCAAGACTGGTGGTTGTGTGAGGTAGCCAACCATGTCCACAGATCTGATCCAAGACTGGTGGTTGTGTGAGGTATCCAACCATGTCCACAGATCTGATCCAAGACTGGTGGTTGTGTGAGGTAGCCAACCATGTCCACAGATCTGATCCAAGACCAGTGGTTGTGTGAGGTAGCCAACCATGTCCACAGATCTGATCCAAGACCGGTGGTTGTGTGAGGTAGCCAACCATGTCCACAGATCTGATCCCAGACTGGTGGTTGTGTGAGGTAGCCAACCGTGTCCACAGATCTGATCCAAGACTGGTGGTTGTGTGAGGTAGTCAACCATGTCCACAGATCTGATCCCAGACTGGTGGTTGTGTGAGGTAGCCAACCGTGTCCACAGATCTGATCCAAATTCAGTGGTTGTGTGAGGTAGCCAACCATGTCCACAGATCTGATCCAAGACTGGTGGTTGTGTGAGGTATCCAACCATGTCCACAGATCTGATCCAAGACCGGTGGTTGTGTGAGGTAGCCAACCATGTCCACAGATCTGATCCAAGACTGGTGGTTGTGTGAGGTATCCAACCATGTCCACAGATCTGATCCAAGACTGGTGGTTGTGTAAGGTAGCCAACCATGTCCACAGATCTGATCCAAGACTGGTGGTTGTGTGAGGTGGCCAACCATGTCCACAGATCTGATCTAAGACTGGTGGTTGTGTGAGGTAGTCAACCATGTCCACAGATCTGATCCAAGACTGGTGGTTGTGTGAGGTATCCAACCATGTCCACAGATCTGATCCAAGACTGGTGGTTGTGTGAGGTAGCCAACCATGTCCACAGATCTGATCCCAGACTGGTGGTTGTGTGAGGTAGTCAACCATGTCCACAGATCTGATCCAAGACTGGTGGTTGTGTGAGGTATCCAACCATGTCGACAGATCTGATCCAAGACTGGTGGTTGTCGGAGGTATCCAACCATGTCCACAGATCTGATCCCAGACTGGTGGTTGTGTGAGGTAGCCAACCATGTCCACAGATCTGATCCAAGACCGGTGGTTGTGTGGGGTAGCCAACCGTGTCCACAGATCTGATCCAAGACCAGTGGTTGTGTGAGGTAGCCAACCGTGTCCACAGATCTGATCCAAGACCAGTGGTTGTGTGAGGTAGCCAACCATGTCCACAGATCTGATCCAAGAACGGTGGTTGTGTGAGGTAGTCAACCATGTCCACAGATCTGATCCAAGACGGGTGGTTGTGTGAGGTAGTCAACCATGTCCACAGATCTGATCCAAGACTGGTGGTTGTGTGAGGTAGCCAACCATGTCCACAGATCTGATCCAAGACTGGTGGTTGTGTGAGGTATCCAACCATGTCCACAGATCTGATCCAAGACTGGTGGTTGTGTGAGGTAGCCAACCATGTCCACAGATCTGATACAAGACCAGTGGTTGTGTGAGGTAGCCAACCATGTCCACAGATCTGATCCAAGACCGGTGGTTGTGTGAGGTAGCCAACCATGTCCACAGATCTGATCCCAGACTGGTGGTTGTGTGAGGTAGCCAACCGTGTCCACAGATCTGATCCAAGACTGGTGGTTGTGTGAGGTAGTCAACCATGTCCACAGATCTGATCCCAGACTGGTGGTTGTGTGAGGTAGCCAACCGTGTCCACAGATCTGATCCAAGACCAGTGGTTGTGTGAGGTAGCCAACCATGTCCACAGATCTGATCCAAGACTGGTGGTTGTGTGAGGTAGCCAACCATGTCCACAGATCTGATCCAAGACTGGTGGTTGTGTGAGGTAGCCAACCATGTCCACAGATCTGATCCAAGACGGGTGGTTGTGTGAGGTAGCCAACCATGTCCACAGATCTGATCCAAGACTGGTGGTTGTGTGAGGTAGCCAACCATGTCCACAGATCTGATCCAAGACGGGTGGTTGTGTGAGGTAGTCAACCATGTCCACAGATCTGATCCAAGACTGGTGGTTGTGTGAGGTATCCAACCATGTCCACAGATCTGATCCAAGACTGGTGGTTGTGTGAGGTAGCCAACCATGTCCACAGATCTGATCCAAGACTGGTGGTTGTGTGAGGTAGCCAACCATGTCCACAGATCTGATCCAAGACTGGTGGTTGTGTGAGGTAGTCAACCATGTCCACAGATCTGATCCAAGACTGGTGGTTGTGTGAGGTAGCCAACCATGTCCACAGATCTGATCCAAGACTGGTGGTTGTGTGAGGTATCCAACCATGTCCACAGATCTGATCCAAGACCGGTGGTTGTGTGAGGTAGCCAACCATGTCCACAGATCTGATCCAAGACTGGTGGTTGTGTGAGGTATCCAACCATGTCCACAGATCTGATCCAAGACTGGTGGTTGTGTGAGGTAGCCAACCATGTCCACAGATCTGATCCAAGACTGGTGGTTGTGTGAGGTAGCCAACCATGTCCACAGATCTGATCTAAGACTGGTGGTTGTGTGAGGTAGTCAACCATGTCCACAGATCTGATCCAAGACTGGTGGTTGTGTGAGGTATCCAACCATGTCCACAGATCTGATCCAAGACTGGTGGTTGTGTGAGGTATCCAACCATGTCCACAGATCTGATCCCAGACTGGTGGTTGTGTGAGGTAGCCAACCATGTCCACAGATCTGATCCAAGACCGGTGGTTGTGTGGGGTAGCCAACCGTGTCCACAGATCTGATCCAAGACCAGTGGTTGTGTGAGGTAGCCAACCGTGTCCACAGATCTGATCCAAGACCAGTGGTTGTGTGAGGTAGCCAACCATGTCCACAGATCTGATCCAAGACCGGTGGTTGTGTGAGGTAGTCAACCATGTCCACAGATCTGATCCAAGACGGGTGGTTGTGTGAGGTAGTCAACCATGTCCACAGATCTGATCCAAGACTGGTGGTTGTGTGAGGTAGCCAACCATGTCCACAGATCTGATCCAAGACTGGTGGTTGTGTGAGGTATCCAACCATGTCCACAGATCTGATCCAAGACTGGTGGTTGTGTGAGGTAGCCAACCATGTCCACAGATCTGATCCAAGACCAGTGGTTGTGTGAGGTAGCCAACCATGTCCACAGATCTGATCCAAGACCGGTGGTTGTGTGAGGTAGCCAACCATGTCCACAGATCTGATCCCAGACTGGTGGTTGTGTGAGGTAGCCAACCGTGTCCACAGATCTGATCCAAGACTGGTGGTTGTGTGAGGTAGTCAACCATGTCCACAGATCTGATCCCAGACTGGTGGTTGTGTGAGGTAGCCAACCGTGTCCACAGATCTGATCCAAATTCAGTGGTTGTGTGAGGTAGCCAACCATGTCCACAGATCTGATCCAAGACTGGTGGTTGTGTGAGGTATCCAACCATGTCCACAGATCTGATCCAAGACCGGTGGTTGTGTGAGGTAGCCAACCATGTCCACAGATCTGATCCAAGACTGGTGGTTGTGTGAGGTATCCAACCATGTCCACAGATCTGATCCAAGACTGGTGGTTGTGTAAGGTAGCCAACCATGTCCACAGATCTGATCCAAGACTGGTGGTTGTGTGAGGTGGCCAACCATGTCCACAGATCTGATCTAAGACTGGTGGTTGTGTGAGGTAGTCAACCATGTCCACAGATCTGATCCAAGACTGGTGGTTGTGTGAGGTATCCAACCATGTCCACAGATCTGATCCAAGACTGGTGGTTGTGTGAGGTAGCCAACCATGTCCACAGATCTGATCCCAGACTGGTGGTTGTGTGAGGTAGTCAACCATGTCCACAGATCTGATCCAAGACTGGTGGTTGTGTGAGGTATCCAACCATGTCGACAGATCTGATCCAAGACTGGTGGTTGTCGGAGGTATCCAACCATGTCCACAGATCTGATCCCAGACTGGTGGTTGTGTGAGGTAGCCAACCATGTCCACAGATCTGATCCAAGACCGGTGGTTGTGTGGGGTAGCCAACCGTGTCCACAGATCTGATCCAAGACCAGTGGTTGTGTGAGGTAGCCAACCGTGTCCACAGATCTGATCCAAGACCAGTGGTTGTGTGAGGTAGCCAACCATGTCCACAGATCTGATCCAAGACCGGTGGTTGTGTGAGGTAGTCAACCATGTCCACAGATCTGATCCAAGATGGGTGGTTGTGTGAGGTAGTCAACCATGTCCACAGATCTGATCCAAGACTGGTGGTTGTGTGAGGTAGCCAACCATGTCCACAGATCTGATCCAAGACTGGTGGTTGTGTGAGGTATCCAACCATGTCCACAGATCTGATCCAAGACTGGTGGTTGTGTGAGGTAGCCAACCATGTCCACAGATCTGATACAAGACCAGTGGTTGTGTGAGGTAGCCAACCATGTCCACAGATCTGATCCAAGACCGGTGGTTGTGTGAGGTAGCCAACCATGTCCACAGATCTGATCCCAGACTGGTGGTTGTGTGAGGTAGCCAACCGTGTCCACAGATCTGATCCAAGACTGGTGGTTGTGTGAGGTAGTCAACCATGTCCACAGATCTGATCCCAGACTGGTGGTTGTGTGAGGTAGCCAACCGTGTCCACAGATCTGATCCAAGACCAGTGGTTGTGTGAGGTAGCCAACCATGTCCACAGATCTGATCCAAGACTGGTGGTTGTGTGAGGTAGTCAACCATGTCCACAGATCTGATCCAAGACTGGTGGTTGTGTGAGGTAGTCAACCATGTCCACAGATCTGATCCAAGACTGGTGGTTGTGTGAGGTAGCCAACCATGTCCACAGATCTGATCCAAGACTGGTGGTTGTGTGAGGTATCCAACCATGTCCACAGATCTGATCCAAGACCGGTGGTTGTGTGAGGTAGCCAACCATGTCCACAGATCTGATCCAAGACTGGTGGTTGTGTGAGGTATCCAACCATGTCCACAGATCTGATCCAAGACTGGTGGTTGTGTAAGGTAGCCAACCATGTCCACAGATCTGATCCAAGACTGGTGGTTGTGTGAGGTAGCCAACCATGTCCACAGATCTGATCTAAGACTGGTGGTTGTGTGAGGTAGTCAACCATGTCCACAGATCTGATCCAAGACTGGTGGTTGTGTGAGGTATCCAACCATGTCCACAGATCTGATCCAAGACTGGTGGTTGTGTGAGGTATCCAACCATGTCCACAGATCTGATCCCAGACTGGTGGTTGTGTGAGGTAGCCAACCATGTCCACAGATCTGATCCAAGACCGGTGGTTGTGTGGGGTAGCCAACCGTGTCCACAGATCTGATCCAAGACCAGTGGTTGTGTGAGGTAGCCAACCGTGTCCACAGATCTGATCCAAGACCAGTGGTTGTGTGAGGTAGCCAACCATGTCCACAGATCTGATCCAAGACCGGTGGTTGTGTGAGGTAGTCAACCATGTCCACAGATCTGATCCAAGACGGGTGGTTGTGTGAGGTAGTCAACCATGTCCACAGATCTGATCCAAGACTGGTGGTTGTGTGAGGTAGCCAACCATGTCCACAGATCTGATCCAAGACTGGTGGTTGTGTGAGGTATCCAACCATGTCCACAGATCTGATCCAAGACTGGTGGTTGTGTGAGGTAGCCAACCATGTCCACAGATCTGATCCAAGACCAGTGGTTGTGTGAGGTAGCCAACCATGTCCACAGATCTGATCCAAGACCGGTGGTTGTGTGAGGTAGCCAACCATGTCCACAGATCTGATCCCAGACTGGTGGTTGTGTGAGGTAGCCAACCGTGTCCACAGATCTGATCCAAGACTGGTGGTTGTGTGAGGTAGTCAACCATGTCCACAGATCTGATCCCAGACTGGTGGTTGTGTGAGGTAGCCAACCGTGTCCACAGATCTGATCCAAATTCAGTGGTTGTGTGAGGTAGCCAACCATGTCCACAGATCTGATCCAAGACTGGTGGTTGTGTGAGGTATCCAACCATGTCCACAGATCTGATCCAAGACCGGTGGTTGTGTGAGGTAGCCAACCATGTCCACAGATCTGATCCAAGACTGGTGGTTGTGTGAGGTATCCAACCATGTCCACAGATCTGATCCAAGACTGGTGGTTGTGTAAGGTAGCCAACCATGTCCACAGATCTGATCCAAGACTGGTGGTTGTGTGAGGTGGCCAACCATGTCCACAGATCTGATCTAAGACTGGTGGTTGTGTGAGGTAGTCAACCATGTCCACAGATCTGATCCAAGACTGGTGGTTGTGTGAGGTATCCAACCATGTCCACAGATCTGATCCAAGACTGGTGGTTGTGTGAGGTAGCCAACCATGTCCACAGATCTGATCCCAGACTGGTGGTTGTGTGAGGTAGTCAACCATGTCCACAGATCTGATCCAAGACTGGTGGTTGTGTGAGGTATCCAACCATGTCGACAGATCTGATCCAAGACTGGTGGTTGTCGGAGGTATCCAACCATGTCCACAGATCTGATCCCAGACTGGTGGTTGTGTGAGGTAGCCAACCATGTCCACAGATCTGATCCAAGACCGGTGGTTGTGTGGGGTAGCCAACCGTGTCCACAGATCTGATCCAAGACCAGTGGTTGTGTGAGGTAGCCAACCGTGTCCACAGATCTGATCCAAGACCAGTGGTTGTGTGAGGTAGCCAACCATGTCCACAGATCTGATCCAAGACCGGTGGTTGTGTGAGGTAGTCAACCATGTCCACAGATCTGATCCAAGACGGGTGGTTGTGTGAGGTAGTCAACCATGTCCACAGATCTGATCCAAGACTGGTGGTTGTGTGAGGTAGCCAACCATGTCCACAGATCTGATCCAAGACTGGTGGTTGTGTGAGGTATCCAACCATGTCCACAGATCTGATCCAAGACTGGTGGTTGTGTGAGGTAGCCAACCATGTCCACAGATCTGATACAAGACCAGTGGTTGTGTGAGGTAGCCAACCATGTCCACAGATCTGATCCAAGACCGGTGGTTGTGTGAGGTAGTCAACCATGTCCACAGATCTGATCCAAGACTGGTGGTTGTCGGAGGTATCCAACCATGTCCACAGATCTGATCCCAGACTGGTGGTTGTGTGAGGTAGCCAACCATGTCCACAGATCTGATCCAAGACCGGTGGTTGTGTGGGGTAGCCAACCGTGTCCACAGATCTGATCCAAGACCAGTGGTTGTGTGAGGTAGCCAACCGTGTCCACAGATCTGATCCAAGACCAGTGGTTGTGTGAGGTAGCCAACCATGTCCACAGATCTGATCCAAGACCGGTGGTTGTGTGAGGTAGTCAACCATGTCCACAGATCTGATCCAAGACGGGTGGTTGTGTGAGGTAGTCAACCATGTCCACAGATCTGATCCAAGACTGGTGGTTGTGTGAGGTAGCCAACCATGTCCACAGATCTGATCCAAGACTGGTGGTTGTGTGAGGTATCCAACCATGTCCACAGATCTGATCCAAGACTGGTGGTTGTGTGAGGTAGCCAACCATGTCCACAGATCTGATACAAGACCAGTGGTTGTGTGAGGTAGCCAACCATGTCCACAGATCTGATCCAAGACCGGTGGTTGTGTGAGGTAGCCAACCATGTCCACAGATCTGATCCCAGACTGGTGGTTGTGTGAGGTAGCCAACCGTGTCCACAGATCTGATCCAAGACTGGTGGTTGTGTGAGGTAGTCAACCATGTCTACAGATCTGATCCCAGACTGGTGGTTGTGTGAGGTAGCCAACCGTGTCCACAGATCTGATCCAAGACCAGTGGTTGTGTGAGGTAGCCAACCATGTCCACAGATCTGATCCAAGACTGGTGGTTGTGTGAGGTAGCCAACCATGTCCACAGATCTGATCCAAGACTGGTGGTTGTGTGAGGTAGCCAACCATGTCCACAGATCTGATCCAAGACGGGTGGTTGTGTGAGGTAGCCAACCATGTCCACAGATCTGATCCAAGACTGGTGGTTGTGTGAGGTAGCCAACCATGTCCACAGATCTGATCCAAGACGGGTGGTTGTGTGAGGTAGTCAACCATGTCCACAGATCTGATCCAAGACTGGTGGTTGTGTGAGGTATCCAACCATGTCCACAGATCTGATCCAAGACTGGTGGTTGTGTGAGGTAGCCAACCATGTCCACAGATCTGATCCAAGACGGGTGGTTGTGTGAGGTAGTCAACCATGTCCACAGATCTGATCCAAGACTGGTGGTTGTGTGAGGTATCCAACCATGTCCACAGATCTGATCCAAGACTGGTGGTTGTGTGAGGTAGCCAACCATGTCCACAGATCTGATCCAAGACTGGTGGTTGTGTAAGGTAGCCAACCATGTCCACAGATCTGATCCAAGATCAGTGGTTGTGTAAGGTAGCCAACCATGTCCACAGATCTGATCCAAGACCGGTGGTTGTGTAAGGTAGCCAACCATGTCCACAGATCTGATCCAAGACTGGTGGTTGTGTGAGGTAGCCAACCATGTCCACAGATCTGATCCAAGACGGGTGGTTGTGTGAGGTAGTCAACCATGTCTACAGATCTGATCCAAGACTGGTGGTTGTGTGAGGTATCCAACCATGTCCACAGATCTGATCCAAGACTGGTGGTTGTGTGAGGTAGCCAACCATGTCCACAGATCTGATCCAAGACTGGTGGTTGTGTAAGGTAGCCAACCATGTCCACAGATCTGATCCAAGATCGGTGGTTGTGTAAGGTAGCCAACCATGTCCACAGATCTGATCCAAGACCGGTGGTTGTGTAAGGTAGCCAACCATGTCCACAGATCTGATCCAAGATCGGTGGTTGTGTGAGGTAGCCAACCATGTCCACAGATCTGATCCAAGATCGGTGGTTGTGTAAGGTAGCCAACCATGTCCACAGATCTGATCCAAGATCGGTGGTTGTGTAAGGTAGCCAACCATGTCCACAGATCTGATCCAAGACTGGTGGTTGTGTGAGGTAGCCAACCATGTCCACAGATCTGATCCAAGATCGGTGGTTGTGTGAGGTAGCCAACCATGTCCACAGATCTGATCCAAGACTGGTGGTTGTGTGAGGTAGCCAACCATGTCCACAGATCTGATCCAAGACCGGTGGTTGTGTGAGGTAGCCAAATCCAAGACCGGTGGTTGTGTGAGGTAGCCAACCATGTCCACAGATCTGATCCAAGACTGATGGTTGTGTGAGGTAGCCAACATGTCCACAGATCTGATCCAAGACTGATGGTTGTGTGAGGTAGCCAACCATGTCCATAGATCTGATCCAAGACTGATGGTTGTGTGAGGTAGCCAACCATGTCCACAGATCTGATCCAAGACTGGTGGTTGTGTGAGGTAGCCAACCATGTCCACAGATCTGATCCAAGACTGGTGGTTGTGTAAGGTAGCCAACCATGTCCACAGATCTGATCCAAGACCGGTGGTTGTGTGAGGTAGCCAACCATGTCCACAGATCTGATCCAAGACCGGTGGTTGTGTGAGGTAGCCAACCATGTCCACAGATCTGATCCAAGACTGGTGGTTGTGTGAGGTAGCCAACCATGTCCACAGATCTGATCCAAGACTGGTGGTTGTGTGAGGTAGCCAACCATGTCCACAGATCTGATCCAAGACTGGTGGTTGTGTGAGGTAGCCAACCGTATCCACAGATCTGATCCAAGACGGGTGGTTGTGTGAGGTAGCCAACCATGTCCACAGATCTGATCCAAGACTGGTGGTTGTGTGAGGTATCCAACCATGTCCACAGATCTGATCCAAGACCGGTGGTTGTGTGAGGTAGCCAACCATGTCCACAGATCTGATCCAAGACCGGTGGTTGTGTGAGGTATCCAACCATTTCCACAGATCTGATCCAAGACTGGTGGTTGTGTAAGGTAGCCAACCATGTCCACAGATCTGATCCCAGACTGGTGGTTGTGTGAGGTAGTCAACCATGTCCACAGATCTGATCCAAGACTGGTGGTTGTGTGAGGTAGCCAACCATGTCCACAGATCTGATCCAAGACCGGTGGTTGTGTGAGGTAGCCAACCATGTCCACAGATCTGATCCAAGACCGGTGGTTGTGTGAGGTAGCCAACCATGTCCACAGATCTGATCCAAGACCGGTGGTTGTGTGAGGTATCCAACCATGTCCACAGATCTGATCCAAGACTGGTGGTTGTGTGAGGTATCCAACCATGTCCACAGATCTGATCCAAGACTGGTGGTTGTGTGAGGTAGCCAACCATGTCCACAGATCTGATCCAAGACCGGTGGTTGTGTGAGGTAGCCAACCATGTCCACAGATCTGATCCAAGACCGGTGGTTGTGTGAGGTAGCCAACCGTGTCCACAGATCTGATCCAAGACTGGTGGTTGTGTGAGGTAGCCAACCGTGTCCACAGATCTGATCCAAGACTGGTGGTTGTGTAAGGTAGCCAACCATGTCCACAGATCTGATCCAAGACTGGTGGTTGTGTGAGGTAGCCAACCATGTCCACAGATCTGATCCAAGACTGGTGGTTGTGTGAGGTAGCCAACCATGTCCACAGATCTGATCCAAGACTGGTGGTTGTGTGAGGTAGCCAACCATGTCCACAGATCTGATCCAAGACCGGTGGTTGTGTGAGGTAGCCAACCATGTCCACAGATCTGATCCAAGACCGGTGGTTGTTTGAGGTATCCAACCATGTCCACAGATCTGATCCAAGACCGGTGGTTGTGTGAGGTAGCCAACCATGTCCACAGATCTGATCCAAGACCGGTGGTTGTGTGAGGTAGCCAACCATGTCCACAGATCTGATCCAAGACTGGTGGTTGTGTAAGGTAGCCAACCATGTCCACAGATCTGATCCAAGACCGGTGGTTGTGTGAGGTATCCAACCATGTCCACAGATCTGATCCAAGACCGGTGGTTGTGTGAGGTAGCCAAATCCATGACTGGTGGTTGTGTGAGGTAGCAAAACTTGTCCACCTACACCAGTGGTTCTCAAACAGTGGGGAATTTTTTTAGGGTTTCCAATAGGGGAATTTAAACCACAGATTGGCAGGCTCAAAATGGCTTCAGGCACAATTTCCTGGTTTTCTATTGAGCGTTTTGTTTGATGAAGCACAATTTTCTGGCATTCTGATGTCGTGTATTAAGTGACAATCTTTGACGTTTATTGTAATATGATTAATTTGGTATGTGAATAAAATGTTGTGAATATAGAAATCTCACCTTTTGAGGCTGACAATTTTGGAAATGGGAGAATTCTTCTTTCATTCCCTGGAAAGGGGGGAATGACATCCAGACATGGTGAAAGGGTGTGTGGGCCAAAAAAGATTGAGAACCACTGACCTACACCTATAGGTATGGTGCATGATGAAGGGGATCAATACAGAATGAAGATCCATGAAAGAGTTGTTAGCAAAATCCTTGGTTACAAACAGGTCGACCCAGGAACACATTTTTTGCAGAGGCCTATCACTGAAGACGTATACAGGCAGCAGAACACAGATATCATTGCCAAGATTAGAAAGCTTGTTCTTCTTCTTCTTCTGAGGTCAGCTTTTGTTGTGCATGTATTCCATCATCTCTCTCTGTGGTGATAGGGTTATGAACGCAGCTCGTAATCCCGTATACCGCGATCAAAATACTGCTGTGGACGATTTGGCAGCAGACCACCTTGCCTTGGTTTTCAAACAATAGTAGAGGTGTCTTAATGGCAAACTACTGAACGTAAACTTGCGAAGAAATCACACATGGCCAAAAATTGCTGGGGTTGGCTGCAACATCCTGTCAAGGATATGCAACTAACTTAACTATTCCATCCTAGGTCAGGTATAGGATGGTCATCAAGTGCCATGCCGGCTGGTGTATCCGTTCATGACTCTCTACAGATCTCTGTAGTTGCATCAGTGTCTGTTTATCTGTCTTCTCATGAAGGCTCTAGTCTAGTACAACATCCATTGTGTCACGTATAATTTTGTGTTTAGTAAAACGTACAATTCCACTTCTCGTTTTTGTTAACTTACTCATTGTATTTATATTTCTGGATACATTTATGTACAGTATTGTCTCTTCCAGAAGTAGTAGTATCCTAGTATTTTAAAGGTACATTTTTGTTTATCCATCACAGGATCCAATAGACCCTGAGGAAAATGCGGATGCTGGAGATTTTGACAGTGGAGTTGAATAGTGTTATTGTTTGAGTTGTGTGTATACATGAGAATATGGGCTAGCGTATGGGTGTGTACTGGAATAGCTGTGAGTAGATTACCATGCTGTGGAATATAAACACATACTTATGTTGACTGGATGTCAGGTGGATATGTGTGCTTTACACTGGAGTAGTTATTGTTGCTGGTCAGGGGTCAGGTCATGTTGTAGGAGCTGGTGTTTGACTGGATGTCAGGTGGATATGTCTGCTTTACACTGGAGTGGTTATTGTTGCTGGTCAGGGGTCAGGTCATGTTGTAGGAGCTGGTGTTTGACTGGATGTCAGGTGGATATGTGTGCTTTACACTGGAGTGGTTATTGTTGCTGGTCAGGTCATGTTGTAGGAGCTGGTGTTTGACTGGATGTCAGGTGGATATGTCTGCTTTACACTGGAGTGGTTATTGTTGCTGGTCAGGGGTCAGGTCATGTTGTAGGAGCTGGTGTTTGACTGGATGTCAGGTGGATATGTCTGCTTTACACTGGAGTAGTTATTGTTGCTGGTCAGGGGTCAGGTCATGTTGTAGGAGCTGGTGTTTGACTGGATGTCAGGTGGATATGTCTGCTTTACACTGGAGTGGTTATTGTTGCTGGTCAGGGGTCAGGTCATGTTGTAGGAGCTGGTGTTTGACTGGATGTCAGGTGGATATGTCTGCTTTACACTGGAGTGGTTATTGTTGCTGGTCAGGGGTCAGGTCATGTTGTAGGAGCTGGTGTTTGACTGGATGTCAGGTGGATATGTCTGCTTTACACTGGAGTGGTTATTGTTGCTGGTCAGGGGTCAGGTCATGTTGTAGGAGCTGGTGTTTGACTGGATGTCAGGTGGATATGTCTGCTTTACACTGGAGTGGTTATTGTTGCTGGTCAGGGGTCAGGTCATGTTGTAGGAGCTGGTGTCAGGTATTTTAAGCTAGGATGGTTGTTGTTGCTGATCAGTTGTGAGGTCATGTCATAGGTGATCCCAATGTATGCTGGTGTTTGTATGGAAGAGTTGTTTGATTGGAGGGCATTGTACTGCTGGCGTTTGTATGAAAGAGTTGTTTGATTGGAGGGCATTGTACTGCTGGTGTTTGTATGGAAGAGTTGTTTGATTGGAGGGCTTTGTACTGCTGGTGTTTGTATGGAAGAGTTGTTTGATTGGAGGGCATTGTACTGCTGGTGTTTGTATGGAAGAGTTGTTTGATTGGAGGGCTTTGTACTGCTGGTGTTTGTATGGAAGAGTTGTTTGATTGGAGGGCATTGTACTGCTGGTGTTTGTATGGAAGAGTTGTTTGATTGGAGGGCTTTGTACTGCTGGTGTTTGTATGGAAGAGTTGTTTGATTGGAGGGCATTGTACTGCTGGTGTTTGTATGGAAGAGTTGTTTGATTGGAGGGCTTTGGACTGCTGGTGTTTGTATGGAAGAGTTGTTTGATTGGAGGGCATTGTACTGCTGGTGTTTGTATGGAAGAGTTGTTTGATTGGAGGGCATTGTACTGCTGGTGTTTGTATGGAAGAGTTGTTTGATTGGAGGGCTTTGTACTGCTGGTGTTTGTATGGAAGAGTTGTTTGATTGGAGGGCATTGTACTGCTGGTGTTTGTATGGAAGAGTTGTTTGATTGGAGGGCATTGTACTGCTGGTGTTTGTATGGAAGAGTTGTTTGATTGGAGGGCTTTGTACTGCTGGTGTTTGTATGGAAGAGTTGTTTGATTGGAGGGCTTTGTACTGCTGGTGTTTGACTGGATGTCAGGTGGATATGTCTGCTTTACACTGGAGTAGTTATTGTTGCTGGTCAGGGGTCAGGTCATGTTGTAGGAGCTGGTGTTTGACTGGATGTCAGGTGGATATGTGTGCTTTACACTGGAGTGGTTATTGTTGCTGGTCAGGGGTCAGGTCATGTTGTAGGAGCTGGTGTTTGACTGGATGTCAGGTGGATATGTCTGCTTTACACTGGAGTGGTTATTGTTGCTGGTCAGGGGTCAGGTCATGTTGTAGGAGCTGGTGTTTGACTGGATGTCAGGTGGATATGTCTGCTTTACACTGGAGTGGTTATTGTTGCTGGTCAGGGGTCAGGTCATGTTGTAGGAGCTGGTGTTTGACTGGATGTCAGGTGGATATGTCTGCTTTACACTGGAGTGGTTATTGTTGCTGGTCAGGGGTCAGGTCATGTTGTAGGAGCTGGTGTTTGACTGGATGTCAGGTGGATATGTCTGCTTTACACTGGAGTGGTTATTGTTGCTGGTCAGGGGTCAGGTCATGTTGTAGGAGCTGGTGTTTGACTGGATGTCAGGTGGATATGTCTGCTTTACACTGGAGTGGTTATTGTTGCTGGTCAGGGGTCAGGTCATGTTGTAGGAGCTGGTGTTTGACTGGATGTCAGGTGGATATGTGTGCTTTACACTGGAGTGGTTATTGTTGCTGGTCAGGGGTCAGGTCATGTTGTAGGAGCTGGTGTCAGGTATTTTAAGCTAGGGTGGTTGTTGTTGCTGATCAGTTGTGAGGTCATGTCATAGGTGATCCCAATGTATGCTGGTGTTTGTATGGAAGAGTTGTTTGATTGGAGGGCATTGTACTGCTGGTGTTTGTATGGAAGAGTTGTTTGATTGGAGGGCATTGTACTGCTGGTGTTTGTATGAAAGAGTTGTTTGATTGGAGGGCTTTGTACTGCTGGTGTTTGTATGGAAGAGTTGTTTGATTGGAGGGCATTGTACGAGATACTGTCAAGATATGTGAAATGTTACAATCAATCTTGTTATTTAAAGTATATGATCAATACATTAAACAAGTACAGTAAAATGTAAATGATGTGTGTATGTTTGCGAGAGAGCTTTAGGAAATGAATATTTGATTTTTGACTGATACACCAATAAAAGAAATATTACCAGATACAAATTATTTTAAGTATTTGTTGTAATGGCAACATAGCTAAAAGGTTGTGTTATCCTTTTTTAAGGGCAGCATGGCTAAAGGGTTTTGTTGTCCTTGCTTCAAGGGCAGCATGGTGAGGTTTTGTTTCTATCTCTGTCTCCGAAGTTTACCCCTCCACCCCTATCTCTTAGTAGTAACATTGGATACCTAGTTTTGCCATGGCGAAATTGTTAGACAAACAATCTACCAATGGGAAGATTTCCCACTGCCTTGGGTGGAATCGTGTCTGACAGAAGTAATCCTTTCACAAATGTATCCTGAAGTTGCACAGTAACCTCTTGAGTCAGAGAGGTGTGTAATTGGAGTGAAGCACTCACCCTCAAGACAAGCATGAAGACAATTTTCATGACTCCAGAGATGTTATATCTGCAGGTTAATAACATGCAAGGCGACCAAAGAGGATTGGTCTGAAGCAGGTTATTTTACACTGTAGAAAGAAACATCCACCAACATCCAACGAGCCATGAACTGACCCACCAAGGATGTGGCATGCATCGTTGTGAGTCTATACTTTACTTGGAGTCTCAACAGCAAGAGAAGAAGGAATAAATATGAAAGTTTTGTTATTATTATTTGCCATAGTGCCTTTAGTTTTGGTTTTTAAAACACATGGTCACTATTTGAATCCAGTAAGAATGGAATACATAAATTGGTTATTTCAGCTTTAGAGGTTTCATTTATTTCAAGATTTTACATACGCATAAACATGGGAGGCATAAACTTTATAACATGACATCAGCACTCTAACATAATTGTCACATAAACATGAGAGGCATAAACTTTATCACATGGCATCAGCACTCAATATGTCGCATAAACTGTATCACAAGACATCAACACTCAATATGTCACATAAACATGAGAGGCATAAACTTTATCACATGATATCAACACTTAGCATGTCACATAAACATGAGAGAATGTTAGGCAAGGAGGTTAGGCATTTAAACGGTTAAAGCCTCTGGAGTGTTTATGCTTGTGGCTATCGTTTGCATTTGCATTTTCCTCATGTTGGATGGGAAGTGTATGGTTATATCGCCCTACTACTGAGTTGTGTGCATGGTGCGACACTTTGGGCTGTGAATTTTTTGTGAAATGCTTTTACATCTGTCTGCATGTTAGGAATACTGGTGGCCGGCTTTGTCGCAGAACTGATTGGTTTGCCTTATGCAGAAATGTGTGGCTGTTGGTTTTCTAGTGACTGCCGCTTCTATCTCGATGATGAACTGTATTTTTCAAGGAGAATTTTCGTGTTGGCATTCTGGCGGTGGCATTATGCACAGTGTACCTGTGCAGGCTGTTGGTTTGTCAAGATTCCTGTCTGTTCCACTTCTTTTTACATGGGGCAGTGAGGAGCATTTTTTGCGATATTCACTGACACGGGAACATAGCATAATGGGGACGACTCACTGCCATGAAGTTGGAACTGCGACTAATGACTAAAGGTGGTTCCAAGACAAATACTGCCACCGAGGTGTGAAATATTAGGTCTTGACATATAATAGGGCATGGCATAATGAGATGGGGTGCTCAGTTTCCTCCCACATCTTTCCTTCCCAGGAGCATTCTGGAAACTGTCTGCTGCCCATTTTATGAGACTGGATCAATTTCAGAGTCATACTGGTTTGCAAAAACAAAACAAAAAACAGCCATGCTCAGCCATATTTACCAGTGCTTAAACACAGAAATAGGTATATTTCAATACCACCTGCAGATTTGATAAGCAACATAGGTACAGGTAGTACCATTGCAGAGGCTGCCACTGGAGTGTGAACTGCTCAGTCTTCACATATTCTAGGCCATGATGTCCGGTGATCAGAGTTCTCTGTCTTGTCACATTTATGTGCCCGTTACATACCACCAAAAGAAAAGAATGATCAAACCAGTCAGAAAGCCACCAAAACCTGCTCAAGATGACTACCACATTATGGACAGACCAGAACAAGTTATTAATCTGCACCTCAGAACAGGACACACTAAATTACGCAACCTCATGTATACAAAATTCAAGATTGTTGAATCAGCCATGAGCACATGTGGATTGTCGTCACAGACAGCAGAGCATATACTCTGCGCATTTTGTATACGCATATACAAAAATATAACATATCTAGGCAAACCTTCTGGCCTAGAGAGACAACAGTGGAAGATAAACTCTATGGACCCCTGAGTGAACTAAAAAAGAAGACAGTTAAATTCATACAAGAGACAACACTACAGTTATAAACATATTTCAAGCGAACGAAAGAAGAAGAAAATATTCTAGGCCATGATGTACAGTCATCAGTTCCCTGTCTTGTCACATTTCCTTCCCACAGAGATTTCCAGAAAATTCTACAACTATCTGGTACCCATTTTTATCAGGCTGGGTCGAGCCGAGAGCTGTGCTTTGGCAAGCAAGTGCACTAACTGCTATACCACTGCAGTTTCAGTAAATTAACTACAGCCTACACGTGTCAATAGAAAAGACATTGGTCAGTCACTTTACTCTGTCCCGATTTTTCTCAAATCCCGAAACAACAAATAAATCAATTTGATTATTGCTCACCAGACCTTAGGCGGCCTGGTGTGCCTTGCCAGTGAGAAGACCTGATCGTTCGGGTCCACATCGATTGACGGGCGTCAGTCGCGGTGATCGGGCAAATCTTGAGCTACAGCCTACGATGGGTGACGTTGTGGTATTCTGTCATGATAATTTGGCCGTGTCCAGCGTGTGCCGCGTGGTCTAGTGTTTACACACCCGCTTCACACGCCAGTGATCCAGGGTTTGTTTCCGGGTCCGGTCAAGGATATGCACTACTGAAGAGCTCAAATGAGACCGAAACTTGAGTCTAGTGCTTCCACATTGACGTGGATAGGCCTTAGGTTCATACCAGAGTGTGATCAGCGTTGCCAGTAGTGGGTTGTGCTCAATATTTAAAAATCTCAAATCCCGAAACAACAAATAAATCAATTTGATTATTGCTCACTGGACCTTAGGCGGCCTGGTGTGTCTTGCCAGTGAGAAGACCTGATTGTTCGGGTCCACATTGATTGACGGACGTCAGTCGCGGCGATTGGACAAATCTTGAGCTACAGCCTACGATGAATGACGTGGTATTCTATTGTGATAATTTGGCTGTGTCCAGCATGTGCCGCTTGGCCTAGTGTTTACACACCCTCTTCACACGCCACTGATCCGGGGTTTGTTTCCGGGTCCAGTCAAGGATATGCACTACTGACGAGTTCAAACGAGAGCGAAACTCGAGTCTAGTGCTTCCACATTGACGTGGATAGGCCTTAGGTTCATACCAGAATACAGTCAGCGTTGCCAGTAGTGGGTTGTGCTCAATATTTAAAAATCTCAAATCCCGAAACAACAAATAAATCAACTTTACTCTGTGACTAGAACTATTTTCACAGACATCAATTTTGTTAGCTGTATGTCCTTTACATGCAATGAACTCCAGCATGTATTGGCTATTTGTGATTTACTATGCAATTTTAGTTCAGTAGTTTGCCACTGCTTTCTGAACAACCGACATCTCATACCATCGAAATCAATGCAAAATGGCCTGCCTCAGAATTGTCTGTGGCTGAGTTCAAACCCTCAGCTTGTATGTCGAGGAATTATGAAACTATCTGTCTCACTACCCTCCTAAGTCTCAAAGGCTGGTCACAGACATCAATAGAGCAGACATTACCTAGCAGTCATTGTGCTCTGTAACAGACATCTAATAGAACCATACACCGATTTCAACAGAACAGACATTACTTAGCAGTGTACTCTGTAATAGCCATCTAACAGAACTGTGTCTGAAAGTTATGGCACATAATAGAAGAATGCTGAAAATTCATTGGACAGTCAAAATGAGAAATCTGGACATTTGAGAGAGGCTAAGTCACAAAGACAACTTATCACAAACATTGGAAGTGAACGAAAGAAGAAGAACAAACATCAGAAAAAGGCAGTCATCATTTTTAGGCCACATAACACATGTTGTTACAACCAGAAATATTTGCGGAAAAAGAGATAGAGGAAGACAGCAAGAGAAAATTCTTGACAGTCTTGCGTCTTGACATGGAAAGGAGTCAACATATGAATTGATCCAAGCTGTTGGAGAATGCAATCTGTAGAGAAGCATGATCACCCACTCCAGCCAGCAAGGCACTTGATGATAATGATTATTGCAAATAACATTTTTAAAAAGCCATTACACTCATATTATATTGACAACTCGTATTAATTTTTTTAAATGGTCTTTAACTTAAATTATAAGGGGCTTTCATTTGAAATCTGTTCGTGCCGCACCGCACGTAATTGCGTACGCTGAACATGATCATGTCATAGTCATGTGATAAGTACTGACCAATGAATAAAAGAGCAAGTGCTTATTGTCCCATGATGCATAGGTTCTGTTTCTGACCATTGAGAAAATGGCCGGGTTGATCCAAAATCCATCCAAAGAAACTCATAGCGCTGTGATTCAGTTTCTATCATTTGAAGGATGTCGACCAGTGGACATTCATCGAAGAATGCAGGCAGCGTACGGTAACAAATGTGTGTCGAAGACAACAGTGACAGACTGGGCACAAATGTTTTGGAAAGGACGTCAGTTCACGACAGATCTTCTGCGGCCAGGTCAAGCGCATGTTGTTGCAACAGAAAAAAACCATCGCCAAAATTGATGCAGTAATACAGATGAACCGTTGTCGAAGCATACGTTCACTAGCGAAAGAATTTGATGTGTCAATTGGGACAATTCAAAAGGTCGTTAGTAAGAAACTGCAATATCAGAAGGTGTGTTCACAGTGGGTACCATGGAAGTTGACCAACCACCAAAAAGAGGAAACCATGGGATGGTATTTGAACCACTTTTTGCATTACAGAGTGGAGAGTGATACATTTCTCTTCCGCATAGTGGCAGGCAATCAATCACGGTGTCACTACTTTGAGCCAAGCAGCAAAAGAGAGCGCATGCAATGGAAGCATGCTGGATCACCAAAAGCCAAAAAATTCAAGTTACAGGTTTCCGCTGGTAAGGTTATGCTGAGGAAATTTTTTGACCATTTAGGGCTATTGTTGTCCATCTTTAACGAACCTAGTGTCAACATCAACTCTACCCACTACTTGCAAACACTAGACAAGCTGCAAAAAGCCATCAAGAATAAACGACCTGGCATGCTTTCTCGCAGTGTGATTTTGTTGCACGATAATGCTCGTCCGCATGTCGCCAAGATTGTGCAGGAAGCATTAGCAAGGAAGAAGTGGGAAATTCTGCAACATCCAGCCTAGAGTCCTGATTTGTCACCATGTGATTTTCATTTGTTCAGACCTCTAAAAAAAAGCTCTCAAGGGGCAACGATTTCACACAGAGGCAGACATAATGAATGCGGTAAACACTTGGTTCAGTGAGCAACCACACTCCTTTTTTGCGGACGGCATTCGCCGCCTACCTAAGCAATGGGATGCTTGCTTGAATGCCTACAGCGACTTCTTCTGACCAACCCATGTTGCATAATTCATTCAAAATGAATGCTTTGTTTAATTCTACAACACCTGTTAATGTTTCTTTCATGCTTTTGTAATAAAGCCATTGGAACGGGTTTCAAATGAACGTCCCTAATAGTAAAAGTTGAAAATGTGATTACATATGCAAGAGTTGTTCATTTATATACACCAACAGAATATATATAACAACGATAGCATTGTTTTATGTTGGAAAGTAAATACAACCCTTTGCTGTAGTGTAAATAAGACATTATTTTCATGGCACAATATTCACTGTTAACCTTGATTTTTTTTTTCCCTCATATCCTTTACAGGACATTGCAGTCAACACCAGCATTTTTCAGCTGATTGTTGATGTCTTGCAAAATTACGCTCAGTAGTTTGCCATTGCTTTCTGAGCAACCGACTCACATACCCCTGTAAGTAACCAACACGACACGATCCACTACCGAATCTCACGCAACTGCGTTCCTCACATGGATATACGGGATTACGGAGAAAGTCGTTAACCCCTTGTTAACCTTGATACTAGATAATATAACTGCAATGTATAAAAACAGTCAAAGTTCAGTAACCACAGCTGAGTGATCAACAATATCATAATCCACCAAAGTTCATTTACACATACTCACATGAAAAAGCCATATATTTACATACTCCACCAAAGTTCATTTACACATACTCACATGAAAAAGCCATATATTTACATACGCCACCAAAGTTCATTTACACATACTCACATGAAAAAGCCATATATTTACATACTCCACCAAAGTTCATTTACACATACTCACATGAAAAAGCCATATATTTACATACTCCACCAAAGTTCATTTACACATACTCACATGAAAAAGCCATATATTTACATACTCCACCAAAGTTCATTTACACATACTCACATGAAAAAAGCCATATATTTACATACTCCACCAAAGTTCATTTACACATACTCACATGCAAAAGCCATATATTTACATACTCCAACAAAGTTCATTTACACATACTCACATGAAAAAGCCATATATTTACATACTCCACCAAAGTACATTTACACATACCCACATGCAAAAGCCATACATTTATATCCACACCACATTTCATCTATACCTACTCACATGCAAAAGCCATACATTTATATACACCTGTGCAGTTCATCTACCCATACTCACATGCAAAAGCCATACATTTACATACACCTCCTCAGTTCATCTACACCTACTCACACGCAAAAGCCATAGATTTATATATATTACCAAAGTTCATCTACACATATTCAAATGCAAGAGCTTTACATTTACATACACCACCACTGTTCATCTACAGAACCATATGTCTGTATGGTCAATCTCACAATCTGTCTACAGGTACTCTCATGTCCACCATAGTCAGCCTTATTTTAACTGTCTATATTTCATCGATCCATATGTGGACGAAGCCTTGTGGTCCACCCTTGCCATTTAGCATAGCAGCAGTTTGAAGTTTTTGATATTCAACGAACTGTGTTCCCTGGACTGTGATGAGTTTGTGTAGTATCCTCTAGATCGAATTGTGTAGTATCCTCTAGATCGAATCTATCCAAACTGAGGGTTTCCTCCAGCTCTGTTGTCAGAACTTCTTTGATTGTAGGCAAACTGCAGTAGCTGAACAGGCTTCATTGTCACCAGATGTCCAAACCACTTTATTTGTTGTCTTTCTATCATCTTATTGTCAGCTACATACAGAATTTTATTTTTAAATTGATAACTTTCCATTTGATAAATATCTGGACGTTCGCTGCCAGATTGATGCCTGGGAGGAAATCGAGACGGTCTTTCCTCCAAATGTGAGAAATGTGCACAAGCAGCAAGATTTTCTCATAGCCACAGATGGTCATTTAGTTGGCTAACATCTTTGATGGATTTTAGAAGTAGTCTCATAGGAGTTACTGCCCTTGGAGTGTAAAGTGTTAGGCTTTCACATGAAAGTGATTCTTTACAAACCTTCACATGAAAGTGATTCTTTATAAACCTTTACATGAAGTTGATTCTTTACAAACCTTCACATTAAAGTGATTGTTTACAAACCTTCACATGAAAGTGATTCTTTATAAACCTTTACATGAAGTTGATTCTTTACAAACCTTCACATAAAGTCCTGTCTATTCCACTTTTCACATTTGACAGTGGGGAGCATTTTATGTGATATTCGCTGGCACGGAAATGGAGCATAATGGGGACGACCCGTTGCCGTGAATATGGAACCTCGACTAACTAACATAAAGTGATTCTTTACAAACCTTCACATAATAGTGATTCTTTTTTGGGAATCTCTGTGGTGAAATGGTCAAGCCATCTGGCTCTGGCTCCAAAGGTTGTGGGTTTAATTCCGGGACGCGTCCTTCGGTTCACGAGTGCTTTTCGGAGACTCCTGGGGGTCATCACTGGAGCTATGGAGTTCATGCTTTGTGTGACGCTTTCCGCACTGTGGAAAGAGACTGAGCCATATGAGATAAAACCTGGTGCAATGAAGTCGACCCTGTCGACTTTTAAGCGACTTTTTAAATGATTCTTTACAAACCTTCACATGACATTGATTCTTTACAAACCAACCCAAACCAAATCAGAGATAACTTTACATTGCATCTTATCTTCTATTAGAAATTCACCCACCCAGTGCCGAGTAAGTAGCTGTGTAGGTACTGTTGTACCTACTTATCTTTCTTCATGTTCATGCGGAGTATATAATTTTCTTCTTGGATGCGAGAAAGCTCTTTAGTTAGTTCCTCCAGCTGTTGTTGTCTTTCCCTGGATGATTAAAAATGTTGAATTCAGAATTTTATGAGATCAGTTACTTTAAATAGTTTATAATCTAATGAGTAAATATTTCCATGGAAATAACAATGTACATTTAAAATAAAATAGTAGCCATTTGTTATTATTTAGGGTTCCAAATTGCTCTTATGTAGCCTGGGGCGCAGAGTTGGGGTGAGTGCCCAACCTTGCAAAATACCCCATGGCTCATGCAATCACCCCCTCTGGCAGCAAAAGTCCAACTCTCGGCCTTCACGTGGTGGAACTGTTTTAACTAAACAGGAGAAGGGGTGGCAGCGAGTCACTGGTAGGGTAAAAATAACCTGAAAGCTCTAGATGTGTATGCACGTACATACATGTGCAGACACGTGTGAGCGTGCAACACATCTAAACTTGAGTAAGACCACAGTCTGCTCTAGTAAAGGAAAGGTGTTGAAGGCGGAGGAAACCAGCCAGGAGGCGCACCACAGAAATCAGGATGCCTCAAAATTATGCAGTGAGATACATATGTTATAATTTACATGCCAAACTAGCTGATTTGTATACTTCTGGCAGCTCAGTATCATTCTTATGACTGCTGGTTTGCAGTAAGTATGCAGTCTAAGGATTCCTAGAGCAAGATGGTCATTTTCGGAGTTAACTGTGTCCTGCTTTTGAAAGTGTTGGGGATTTGATGAGAAATTGACTGGTTGTATTATATGGATGAGATTAATGTGTGCACAGTGGTGCACATTAGGGATTGTTCCAATCCAATCCAATCCAATTTTTGAATAAGATGCACCGACTCCGTTCAACTGTTGATACTCTCGATTGGTTATATTTGGGCCCTTATGATGTTCCCTTCTCTACCTGCGGAGATAGGGCTGCATACTTTTGTTTCCTGGATTCTGATTAGTTGTCTTTGTGTTCATACATTCACACTTGTAAGGCCTGGTGTAATTGGGTTCCCACCCCATATCATGTTTTTCTTTCAGGGAATGGTCTACCAGTCATCATCCCTCTTAAGACTCCATCTGTGTCTTCTGTGTCTTCTGTTGTTACAGTTTAAATGGCCATTGTCATGCAGCATTGTTATTTGATAAACATTGAAACGACCAACACAAAAGTGGATACGGAACACTAAAAACACCTTGGGCATGAAAATGCATGAGACAGGAACTGGAGAAAGACTGAGTCTTTTTTTTTTTGGTGGGCTGTGATGAAAGTGGCGCTCTGCAAAGACCTGTTACATGATGATGATGATGAAATATAAAAAATGCAGAACGGAATGCTGACAGTGAGCAGAATGTTACCTTATAAATATCTTCTTCTTTCATCTGGTATAACATTGGGGTGAATAATTGTCCATTTTCATTCATTGCTCCATGTCCATGTTTCTCCATGATCTCTTCATAACAGGGGGTTACATGGTCTCAAGGTATGGTGTCTGCCTCGAGTGCTGGAGGTCCCAGATTCAAGCCCCGGTGAGGACCGCGATTTATTCACGTGGACTTCTAGTACAAAATTTCCCCTGGTTTCTGGGTAGTGAGCATGTAAAAAATCCCTTGGCAGTTGGAAATTAGTAGCCTAACGACAATGCCCGGGCAAAATTTTGAGTTAAAAATCTACCCAAAGTACTTTAGGATCCTCTCCAGTGCTACGGAGTTCATGCGTTGAGCTGAGATTCTCCAGACTCAGGCTTGGGTTGGGAGTAGAACCGAGCACTTATGGGTTACACCAGTGTGCCATGATGTTGATCCGTCGACTAAACTAACTCTTCATATCCCATGTTATCCAATCCTATCTTGGCATTTAGGTAGACCACCAAACTAATATTTGATTGCCTATAGTATTCTGAAATTTCATGTAAAATGTATCCTTAACATATTCATCCATATCATTTATTTGTGCATAAAATTGAATCACATTGAAGTTCATTTTTTTTTTTTTTTGGTTTTAAATGTTGTTATTATTCAGGAACTCACTGTTCCCACTCTTGTAGTGCTTTCTTTGGCTCTTTAGATAGCATTAGGACCACTTCTTCAAAGTGAGGGGCATTTTCCTCTATTTGACTTGAGCACAGCACTGTTTCACCTGTATTTAGGACTTTTTACCCGCTCCATTCCATATTGTTTCGCATAGTCCCAAAATGCTAATCATATAATATTCACTTCTCATCATGTTTACAGTGATGACAAGATACCAAAGCTAGGAGAATACAGCAGTGTGTGTGCAAAACAGATTTGACCGAAAAGACAAATGTAATGTATTTAAAAAAAAACAATTATCTGAAAATAATAACTAGGGAAAATTTGAAGGCAGTGAAGAATACTCAGCATTTATAGAAATAAAATATTCAAGTTTTACTTCAGGTTTATTATACAGTGAACAAGGTGTGTTACAGTATGCCATATAGCGGGTGCCCGATAATTATGTCATAGAAAACACATAGAGAATCCAAGAAGCTGAAAGCTCAGAGAAACTAGGAGACAAGTTGTCAACAGAGGAAACGTCACGCTGACGTCATCTAACAACAAACAGACTTTGTGGGGTTCTCGACAGAGAAGGCAGTGCAATTTGTTTCTGGAGTAAATTAGTGAGGCTAAGGAATTGTTGGCATCGATCAGTGGATATAAAATTGATAACACATGGAAAGATGTTATAGAAGATTAATAGCGCCACGGATTAAGAAGCGACGGGCAAAAACCTAGACGGAATCTATGCAGCAGAGAAGCCATCCTGTGGGAATGATAAAAGGATGTGTACAGAGGCGTAGCAATAATGGCGAACATTTTTAACAGGTTTGAGTATAGTTAAAATATTACTTTCATGTACATATAGTGTAAAATGCTCGCCTGATAATAACAGGCAATTTTACGAGTGCAAGAAGATATTTGTCAGCTGTCAGATTAAAGCAGCATTCGTATTATTCAGCCTAGAAGTCACTTCTTCTTATGAGTTCTCAGTTGGCTCCAGTTGCTATTACATTGACTCAGTTGTCATTGAGCCATATTCATTGATACCTACCGTTGAGTTCATTAATTTATAGATAATGGATCATAATGAAGAGGAACTCACGGCGTGGCACAGTACAGATGATAATATTGAGATGATGATGATAACATAAATAGTTCTTGAGTGTTACACAGAACCAGTTTTAACATATGGCTGTGAATCCTGGACAATTAGTAAACAGGCGCAAAAAATCCCTGGAAGCCTTAGAGATGTGATTTTATAGAAGAATGCTGAAAATTAATTGGACAGCCAAAATGAGCAATCAGGATGTTTTAATGGAAGCTGAGTCACAAAGACAACTTATCTTATCACAAACATCAGAAAGAGGCAGTCATCAGTTTTTGACCACGTTATGAGAAGACAACTGGAACATGTTGTGACAACTGGAAAGAATTTTGGAAAGAGACATAGAGGAAGACAGCGGGAGAAGATTCTTGACAGTCTTATGTCATGGCACGGAAGGGAGTTAACACACGAATCGATCCATGATGTCAGAGATCGTAGTTTGTGGAGAGGCATGATTGCTCATACCAGCCGGCAAGGCATTGGATGATGATGATGATAACAGCTAACATATCTTAAATGTTACCAGGAATTTCCTTTTAGAGCATCAGCCATCTGAACCTTTAACCTGGCAAGTTTCTGGTCTCTGTCTGCTATTACTGAATCTTTTACCGCCATCACCTCTGCTAAATGTTTCTCTGACTGAAAAGCAAAGAATGATGATAATGAATAAAACCAAATAATGTATACTGTAGTAAATATTTTCTAATATGATTTCAAAGATTTTTGTAACAAAGTTATTCAAGTAGTTCAGCTAACCTTTCGAGGAGATGACGTAATGAAACTAATACACGATCGACTTAAAACAGCTGTAAGCCAAACATTCTTTGCTGCTGAACCAGTAATCAGATATAAAACCACACCGATACCTACCCCATCTGTGAAAGATCCATAGTCTCTGTACACAAAATCAAACCGCATTTATCAATTCCTGTGTGAGTGCCAAGCAACTTACTTAGGTAGAACAGAAAGACAATTAGCAAATTGAGTTAAAGTTAGTTGCATATCCTATACAGGATGTAGCAGTCAACCCCAGCATTTTTGGCTGTTCAGGATTCCTGGGTAAGTTTGCATTAAGTAGTTTGAGCAAATTGAGTGGCGGAACATATACCAGTGTGGGTAGAAAAGAGAGTTAATCATTCTTCAGGAATCCCTGTGCAGTCAACAGGTCATAAAACATCTAATGTGGCCATCACTGAACATTTGCTTATTAGCAATCATAGAGTTAATAAACAAAACACATTTCATATGCTGTATTCCATGAACAATAATCGATTGCTCAAATGTATCACAGCTTTATCTATTAGGATATTCCAGTCAATTGCTATGCAATTAGGACATAGACAGTGCTACAAGTGATAGCAAAAGATAGGACAGCTTAATGTGAGTTGGCTGAGAGTTACACTTCAATGGGGAATATTGTGTTCTACTTCCATTCTCATACAGAATGTTATCATTACATAGTCATTACTTTCTTCTGCTTCCATTATCTTACAGAATGTTATCATTACATAGTCATTACTTTCTTCTGCTTCCATTATCTTACAGAATGTTATCATTACATAGTCATTACTTTCTTCTGCTTCCATTATCTTACAGAATGTTATCATTACATAGTCATTACTTTCTTCTGCTTCCATTATCTTACAGAATGTTATCTTTACATAGTCATTACTTTCTTCTGCTTCCATTATCTTACAGAATGTTATCATTACATAGTCATTACTTTCTTCTGCTTCCATTATCTTACAGAATGTTATCATTACATAGTCATTACTTTCTTCTGCTTCCATTATCTTACAGAATGTTATCTTTACATAATCATTATTTTGTTCTGTTTCCCTTCTCTTACAGAATGTTACATTACATAATCATTATTTTGTTCTGTTTCCCTTCTCTTGCAGACTGTTATCATTACATAATCATTACTTTGTTCTGCTCCCATTCTCTTACAGAATGTTATCAATACATAATCATTATTTTGTTCTGCTTCCATTCTTATACAGAATGTTATCATTACTTTGTTCTGTTTTCATTCTCATACAGAATGTTATCATTACATAATCATCATTATGTTCTACTTCCATCCTCATTCAGAATGTTACCATTAGACAATCATCACTTTGTACTACTTCCATTTTCACACATAATGTTATCATTACACAAACATCACTTTATTCTACTTTCATTGTCATACAGAATGTTATCATTACACAATCATCACTTTGTTCTACTTTCATTGTCATACAGAATGTTATCATTACACAATCATCATTTTATTCTACTTCCATCCTCATTCAGAATGTTACCATTAGACAATCATCACTTTGTACTACTTCCATTCTCATACAGAATGTTATCATTACATAATCATTACTTTGTTCTGTTTCCCTTCTCTTACAGAATGTTACATTACATAATCATTATTTTGTTCTGTTTCCCTTCTCTTGCAGACTGTTATCATTACATAATCATTACTTTGTTCTGCTCCCATTCTCTTACAGGATGTTATCAATACATAATCACTATTTTGTTCTGCTTCCATTCTTATACAGAATATTATCATTACTTTGTTCTGTTTTCATTCTCATACAGAATGTTATCATTACATAATCATTACTTTGTTCTGTTTCCCTTCTCTTGCAGACTATTATCATTACATAATCATTACTTTGTTCTGCTCCCATTCTCTTACAGGATGTTATCAATACATAATCACTATTTTGTTCTGCTTCCATTCTTATACAGAATATTATCATTACTTTGTTCTGTTTTCATTCTCATACAGAATGTTATCATTACATAATCATTACTTTGTACTACTTCCATTCTCATACAGAATGTTATCATTACACAAACATCACTTTATTCTACTTTCATTCTCATACAGAATGTTATCATTACACAAACATCACTTTGTTCTACTTCCATCCTCATACATAATGTTATCATTACACAATCATCATTTTATTCTACTTCCATCCTCATTCAGAATGTTACCATTACACAATCATCACTTTGTACTACTTCCATTCTCATACAGAATGTTATCATTACATAATCATTACTTTGTAATACTTCTATTCTCATACAGAATGTTATCATTACACAAACATCACTTTATTCTACTTTCATTGTCATACAGAATGTTATCATTACACAAACATCACTTTATTCTACTTTCATTGTCATACAGAATGTTATCATTATACAAACATCACTTTGTTCTACTTCCATCCTCATATATAATGTTATCAATATGTAAACATCACTCTGTTCTACTTCCACTGTCATACAGAATGTTATCATCACACAAACATCACTCTGTTCTACCTCCATTCTCATACAGAATGTTATCATTACATAATCATTACTTTGTTCTAGAATGATCTGGCCTCTATATCTAACTGAGAATTCCTATCCTGACCTCCCATGGAACCATCTGTGCATATCTAATATGGCATCATTCTTCCCAGAATGGTTTGTTATTGATTATCCCACTTCTGTATTCATTCTCCCATAGCATCACTCTCTGCAACCATTTTCAATAATTTTTAACAAATTACGACCTAAGACTAGGTTGCACAATGTTTTACCTGGCATATCTCATCAGGTGCATACCCACTTGCAACAGACTGTTTTTGGCTTCTTTTTTTCAATTCACAAAGGGAATGCACTGCTCTGAATTTTCATTATTGTATGACAAGTTCAAATCTAACCCAATCATGTTCAGTATTGTATGATAGGTTCCTTCAGGTGCCTTGAAGAGATTAGAACAAGAATTGCCATGGCAAGGGTAGCTTTTTGCAAGATGGATTTTTGTGTGTGCGCTCACTCGCTTTGAACTCAAGCGTAGTCCATACACACTATTTATAGTAGTGATGGACTGAATTTTGCGTGTGGATTAGCTTTCCCTATTAACGGTGTCCCTCGCCATCAGGCGAACCCACTCTGACTTCAGAGGTACTTGTAATTTACATCCCCAAGTCAAGGACGACAGGTCAACATTTTAGTACAGTTGTCCGGTGTAAGGGTTGAACCGCTTACCTTGGCATCAGCACAATGGATGTTTAAGAACATGCATTATTACCCAATCAGCTATGCGGACCTGCTGCAAGATGGATGACATACTGATCACTAAAAAGATGTCAATTGCAATTAGAAAAATAGTGTTAAAGTGCTACATAGGACATGTACTTTTGTATGGATGCAAGATGTGGACGATGAACAGACAAGCTGAAAAACATCTGATGGCAGTGGAAATGTGATTTCTGAGGAAAAACAAAGAATTCCATGGGCAGACAGAAAAACCAATGAGTAATTTATACCAGAGGCAGATCAAAACCATTAACTGATTAGAGAAATTAGACGTAAACAGTCAAAATTTATTGGACATGTGTCAGAGTCTTGCATAACACAAGACTAGTAGCTCGTTTTCTGGCAAGTGTGAAGTAATATCAAACTATCAAATCACACGAAGTGAATATCCGAAAGTATTATTCACACGCGTTAATTATCGCACAAACATCGCGCACTGACAATCTATAGCAATCATTTCAACATGAACAAGATCACTACAATACATAATAATACATGCAAGCAATAAACATCTCACTTACAGTTAAACTTATACAAGCATTCGACTCAGTCTCCCACTGTCGTACAGGCTAGCTCTCAAGGCAGATTCAAACTCGACTCGCATTCCCTTGCGACCTGTCCTTTCAACGATCTCAGCCCGTCTGCCAGTTCCTACACGCTTACACGCACACGTCAGCTGGTGTCCCCTGCACGGTTCACGGGGTGAACTCAATTGCTGTGCGTGGCTACCTATCCGGGCGTCGGTAACGACACCGCGTTCTCTCTGCCGTGTTTCACATTACTCAGGGTTGCGTGTTGTTATGTTGTCTGGCGTTGGTACAGACAACGCGTCGCAACCTCGGATGTGAGACCTTGACACTCTCCACACCCCTTTTTCATGAAAGGATTTCCTTTCATGTACAATATATATCTAGGTGTTATTAAACATGTCAAAGTCGAACATTATACATTAACAATTATAATAAATATATAAAGGTGAATAGTCAACAATATGTATACACCACTTATGTTGCACTATGAAGTACAACAGTCAAGTACAATCTATTTAATGGGCATTACCTCGCTGTGACCCAGCTAGTCCGGTAGGTATCGGCTAAACTGGCCCCTACCTCACAACCAAGAACAAAAATACTAAAATAATCAGGTCAAGCCGTGAGCATCTCCCTCTGAGATGACTCCTCCATCAGACCTCTATTTAGAGTTTCTAATGAAGGTCAACAGTTTTGGCAATATACTGTCCATATCTAAACGATGTTACATTGACATGTTATTTATCAAGCACACATGTTAATGGTTACAATACATATTTACATATCACCAACAATTTAGAATAATGTCCCATGGTTATTATACAGAAAATTTTGGGAACAATAATTTATCGTCGTTTACAAGACATAAATTACAATTGCAAACTCATTTCTTAGTGTCATAATTTGATCCTTATTGACAAATGTGCACAAAAAGTCACGTTTGTAAAGAAGCAATCAAGTTACGATGCTGAGATTACATCCTAAAAAAAATCGACATATACAATTCCGTATATGGAAATATTTTAAATCACATTTTAATACAACGTCATACATTTATATACTTTTAATAATATGCAAAAACTCGGAAGTATACAGCTGTTACACAGTTACAACTATTACATGTGTTGTGCTGTCATTCAAACAAAGCTGGTCCGTTCTGGATGGATCTTCTATCAACGGAGTAGTAGTTGTTACTATCAGCTGTTGGATCATCTCTTCCGTCTTCTGCTCGGATTGTACTGTCGCAGTCATCTTTCGTACCTTGTTAAAACGTCTTGGGCACCTCGGTCTGGATACTTTAGGATTACCTCACGTTTTAGTGGCTTGGTAACTTCTTGGATCCTCTAGTGTTGTCCCGTGGCACTTCTCCATAGTGTCTGGTTGTTAAAATATTTATTTACAATAATAATTACATTCTTTCTCATATCTCACAGTTATACAACACATTAGTTTACATAATACTGATTTCATTCTTTCACATATCTCACAATTATATACGCATTCATTCGCATGATAATAATAAGAATTACAATATGTACATAAGTTATATACATTGGGAGATACAATCTTCCCCATCACAATGGTGTACACAGCGTTACTGACACATTGTCACAATTGGCTGTGGTACTGAGCACTATCTACGTTGCAGTTTTATACACCCTCTGCACTGTGCTCTGGTGTCGACTGGGTATTAGGTTCGTTGTATGGACATCTCGACAAAAGGTCTGCAAGACAGTTTTGTGAACCTTTTATGTGGTTAACCTCATAGCTATAGTCCTGCAGAAGAAGGGACCATCTTGCCACCCTGCTGTTACTAGGCGTTCCTCTGGTAACAATTGTCAGCGGAGTATTATCTGTTTCAATAATGAAATGTTTGCCTAACAGAAATCTAGAAAGTTTACGTACCGAAAATACCGTGGCAAGAGCCTCGAGTTCCGGTGTACTGTAATTTTGTTCGCTGGTGTTCAGTTTTCGAGAGACGTAGTATACTGGGTACAAGATTTGGTCGTGTTCTTGGAGAAGCACACCTCCAATGGCTACAGAGCTCGCATCACATCTTAATCTAAAAGTAATATTCAAATTTGGCAATTTCAAAATAGGTGATTTAGAAAAATAAGAAAGAATTTTCGTAAATGCTGGCCTTAAACATTCACTGTTTACAATCACATTGGGTTGTTTATTTGTTAGTAGATCAGTGAAACATTTGGTCACTTCCGCAAAATGAGGAATAAACTGTCTATAATAGTTTAACAAACCTAACACACTTCGCAACTGTTTCTTAGTTGTCGGAAGCGACAATTTCAAAATTCTGGACATGATGTTATCGTCAGTTGATATAAAGCCATTTGAGATCTTATAGCCCAAAAAAGAAATTTCCTGAAAGGCTATATCAACTTTGGAAGGTTTTACAGTCAGTCCATGATGTCTAATCCTGTCAAATGTCTGCTGTAGTGCTGTTATGTGCTCTGACATGTCCTTTGTGTGTATGCAAATGTCGTCCATGTACCAAATGATGTTAGCAATGTCTGTCAAAAGAATTCTTGTCATTCTGACGAAGGTAGCTGGTGCATTGACTAATCCGAAAGGTAGTTTACACCATTCGTATAAACCCCAAGGTGTGGCAAATGCAGTCAGATGTATACTATCAGGATGTACAGCTATCTGCCAGTAGCCTTTTGTCATGTCAAGTTTAGTAAAATAACGTGAGTCAGATAGTTCAGTCAAGATGTCTTCACAGTTGCTCATTGGTTCTAAATCCAACTGTGTAATGCTGTTGAGCTTACGATAGTCCACACAGAGTCTAATAGTGTTGTCCTTTTTGCGTACCAACACTATTGGTGAACAGAAATGAGATTGTGAACGTCGAATGATATGATTTGTTTCTAAATCAATGATTTCTTGATGAAGTTTTTCTTTATAATGTATAGGGATGGAATATGGTCTACACTTAATAGGAATGTCAGATGTTAAGATGATTTGGTGTTGCACTAAATCTGCCTGTCCTGGGCTGTCAGAAAAGATCGTCCTGTAGTATTGTATCAGTTGTCTGCAACTGTCAGTTTGTGTCTGAGTCAGTTTAGGATTTACCTTAATGTCTTGTAAGTTGGTCGACGTGTCAAGACCTGGTGTCGGTATCTCGTCAGTGTCGTTGTCGTCCGTCTGGTCCACTATGGAGGTGCTTGCTGCAGTCTCTACTTGTTCGTCTTGCCTGTGGTGATATGGTTTGAGCATGTTAATATGAAAAATCTTATGTTTGTCCCTAACTGCAATCTCGTAATCTACCGTCGAAATTTGTCGTAGCACTTTGAACGGTCCTTGCCATGAGTCAGTTAGGAGATGTCTATCACTTGGCAAAAGAAGAAGCACGTCCTGTCCTGGCGTCAGTGTAATAGTTCTATTTCCACTGTTAGCATATTGTCGGTAAATAGCTCCTGATTTTTGGAGAGCTTCTTTGGCTAATATACATGATTTCATAATTCTATCACGCAATGATGTTACATGTTCCTATGGTGAAATGGGTATAGACAAAGTTTCACTTTCAGTCAACATAGATTGGTACATTACTAATGAAGAGTGAGTGAAATTGGTATTATGGCTCCCTAACTTAGTTCTAATATGGGAACAGACTTCCCTGATGTCTTTGGAAGTTATGGTTTTAGAAGGACTCGCTTCTGGCGAAATTTAGTACCTCTTGATATTATGTGGTCAAGAGGATCAATTCTGTCGACAGAGATATTTTTGAAAGGTCTGCTTGTTGACTCCGTTAATTGCAGTTCAGCTTGCGAGTGTTTCTTCTGTTTCACAAGCTTATGGCAGATGTCACAACTTCTGCAATACCGTTTGGTATCATTGCGAAACTTAGGCCAATAGAATTGAGTAAGTAACCTTGCTCTAGTTTTAGCATAAGCCATGTGTCCTGCAAAGGGTATGTCATGAGCTATATTCAATGCTTGCTTGCGGTTTTCTAACGGTAGCACTGTTTGTTCTATAGTGCTGGAACCTTTGGTGTAGTACCGTGTTAGAATTCCGTTCTTGAGAGCAAAGTACCATTGAGCATTCTTTGCTACTCTTGGCTTTTGGCCTATAAGTTTAAAATACTTTTGCAGAGATCGATCGGCTTTCTGAGATGTTATAAACGTCTCCCTAGTTGTCTCAGGAGATGTTACAACTGGACTTACTCGTTGTAAAGCCTCTGTTTGATCGATTCGATCTTGCATCTGTGCAGTAGATCTAGTTACTGCGTTTACTACATTACAACGATCATTCTCATCACACATTAATGTTACATTCACACAATTACATGTATGTTCTGGCATAGCCAGGTTGGTATTTGTACATTCAATTACAGGTGGTAATACATCATGAATGGTGATTGGTGATGAAGGTGAAGTGGTAGTATCAATATTACAACTGACAGATGATGTATTGATGTCATGTGGTATGTCATTCACTTCAGGAAGGTTTCCAATGATAATATCACAGCAAGGATTGGTTAATGCTGCACATTTAACCTTTCCTGTAAGGAATGGTGTCGTTATATATGCCCATGCAAGTGGATATTTCTCTATGTTCCCTGAGAATGTCCTGCATGTGACATATTTACCACTATATTGTGTTGGTAAAATATAATCTCTCTTTACACCAATGAGAGTACTTCCGCTATCACGTAAAACTGTGGCCGGTTTACCATTAACATACCCCTGGTGGATGTTCAGTCTACCTTTGGAGTTTACTACAGAATTGGCCTCCTCACTGGTAATAGGTATAGAATGGCCGCATGTTAACACGCCATCCTCATGAAATTGATCACAAATGGTACATTTTTCCTGATGGAATACCTCAATGGAATGTGCTGAGTTTACTGGGTGATCTTGTACACTTTCATCTTCTGACGAAGAAATGTCAAACATGGCTGCATTAGCCTTTTTGGTCATTGACTTGGCTTTACAATCCTTACGCCAGTGACCAAAAGCCTTACAAAGGTAACATTTTGTAAGTTTTTTGTAGTTCTTCCTCTCTTTCTCTTGCTTAGAAATGTAATTATGCAAGTAAGCAGTGTACCCAGGATGTTGGTCGCACATATCATGCTCATTGTGTGCATAGTTGCAATATTTACACTGATATAATTTCTCTGCAGTTTGCCTATAGGGTCTTTGTTTGCTATTTGACCCTGCCTGATATTTGCCATATGTAGCTGCTGCTACAAAGTCTGTGCTGGTCAGACCACTAGAGAAACAATGCTTATTGGCTGCAAAATAACCAGAGCCACGACTTTCAATCTGTTGAACACTTTCACACTGACATTCCAACAAAAATTTAGAAAAGGGGGCTGGGAGAGATGCAATAATCTTATCTCTCAACATAAGGTCAACCAATTTGTCATAACTTCCATTTACTTTAGCTGCTGACAGCCATTTAGAAAAAATATTTTGAATTTCTGAGATGTAATCAGAGAACGTGTGTGTTGGCTTAGGAGACAACTTCCTAAACTGTTCTCTATAACCTGATTCATCTAGCAAAAAATGTGACATAATTTTTGCTTTAATGTAAAGATAATCTTCTTTCAGGTCATTTGGGATCGACTCTATGACTTTAAGAGGTTCCCCAGAAAGACTTCTTACATATACTATCCCCCATTCAGGTTTTGGGATTTTGTAATGATCCATAACAAATTCAAAATTTTGGGTGAATGCTGCTATGCAATCACCTGTGTTGTAACTTTTGATCAGACCTTGGTACTTCTTATGAGGTTGATCTTTGTCTGTTTCTCTATTCACTTTCTCTTTAGAACATTCAGCTTTAAGTTGTTCAATTTTCATTTGTGTTTCTTGCTCTTCTTTCTTACTTTGTGCTAAGATCTCAGCTTGCCTCACTGCAGCTTCTGACTGTTTTAAAGCAGCTTCTGATTGTGCTTGTTGAAGCTTTAGAGCAGCATCTGATTGTGCCTGTTGAAGCTTTAAAGCAGCTTCTGATTGTGCCCGTTGAAGCTTTAAAGCAGCTTCTGAGTCTGCCTCTTTACTTTTCAGAGCAACTTCTGATTGCTTTAATGCCCTTTCGGCCGCTCTCTCATCCCTCTCACTAATTTGCTCTTGTTTCAAAAGATATTCTGCATATTCACTTTTACTCCATGTTCTCAATCCCTCACCAGACATATTCATTTTTAAACCCATTTCAATGAAATCGTTTAAAGAAGACATAATGAACAATAGATATGATGGAATCAATATAAACAAAATTACTTATGATGTTAGTAAGTTACAAATATTTATAGCACAGTTAATGTCCAAAGCCAGACTAACGAAAGTATAAAGAAAGCTGGAAAAAAATTTTATACTCAAGTAATCCTTGGGTACTGTGCTGTTCAGTGGTGCTCGAAATCACACTGGAACGTCTTTCGGGTTGACGCACAAAATATTTTTGAAGTTCACCAGACCCAGGTAAAGTTGACCCAAAAAACCTGCACTTTTTAAACTAACCGAAATTAGAACGTTTGTAAATGTATGGTGTGTGTAATGTCACTGAAGTCTGTAAAGGTTTGTATGCTGTCAAGTATTATTGTTAGTCGTTACCACAATCAACAACTTTCACGCTCACGCTAACCCTACTCAATGACATTCAAGGGCACGGCCGCCATTTTGGATTTTAGGTACAAAATTTGTTGAATTTAGTGCTAAGTCTGAAGACGCCTCGGTTGGCTTCAAATAATATCTTCACACTTATAATTTAATTAAATCAACTCTATTAATTCGTTACTTTACCTTAATCTATGACTTGCGCACTTCTATCGGCATGTTCACATTCGCTTCAAACTCGGACAAAAAAATTTATACGTTCGCATTTGATTCAAAACCCGGACGAAAGCCCCCACATTCCTACTTGTCAGAGTCTTGCATAACACAAGACTAGTAGCTCGTTTTCTGGCAAGTGTGAAGTAATATCAAACTATCAAATCACACGAAGTGAATATCCGAAAGTATTATTCACACGCTTTATTGACGCGTTGCATTAATTATCGCACAAACATCGCGCACTGACAATCTATAGCAATCATTTCAACATGAACAAGATCACTACAATACATAATAATACATGCAAGCAATAAACATCTCACTTACAGTTAAACTTATACAAGCATTCGACTCAGTCTCCCACTGTCGTACAGGCTAGCTCTCAAGGCAGATTCAAACTCGACTCGCATTCCCTTGCGACCTGTCCTTTCAACGATCTCAGCCCGTCTGCCAGTTCCTACACGCTTACACGCACACGTCAGCTGGTGTCCCCTGCACGGTTCACGGGGTGAACTCAATTGCTGTGCGTGGCTACCTATCCGGGCGTCGGTAACGACGCCGCGTTCTCTCTGCCGTGTTTCACATTACTCAGGGTTGCGTGTTGTTATGTTGTCTGGCGTTGGTACAGACAACGCGTCGCAACCTCGGATGTGAGACCTTGACAACATGTCATGAGAATAAATGTACTAGAGAACATGGTGACAACTTGCAAGACTGTGGGGAAAAGAATAAGAGGAAGGCAGAGAAGTAAATATCTGTATGGTCTGGCCACGTGGCATGGCTGAGCCAAGAACATGGAGCTGATCCACGACTCTGGTGATTGTGTGAGATGGCAAAACATGACCACCCTTGCTAATCGGCATGGCACATGATGATGATGATAGGTTAAAATGTAACCAATCGTTTTCATTATTGAATAAGTTCAAATGTAGCCAATCATTTTCAATAACTGAACAATATAAAAATAGTTAATGTGAAACCTACAACTTTCAGCATTTCATAAAAGTTCAAATACAACTAATCCGTACCTGCATTGATTCAACAAGATATGTTTATATAATCACCTATCATAAAAATGGCATGAAAATATATGTTGATTTATTCATTAAATAAAACATAAACTACTGTGTTACTAACTATGATCAGCTCAACACTGAAAAATGGTTATTTAAGTTAAATGTCTATGGTAGAGTAGTAGCACAAATGTCAATTACAATAAAACTGGAAATTTATCCAATGTGATGTGTCCCATTTTGCTTATTTATTATATAAGAAGAACAACAAGAAAGAACGATGACCAGGAGAAGAGACTACACTCTATTGAGATTGACAGTCCAAGACACAAGATTTGAAAGAAGTGATAGACCATGAAGAATCAATGACAGAATAAGTCACAGGAGAGATAAATTATTAAATGGAGTCACCTACAACTCAACTACCAATGAATCACTCCCTGAAAAAGAAATACCATGAAACAGGGTGAGCCTAACAACACCAGCCCCTACAGATGTCCAAGCCTGACCAGACATAAATACAGCAACAAAGATTAAATCAACACCAAACCACGGGGTGAGCCTAACAACACCAACCCCTACAGATGTCCAAGCCTGACCAGATATAAATACAGCAACAAAGATTAAATCGACACCAAACCAAAAAAGCCTAGAAATCAGGAAGCGAAACATGCAGCTCTATTTCCACAAGCAGAAAGGAAAACACCTTAGGGTCCCCAATTATAACTAAGCAAGAAATCTACAGTTGACCGGGGCCTGAACACCTTTTTCTACATACTGGAAGGAAGGAAGGGAAGAAGAAGGAAACAAGAGAATAAACAATTCAGCACCCACCTCTTTTTTGTGTTGATCAATAGTTATTCTGTGTTCTTCAATCAGTCTCTCTGTATTCTCGTGTGCTGCCATTAGTTTCTCTTTGGTCTCATGAAGCATGGCTTTGGTTTCTCCATGAGTTAATTGCTCTTGACTTAACTGTACCATAAATTGTGCTTCCTGATATCACAAAATGCACAATCATTATCACTGCTAAACAAAAAACACAATCATTATCACTGCCAAACAATAACACAATCATTATCACTGCCAAACAATAACACAATCATTATCACTGCTAAACAAAAACGTACCGAACAGAAAGATATGATAGTCAGTTTAAAATTACTGTGGTAGACAACTGAAATTACTATGCGAATATGTGTATATTTCAGCATGAAGGATTTATCTAATTACTTTATTTTATGTTGTGTGAATTCTGCAGTATGTAACTGACAAGATGCAGCAAAATATGCCAGGCAATAAATCGTGCAATCTATTGTTTGTGTCTTCATTATTCATAATCACCAATGTGGTGCTTACGGAGAGAACTGAACAAATTCCAGTGAATCAAGATGTGAACACAGCTGGTGGTGCTGGATATGACAAACACAGAGAAAACCTGCTAATAGTATCACTAAAGACTCCTTCCTCTGGAACCCACGAGACAAAAGAACAAGAGGGAAAACTAAACACACATAAAAAATAGGATAAGAGGCAGATGAATAGTATGGAGAGTACACGGATGACAGAAGCTAACTCACAGAAGGAACTGGTTACTGGCATCAGAAGAAGACAGGCTAAATTCTTTGGGCATGTCATGAGACAAGGTAAAGCTGGAGTATGTTATCACAACGGGAATTGGGATATGGGGGGTGGGGAGTGAGCAATGGTCTATTCTGCCAGTTCTTTTCAATTTCCAACTGCCAATTTTTAATATGGGCAACAGGCATATGAATATTGAACCCTTATTTAAGAAAGCTAGACACATCCTGATTCATTCTCTCTCTCTCTCTCTCTCTCTCTCTCTCTCTCTCTCTCTCTCTCTCTCTCTCTCTCTCTTTCTCTGTGCGTGCGTGCATGCACACACATGTGTGGTTTTTATTAGCTTAAGTAATATATTCTGATAGTAAAAGAAACTGTCCCACTGTTTTATCTGTGCTACTGTAGACTGCTCACCATACTACCTGAGTTTCTATTTGATTTCTAAGCTGTGTGCTTTCCTCTTCTTTCCTACAAAGGGTTGCTTCGAGCTCCTCCAACTGTTTGCCCAACGCTTCTGTTTGAATTTGTAATTCTTTCTCACGTTTCTGAAGAAATTAGAGTTTGGCACCATAGTTATTAATTACAATAAATGATCGAAAAAATAAAATAAACATATTTAATTAAAAGAATAAATAAAATCATCATCATCATCTTCCAATTTTGCCATCAAGCGTCATGGGAAGGAATAGTTAACACCCCAACACCTTATAGGTGGCTCTGGATAGTGTCATTCCGTGTGATTATACAATGTCTTTGATACCATCCATTCATTTATTCTTTTCTGAATATTTATTCATTTATTTAAAAAATGAATAAATAAAATAAACATCATAAATGACAGATCTGCTACAGATGAACTGTTTTATATTTTATGACTTGAATTAGAGTGATTTTATGAGCTGATATTGAACCGGTCAGCTAATTCGTATAATTAAGAACTCTTGCAGCAAATGTTTTGCTTTCAAGTTATCGTTCATCAGAAGCTGTTATCTTTAGCATGTATACCCAATAAACCTGAATAGCATAAATTGGGGTCTTTTATATTTACACACATCCAAAGAATTGGACTTCTGGTCTAGATATTACTAGACACCACAAGTGAGAAGGAGAAGGATGAAGAAATAAAGAACAACAAGAACAGCAAGGCACATCAACAAATGCCATTGTTGCATCTTTTCCCTCCAGCATCTTAGTTCTTCAGTCTGTTACTGCTACCAGCTGTTACAATATACCCATGTTTATATCTTGCTTGCTTGCTTACATTCGCTGGCTGTGAACTCCAGCATGAAGTCCTGTATGTCAGATGAAGACATCCTGTTGTCCAACATCAGTGTGATGTCATACTGGACTGAGGTTTGTGAGTATCTGTTGTCCCATGTCTGGCTTATTGGTGTGCAGACTGGTGGTTTCTCGCCATGCAGGCAAATGACTGGTGGTTCCTCGCCATGCAGGCAAATACTCTCAGACTTCAGAAGAATCAGCGATCCTACTACATTAGCCAGGACCCCGAAGGGACCTGTTGCCCAGGACGCACGACTAGGACGTGTTAGTAGGTCTTGGCCAGTATAAAACCTGGCCCTGGTGCCTTGGAAACACCTCTGTGTCCTGTTTATATCTTTCTTGTGCAGATGTTTCTTGAATGAGTTTCTTCATGTCTGATCATACATCATTTATACATCTGACAATACAGGTAAACTAATTCCATGGTATTTGCACCTACAGACGCCTTCACATGTGCAAGCTCATGGCACAGCAAGGTGTGGTCACCTACAAATCACAATTCCTTCCCAAATAATATCCATATTGCAGAATTTGAACAACACACAACGAAGGAATGTAATGAATCTTTATAGCTAAAATGCACAATACATAGTCTGGTGTTTAAATGTGTTATCACGGTCATTTTTATTTTTCTGCGCGCACATGCTTTGAACTCAAGCGTGGTCCACACACGTGCTACTACTTCTAGTGCACTGGATTGGTTTGTACATGTGGATTAGCTTTCCCTATTACCAGCGTCCCTCGTCATCAGGCGAACCCACTCCGCCTTCTGAGGTACTTGTAATGTACATCACCAAGTCAAGGACAAGAAGACAACATTTCAGTCCAGCTGACCAGTGTAAGGGTTGAACCCACTACCTCGGCATCAGCACACCGGAAGTTTAAGAGAGAGTGCTCTTATCCATCTGGCCATGCTGAACTCCAACCATACTATATGATGTAAATATTTTAAATCTGTAAATATATGCAGATATACCTGTGTGGCTGGTCTCCCTGGCCTAGGAGTTAACTTCTTTCTCCGTAATCCCATATATTCTTGTGAGTAACGTAAACTGCGCGAGAATCGGTAGCAGTTCTCGCCGCATTGGTAATTTACGGGGTATATGAGCCGGTCGCTCAGAAAGCAATGGCAAACTACTGAGTGTAATCTTGCCTAGTACATCAACAGCGGCTGAAAAATGCTGATGTTGACTGCAACGTCCTGTAAGGGATATTTTTTTTTTTTTAATTCGCATATTCTTTACAGGACATCGCTGTCAACAGCGGCATCTTTCAGCTGTCTGTTGATTTCTTGGCAAGATTACGCTCAGTAGTTTGCCATTGCTTTCTGAGCGGCCGGCTCAGTTATCCCACAAGTCACCAGCGGGGGTAGAACCGCCTCCAGCTCTTGCCCGCTACGAGACTCTGCGTGATAAACAGGATTACGGAGAAAGTGTTGTAACCCCTCGGCCAGAGAGACCGGCGTAAGGGATATGCAAAATAAAAACAAATAACCTATGTGTGTATGCCTATGTAACTCTGTGTGTGTGTGTGTAGTTGCATAGTTGTGTGTATGTTCATTGTCTGCATTGTCAATACATGTGTATCAGTGTGTGTGTGTGTGTGTGTGTCTGTGTCTTTGTAACGGAGAGTGCATGTGGGGGTGACTGGGTGTGATTGTGTGTGTATTTATATATTTGAGTATGTATGAGTGTGTGTGTGTGGATGGTTGTATCTTTGTTTAGTATATGCTCAGCATTCATATACGTATGTTTACTGCCGCATGAATTTAACATGCATAACCTGGAACATATAATAACTGCTGTGTGAAAAATAAGTAGATGAAAGGGCTGAGTTGAGTTAAGAACCGACATCACTGCACTCAGGACATTCCTATACGTGGAGCACGTCCCCTCATTCATCAGCCAGCGAAGAGTCATACTACTAATCGTTCCCACCGCTATCTGATTAAAAGTTCTCCTGGTCTTCCCTCTCAGTGTTGGGATTCTTCCAGAACCCCTGCCGATCCCCCGCAATCTCATTCTTTCCACATATAGGTTCTCAATCTGTTCCTCCACCTTCTCCACCTGGTCCCACAAGCGCATGACCATCTCCCCCTTGTCCATAGGGCTGAATGTAAGACAGGTCTGTGTGCCCAATTTGTGACCCTCTGAATTATCTGTTTTTTCGTTCCTTACACTTTAATAGCAAATGTAGACCACAAGTCATCATCCATATAAGCATAGATAATAGATAAATAACTTATAATTCCACTTTGTCTGCTGGCCTTTGCCTCATACACATACACCCACACATACAATCCATTTGTCCTTTCTTTCTCTCTCCTCCCCCTCCCCTCCCCACCCAAAGCCTGATTCAAGATTCTTGTCATGCTAAATTGCCAATAAGTTTAATGCTACTTAATTCAGAGCTTATCAGGGAAAGACAAATGTGCAATAACACTGGCACTGTGTCTGCCTAGATTATTTGTGTTAGGAATAGCTCCATGAGACTAAGCAAACACAACTAGAACAAACAGCTTACACTTGTCATCTTGTAACAGAAACTGAATTACCTGTACGTAAATGTTGAGCTACCTATCTTTGGAAAATAATAAGCACACCTGGTTGTGTACCTATCTTAACTTTCCTTTTGCATTTTAATTTTAATCAATTGTCGACAGCAAGATTAGAACAAGAATCGCTATGGCATAGGTAGCCTTTTGTCAGATGGTAAAATGCAAATTGCTACTAGAAAAAGAGTATTCTTGTGCTACATACAATCTTTACTTTTGTACGAATGTGAAACGTGGATAATAGGAAAACAAGCTGAAAAACATCTAATGGCTGTGGAAATGTGGTTTCTGAGGAAAATACAAAAACTACCATGGCCAGACAGAAAAACAATGAGCAACTCCTACAAGAAGCAAATGAAAACCATAAACTGATCGGAGAAATTAGATGCAAACAGTCAAATTATTTTGGGCACATAATGTGAAGAAATAAACTAGAGAACTTGGTGACAATTGGCACGATTGGGGGGAAAAAGAACAAGGGGAAGGCAGAGAAGTAAATATCTGGATGGCTTGGTGAGACAAGAACACAGCTGATCCACGACTCCAGTGATCATGTAAGGTGGCGAAATATGACAGCCCACACTTATCGGCATGGCACATGATGATGATGATGATGACTGCAAGTAAAGTATTAATAAAATACCCATTTACATGCTTCGAGAGATCAGTTTGGTTGAAAGGATAAGAGTGCTCCCTCTTAAACTTCCAGTGTGCTGATGTCAAGGTAGCGGGTTCAACCCCTACACCGGTCGATTGGACTAAAGTGTTTTCTCGTCCTTGACTTGTGGACGTAAATTACAAGAATCTCAGAGTGGGTTTGCCTGATGGTGAGGGACACTGGTAATAGGAAATGCTAATCCATACTAAATATCAGCTCAGTGCACTAAAATTAGAAGCACATGTATGGACTATGTTTGGGTTAAAAATGATCTGACAATAACATTATTCCTCTAAAATTTTCACTCCTTAAATTCTCCTCTCTTTAACAATTTCCAGATATTCTTGTCCCCAGTCTACTAGTAAACATCCAGTCTCCCTGGCTCAACTAAATCATTTGTGCAATAATTTAGTTCTGGTGTTTATATTCACTTTTAATAGCTTATGCTGGGATACCATCTGGACCACTACTTTTTCCTTCTTCAGGAGTTTGATATTTTAAAAAATTTCTTCTTCAGATGTAAAGGTCTCTGTGGCTTCCTTTCACTGCTGCTACTTCTGCCCTTCTTGCTAGACAATCTAAATATTGTCTCCAACCTCCTCTAAAACTACTGGAGAGTTTTGGCCATCATAGACCATAATTTTAGGAAGGGAAATCTCAACAGCAGCTCCCAATGGTAGGGGATGGGATACACCATGATGTGGCAAGCGCAGCAGTGGGGGCCGAGTATCTTGGACAACTCTGCAACTGAACAAAGCAGGACATTCACTTGTCCTAACAGTCAGAAATGGCTGTCAAAGGCAGAGGTAAAAGACCCCATGTGGATGTGGAAGGCAAGGCAAAACCACAACATTATCTTCCCAAGACTTCATGGCAAAGCCCATTTCAGAGGCAGTGAATGATGTTAATGGCTGTCTTAAGTTGGGTAGGGACAGTCATCAGCCACTGGTGACACCAGACTGTCATCCAGCTACTAATGGCAAAACCATATCTAAAACAAATAAATTTAGAGTAGGAACATGGAACGTTAGGACATTAAATGGACTGGGAAAGTTGAACAACGTTCTATCAGAAATGTAAAGCATGAAAATGAATATCCTAGGCATAAGTGAGATGAGATGGAAAGGATTGGGCAAAATTATAACTGATAAACACACAATAATTTATTCTGGGGGGGATACACACAAACAAAGAGTAGGACTACTATTTGATAGAATAACAGCCAAGTCAATTAATGGTTACTGGTGTATTTCAGATAGAGTTATTATGGTCAACATCAAAGGCAAACCAAAAGATATAAACATTATACAAATATTTGCACCTACAATAGCTGTAGTGATGAAGAAATGCAACACTTTTATGATGAAATAAAAATGGCAATAGCTCAAATTGGACCACAAGCAATAAAAATAATACTAGGAGATTTTAATGCAAAATTAGGAAAGGAAAAAATTGAGGATTTAGGGGGGAACTATGGTTTAGGTACAAGAAATGAAAGAGGAGAGAAACTAAAAGAATGGGCAAATATAAATGATATGATAATTGGAAACACCTGGTTTAAACACCATGAAAGATGATTATACAGATGGAAAAGTCCTGAATAGAATACACAACCAAATTGACTACATACTTATAAATAAAAACTTTAGAAATGTGTTAATTAATGTAAAGACAATGCCTGGAGCTGACAGTAATAGTGATCACGTATCACTATGTGGCCAAATAAAAGTAACATTTAAGAGAGGAAAAATATGGTTGAGAACATTAGACTTAATAAACAGGTTCTGAAAGTAGATAATGAAATTCAAGAACAATACAGAGTGACTGTGTAAAATAGGTATAATGCAATAGCTAAAATACAGAATATAAACGAACAATAGGAAATATTAAGAAACTCCATTTATCAAACAAGTAAAGAAATATTACCGGAGAGAAATCAAAAAGCTGTTTTCCGCCATCCATTTTTGTTTGGTTGAAATTTACTTTTTTTGTTTGGCACTGAATCCATTAAGTGATAAAAATGCTCTTTGTGGGGAAGTGATTAAAGCAACGTGTCTACAGACTACATCCTACAGGTTGATAAAGGCACAGCTCGTGATGAACAGGAGACCAGTATGCTGAAGTGAGGTTAAACAGCCACATGCAGGACATGACGATTCCTTGGGTGAACCCAGACTATCATCTCTTTGCAATGTATTATTCAAAGAATAGATGGTGTAGAGTGTCCATATGTTGCTCTTGATTGAGGGATAAACAAAATGTGTGTGGCTGTTCCAGATAGGGCTGTTGTGTACCTATTGTCATTGTATAGATGAAGGTGATACGACCACACTGATACAATGGAATGTTCTGCAAAACTACCTGGGAAGGTTAATAAATTAACAAATGCCAGGAAGAGGTTGGATTTTTAGCCAAAAGGCACAAACATGACAGCTCTGCTGTAAATAGATACTACATAATTACGTACGAAACAAAGCATATCTAAGGAACCCAGAATAAGTAGATACATAGAACTATCAAAGCCTTAACCTTGATATTCTAGCTAGTTTTTGTTAAACAGCTCTGATTTGTGTCTACTTAACACATTTTATGTCAGTGGCTAGCACACTTGCCTGCTAATGTGGTGACCATGTGTTCAAATCCCCATCAAAGCAGATTAGTTTAACTGACTCCCAGCTGGACCCAGCCTACAGTACCCAGAGATGTCCTGGGAAGTACAGGCAGTTGGCATTATACTGAACACAACACTGGTCGAGTGCTGATTGGTCCATACACATCACCAGTTGAGTGCTGATTGGTCCATACACATCACCAGTGAGTGCTGATTGGTCCATACAAATCACCAGTCAAGTGCTGATTGGTCCATACACATCACCAGTCGAGTGCTGATTGGTCCATACAAATCACCAGTCGAGTGATTAATTGGTCCATACACATCACCAGTCGAGTGCTGACTGGTTTTTACCATCACCAGTTGAGTGCTGATTGGTCCACACACATCACCAGTCAAGTGCTGATTGGTCCATACACATCACCAGTCGAGTGATTAATTGGTCCATACACGTCACCAGTCGAGTGCTGACTGGTTCATACCATCACCAGTCGAGTGCTGATTGGTCCATACACATCACCAGTCAAGTGCTGATTGGTCCATACCATCACCAGTCAAGTGCTGATTGGTCCATACACATCACCAGTCGAGTGCTGATTGGTCCATACACATCACCAGTCAAGTGCTGATTGGTCCATACACATCACCAGTCGAGTGCTGATTGGTCCATACACATCACCAGTCGAGTGCTGATTGGTCCACACACATCACCAGTCAAGTGCTGATTAGTCCATACACATCACCAGTCGAGTGCTGATTGGTCCATACACATCACCAGTCGAGTGCTGATTGGTCCATACACATCACCAGTCGAGTGCTGATTGGTCCATACACATCACCAGTCGAGTGCTGATTGGTCCATACACATCACCAGTCGAGTGCTGATTGGTCCATACACATCACCAGTCGAGTGCTGATTGGTCCATACAAATATGTGGTTGGCATCATATACCCAACATGCCTCAAGGCGTGAAAATATCCTTTACTATTTACAAGAGTGCTTCAAATGAAAACTTTAAATGTTTTGAAAATACTGTAGGTCCTTTACTATTTACAAGAGTGCTTCAAGTGAAAACTTTAAATGTTTTGAAAATACTGTAGGTCCTTTACTATTTACAAGAGTGCTTCAAGTGAAAACTTTAAATGTTTTGAAAATACTGTAGGTCCTTTACTATTTACAAGAGTGCTTCAAATGAAAACTTTAAATGTTTTGAAAATACTGTAGGTCCTTTACTATTTACAAGAGTGCTTCAAGTGAAAACTTTAAATGTTTTGAAAATACTGTAGGTCCTTTACTATGACAAAAGTGCTTCAAGTGAAAACTTTAAATGTTTTGAAAATACTGTAGGTCCTTTACTATTTACAAGAGTGCTTCAAGTGAAAACTTTAAATGTTTTGAAAATACTGTAGGTCCTTTACTATTTACAAGAGTGCTTCAAGTGAAAACTTTAAATGTTTTGAAAATACTGTAGGTCCTTTACTATTTACAAGAGTGCTTCAAATGAAATCTTTAAATGTTTTGAAAATACTGTAGGTCCTTTACTATTTACAAGAGTGCTTCAAATGAAAACTTTAAATGTTTTGAAAATACTGAAGGTCCTTTACTATTTACAAGAGTGCTTCAAATGAAAACTTTAAATGTTTTGAAAATACTGAAGGTCCTTTACTATTTACAAGAGTGCTTCAAATGAAAACTTTAAATGTTTTGAAAATACTGTAGGTCCTTTACTATTTACAAGAGTGCTTCAAGTGAAAACTTTAAATGTTTTGAAAATACTGTAGGTCCTTTACTATTTACAAGAGTGCTTCAAATGAAAACTTTAAATGTTTTGAAAATACTGTAGGTCCTTTACTATTTACAAGAGTGCTTCAAATGAAAACTTTAAATGTTTTGAAAATACTGTAGGTCCTTTACTATTTACAAGAGTGCTTCAAGTGAAAACTTTAAATGTTTTGAAAATACTGTCGGTCCTTTACTATTTACAAGAGTGCTTCAAATGAAAACTTTAAATGTTTTGAAAATACTGTAGGTCCTTTACTATTTACAAGAGTGCTTCAAATGAAAACTTTAAATGTTTTGAAAATACTGTAGGTCCTTTACTATTTACAAGAGTGCTTCAAATGAAAACTTTAAATGTTTTGAAAATACTGTAGGTCCTTTACTATTTACAAGAGTGCTTCAAATGAAAACTTTAAATGTTTTGAAAATACTGTAGGTCCTTTACTATTTACAAGAGTGCTTCAAATGAAAACTTTAAATGTTTTGAAAATACTGTAGGTCCTTTACTATTTACAAGAGTGCTTCAAGTGAAAACTTTAAATGTTTTGAAAATACTGTAGGTCCTTTACTATTTACAAGAGTGCTTCAAGTGAAAACTTTAAATGTTTTGAAAATACTGTCGGTCCTTTACTATTTACAAGAGTGCTTCAAGTGAAAACTTTAAATGTTTTGAAAATACTGTAGGTCCTTTACTATTTACAAGAGTGCTTCAAATGAAAACTTTAAATGTTTTGAAAATACTGTAGGTCCTTTACTATTTACAAGAGTGCTTCAAGTGAAAACTTTAAATGTTTTGAAAATACTGTAGGTCCTTTACTATTTACAAGAGTGCTTCAAGTGAAAACTTTAAATGTTTTGAAAATACTGTAGGTCCTTTACTATTTACAAGAGTGCTTCAAATGAAAACTTTAAATGTTTTGAAAATACTGTAGGTCCTTTACTATTTACAAGAGTGCTTCAAGTGAAAACTTTAAATGTTTTGAAAATACTGTAGGTCCTTTACTATGACAAAAGTGCTTCAAGTGAAAACTTTAAATGTTTTGAAAATACTGTAGGTCCTTTACTATGACAAAAGTGCTTCAAGTGAAAACTTTAAATGTTTTGAAAATACTGTAGGTCCTTTACTATTTACAAGAGTGCTTCAAGTGAAAACTTTAAATGTTTTGAAAATACTGTAGGTCCTTTACTATTTACAAAAGTGCTTCAAGTGAAAACTTTAAATGTTTTGAAAATACTGTAGGTCCTTTACTATTTACAAGAGTGCTTCAAATGAAAACTTTAAATGTTTTGAAAATACTGTAGGTCCTTTACTATTTACAAGAGTGCTTCAAATGAAAACTTTAAATGTTTTGAAAATACTGAAGGTCCTTTACTATTTACAAGAGTGCTTCAAATGAAAACTTTAAATGTTTTGAAAATACTGAAGGTCCTTTACTATTTACAAGAGTGCTTCAAATGAAAACTTTAAATGTTTTGAAAATACTGTAGGTCCTTTACTATTTACAAGAGTGCTTCAAGTGAAAACTTTAAATGTTTTGAAAATATTGTAGGTCCTTTACTATTTACAAGAGTGCTTCAAATGAAAACTTTAAATGTTTTGAAAATACTGTAGGTCCTTTACTATTTACAAGAGTGCTTCAAATGAAAACTTTAAATGTTTTGAAAATACTGTAGGTCCTTTACTATTTACAAGAGTGCTTCAAGTGAAAACTTTAAATGTTTTGAAAATACTGTAGGTCCTTTACTATTTACAAGAGTGCTTCAAATGAAAACTTTAAATGTTTTGAAAATACTGTAGGTCCTTTACTATTTACAAGAGTGCTTCAAGTGAAAACTTTAAATGTTTTGAAAATACTGTAGGTCCTTTACTATTTACAAGAGTGCTTCAAATGAAAACTTTAAATGTTTTGAAAATACTGTAGGTCCTTTACTATTTACAAGAGTGCTTCAAATGAAAACTTTAAATGTTTTGAAAATACTGTAGATCCTTTACTATTTACAAGAGTGCTTCAAGTGAAAACTTTAAATGTTTTGAAAATACTGTAGGTCCTTTACTATTTACAAGAGTGCTTCAAATGAAAACTTTAAATGTTTTGAAAATACTGTAGGTCCTTTACTATTTACAAGAGTGCTTCAAATGAAAACTTTAAATGTTTTGAAAATACTGTAGGTCCTTTACTATTTACAAGAGTGCTTCAAATAAAAACTTTAAATGTTTTGAAAATACTGTAGGTCCTTTACTATTTACAAGAGTGCTTCAAATGAAAACTTTAAATGTTTTGAAAATACTGTAGGTCCTTTACTATTTACAAGAGTGCTTCAAATGAAAACTTTAAATGTTTTGAAAATACTGAAGGTCCTTTACTATTTACAAGAGTGCTTCAAGTGAAAACTTTAAATGTTTTGAAAATACTGTAGGTCCTTTACTATTTACAAAAGTGCTTCAAATGAAAACTTTAAATGGTTTGAAAATACTGAAGGTCCTTTACTATTACAAGAGTGCTTCAAATGAAAACTTTAAATGTTTTGAAAATACTGAAGGTCCTTTACTATTACAAGAGTGCTTCAAATGAAAACTTTAAATGTTTTGAAAATACTGAAGGTCCTTTACTATTTACAAGAGTGCTTCAAATGAAAACTTTAAATGTTTTGAAAATACTGAAGGTCCTTTACTATTTACAAGAGTGCTTCAAATGAAAACTTGAAATGTTTTGTTTTTGTTTTTTGGTGAAAATATTCTGAAAAATTACAGAACAAATGTATCATTTTTTTCATGTAGTCACCACCGCATTCAATGCAAGTCCTCCAGCGCCAATAAAGTGCTTGGATTCTTGTAGAAAAAAATTATCTTGGTTGGGTGTGTAACCACTCTTGCATCAACTGCTGGATCTCTTTATCGGACGCAGAAGTTTTGATACTTCCTACTCCACTCATACACTTGCTGGATTGACAGGCATGCATCACCATACTGGACCTTCATTTGCCGATGAAATTCTATAGGCTTCACCCCTTGACTGATCAAAAATCAGATAACAGGACGCTGTTCCTCATGGTGCATGTCAAAAGTGGGGCTGCCATCTGTAAACTGTCCTTATGTTACCATGTTCATCTGCACTGTGATGTCACATGCTTAACACTCTTAACATCCTTAACAACAGTATTGACAGGTTACAAGACAATGGCATGGTTACCGTAATTTATTACACACTTTTAAGTGTTTCATGTGAATCCCTCTTACATTTAAAGTTTTAAAAATAATTTCAAAGATGTGAACTTACCAAGCCATCCGCAATTGTTTTCTTGCACTTGTCATGATGATTAATGGCATGCTGTGACAAATCAAACTGCTTCACTGTATTTTGGTCTGTGGCTTCTTCAGAAACTGGCAATGGGGTATCTTTCACATCCTCAGGAACTGGCAAATCCATAACATTGTTGTGACTGCCTTCCTTCAGTTTTTCTTTGTTTGACTGAGGACTTGGCAGGAGTTTAGTTATATTTAATGAGTTCACTTGAGCTGTTTTTGGAATATAATGGACATAACCCAGGGGTCTAGGTTTGTGTAGTTTCTGACGGGACATATTACAGGAATGGTACAATGTTCTGTCAAAAATATAAATGATAGCAATGTTATCAAATGGCATTACACATTCTAGCAACATTTAGTGCACAGAACATTGAGTATCACTTTATATCAAGCTGTCTCTTTATGTAGCATGCAATGCTATTGTGTTACACTGACATAAAATAAGTGAGAACTGTATAGCTAATCATCACAATAAAATCCAATTCAGCAAGCCTCTAAGAATTTAAAAAAAAAAATCAAAATTAGGTTCTTGACTGAAATCATCATAGATGTGGTTTTGTTTCAATCTGGAGTTTCCGATGTTCAGTAAATGATTAATCATAGCTAACTGACAAAGACACTTGGAGTCCAGGACTTTGTATCAATAACTTATTCCTGAAAACAATGGATTTTTAGGGATATTCTGATCACTATCCCAGTTTTTAACATACACCTTCGGTCATTTAAAACATGAAGTCAGCATGGCTGAATGGATAAGACTGCTTGCTCTTAAACTTCCTGTCTGCTGATGATGAGGTAGCAGGTTCAATCCCTACACCCGCCATTTGGACTAAAATGCTGACTTCTTGCCCTTTATTTGGGGACATAAATTACAAGTACCTCCGAAGGGTGAGTGGGTTCGCCTGATGGCGAGGTACACAGATAACAAGTGGAAAAGCTAGTCCACGCGCAAAAATCAGACCAGCATGGACTACACTCAAGCTACTGCTGGGGATTGAACCAGGACCACTGTGTTGACAGACAAGCGCCTGTACTACAGGCTGTAATCCTATAGTTGTAGTACATAATTAATATTAATTAATATAATAATATATAAGTACTGAATTTAAATATTGAGCACAACCCACTACTGGCAACGCTGATCGTATTCTGGTATGAAACTAAGGCCTATCCACGTCAATGTGGATGCACTAACTGAAATAAAAAATAAATTGAATTATTAATATTATATTATATTAATATTATTTGCACAATCTATATATAGATAGTCTATTCTATACTATAATTTATACTATAATCATAACTTATTATATACAATTCTCCCATTTACTTATTAGCAACAACACTGTCGGGTTGTCTGTAATCCCGTCATTGATGATCAGATTAAGGAACAATTATATTACAACTTCAATTACTCAAACAACAGCTACGGCAGGTGACAACTGAAGGCAATGCAAACAGAAAGTACCAACAGCCGTATCTATGTCAATATACAGGGCTCGGGTTCGCCCTGTCTGATTGGACCAGGCCGGCAGGGGCGATTATTCTGTAGACTGGAAACAACTGTAAGTCTCTGTGGCAAAGTGGTTACGCCGCCTGACTCACACTCTGAAGCTTGTGGGATCGATATGACTATGAGATCACACATCAATTGTAGGAGGCGCACAGAATATATCAGTCAATCAGGTGCCGTCTCCACTGTGAAGGTCGGCTGCAATGGATCTCCAACACTGTCTGTCCCTCGCCTTGACTGTACATTCTGTTAGGCTGATGTTCGTCCATCTCTTGATGTTATCTTCCCACTTGTATCGTTGTCTACCTCTTGCTCGCTTGCCCTCAACCTTGCCTTCCAGTATGGTTTTATAAGAGTGTCATATGTCTTTTAACGTGGCCGAAATATTTCACTTGCCCCCTCTTTATTTCTTTCATCGACTCTTCATTCCCAGTTTTTCTAGAACCTCTGCATTTGATTGTTTTTGTTTCCATGAAATACGACATATTCGTCTGTATATCCACATCTCCAGGGCACGTTCGGATCAGGGGCGTCACTAGGGGGGTGCGGGGGTGCGGGCCGCACCGGGTGACACCATCAAGGGGTGACACCAAAATAAAAAAATTGCAAATTTGACAAAGCAAACATAGCAAAATAACAAAAATTTAACTTTGTCCGAGTTTGTCGAAATTCTTTATTTATGTTTTACCTGAAGTATTGAAGTTATATTGTTCAATTTGTTTTCTTTCTTATGTCCTTATTAACTTTTTGACTTATTTTACAAACATTACTATATGCGATTATATTTGGTACAGGAACACTCGGAAGAAGACCATGGTGAAAGTCTAGAGGGGTGACACCAAGAGTTTACCGCACTGGGTGACACCAACCCCAGTGACGCCACTGGTTCGGATTCCCAGGTAAGTAGGAACATTTTTTTCAAATTTTCATTTTATCTTCATTGCTTTCATTTTTTCATCTTTTTTGTTCTTCTCATCCCTTCGTCACGCCTCAGTGTAGTTACCGGAGGGTCTTCTCCGTGGCTATGTGTTGTGTTTTGTGTGTATTTGTACTTATATAGAACGTTCAATTACTGTTCTCAGCATATATCACACCATCTGTCTTATTTCCCGGGAAATATCCCGTCATATGTTCTAGACTTTGGAGCCTGGGTCACTGAGGGGAAAAAAAATAGATAGGCCTATGTCTCCTTGGGGATTTGAACACAAAACCTCCTGACCGGCAAGCAAGAATACTAGCCACGGAGCTTTCGCGCCCCCTTTTTGCCGACGGACGGTTATACAGTTTTGTGCAGCCTTCTTCTTCTCCTCCTCCTCCTTCTTTAGCGATCAACGTTCTATTCCGGCATGATTCGCATACAATTTGTCGACCCGTGGACCAGATTTCCCCTTTTGAAGGAAGCAAAGTCAGTATAATCTTGGCGGCTCTACGGATTTGCTCAGGTACTCCACATTTGCAAGTGGCAGTTATTGAAACCCATGCTGTGGAGGTGTGCTTTTAGTCTGCATTGTCCTATACTCCCGCTAGCACAGTGGTATGGTAGAGACGAGATTTTGATCTGTCCATTTTGGCCTAGTCCATTTATGCCGTCGTGTTTTTTTCCCCATAAAGGCAATTGAGTGGCCTTTAAAGGACGCTTCTATCAACCCCATCATTTATTAGCTGTTTGTGATTTTATAGACAAGGTTACATTACTGCTAAACCATAATTTCCCCCCGATTTGATTACTTCTCTCCCCTTCAACCTCCAAGAGAAGTTATAGTAGGATCCATCACTGGCTCAGATAAATAATCCTGTTAATATGATATTAATTTGAAGGTGATTGTTGTCCAAATAGGGTAATGCAAAACACCTACTTGAGAAGAAATGTAGACAAACATGGGGAGGGGGGGGGGCAGAAAGAGATTTTAAAATTAGAATACAAAAACATTCATAGCACTAGGAAATGTATTTTTAAAAGAAGTCCTAAAAGTCGAGAGGATCGACTTCATTGCATCAGGTTTTATCCCATATGGCTCGGTCTCTTTCCGCAGAGAGGCCCGCCGAAAGCGTCGCACAAAGCACGAACTCCGTAGCTCTAGCGACGACCCCCAGGGGTCTCCGAGAAAAATGCACTCATGAGCTGAAAGACGTAGCCTGGAATCGAACCCACAACCTTCGGAGCGCGAGGCACACGGCTTGACCACTTCGCCACGAAGCGTCCCGAAATGGATGTCAAAGGAAGTTAGCCTCAAACTTAGAATTATTAACACCAAGCAGTACCACTGTATGAGTCAGAAACATGGCTAACAACTATAAGAATTATACTTATAAACTACAAACATTCACTTAGTGATGCCTGCGCAGAATAGTGGAAATAAAATAGTATGACAATGAAGAATGTAGAACTCATGCTGAGAACTAAACAAATCCCAGTGAAGAAAAAGGCGCTGGTGCCAGATAGAACACACACAGAGAAAACCCGTGGCCAATATAATTTTTTTTTTAATTTTTGCATATCCCTTCCAAGACGTTGCAGTCAACATCCGCATTTTTCAGCTGCTGTTGGTGTACTAGGCAAGATTACGCTCAGTAGTTTGCCATTGCTTTCTGAGCGGCCGGCTCACTTATCCCGTAAGTTACCGACGCGGCGAGAACCGTTTCCAATTTTCGCGCGCTGCGTTACCCCGCGTGGATAAACGGGATTACGGAGAAAGCAGTTTAACACCTGGGCCAGGGAGACGGTCCAATATAACTTTTTGTTGTTGTTGTTGTTGTTGTTGTTCGCATATTCTTTACAGGACATCGCTGTCAACATCAGCATCTTTCAGCTGACTGTTGATTTCTTGGCAAGATTACGCTCAGTAGTTTGCCATTGCTTTCTGAGCGACCGGCTCACATACCCCGTAAGTCACCGACGAAAGAACCGCTACCGATTCTCACGCAACGTCACCTTACCCACGAGAGTATACGGGATTACGGAGAAAGTCGTGTAACCCTTAGACCAAGGAGGCGGCCCCAATATAACTAGACAAAGGAAATATCGGGAAACCTAGAAACACATCATCATCAATCATTATATAAGTGCCATGCCAACTGGCGTTGGCGTTCATGATACTCCACAAATCTCAGTCTTGGGTGTTCTGGATCAACTCTGCTGATGATATTCCACCATCTCAATCCATCCAGCATAATTTCTCTTGGTCGGCCTCTGCCTCTCCCCCCCCCCCCCTCTTGATCTGTCCTGTCGTCACGATGCTCTCCAATGCCTCTCTTCCCATCACACGACCAAAGAAAGCTGTTTGTCTCTTATTTTATTGTTTTATATAATGTTCTATTTTCATTATCAGGCAATCGTTGTTAGTTACTTTGGCAGTCCAAGGAATTCGCAACACTCTTCTCAGGAACCACATCTCTGTTGCTTTCAAGTTCTTCTTAATTTGTTCATTTACATTCCACGATTCACTACCATACAACAATACTGCTTCTATACAGAACTTAAGCGCTCTCTTCCTTACATTCAACGATAGTGACTAACTGCATAATATACTTTTCATTTTTTGAAATGCAGCTTTTGCTTGCCATATACTGTTTTTAATCTCTATCGTGCACCTTCCATCCCATGTTATAAATACCGCTGGGTATTGAACATTATCCACTTGGTTAAGACAGAAACACATGAAGAATAGAAGTCATCATTGGCACCTTGCCGTAAAGGCATAATAACTTTTACCCATAGCGGTAGCGAATGTGACCGATAAGACCAATTCGCGCTGTAAATGTTCGTTCACAGTGGGTGCATGTGAACACGTGGTCATTTCCACCATCATGCACCATCTTACGTCTCACACGGTCGGTGGGTGACTTATCTGCAATCATTTTCTCCTTTAAATATTGAGCACAACCCACTACTGGCAACGCCGATCGCATTCTGGTATGAACCTAAGGCCTATCCACGTCAATTTGGAAGCACTATACTCGAGTTTCGCCCTTGTTTGAGCTCGTCAGTAGTGCATATCCCTGACCGGACCCGGAAACAGTCCTGGATCACGCGTGTGAAGCGGGTGTGTAACCACGCAGCACACACTGGACACACCAAATTATCACAACAGAACATCACAACGCTACCCATCGTGGGCTATGCTCTCCTTTGTCTTTATTCCATTTATGATATTTGTCCTCCATGCAGCACGATCAGCAGCGACTTGCTCCCAATGTGCATTATCAATGCCTGTATAAATCATGTCCCGCTTACACACATCTTTGTATCGTAGTAGAGGTCGACCCTGAGATCTTTTATCCATCTGTAATTCACCAAAAAAATATGTCCTTTGGTATTCTACCATCATCCATCCTCCTAAGATGTCCTATCCATCTAAGTCTACGAAGACTGAGCATGGAATAAACCGTCACACAACCTGATCTTTCCAATATTTCAGTATTTGTGATTTTGTCTTGCCACTTAATACCAAGAATTCTTCGCAGACACAGCATATGAAAGCTGTTTAAACGTTTCTCTTGGTGTGAGTAAGTTGTCCAGGTTTCACTGCCATAAAGAAGAGTACTAAGGACACAGGCTTGATAGACAAGGACTTTTGTTTTAACAGTAAGCTTCCTGTTCTCCCAGACTCTTTTTCTTAACCTGTTCATTGTTGTTGCTGCCTTACCAATCCGGATGTTGATTTCCTGATCTAGGGATAATTTGCTATTTACCACTAATCCTAGATATGTCAAATGGTCTACCATCTCTAGTTCGGCGTCATCAATAAAGATTGATGGTACCCCATGTGCACCTTGTGACATAATCTGTGTCTTCTTTTTGCTAATTGTTAAACCTAATTCAGAACAAGCATTGGAGAATGCAGATAGCAGACACTGTAATTCTTCCTCAGAGTGGGTCGTAACTGCAGCATCATCTGCAAAAACAACTCTGATCAGTACCCTCCTAATTTTGGTCTTGGCCTTCAATCTCTGAGCATTGTAGAGGCCGCCATCTGAGCGTGAGTGAATGTATATACCACCATTCTGATCACAAAGGCATATTTCAGTAGAAGTGAAAAGTATATTCCAAAGAGGGTGGGAGCTAGAACACAACCTTGCTTAATTCCACTCTTGATTTCAAACTCTTCAGAAGTTGCACCGTCAAACTTGATTATACCCTTCATGCTTGTGTGGAACGATTCCACAATGGACAGAAGAGTTGGTGGGCAGCCAATCTTCTTTAGTGCCTTGAACAGACCCTCACGACTGGCCAAATCAAATGCCTTTGTGAAGAATAGAGAAGTACATACAGAGAATAATATTGGGAGGACATGGAGGAAGCTAAAGGGAACAGCACCAGTTAGAACGGTCTGGGTGGTTTGGTTGAACACCTATGTCCCGATGAGGGATACAGGACAGAAGAAAGAAAGAAAGAAAGAAAGAAAGAAAGAAAGAAAGAAAGAAAGAAAGAAAGAAAGAAAGAAAGAGACAGACAGACAGACAGACAGACAGACAGACAGACCGACCGACCGACCGACCGACCGACCGACCGACCGACCGACAGACAGACAGACAGACAGACAGACAGACAGATAGACAGAAATTTTGCCTTTGCTTTCTGTTGTAGCAGAAATGTCTGTAAACACCCGTGTCCCAGTGGTGAACGGATACAGTATACCCTGGCTATTGTTTTTCCTGAGCGCGGGAAGCCAAAAATTTATTCTAGACTGGATTTAATCAATCCAAAGTTCTGGTGTGAGAACTTCACGCATCACTGTGTCTGTTTCTAGTCTTTCTTGTCTGTAGATGTCTCGGGCAGTGATTTGGACTTTCCCTTTGCAGTCGGTTACCACCCCTCCCCTCCCCCCCCCCCACTCTCCCCAAATTTTGCTGCAGCGGATGATTTTGAAACCCTCTGATTTGTTTAATAAACTGAGATAGATGTTTATGTTGTCTGCGAATTCCAAGAGGCTTATTCTGTGGGGTTTTTGTTATTTTTAAATTTCAGATTTCTTTTTTAACTGCACTAAGCGTTAATCGAATGCTCCATTTTGTACTTTGTCTAGTCTATTTTTTTCCAGATTTGTTTTTGCTGCTGTTGCGAAAGAGCTTGAGTCGTACATCGTGATGGATTTGACGTCGCCGAGGGGGCTTTAAATGACAGTTTAATTAAATATGATAGCCCCACTTTTGACATGCACCAAAGAGGAGCAGCGTTCTGTTATCCGTTTTTCTTTTTTATTTGTCAGTAAAGGGGTGAAATGTAAGCAATTCATCGGCAAACGAAGGTCCAGTATGGTGATGCATGCCTGTCAGTCCAGCAAGTGCATGAGTTGAGTAGGAAGTTTCAAAACGGTGTGACTTCAGAGAAGAGGTATATGAATGGTTACACATGCAACCAAGAGATTTTTTTTTCTACATTAATCCAAGCACTTTATCGGCAATGGAGGACTTGCACTGAACGCAGTGATACATTTGTTCTTTACTTTTTCAGAATATATTCACCCCGAAAGAAAAAAATTTAAGGTTTTCGTTTGAATCCCCCTCGTATATTGTAGTCTTGCTGTAGTGCTTGCTTCCCAAGATGTTCCAATCAATAATTTTTTTTTTCATTGCATCATTTCTATGGGTGGCTATTTGGATGTTTTTGTGTATGTGGGAGAAAGGGAATTAGTGAGTCCCCGTGGTGAAGTGGTTAAGCCACCTGCCTCTCGCTTCGAAGGTTGTGAGTTCGATCTCGGCCTACGCCACTTGTTTCACGAATGCAATTTTCTCTTAGACTTCTGGAGAATCATGGCTAAATGGGATAAAACCCAGTGCAATGAACTCAATCATGATGCCTTTTAAACCCTTGTTTTTCGACTTAGACTTAGATGAGTCTCTCTCTCTCTCTCTCTCTCTCTCTCTCTCTCTCTCTCTCTCTCTCTTTGCGCTCGTTCACTTTGAACTTTAGCGTAGAATTTTGCATGTGGATTAGCTTTCCCTGTTACCAGTGTCCCTCGCCATCAGTTGAACCCACTCCGATTTTAGAGGTACTTATAATTTACGTCCCCAAGTCAAGGACGATAGGTCAACATTTAAGTCCATTTGACCAGTGTAGGGATTGAACCCCCTACCCCTGCATCAGCACACCGGATGTTTGAGAACTAGCGCTCTTATTTATTCAGCCATAGGTGAGTCTGATGTTGAGAGTAAATCCAAGAAACTTAACTCTGAAACGTTGGTCGGTGTTTCCAGCTGTGTTAATATTGTTACTTTGTGTGGTTGGTGTTTCTAGCTTTATTACAATTGTTTCTTTGTGTAGTTGGTGTTTCTAGATTTATTAATATTGTTTCTTTGTGTGGGCAGAGAATATAGACTGTTGTGGTGGTTTTTGTTTGATATGGTTTTAGATCCAAATTCTTTATTCAGTTCTATAACTTCTCAATGTCTTTTGAAGTAGATATGAATGAAGCTGTCCGTAAAAACGAGCAAGTCCTATAAGAAACACAAGAAAATCGTAACTCTATTGGAGAAATTAGACGTATACAGACGTGACATTTTGGGCACGTTATGAGAAGAAATAAACTAGAGAACTTGGTGACAACTGGCAGGATTGAGGGTTATCAGAAAAATAAATATCTGAATAACTTGGCCATGTTGCATGGTCGAGACAAGGAGCTGATACATGACACTGGTGATCGTCTGAGATGGTGAAGAATGACTGCCCACGCTTATCGGTATGGCACATGATGATAAATGCCAAGTAGCAGTACAGAAGAAATGACGTAAAGGAGAGTTGGGGAGAAAGTCGTGAACTAACTTGTACGAGAAACCAAAGAGGTGACGTAAAAAGGAGAAAACGTCGGAGAGATTGTCAACAACAACAAAGAGTCAGATCTTAAAGCTTGAAAGAGGAGGCAGCACGTTTCGATTCTCAGCAAGAAAAGAACTTATGTTCTTGCTGGACACTTATTCTGATGGCTAACAAATATTGGAAAGAAGGACGAGACTATTAATGCATGATGTATATCGGCCTGAAAGTCCTGACAGATGCGACAATAGGTGGGGGATCGTCCGGGATTATTCCAGGACTTTGTCTGCTATTCTGACCTCTCGTAGGGATACTGACTAGGTCTGTATCCTCTATCTTCAGTCTACGTAAGATTCTACTACTTATCTACCTGTCTCACTACTCAGTCTGACGGACATATGTGTTGTGATGTTGCCTTAGGTTACTACCATTAATTAGTGATTGATTGTATTGCTTTGCAAACACACACGTACGTCTACCCACATCCCAGATTCAACATGACAACCCGAGAGTTAGACTTGTCCAAAGTTCAGGCACCAGCGCGTGAGTTAGGACTAGAGGGAGATGCATTGAAATCCTATGTTCAAGGGATTGAAAGAGATTTTCGCCAAGAATAACGAGAGAGAAGAAGAGCAGAATTAGAACTTGAAGCTAGTAAAGTGGCTTTGGAAGAAAAGAAGATAGCAGCTGCCAGCGAGATTAAACGTCTGGAGATGGAAGCTGACAGAGAGAGACGTGAACATGAGTATCGGGTGAAGCTACTTGAGGCAAAGGCGCCAGCTACTGGTGAAACTGAGGGAGCTGTTGGAGGAGTGGCACTTCCTGGCTCAGAGTCAACCAGTAGACGTGACTATCACGCTATGAATTGGCCTTTACAGCCATTTGAACCTTAGAAAGAACGTATAGACCAATACTTGGAAAAATATGAAGCGATGTCTATTGCAATGGGGTTAGACACAGAGAAATTGTGTCTGAAATTCTCCCAGGGACTTCGCGGTGCCGGTTACGAAGTGTATGCACGTCTACCACCGGGAATGCAGAATGATTACCCGGCGTTAAAAGCTGCACTCTTGAAAAGGTTTGAAATCACAGCGCACTCGTACCGACGGAAGTTCAGAACTTCTAAACGGGAACCTGGTGAATTGTTTTCAGCATATATTGTGAGGCTAAACTCATAACTTCTGAAATGGATGGCTTTGGTCGGATTTAAAGAAGAGTATGATAGTTTGCGTGAGTTGATGGTTGTTGATCAGATGCGAATGCAAATGTCAAAACCATTGCGGAACTTCTTAGGTGAGAATGGGGCTGAAAAGTTGGATATAGTTACCAAGTTAGCTGAACGATATGTTGAGGACTGGAGACACCAGTCCAACGGATCCGAGATCGAAAGACAAGGATCAAGGTAAGAAAGGTAAGGCAAAAGATTCTAAGGAACAGGCCACACAGGTTAACACTTTAGAGAAGAACTCTAACATTAAACCCGGTAAGAACAGCCCACCTGGCTCTCCAAAGAGGAAGGGGAGTAAACGGTGGTGCAAATTCTGTAAGTCTCCTACTCACTATACGGTTAGGTGTAAGAGGGCACCGAAGGACTTACACTTCGCTTGTCTTGCCGACGTTAGGGAGAGACCTAGCAAGAAAGTGAAGAGGGGTAATGTGAACCGGGAACCTGAGATACCACCAGTGGTTGAGATGATCGAAGTGAACGGGCACCAGGTGGAATGTCTTTATGACACAGGTCTGCAATTTGAAGCAGTAATTGCCTCCCTCCTGGTATGCCCCGAGCAGCTCACAGGCAAAACCGTGGAGATCCAGCTGGCCACAAAAAGTGCCATGGCTATGAGTATGCCGCTTACCCACGTGAACATTCGGTGTAAGTATGTCACTGGTACCATTCAGGCGACCGTGCTCCCCGATCCGACCTATACCCTGATTTTAGTGAATATCTATGCGTTCCTAGGAGAACCGAGGAACCCGATCGTAGTGGGAGCTATGAAAACCCACTCTCAGAAAGGGGATGAGCCACCAGAAGAACGGGTCTCCAACCCTTTGCCAGGGGAATTGAGAACTGCTCAGAGTGAGGACGCGACGTTGCGTCCTTGCTTCAAAACGTTGCCCAACAGTAGTGACCCCCCCCCCCATCCCGGGGCCAATTCTACATGAAGAACAGGTTGCTATACCGCCGCGCTGGCAGAGAGGACCGCCAGTACGAACAGCTGGTGGTCTCCAAAGAGTATAGATCACAACTCCTTCATATGGGGCACACCATATCCTTCAGTGGGCATATGGGTGTCGAAGCAACTCTCCGACGTATTTCCTGCCATTACTATTGGCCAGGAATGATGGGGGATGTGCGACGGTATGTCAAGTCATGTCCAGAGTGCCAACGAGTGACACCTAAACACTGGACAGCGCCGGTGATTCTCGGGGAGATGCCCATCATGAATACACTGTTCGAAAGAGTCGCCGTCGACATATTGCGACCTCTGCCTAGGACTAGGAAGAGGAATATGTATATACTCACAATGGTTGACTGCTGTTCCATGTGGGCTGAAGCCATACCACTGGCCACCATCGACTCAAAGAGGGTGGCCAACGCGCTTATGGAAGTTTTCACGCGGTTGGGTTTCCCAAATCAGATCCTAACGGACAATGGGTCCCAGTTTTGTGGGAAATTGATGGAAGAGGTCTTCCGGATATTTCATACCAACCACATTCACACCAGCCCATACCACCCTCTATCAAATGGGCTAGTCGAGAGGTTCAATGGGACTCTCATGACTATGCTCAGAAAGGTGGCCCAAGATAAGCCTGAGAGATGGGATGAGTATATTCCGGCGGCTCTCTTTGCTTATCGAGAAGTTCCCCATGGGTCAACCGGTCTACCACCGGCTACCATGCTGTTTGTACGGCCGATCAAGGGACCTCTGGAAGCCTTGCTGAGGTATTGGACAGAGGATCATACTCCAGAGGAGTAAGTAAGTCCTCGTATAAGTATGTCGAAGAGTTAAAACAGAAACTCAAGACTGGGTGGGCTTTAGCCGCGAGTAACTTACGGAAGGCACGGAAGAGACGCGCCGCCTATTACAATAGGTGCACGAAAGAGCGGTCTCTCCAGGTGAGAGACAAAGTGTTATTGTTGCTCCCCACCACGGGTAACAAGCTTGAAATTGGGTGGAACGGACCTTTCCCATTGGAACGGGTGGTATCCCGCACCAACTATGGGATTGAGATCCGGGGAAAGTCTAAGATTAATCTCCTCAAGAAATACGAGGAGAGGTCCGATGAAGAATCATCCCACCTCATGGCTATGGCCGTCGCTATGGACCCGAGACAGGGCCAGACGCCGATACGGAATACCCTTTAATCTCTATGGAAACCCATAGGGACGTTAAGGTAAATCCTGATCTTTCGCCAGGGGATAGAAAGAAAATCAGCCGTCTATCAGAGTCCCATAGTGATGTTCTCACTGACAAACCAAGTCGGACGGGTCTAGTCGAGTTTGACATGACCCTGACTAGTACAGACCCCATCCGGCAACGGGTCTACCCAGTCCCTTTCTCGAAAGAGAAAGCACGGGAGGCCTAGATCCAGAAGCTGATATCATTTTACCATCGACATCCCCTTACAATGCAGGGGTTGTCTTATTGCGGAAACCCAGCGGGGAACACAGACTGTGTATCGACTACAGGCTTTTGAACAGCCATACCCAATTTCAGGTTGAGCCACTGCCTAATCCAACCCAGCTGTTCTCTCGACTGCACAAGGCCAAATATTTCTCAAAGATAGATTTGAGTCGGGGATATTATCAAATCCCAGTGAAGCCCGAAATACGCCCACTCTTAGCATTCAGTACCCATAGCGGTCATTATGAGTTCAAAGTTGGTCTGAATAATGCTCCTAGCGTGTTCACGCGCATGATGCGGCTTCTTCTGGATCCCCTTCATGATCCATCGATCGTCTCCTTCATGGAGGACATACTCATTGCTTCTGTCAGTTTGGAGGATCATGTAGCTTCTCCGCATCTTTCGGAGGTTAAGAGAAGTGGGACTCACGGCCCGCCCAACCAAGTGTATGGTAGGGTATCGGACCTTAGAATTCCTGGGCCACACAATAACTACCGGGCAGATGGTGCTCGAAGCCAAAAACATTGAGAAAGTGCAGTTAGCTCCCCGACCGCAGACGAAAAAGGATGTGAGATCCTTTGTGTCATTGTGCGGGTTCTATCAAAAAAATCATCCCACGGTTCAATATGGTGGCGGCCCCCTTTACCGACACTCTTAATAAGGGGGAGCCTGAGAGAATTGTCTGGACTCCCGCATGTGAGGAGGCGTACCGTAAATTGAAACAGGATTTAACAGACAAACCTGTACTTCAATTACCCAACCTGAAAAAATCATTCGTGGTGCGAACGGATGCCAGTAAAATTGGAATCGGGGCGGCTCTACTACAAGAGGGGTGAGAAGATTCGTCTATCTTACGCCCCGTGGCTTACGCAAGTCGGAAATTGTTACCCGCCGATCGGAATTACTCAACGGTGGAACGAGAATGTCTTTCTCTGGTCTGGGCAGTTCAGAAATTCCAGCCCTATCTGTATGGGGTACAGTTTAAGGTGCAATCTGATCACCAGCAACTTACGTTTCTGGCTTCATCCCAGTAACTAAATCCACGCCTATTGAGATGGTCGCTGCTTTTGCAACCCTACCACTTCAGGGTAGAATACATCACAGGGAAAGAGGATGTCGGAGCGGACTTCCTCTCCCGCCATCCGGTCTCTGAGAGGGAAGATTGAACGACGCAGACAGCTTCTTGCCTAGAAGTGGAACGATTGGGTCGATCCTCTTAAGAGGGGGACCTAATGTGACAAAACGACGCAAGATATGTGCTTTGTCGTAAGAGGTTCCGCTTGAACGCGGCGCGTCATCAGGTACTTCCCCAGTTATAAATAAACTGGGAAGAGTCGAGGATGGTTCTTCGGCTAGATTGTTCTCGAAGCACCTGGACTTGCGTGACCAGGGTTGCTAAGTACACTCACATTATCTCGTGCAGGGAGTTGGGAAGCACATAGGACGGAATTAGGCAGTAGGCGCTTATTCACTTTCGATCTCTCGGTGTGTGAGGATGCACAGCCAATTTCGGCTTACTGTCATTCATAAAGGCAAGTTGGCCATCAGACAGGTTTGGTAGCTGACTTGTGGTCTGTTCACCGGTTCAGGTAAATACCTATTTAATGAATTTACCGTTGAAATTGAACGTAACTCTCTGGTTGCAGTCTCCCAGGTGTCACGTTGAATTACAAAAGCATTCAGTGAGATTTTCAGACACACATATGTGAGTCGTGGAGCATCGTTCCTGCGTCAGCAAATGAATAGAGGTCGTGGACCACCTTTCGTGTGGCAACTTACCAATGTGAGTCGTGGACCATCTTTCCTGTGGCAACATACGAATGCGAGTCGTGGACTATTTTTCCTGTGGCAACATACAAATGTGTTTCGTGGACCATCTTAGTTTAGTTTAGTCGTTTTGTGGACCATCTTTCCTGTGGAAACATACGAATGTGAGTCGTGGACCATCTTTCCCGTGGCATCATATGAATGTGAGTCTTGGTTCAGTTTTCCTGTGGCAACAGGACCAATATACATAGCTACGCCGCATCTACCAAATTACGCATGTGTGTACGGACCTACTAAATTACGCACCTGCTTGCACACCTACCAAATTCTCTTCCAAATTATGCACCTACAAAATTATGCAACTGCAATTATAACTACCAAATTAGTCACCAATCAAATTATGCACCTACCAATTCTTCTGTGGCAACAGGACCAATTTACATACCTGCGCACGCATCTACCAAATTACGCATCTGTTTACGAACCTACTAAACTAGGCACCTGCATGCACACCTACCAAACTTTGTACTAGTGCATTCACCTACCAAATTATGAACCTGCGCTTACACCAAACAAATGATGTACTTGCGCATGAACATACCAAGTTACCCCCCAAACATATTATGCACTTGCGCATGCACTATAAAATTATGCACCTATCAAATTATGCACTACCAAATTATGCAACTGCAATCATAAATCGGAAAACATCAAAATCTATTCAAGGATATTGGGCCGTGTCGGACAGAGTTCTACTAGTTAAATTAAGTGGCAGAACTGTTAGCATAAATATTATTCAAGTATATGCCCCAACAGGAGAATCCAGTGAAGATAGTGTAGAAGAATTTTATAATGACATTGAGTCTGCCTTAAAGAAATGTAAAAATTCAGAAATAAACATCATAATAGGGGACTTCAATGCAAAAGTAGGAAATCAAGGAGATAGATACACAGTAGGAAACTATGGTTTAGGAGAGAGAAATGAAAGAGGATACAGACTCGTAGAGTGGGCAAAAGAACAGGAAATGATTGTAGGAAACACCTGGTTCAAACAACACCCTAGAAGATTATGGACATGGAGGAGTCCTGATACCAGGATTAGAAATCAGATTGACTACATTCTGATTAGCAGAAGATTTAGAAACGCATTAACAATAGCAAAAACAGTTCCCAGTGCTGATTGTTATAGTGACCACAGATTACTCACAGGAACATTGAGGATAAAGTTGAAGAAAGCCAAGTATATAACAGGAAACACTAAATATGATTTGTGTACATTGAGTAATGACAATGAAATACAAAACAAATTCAACATAGAAGTACAGAACAGATTTGAAATTTTGTCTGATCTAGAGATCCTATTCCAGGATGTGGATGATCAATGGGAAACGTTGAAGAATTCAATCAATGTGGCTGCAGAAACAACTATTCCAAAATTAAAGAAGGTGGGTCGTAAGAAATGATTGACTGAAGGAATTTTACACCTCATGGAAACAAGAAGACTCAGCAAAAATAATTCTGTCAAATATGAAGAAATTCACAGACAAGTCAGAACATTATGTAAGGAGGCAAAAGAAGCATGGCTTGAGGAAAAGTGCTTAGAAATTGAAAGCCAACACAACAGTCAAAATACCAAATTAGTGCACAAAAGAATTCAGGAACTTACTAATAAAAGAACAAGTACATCAACCGGGTGTCTAAAAACTGAAGATGGCAAAATCATAATAGAAAAAGACCAGATTTTACAGGTATGGACAGATTATGTGAAACACCTTTATGATGATAACAGAGACGAACAGTATGATATTAGATTTAATAATGAAGGACCGCCAATTTTGGAGATGGAGGTTCGAAATGTTCTTAAGCATATGAAAGCTGGCAAGGCCCCCGGTGCAGATAACATCACAACAGAAATGATTAAAGCTTTAGAAGAATTTGGACTAGATCAAGTCACCAGACTGCTGAAAACATTATATGATACTGGAGATATATCTCCTGAATTATGTAACTCTATATTTATTGCAATCCCAAAGAAATCAGGAACCATGGAATGTGATCAACATTGAACAATTAGTATAATGAGTCACATCACAAAGATTTTGCTAAGAATTATCATGCAAAGAATGAGGAAGAAGATACAACCTGAAATAGGGGAAGAACAATGCGGGTTTGTAGAAGGAAAGGGTACAGTAAATGCTATGTATATGCTGCGAACAGTTATTGAACGTGCTATAGAAGTAAACAAGGATATACATCTTTGCTTTATTGACTATACAAAGGCTTTTGATAGCGTTAGACATGTCAGCATGGTGGATATGCTTGCAGATCTACAAATTGATGGGAAAGACATTAGACTTATAAAAAACATAAATTGGAAACAACAAGCTGCAATAAGGATTGATAATGAAGTGGGACTGTATCAGCCAATTAAGAGAGGTGTTAGGCAGTGATGTTTGATGTCTCCAGATCTTTTTTCCCTGTACAGTGAAAATATTTTCAGAAATGTAGAGGATATAAATGGAATCAGCATTGGAGGACGAAACATCAATAACATTAGATATGCAGATGATACAGTATTAATTGCAGACAATGAGCAGGACCTGCAACAATTAGTAGATGCTGCCACATAGTGGTCACGCCCACACGCACCACCTAATGTGAATGAGGAGATTCCCAGTCTAACAATAGAATGACTTGACGACTAAAAACTTAGGACGACGTAATCATCGTCAGGGACAGCAGAAGGTGACTTCGGGAAAGGAGATCAAGACGGCTGTGTGTGTGTGTTTTTCCCTGAAAGCTCCGTGAGCAAAAGGTTTGATCATTTAGGGCAAGGCATTGTTACTGAGGAAGGGATATCGCCTGTTTATATAGCATTCTTGTCATACTCAGGACCGGGACATATATCAAGTATAGACAACGAGTTAACGAGTTATGTTTGGACATTGGTTGCAATATGCTTTAGGAGATTGGGTAATTATAGAATTAGATGAACGGCCAAGTTGTATTAACATATATAACGTCCCGTGCTCGTGTTAGGGTCCCGTTATATGATACAGCAGTGTTGTGTTCTTCAATGCAAAAGTAGGAAATCAAGGAGATAGATACACAGTAGGAAACTATGGTTTAGGAGAGAGAAATGAAAGAGGATACAGACTCGTAGAGTGGGCAAAAGAACAGGAAATGATTGTAGGAAACACCTGGTTCAAACAACACCCTAGAAGATTATGGACATGGAGGAGTCCTGATACCAGGATTAGAAATCAGATTGACTACATTCTGATTAGCAGAAGATTTAGAAACGCATTAACAATAGCAAAAACAGTTCCCAGTGCTGATTGTTATAGTGACCACAGATTACTCACAGGAACATTGAGGATAAAGTTGAAGAAAGCCAAGTATATAACAGGAATACACTAAATATGATTTGTGTACATTGAGTAATGACAATGAAATACAAAACAAATTCAACATAGAAGTACAGAACAGATTTGAAATTTTGTCTGATCTAGAGATCCTATTCCAGGATGTGGATGATCAATGGGAAACGTTGAAGAATTCAATCAATGTGGCTGCAGAAACAACTATTCCAAAATTAAAGAAGGTGGGTCGTAAGAAATGGATGACTGAAGGAATTTTACACCTCATGGAAACAAGAAGACTCAGCAAAAATAATTCTGTCAAATATGAAGAAATTCACAGACAAGTCAGAACATTATGTAAGGAGGCAAAAGAAGCATGGCTTGAGGAAAAGTGCTTAGAAATTGAAAGCCAACACAACAGTCAAAATACCAAATTAGTGCACAAAAGAATTCAGGAACTTACTAATAAAAGAACAAGTACATCAACCGGGTGTCTAAAAACTGAAGATGGCAAAATCATAATAGAAAAAGACCAGATTCTACAGGTATGGACAGATTATGTGAAACACCTTTATGGTGATAACAGAGACGAACAGTATGATATTAGATTTAATAATGAAGGACCGCCAATTTTGGAGATGGAGGTTCGAAATGTTCTTAAGCATATGAAAGCTGGCAAGGCCCCCGGTGCAGATAACATCACAACAGAAATGATTAAAGCTTTAGAAGAATTTGGACTAGATCAAGTCACCAGACTGCTGAACACATTATATGATACTGGAGATATACCTCCTGAATTATGTAACTCTATATTTATTGCAATCCCAAAGAAATCAGGAACCTTGGAATGTGATCAACATAGAACAATTAGTATAATGAGTCACATCACAAAGATTTTGCTAAGAATTATCATGCAAAGAATGAGGAAGAAGATACAACCTGAAATAGGGTAAGAACAATGCGGGTTTGTAGAAGGAAAGGGTACAGTAAATGCTGTGTATATGCTGCGAACAGTTATTAAACGTGCTATAGAAGTAAACAAGGATATACATCTTTGCTTTATTGACTATACAAAGGCTTTTAATAGCGTTAGACATGTCAGCATGGTGGATATGCTTGCAGATCTACAAATTGATGGGAAAGACATTAGACTTATAAAAAACATATATTGGAAACAACAAGCTGCAATAAGGATTGATAATGAAGTGGGACAGTATCAGCCAATTAAAAGAGGTGTTAGGCAGGGATGTGTGATGTCTCCAGATCTTTTTTCTCTGTACAGTGAAAATATTTTCAGAAATGTAGAGGATATAAATGGAATCAGCATTGGAGGACGAAACATCAATAACATTAGATATGCAGATGATACAGTATTAATTGCAGACAATGAGCAGGACTTGCAACAATTAGTAGATGCGGTTGTTGTACACAGTGAGCAACTGGGGTTAGAATTAAATTGTAAAAAGACTCAGGTTATGGTCGTCAGTAGGAAGGAAGAAGTGCCACAATGTAATATACAAGTAAATGGAAATATTCTTCAACAAGTGAATCGGTACAATTATCTTGGAACAGTTATAACATCTGATGGGAGATGCCTTGAAGAGATTAGAACAAGAATCGCCATGGCGAAAGTAGCCTTTAGCCAGATGAAAAACATTCTGACCAATAAGAAGATGTCAATTGAAACGAGAAAAAGAGTGTTGAGGGGATACATAGAGCCTGTTCTTTTGTATGGATGTAAAACTTGGACAATGAGCAGTCAAGCTGAAAAGCATCTGATGGCTGAAGAAATGTGGTTTCTGAGGAAAATACAAAGCATGGACAGACAGAAAAACCAATGACCAAGTACTACAGGAGACAAATGAACATCGTAAACTGATTAGAGAAATTAGACGTAGACAGTCAAAATTATTTGGACATGTTATGAGAAGAAATGGATTGGAGAACTTAGTGACAACTGGCAAGATCGAGGGGAGCAGACCAAGAGGAAGACCGAGAGGAAAATACCTGGATGGCTTGGCCACATGGCATGGACGAGACAGAAACACTGAGCTTATCCACGACACTGGTGATCGAGTGAAATGGCGAGTCATGACCGCCCAGGCTTTCCGGCATGGCACATGATTGATTGATTGAATCATAACTACCCAATTACGCACCCATCAAATTATGCACCTACCAAATTAAGCACCTGTGAGCACACCAGCCAAATTAGGCACCTGCGTGTGCTCCTGTGTAATTATGCATCCGTGCATGCATCTTCAGATGCACAAATACCAAATCAAGCATATGTTCCAACACTCCTACCCACACACCGGCCACAGTATAATCCTGCAAACGCACTTGGCAGGTTCTGCCAAATTATGCACCAATCAATTTACGCACCTCCCAAAATCCGCACCTGCGCGCGTACCGACCGAAACCCGCACCTGCGCGCGAGTCCACCCACATCCGCACCTGCGCGCGCACCCACCCTCATCCACATCTGCACCCACCCACATCCGCACCTACACCTGCGCGCGCACCCACCGAAATCCGCACCTGCGCGCGCACCCACCGGGATCCGCACTTGCGCGCGCACCCACCGGGATCCGCACCTGCGCGAGCACCCTCCGGGATCCCGCGCGCACCCTCTGGGATCCGCACCTGCGCGCGCACCCTCCGGGATCCGCACCTGCGCGCCCACCCTCCGGGATCCGCACCTGCGCGCGCACCCTCCGGGATCCGCACCTGCGCGAGCACCCTCCGGGATCCGCACCTGAGCGCGCACCCTCCGGGATCCGCACCTGCGCGCGCACCCTACGGGATCCGCACCTGCGCGCGCACCCTCCGGGATCCACACCTTCGCGCGCACCCTCCGGGATTCGCACCTGCGCGCGCACCCACAAAAATCTGCGCTTCGACTTTATTTTCTTTATATAACTTTATTTCACCCCGAAATTTCGCTCCTATTCTCCTTAACGTACTCCAAATATTTTCTCCCACATTATTCATAATCCCCGTTGATATGCCGCGACATCGTTACGCCCGCCAGGCGAACACCAGTGACTTACTCACAGGTTTCGCTGACGACAGAGAGAGCGACCGTCAGAGTCAAGCCAGTACAAGCGTGACGCATGCAATTCTCGTTGCGCTCGAATCCACAGGGCAAGCACTGTGAGCGGAAAACGCCAGACACGGCTAGGGGCATCAGACGAGACTGACGTGTATGAAAGCGGCTCTTGTATTTCTGTGCCTGAATGTAGATTGTTCGTAGCTCTTGGAAGAAGATAGAAAGACTGCATAGCTGTGGGTTTGAGTTTGTGAGTGCATTGATGTATTATGTATAGGTTGTGATATTCACCTTGTGATGGCCACATGCCGAATTAGATTGTGTTGCATGTGAAGTGTAAATAAACCCATCAAACTTAATGTTACTGTGTGTCCCGTCAAGTCATTCTGTACTTGTGTATGTCTCACATATGTTAGGTCCAGCGAGCCAGATTCATTACATTGTAGGACCCTGACAACCCACATTTTAGATTTTTCATTATTACCTTTGTATTTTCTGCATTTTCATTTTCTTTTATAAATATAAAGTCATAGTCAGGGTTTGATCCACCGTCCTGTTGGCTTAATGTTCCCAGAGTCCAGTTCACTATTGATTGAGCAATCCTGATGTTCAAGAAAATATGCTCAATGAATAATTATAAACACATTTCTTCATATTTACGATAAAACTAATCGAACCTGCACAAAATATATGCACTTTTAGAAGACATTCACAAGAGAATCAAATCAACAGTCTACAGAGTTTCAACGTCAGAATTAAACAATTTTAATTGTATACTATTATTAAACTAAACTATTAAACTATTAAACGGGTAGCGGGGTAGGGGTATCCCCTATCAAAGGAGAAGTAAGGCGCCTCCTTCCCTCCGCTAGCCTACGGGACACCCTTGGGCAAGGTGGAGTACCCGTTTAGCCCCCCGATCAGGGTTACGTGAAGCCATGGGTGCAGGTGGTGGATGGAGATGGAGAGCAGCCGACAGATAGTTGTAGGTTATGGTCTCCATCTTCACGACGGTAGGCAGAGGATCTCCTTTTTTGAGGAGACAATGGCTACGGTCACTGACCAGTATGGTCACTGCTGGGAAGGAAAGCAATGGCAAACTACCTTCTTTACACATGCCAAGAAAATCATGTTGTGTTCACTTATCGATAATCAGAGAAACGGCGTAAATGGGTGCTCCATAGGAGCAGCCTCGCCCGGTAGGGATAGTCATGCGCACCAGGTGACTCCAGACCGTCAACAGGCTACTAGGTGCAAAAGATTAATATCATTGAAAGTAGGAACTTGGAATGTTAGAACAACTGGTAAGATCGAGGGGAACAGACCAAGGGGAAGACCTAGAAACAAGTATCTGGATGGCTTGGCCTTGTGGCATGGTCGAGACAGAAACACGGAACTGATCCACGACTCTGTTGATCGAGTGAGATGGCAGAACATGACCGCCCACGCTTACCGGCATGGCACATGATGGATGGATGGATTATTAAACTAACATGTAACCCATTTGTTCTTTGCCTCGTGTCTGAGTACTCCTCACTAACGCCTGGCGGTAAATGTTGAAAACTTGAAGTTGTAACTAAAATCAATTGTTGTCCGACAACTATTTTAATAGTTCTCAATTCCTCAAGTTCCCCTTCATATCTGATGGTAGGGTCTTTTCTCACAATTCCATATTAAGAATGATATAATTAGATATTGAAAATGTGCTTGTGGCAGTTTAGTTATGAACGCATTGCACAATCCCGACATGCTGTTCGAATTCAGCCGCAGGTGATTTGGAAGTATTGTATAAGAAAGTAATGAGGGGGAAAACAACACTGAACGTATAATTGCTTAAAAAATTACACGCGGCCAATAAATGCTTTGATTGACAACGACGTTCTATAACGGACATACAAAACATTTATTCAGGATTTCCTGCCGATATTGCACCAGCAAATAAGTTAAAGATAATATTTGTTCAGAACATGCATCGTGTTTACTGTGGCAACATATGGATGCGAGTCGTGGACCATCTTTCCTGTGGCAGCATACGAATGCGATTCATGGACTATCTTTATTACAGCAACACACATGTGTGTTGTTTGTCCATCAAGAATGATGATGACCATTCATTTCATCCAGTGGGGTTGAAAGTGTGGAGCCGTGAGATTTAAGATGACTGATAAGGCCTATTTTAGCTCGAAATGTTCTTTAACAATGTGGACAAGGAATGCTTAACGTTTCTGGAGGGGGATTTCCTGCAGTGGTTTTTCTGTCCTGCCTTCTCTTCACAGCTCTTGCACTCCTGGTTGCCTCACACGTGACTGCACCCTTGCGTAATGATGAACGCCACGAATTTCAGTCTCTGGTTGCAGTCTCCCAGGTGTCATGTTGAATTCCAAAAGCATTCAGTGAGATTTTCAGACACACATATGTGAGTCGTGGAGCATCTTTCCTGCGTCAGCAAATGAATAGAGGTCGTGGACCATCTTTCCTGTGGCAACTTACCAATGTGAGTCGTGGACCATCTTTCCTGTGGCAACATACGAATGCAAGTCGTGGACTATTTTTCCTGTGGCAACATACGAATGTGTTTCGTGGACCATCTTAGTTTAGTTTAGTCGTTTTGTGGACCATCTTTCCTGTGTAAACATACGAATGTGAGTCGTGGACCATCTTTCCTGTGGCATCATATAAATGTGAGTCTTGGTTCAGTTTTCCCGTGGCAACAGGACCAATATACATAGCTACGCCGCATCTACCAAATTACGCATCTGTGTACGGACCTACTAAATTACGCACCTGCTTGCACACCTACCCAATTCCCTTCCAAATTATGCACCTACAAAATTATGCAACTGCAATAATAACTACCAAATTAGTCACCCATCAAATTATGCACCTACCAATTCTTCTGTGGCAACTGGACCAATTTACATACCTGCGCACGCATCTACCAAATTACGCATCTGTTTACGAACCTACTAAACTAGGCACCTGCATGCACACCTACCAGACTTCGTACTAGTGAATTCACCTACCAAATTATGAACCTGCGCTTACACCAAACAAATTATGTACTCAATGAATAATTATAAACACATTTCCTGATATTTACGATAAAACTAATCGAACCTGCACAAAATATATGCACTTTTAAAAGACGTTCACAAGAGAATCAAATCAACAGTCTACAGAGCTTCTACGACAGAATTAAACAATTTTAATTGTATACTATTATTAAACTAACATGTAACCCCTTTGTTCTTTGCCTCGTGTCTGAGTAATCCTCACTAACGCCTGGCGGTAAATGTTGAAAACTTGAAGTTGTAACTAAAATCAATTGTTGTCTGACAACTATTTTAATAGTTCTCAATTCCTCAAGTTCCCCTTCATATCTGATGGTAGGGTCTTGCTCACAATTCCATATTAAGAATGATATAATTAGATATTGAAAATGTGCTTGTGGCTTAGGAGATATGAACGCATTGCACAATCCCGACATGCTGTTCAAATTCAGCCGCAGGTGATTTGGAAGTATTGTATAAGAAAGTAATGAGGGGGAAAACAACACTGAACGTAAAATTGCTTAAAAAATTACACGCGGCCAATAAATGCTTTGATTGACAACGACGTTCTATAAGGGACATACAAAACATTTATTCAGGATTTCCTGCCGATATTGCACCAGCAAATAAGTTAAAGATAATATTTTTTTCAGAACATGCATCGTGTTTACTGTGGCAACATATGGATGCGAGTCGTAGACCATCTTTCCTGTGGCAGCATACGAATGCGATTCATGGACTATCTTTATTACAGCAACACACATGTGTGTTGTTTGTCCATCAAGAATGATGATGACCATTCATTTCATCCAGTGGGGTTGAAAGTGTGGAGCCGTGAGATCTAAGATGACTGATAAGGCCTATTTTAGCTCGAAATGTTCTTTAACAATGTGGACAAGCAATGCTTAACGTTTCTGGAGGGGGATTTCATGCAGTGGTTTTTCTGTCCTGCCTTCTCTTCACAGCTCTTGCAGTCCTGGTTGCCTCACACGTGACTGCACCCTTGCGTAATGATGAACGCCACGAATTTCAGTCTCTGGTTGCAGTCTCCCAGGTGTCATGTTGAATTCCAAAAGCATTCAGTGAGATTTTCAGACACACATATGTGAGTCGTGGAGCATCTTTCCTGCGTCAGCAAATGAATAGAGGTCGTGGACCATCTTTCCTGTGGCAACTTACCAATGTGAGTCGTGGACCATCTTTCCTGTGGCAACATACGAATGCGAGTCGTGGACTATTTTTCCTGTGGCAATATACGAATGTGTTTCGTGGACCATCTTAGTTTAGTTTAGTCGTTTTGTGGACCATCTTTCCTGTGGAAACATACGAATGTGAGTCGTGGACCATCTTTCCTGTGGCATCATATGAATGTGAGTCTTGGTTCAGTTTTCCTGTGGCAACAGGACCAATTTACATAGCTACGCCGCATCTACCAAATTACGCATCTGTGTACGGACCTACTAAATTACGCACCTGCTTGCACACCTACCAAATTCCCTTCCAAATTATGCACCTACAAAATTATGCAACTGCAATTATAACTACCAAATTAGTCACCCATCAAATTATGCACCTACCAATTCTTCTGTGGCAATAGGACCAATTTACATACCTGCGCACGCATCTACCAAATTACGCATCTGTTTACGAACCTACTAAACTAGGCACCTGCATGCACACCTACCAAACTTCGTACTAGTGCATTCACCTACCAAATTATGAACCTGCGCTTACACCAAACAAATGATGTACTTGCGCATGAACATACCAAGTTAACCCCCAAACATATTATGCACTTGCGCATGCACTATAAAATTATGCACCTATCAAATTATGCACTACCAAATTATGCAACTGCAATCATAAATCAGAAAACATCAAAATCTATTCAAGGATATTGGGCCGTGTCGGACAGAGTTCTACTAGTTAAATTAAGTGGCAGAACTTTTAGCATAAATATTATTCAAGTATATGCCCCAACAGGAGAATCCAGTGAAGATAGTGTAGAAGAATTTTATAATGACATTGAGTCTGCCTTAAAGAAATGTAAAAATTCAGAAATAAACATCATAATAGGGGACTTCAATGCAAAAGTAGGAAATCAAGGAGATAGATACACAGTAGGAAACTATGGTTTAGGAGAGAGAAATGAAAGAGGATACAGACTCGTAGAGTGGGCAAAAGAACAGGAAATGATTGTAGGAAACACCTGGTTCAAACAACACCCTAGAAGATTATGGACATGGAGGAGACATGATACCAGGATTAGAAATCAGATTGACTACATTCTGATTAGCAGAAGATTTAGAAACGCATTAACAATAGCAAAAACAGTTCCCAGTGCTGATTGTTATAGTGACCACAGATTACTCACAGGAACATTGAGGATAAAGTTGAAGAAAGCCAAGTATATAACAGGAAACACTAAATATGATTTGTGTACATTGAGTAATGACAAATTCAACATAGAAGTACAGAACAGATTTGAAATTTTGTCTGATCTAGAGATCCTATTCCAGGATGTGGATGATCAATGGGAAACGTTGAAGAATTCAATCAATGTGGCTGCAGAAACAACTATTCCAAAATTAAAGAAGGTGGGTCGTAAGAAATGGATGACTGAAGGAATTTTACACCTCATGGAAACAAGAAGACTCAGCAAAAATAATTCTGTCAAATATGAAGAAATTCACAGACAAGTCAGAACATTATGTAAGGAGGCAAAAGAAGCATGGCTTGAGGAAAAGTGCTTAGAAATTGAAAGCCAACACAACAGTCAAAATACCAAATTAGTGCACAAAAGAATTCAGGAACTTACTAATAAAAGAACAAGTACATCAACCGGGTGTCTAAAAACTGAATATGGCAAAATCATAATAGAAAAAGACCAGATTCTACAGGTATGGACAGATTATGTGAAACACCTTTATGATGATAACAGAGACGAACAGTATGATATTAGATTTAATAATGAAGGACCGCCAATTTTGGAGATGGAGGTTCGAAATGTTCTTAAGCATATGAAAGCTGGCAAGGCCCCCGGTGCAGATAACATCACAACAGAAATGATTAAAGCTTTAGAAGAATTTGGACTAGATCAAGTCACCAGACTGCTGAACACATTATATGATACTGGAGATATACCTCCTGAATTATGTAACTCTATATTTATTGCAATCCCAAAGAAATCAGGAACCTTGGAATGTGATCAATATAGAACAATTAGTATAATGAGTCACATCACAAAGATTTTGCTAAGAATGAACAGTATGATATTAGATTTAATAATGAAGGACCGCCAATTTTGGAGATGGAGGTTCGAAATGTTCTTAAGCATATGAAAGCTGGCAAGGCCCCCGGTGTAGATAACATCACAACAGAAATGATTAAAGCTTTAGAAGAATTTGGACTAGATCAAGTCACCAGACTGCTGAACACATTATATGATACTGGAGATATACCTCCTGAATTATGTAACTCTATATTTATTGCAATCCCAAAGAAATCAGGAACCTTGGAATGTGATCAATATAGAACAATTAGTATAATGAGTCACATCACAAAGATTTTGCTAAGAATTATCATGCAAAGAATGAGGAAGAAGATACAACCTGAAATAGGGGAAGAACAATGCGGGTTTGTAGAAGGAAAGGGTACAGTAAATGCTGTGTATATGCTGCGAACAGTTATTGAAAGTGCTATAGAAGTAAACAAGGATATACATCTTTGCTTTATTGACTATACAAAGGCTTTTGATAGCGTTAGACATGTCAGCATGGTGGATATGCTTGCAGATCTACAAATTGATGGGAAAGACATTAGACTTATAAAAAAAAAAACATATATTGGAAACAACAAGCTGCAATAAGGATTGATAATGAAGTGGGACAGTATCAGCCAATTAAGAGAGGTGTTAGGCAGGGATGTGTGATGTCTCCAGATCTTTTTTCCCTGTACAGTGAAAATATTTTCAGAAATGTAGAGGATATAAATGGAATCAGCATTGGAGGACGAAACATCAATAACATTAGATATGCAGATGATACAGTATTAATTGAAGACAATGAGCAGGACCTGCAACAATTAGTAGATGCGGTTGTTGTACACAGTGAGCAACTGGGGTTAAAATTAAATTGTAAAAAGACTCAGGTTATGGTCGTCAGTAGGAAGGAAGAAGTGCCACAATGTAATATACAAGTAAATGGAAATATTCTTCAACAAGTGAATCGGTACAATTATCTTGGAACAGTTATAACATCTGATGGGAGATGCCTTGAAGAGATTAGAACAAGAATCGCCATGGCGAAACTAGCCTTTAGCCAGATGAAAAACATTCTGACCAATAAGAAGATGTCAATTGAAACGAGAAAAAGAGTGTTGAGGGGATACATAGAGCCTGTTCTTTTGTATGGATGTGAAACTTGGACAATGAGCAGTCAAGCTGAAAAGCATCTGATGGCTGCAGAAATGTGGTTTCTGAGGAAAATGCAAAGAATACCATGGACAGACAGAAAAACCAATGACCAAGTACTACAGGAGACAAATGAACATCGTAAACTGATTAGAGAAATTAGACGTAGACAGTCAAAATTTTTTGGACATGTTATGAGAAGAAATGGATTGGAGAACTTAGTGACAACTGGCAAGATCGAGGGGAGCAGACCAAGAGGAAGACCGAGAGGAAAATACCTGGATGGGTTGGCCACATGGCATGGACGAGACAGAAACACTGAGCTGATCCACGACACTGGTGATCGAGTGAAATGGCGAGTCATGACCGCCCAGGCTTTCCGGCATGGCACATGATTGATTGATTCATAACTACCCAATTACGCACCCATCAAATTATGCACCTACCAAATTAAGCACCTGTGAGCACACCAGCCAAATTAGGCACCTGTGTGCGCTCCTGTGTAATTATGCATCCGTGCATGCATCTTCAGATACACAAATACCAAATCAAGCATATGTTCCAACACTCCTACCCATACACCGGCCACAGTATAATCCTGCAAACGCACCTGGCAGGTTCTGCCAAATTATGCACCAATCAATTTACGCACCTCCCAAATCCGCACCTGCGTGCGCACCCACCGAAATGTGCCCCTGCGCGCGCACCCACCGAAATCCGCCCCTGCACGCGCACCCACCGATATCCGCCCCTGCGCGCGCACCCACCGATATCCGCCCCTGCGCGCGCACCCACCGATATCCGCCCCTGCGCGCGCACCCACCGATATCCGCCCCTGCGCGGGCACCCACCGATATCCGCCCCTGCGCGCGCTCCCACCGAAATCCGCAACTGCGCGCGCTCCCACCGAAATCCGCAACTGCGCGCGCACCCACCGATATCCGCCCCTGCGCGCGCACCCATCCGCCCCTGCGCGCGCACCCATCCGCCCCTGCGCGCGCACCCATCCGCCCCTGCTCGCGCACCCATCCGCCCCTGCGCGCGCACCCACCGAAATCCGCCCCTGCGCGCGCACCCACCGAAATCCGCCCCTGCGCGCGCACCCACCGAAATCCGCCCCTGCGCGCGCACCCACCGAAATCCGCCCCTGCGCGCGCACCCACCGAAATCCGCCCCTGCGCGCGCACCCACCGAAATCCGCCCCTGCGCGCGCACCCACCGAAATCCGCCCCTGCGCGCGCACCCACCGAAATCCGCCCCTGCGCGCGCACCCACCGAAATCCGCCCCTGCGCGCGCACCCACCGAAATCCGCCCCTGCGCGCGCACCCACCGAAATCTGCGCATCGACTTTATTTTCTTTATATGCTTTTTTTCACCCCGAAATTTCGCTCCTATGTTTATTTCTCCTTAACGTACTCCAAATATTTTCTCCCACATTATTCACCCACATTTTAGATTTTTCATTATTACCTTTGTATATTCTGCACTTTCATTTTCTTTTCCTTTTATAAATATAAAGTCATAGTCAGGGTTTGATCCACCGTCCTGTTGGCTTAATGTTCCCAGAGTCCAGTTCACTATTGATTGAGCAATCCTGATGTTCAAGAAAATATGCTCAATGAATAATTATAAACACATTTCTTCATATTTACGATAAAACTAATCGAACCTGCACAAAATATATGCACTTTTAGAAGACATTCACAAGAGAATCAAATCAACAGTCTACAGAGTTTCTACGACAGAATTAAACAGTTTTAATTGTATACTATTATTAAACTAACATGTAACCCCTTTGTTCTTTGCCTCGTGTCTGAGTAATCCTCACTAACGCCTGGCGGTAAATGTTGAAAACTTGAAGTTGTAACTAAAATCAATTGTTGTCCGACAACTATTTTAATAGTTCTCAATTCCTCAAGTTCCCCTTCATATCTGATGGTAGGGTCTTGCTCACAATTCCATATATTGAAAATGTGCTTGTGGCTTAGGAGTTATGAACGCATTGCACAATCCCGACATGCTGTTCGAATTGAGCCGCAGGTGATTTGGAAGTATTGTATAAGAAAGTAATGAGGGGAAAAACAACACTGAACGTAAAATTGCTTAGAAAATTACACGCGGCCAATAAATGCTGGGATTGACAACGACGTTCTATAACGGACATACAAAACATTTATTCAGGATTTCCTGCCGATATTGCACCAGCAAATAAGTTAAAGATAATATTTTTTTCAGAACATGCATCGTGTTTACTGTGGCAACATATGGATGCGAGTCGTGGACCATCTTTCCTGTGGCAGCATACGAATGCGATTCATGGACTATCTTTATTACAGCAACACACATGTGTGTTGTTTGTCCATCAAGAATGATGATGACCATTCATTTCATCCAGTGGGGTTGAAAGTGTGGAGCCGTGAGATCTAAGATGACTGATAAGGTCTATTTTGGCTCGAAATGTTCTTTAACAATGTGGACAAGGAATGCTTAACGTTTCTAGAGGGGGATTTCCTGCAGTGGTTTTTCTGTCCTGCCTTCTCTTCACAGCTCTTGCAGTCCTGGTTGCCTCACACGTGACTGGAACCTTGCGTAATGATGAACGCCACGAATTTCAGTCTCTGGTTGCAGTCTCCCAGGTGTCATGTTGAATTCCAAAAGCATTCAGTGAGATTTTCAGACACACATATGTGAGTCGTGGAGCATCTTTCCTGCGTCAGCAAATGAATAGAGGTCGTGGACCATCTTTCCTGTGGCAACTTACCAATGTGAGTCGTGGACCATCTTTCCTGTGGCAACATACGAATGCAAGTCGTGGACTATTTTTCCTGTGGCAACATACGAATGTGTTTCGTGGACCATCTTAGTTTAGTTTAGTCGTTTTGTGGACCATCTTTCCTGTGGAAACATACGAATGTGAGTCGTGGACCATCATTCCTGTGGCATCATATGAATGTGAGTCGTGGTTCAGTTTTCCTGTGGCAACAGGACCAATTTACATAGCTACGCCGCATCTACCAAATTACGCATCTGTGTACGGACCTACTAAATTACGCACCTGCTTGCACACCTACCAAATTACCTTCCAAATTATGCACCTACAAAATTATGCAACTGCAATTATAACTACCAAATTAGTCACCCATCAAATTATGCACCTACCAATTCTTCTGTGGCAATAGGACCAATTTACATACCTGCGCACGCATCTACCAAATTACGCATCTGTTTACGAACCTACTAAACTAGGCACCTGCATGCACACCTACCAAACTTCGTACTAGTGCATTCACCTACCAAATTATGAACCTGCGCTTACACCAAACAAATGATGTACTTGCGCATGAACATACCAAGTTAACCCCCAAACATATTATGCACTTGCGCATGCACTATAAAATTATGCACCTATCAAATTATGCACTACCAAATTATGCAACTGCAATCATAAATCAGAAAACATCAAAATCTATTCAAGGATATTGGGCCGTGTCGGACAGAGTTCTACTAGTTAAATTAAGTGGCAGAACTTTTAGCATAAATATTATTCAAGTATATGCCCCAACAGGAGAATCCAGTGAAGATAGTGTAGAAGAATTTTATAATGACATTGAGTCTGCCTTAAAGAAATGTAAAAATTCAGAAATAAACATCATAATAGGGGACTTCAATGCAAAAGTAGGAAATCAAGGAGATAGATACACAGTAGGAAACTATGGTTTAGGAGAGAGAAATGAAAGAGGATACAGACTCGTAGAGTGGGCAAAAGAACAGGAAATGATTGTAGGAAACACCTGGTTCAAACAACACCCTAGAAGATTATGGACATGGAGGAGTCCTGATACCAGGATTAGAAATCAGATTGACTACATTCTGATTAGCAGAAGATTTAGAAACGCATTAACAATAGCAAAAACAGTTCCCAGTGCTGATTGTTATAGTGACCACAGATTACTCACAGGAACATTGAGGATAAAGTTGAAGAAAGCCAAGTATATAACAGGAATACACTAAATATGATTTGTGTACATTGAGTAATGACAATGAAATACAAAACAAATTCAACATAGAAGTACAGAACAGATTTGAAATTTTGTCTGATCTAGAGATCCTATTCCAGGATGTGGATGATCAATGGGAAACGTTGAAGAATTCAATCAATGTGGCTGCAGAAACAACTATTCCAAAATTAAAGAAGGTGGGTCGTAAGAAATGGATGACTGAAGGAATTTTACACCTCATGGAAACAAGAAGACTCAGCAAAAATAATTCTGTCAAATATGAAGACATTCACAGACAAGTCAGAACATTATGTAAGGAGGCAAAAGAAGCATGGCTTGAGGAAAAGTGCTTAGAAATTGAAAGCCAACACAACAGTCAAAATACCAAATTAGTGCACAAAAGAATTCAGGAACTTACTAATAAAAGAACAAGTACATCAACCGGGTGTCTAAAAACTGAAGATGGCAAAATCATAATAGAAAAAGACCAGATTCTACAGGTATGGACAGATTATGTGAAACACCTTTATGATGATAACAGAGACGAACAGTATGATATTAGATTTAATAATGAAGGACCGCCAATTTTGGAGATGGAGGTTCGAAATGTTCTTAAGCATATGAAAGCTGGCAAGGCCCCCGGTGCAGATAACATCACAACAGAAATGATTAAAGCTTTAGAAGAATTTGGACTAGATCAAGTCACCAGACTGCTGAACACATTATATGATACTGGAGATATACCTCCTGAATTATGTAACTCTATATTTATTGCAATCCCAAAGAAATCAGGAACCTTGGAATGTGATCAATATAGAACAATTAGTATAATGAGTCACATCACAACGATTTTGCTAAGAATTATCATGCAAAGAATGAGGAAGAAGATACAACCTGAAATAGGGGAAGAACAATGCGGGTTTGTAGAAGGAAAGGGTACAGTAAATGCTGTGTATATGCTGCGAACAGTTATTGAAAGTGCTATAGAAGTAAACAAGGATATACATCTTTGCTTTATTGACTATACAAAGGCTTTTGATAGCGTTAGACATGTCAGCATGGTGGATATGCTTGCAGATCTACAAATTGATGGGAAAGACATTAGACTTATAAAAAAAACATATATTGGAAACAACAAGCTGCAATAAGGATTGATAATGAAGTGGGACAGTATCAGCCAATTAAGAGAGGTGTTAGGCAGGGATGTGTGATGTCTCCAGATCTTTTTTCCCTGTACAGTGAAAATATTTTCAGAAATGTAGAGGATATAAATGGAATCAGCATTGGAGGACGAAACATCAATAACATTAGATATGCAGATGATACAGTATTAATTGAAGACAATGAGCAGGACCTGCAACAATTAGTAGATGCGGTTGTTGTACACAGTGAGCAACTGGGGTTAAAATTAAATTGTAAAAAGACTCAGGTTATGGTCGTCAGTAGGAAGGAAGAAGTGCCACAATGTAATATACAAGTAAATGGAAATATTCTTCAACAAGTGAATCGGTACAATTATCTTGGAACAGTTATAACATCTGATGGGAGATGCCTTGAAGAGATTAGAACAAGAATCGCCATGGCGAAAGTAGCCTTTAGCCAGATGAAAAACATTCTGACCAATAAGAAGATGTCAATTGAAACGAGAAAAAGAGTGTTGAGGGGATACATAGAGCCTGTTCTTTTGTATGGATGTGAAACTTGGACAATGAGCAGTCAAGCTGAAAAGCATCTGATGGCTGCAGAAATGTGGTTTCTGAGGAAAATGCAAAGAATACCATGGACAGACAGAAAAACCAATGACCAAGTACTACAGGAGACAAATGAACATCGTAAACTGATTAGAGAAATTAGACGTAGACAGTCAAAATTTTTTGGACATGTTATGAGAAGAAATGGATTGGAGAACTTAGTGACAACTGGCAAGATCGAGGGGAGCAGACCAAGAGGAAGACCGAGAGGAAAATACCTGGATGGGTTGGCCACATGGCATGGACGAGACAGAAACACTGAGCTGATCCACGACACTGGTGATCGAGTGAAATGGCGAGTCATGACCGCCCAGGCTTTCCGGCTTGGCACATGATTGATTGATTCATAACTACCCAATTACGCACCCATCAAATTATGCACCTACCAAATTAAGCACCTGTGAGCACACCAGCCAAATTAGGCACCTGTGTGCGCTCCTGTGTAATTATGCATCCGTGCATGAATCTTCAGATAGACAAATACCAAATCAAGCATATGTTCCAACACTCCTACCCATACACCGGCCACAGTATAATCCTGCAAACGCACCTGGCAGGTTCTGCCAAATTATGCACCAATCAATTTACGCACCTCCCAAATCCGCACCTGCGTGCGCACCCACCGAAATTTGCCCCTGCGCGCGCACCCACCGAAATGTGCCCCTGCGTGCGCACCCACCGAAATCCGCCCCTGCGCGCGCACCCACTGAAATGTGCCCCTGCGCGCGCACCCACCGAAATCCGCCCCTGCGCGCGCACCCACCGAAATCCGCCCCTGCGCGCGCACCCACCGAAATCCGCCCCTGCGCGCGCACCCACCGAAATCCGCCCCTGCGCGCGCACCCACCGATATCCGCCCCTGCGCGCGCACCCACCGATATCCGCCCCTGCGCGCGCACCCATTGATATCCGCCCCTGCGCGCGCACCCACCGATATCCGCCCCTGCGCGCGCACCCACCGATATCCGCCCCTGCGCGCGCTCCCACCGAAATCCGCAACTGCGCGCGCACCCACCGAAATCCGCAACTGCGCGCGCACCCACCGATATCCGCCCCTGCGCGCGCACCCACCGTTATCCGCCCCTGCGCGCGCACCCACCGATATCCGCCCCTGCGCGCGCACCCACCGATATCCGCCCCTGCGCGCGCACCCACCGAAATCCGCCCCTGCGCGCGCACCCACCGAAATCCGCCCCTGCGCGCGCACCCACCGAAATCCGCACCTGCGCGCGCACCCACCAAAATCCGCACGTGCGCGCGCACCCACCGAAATCCGCACCTGCGCGCGCACCCACCGAAATGCGCACACCCACCGAAATCCGCACCTGCGCGCGCACCCACCGAAATCCGCACCTGCGCGCGCACCTACCGAAATCCGCACCTGCGCGCGCACCCACCGAAATCCGCACCTGCGCGCGCACCCACCGAAATCCGCACCTGCGCGCGCACACACCGAAATCCGCACCTGCGCGCGCACCCACCGAAATCCGCATCTGCACCCACCGAAATCCGCCCCTGCGCGCGCACCCACCGAAATCCGCACCTGCACCCACCGAAATTCGCCCCTGCGCGCGCACCCACCGAAATCCGCCCCTGCGCGCGCACCCACCGAAATCCGCCCCTGCGCGCGCACCCACCGAAATCCGCCCCTGCGCGCGCACCCACCGAAATCCGCCCCTGCGCGGGCACCCACCGAAATCCGCCCCTGCGCGCGCACCCACCGAAATCCGCCCCTGCGCGCGCACCCACCGAAATCCGCCCCTGCGCGCGCACCCACCGAAATCCGCCCCTGCGCGCGCACCCACCGAAATCCGCCCCTGCGCGCGCACCCACCGAAATCCGCCCCTGCGCGCGCACCCACCGAAATCCGCCCCTGCGCGCGCACCCACCGAAATCCGCCCCTGCGAGCGCACCCACCGAAATCCGCCCCTGCGCGCGCACCCACCGAAATCCGCCCCTGCGCGCGCACCCACCGAAATCCGCCCCTGCGCGCGCACCCACCGAAATCCGCCCCTGCGCGCGCAAACACCGAAATCCGCCCCTGCGCGCGCACCCACCGAAATCCGCCCCTGCGCGCGCACCCACCGAAATCCGCCCCTGCGCGCGCACCCACCGAAATCCGCCCCTGCGCGCGCACCCACCGAAATCCGCCCCTGCGCGCGCACCCACCGAAATCCGCCCCTGCGCGCGCACCCACCGAAATCCGCCCCTGCGCGCGCACCCACCGAAATCCGCCCCTGCGCGCGCACCCACCGAAATCCGCCCCTGCGCGCGCACCCACCGAAATCCGCCCCTGCGCGCGCACCCACCGAAATCCGCCCCTGCGCGCGCACCCACCGAAATCCGCCCCTGCGCGCGCACCCACCGAAATCCGCCCCTGCGCGCGCACCCACCGAAATCCGCCCCTGCGCGCGCACCCACCGAAATCCGCCCCTGCGCGCGCACCCACCGAAATCCGCCCCTGCGCGCGCACCCACCGAAATCCGCATCTGCACCCACCGAAATCCGCCCCTGCGCGCGCACCCACCGAAATCCGCCCCTGCGTGCGCACCCACCGAAATCCGCCCCTGCGCGCGCACCCACCGAAATCCGCATCTGCACCCACCGAAATCCGCCCCTGCGCGCGCACCCACCGAAATCCGCCCCTGCGCGCGCACCCACCGAAATCCGCCCCTGCGCGCGCACCCACCGAAATCCGCATCTGCACCCACCGAAATCCGCCCCTACGCGCGCACCCACCGAAATCCGCCCCTGCGCGCGCACCCACCGAAATCCGCCCCTGCGCGCGCACCTACCGAAATCCGCCCCTGCGCGCGCACCCACCGAAATCCGCATCTGCACCCACCGAAATCCGCCCCTGCGCGCGCACCCACCGAAATCCGCCCCTGCGCGCGCACCCACCGAAATCCGCCCCTGCGCGCGCACCCACCGAAATCCGCCCCTGCGCGCGCACCCACCGAAATCCGCCCCTGCGCGCACACCCACCGAAATCCACCCCTGCGCGCGCACCCACCGAAATCCGCCCCTGCGCGCGCACCCACCGAAATCCGCCCCTGCGCGCGCACCCACCGAAATCCACCCCTGCGCGCGCACCCACCGAAATCCGCCCCTGCGCGCGCACCCACCGAAATCCTCAATTCCTCAAGTTCCCCTTCATATCTGATGGTAGGGTCTTGCTCACAATTCCATATTAAGAATGATATAATTAGATATTGAAAATGTGCTTGTGGCTTAGGAGTTATGAACGCATTGCACAATCCCGACATGCTGTTCGAATTCAGCCGCAGGTGATTTGGAAGTATTGTATAAGAAAGTAATGAGGGGAAAAACAACACTGAACGTAAAATTGCTTAGAAAATTACACGCGGCCAATAAATGCTGGGATTGACAACGACGTTCTATAACGGACATACAAAACATTTATTCAGGATTTCCTGCCGATATTGCACCAGCAAATAAGTTAAAGATAATATTTTTTTCAGAACATGCATCGTGTTTACTGGATACGAGTCTACTGTAAACTACGAGTTTACTGGATACGAGATACATATGGATGCGAGTCGTGGACCATCTTTCCTGTGGCAGCATACGAATGCAATTCATGGACTATCTTTATTACAGCAACACACATGTGTGTTGTTTGTCCATCAAGAATGATGATGACCATTCATTTCATCCAGTGGGGTTGAAAGTGTGGAGCCGTGAGATCTAAGATGACTGATAAGGTCTATTTTGGCTCGAAATGTTCTTTAACAATGTGGACATGGAATGCTTAACGTTTCTGGAGGGGGATTTCCTGCAGTGGTTTTTCTGTCCTGCCTTCTCTTCACAGCTCTTGCAGTCCTGGTTGCCTCACACGTGACTGGAACCTTGCGTAATGATGAACGCCACGAATTTCAGTCTCTGGTTGCAGTCTCCCAGGTGTCATGTTGAATTCCAAAAGCATTCAGTGAGATTTTCAGACACACATATGTGAGTCGTGGAGCATCTTTCCTGCGTCAGCAAATGAATAGAGGTCGTGGACCATCTTTCCTGTGGCAACTTACCAATGTGAGTCGTGGACCATCTTTCCTGTGGCAACATACGAATGCAAGTCGTGGACTATTTTTCCTGTGGCAACATACGAATGTGTTTCGTGGACCATCTTAGTTTAGTTTAGTCGTTTTGTGGACCATCTTTCCTGTGGAAACATACGAATGTGAGTCGTGGACCATCTTTCCTGTGGCATCATATGAATATGAGTCGTGGTTCAGTTTTCCTGTGGCAACAGGACCAATTTACATAGCTACGCCGCATCTACCAAATTACGCATCTGTGTACGGACCTACTAAATTACGCACCTGCTTGCACACCTACCAAATTACCTTCCAAATTATGCACCTACAAAATTATGCAACTGCAATTATAACTACCAAATTAGTCACCCATCAAATTATGCACCTACCAATTCTTCTGTGGCAATAGGACCAATTTACATACCTGCGCACGCATCTACCAAATTACGCATCTGTTTACGAACCTACTAAACTAGGCACCTGCATGCACACCTACCAAACTTCGTACTAGTGCATTCACCTACCAAATTATGAACCTGCGCTTACACCAAACAAATGATGTACTTGCGCATGAACATACCAAGTTAACCCCCAAACATATTATGCACTTGCGCATGCACTATAAAATTATGCACCTATCAAATTATGCACTACCAAATTATGCAACTGCAATCATAAATCAGAAAACATCAAAATCTATTCAAGGATATTGGGCCGTGTCGGACAGAGTTCTACTAGTTAAATTAAGTGGCAGAACTTTTAGCATAAATATTATTCAAGTATATGCCCCAACAGGAGAATCCAGTGAAGATAGTGTAGAAGAATTTTATAATGACATTGAGTCTGCCTTAAAGAAATGTAAAAATTCAGAAATAAACATCATAATAGGGGACTTCAATGCAAAAGTAGGAAATCAAGGAGATAGATACACAGTAGGAAACTATGGTTTAGGAGAGAGAAATGAAAGAGGATACAGACTCGTAGAGTGGGCAAAAGAACAGGAAATGATTGTAGGAAACACCTGGTTCAAACAACACCCTAGAAGATTATGGACATGGAGGAGTCCTGATACCAGGATTAGAAATCAGATTGACTACATTCTGATTAGCAGAAGATTTAGAAACGCATTAACAATAGCAAAAACAGTTCCCAGTGCTGATTGTTATAGTGACCACAGATTACTCACAGGAACATTGAGGATAAAGTTGAAGAAAGCCAAGTATATAACAGGAAACACTAAATATGATTTGTGTACATTGAGTAATGACAATGAAATACAAAACAAATTCAACATAGAAGTACAGAACAGATTTGAAATTTTGTCTGATCTAGAGATCCTATTCCAGGATGTGGATGATCAATGGGAAACGTTGAAGAATTCAATCAATGTGGCTGCAGAAACAACTATTCCAAAATTAAAGAAGGTGGGTCGTAAGAAATGGATGACTGAAGGAATTTTACACCTCATGGAAACAAGAAGACTCAGCAAAAATAATTCTGTCAAATATGAAGACATTCACAGACAAGTCAGAACATTATGTAAGGAGGCAAAAGAAGCATGGCTTGAGGAAAAGTGCTTAGAAATTGAAAGCCAACACAACAGTCAAAATACCAAATTAGTGCACAAAAGAATTCAGGAACTTACTAATAAAAGAACAAGTACATCAACCGGGTGTCTAAAAACTGAAGATGGCAAAATCATAATAAAAAAAAAGACCAGATTCTACAGGTATGGACAAATTATGTGAAAAACCTTTATGATGATAACAGAGACGAACAGTATGATATTAGATTTAATAATGAAGGACCGCCAATTTTGGAGATGGAGGTTCGAAATGTTCTTAAGCATATGAAAGCTGGCAAGGCCCCCGGTGCAGATAACATCACAACAGAAATGATTAAAGCTTTAGAAGAATTTGGACTAGATCAAGTCACCAGACTGCTGAACACATTATATGATACTGAATTATGTAACTCTATATTTATTGCAATCCCAAAGAAATCAGGAACCTTGGAATGTGATCAATATAGAACAATTAGTATAATGAGTCACATCACAAAGATTTTGCTAAGAATTATCATGCAAAGAATGAGGAAGAAGATACAACCTGAAATAGGGGAAGAACAATGCGGGTTTGTAGAAGGAAAGGGTACAGTAAATGCTGTGTATATGCTGCGAACAGTTATTGAAAGTGCTATAGAAGTAAACAAGGATATACATCTTTGCTTTATTGACTATACAAAGGCTTTTGATAGCGTTAGACATGTCAGCATGGTGGATATGCTTGCAGATCTACAAATTGATGGGAAAGACATTAGACTTATAAAAAAAACATATATTGGAAACAACAAGCTGCAATAAGGATTGATAATGAAGTGGGACAGTATCAGCCAATTAAGAGAGGTGTTAGGCAGGGATGTGTGATGTCTCCAGATCTTTTTTCCCTGTACAGTGAAAATATTTTCAGAAATGTAGAGGATATAAATGGAATCAGCATTGGAGGACGAAACATCAATAACATTAGATATGCAGATGATACAGTATTAATTGAAGACAATGAGCAGGACCTGCAACAATTAGTAGATGCGGTTGTTGTACACAGTGAGCAACTGGGGTTAAAATTAAATTGTAAAAAGACTCAGGTTATGGTCGTCAGTAGGAAGGAAGAAGTGCCACAATGTAATATACAAGTAAATGGAAATATTCTTCAACAAGTGAATCGGTACAATTATCTTGGAACAGTTATAACATCTGATGGGAGATGCCTTGAAGAGATTAGAACAAGAATCGCCATGGCGAAACTAGCCTTTAGCCAGATGAAAAACATTCTGACCAATAAGAAGATGTCAATTGAAACGAGAAAAAGAGTGTTGAGGGGATACATAGAGCCTGTTCTTTTGTATGGATGTGAAACTTGGACAATGAGCAGTCAAGCTGAAAAGCATCTGATGGCTGCAGAAATGTGGTTTCTGAGGAAAATGCAAAGAATACCATGGACAGACAGAAAAACCAATGACCAAGTACTACAGGAGACAAATGAACATCGTAAACTGATTAGAGAAATTAGACGTAGACAGTCAAAATTTTTTGGACATGTTATGAGAAGAAATGGATTGGAGAACTTAGTGACAACTGGCAAGATCGAGGGGAGCAGACCAAGAGGAAGACCGAGAGGAAAATACCTGGATGGGTTGGCCACATGGCATGGACGAGACAGAAACACTGAGCTGATCCACGACACTGGTGATCGAGTGAAATGGCGAGTCATGACCGCCCAGGCTTTCCGGCATGGCACATGATTGATTGATTCATAACTACCCAATTACGCACCCATCAAATTATGCACCTACCAAATTAAGCACCTGTGAGCACACCAGCCAAATTAGGCACCTGTGTGCGCTCCTGTGTAATTATGCATCCGTGCATGCATCTTCAGATACACAAATACCAAATCAAGCATATGTTCCAACACTCCTACCCATACACCGGCCACAGTATAATCCTGCAAACGCACCTGGCAGGTTCTGCCAAATTATGCACCAATCAATTTACGCACCTCCCAAATCCGCCCCTGCGCGCGCACCCACCGAAATCCGCCCCTGCGCGCGCACCCACCGAAATCCGCCCCTGCGCGCGCACCCACCGAAATCCGCCCCTGCGCGCGCACCCACCGAAATCCGCCCCTGCGCGCGCACCCACCGAAATCCGCCCCTGCGCGCGCACCCACCGAAATCCGCCCCTGCGCGCGCACCCACCGAAATCCGCCCCTGCGCGCGCACCCACCGAAATCCGCCCCTGCGCGCGCACCCACCGAAATCCGCCCCTGCGCGCGCACCCACCGAAATCCGCCCCTGCGCGCGCACCCACCGAAATCCGCCCCTGCGCGCGCACCCACCGAACTCCGCCCCTGCGCGCGCACCCACCGAACTCCGCCCCTGCGCGCGCACCCACCGAACTCCGCCCCTGCGCGCGCACCCACCGAACTCCGCCCCTGCGCGCGCACCCACCGAACTCCGCCCCTGCGCGCGCACCCACCGAACTCCGCCCCTGCGCGCGCACCCACCGAAATCCGCCCCTGCGCGCGCACCCACCGAAATCCGCGCATCGACTTTATTTTCTTTATATAACTTTATTTGCTTTTTTTCACCCCGAAATTTCGCTCCTATGTTTATTTCTCCTTAACGTACTCCAAATATTTTCTCCCACATTATTCACCCACATTTTAGATTTTTCATTATTACCTTTGTATATTCTGCATTTTCATTTTCTTTTCCTTTTATAAATATAAAGTCATAGTCAGGGTTTGATCCACCGTCCTGTTGGCTTAATGTTCCCAGAGTCCAGTTCACTATTGATTGAGCAATCCTGATGTTCAAGAAAATATGCTCAATGAATAATTATAAACACATTTCTTCATATTTACGATAAAACTAATCGAACCTGCACAAAATATATGCACTTTTAGAAGACATTCACAAGAGAATCAAATCAACAGTCTACAGAGTTTCTACGACAGAATTAAACAGTTTTAATTGTATACTATTATTAAACTAACATGTAACCCCTTTGTTCTTTGCCTCGTGTCTGAGTAATCCTCACTAACGCCTGGCGGTAAATGTTGAAAACTTGAAGTTGTAACTAAAATCAATTGTTGTCCGACAACTATTTTAATAGTTCTCAATTCCTCAAGTTCCCCTTCATATCTGATGGTAGGGTCTTGCTCACAATTCCATATATTGAAAATGTGCTTGTGGCTTAGGAGTTATGAACGCATTGCACAATCCCGACATGCTGTTCGAATTCAGCCGCAGGTGATTTGGAAGTATTGTATAAGAAAGTAATGAGGGGAAAAACAACACTGAACGTAAAATTGCTTAGAAAGTTACACGCTGCCAATAAATGCTGGGATTGACAACGACGTTCTATAACGGACATACAAAACATTTATTCAGGATTTCCTGCCGATATTGCACCAGCAAATAAGTTAAAGATAATATTTTTTTCAGAACATGCATCGTGTTTACTGTGGCAACATATGGATGCGAGTCGTGGACCATCTTTCCTGTGGCAGCATACGAATGCGATTCATGGACTATCTTTATTACAGCAACACACATGTGTGTTGTTTGTCCATCAAGAATGATGATGACCATTCATTTCATCCAGTGTGGTTGAAAGTGTGGAGCCGTGAGATCTAAGATGACTGATAAGGTCTATTTTGGCTCGAAATGTTCTTTAACAACGTGGACAAGGAAAGCTTAACGTTTCTGGAGGGGGATTTCCTGCAGTGGTTTTTCTGTCCTGCCTTCTCTTCACAGCTCTTGCAGTCCTGGTTGCCTCACACGTGACTGGAACCTTGCGTAATGATGAACGCCACGAATTTCAGTCTCTGGTTGCAGTCTCCCAGGTGTCATGTTGAATTCCAAAAGCATTCAGTGAGATTTTCAGACACACATATGTGAGTCGTGGAGCATCTTTCCTGCGTCAGCAAATGAATAGAGGTCGTGGACCATCTTTCCTGTGGCAACTTACCAATGTGAGTCGTGGACCATCTTTCCTGTGGCAACATACGAATGCAAGTCGTGGACTATTTTTCCTGTGGCAACATACGAATGTGTTTCGTGGACCATCTTAGTTTAGTTTAGTCGTTTTGTGGACCATCTTTCCTGTGGAAACATACGAATGTGAGTCGTGGACCATCTTTCCTGTGGCATAATATGAATGTGAGTCGTGGTTCAGTTTTCCTGTGGCAACAGGACCAATTTACATAGCTACGCCGCATCTACCAAATTACGCATCTGTGTACGGACCTACTAAATTACGCACCTGCTTGCACACCTACCAAATTCCCTTCCAAATTATGCACCTACAAAATTATGCAACTGCAATTATAACTACCAAATTAGTCACCCATCAAATTATGCACCTACCAATTCTTCTGTGGCAATAGGACCAATTTACATACCTGCGCACGCATCTACCAAATTACGCATCTGTTTACGAACCTACTAAACTAGGCACCTGCATGCACACCTACCAAACTTCGTACTAGTGCATTCACCTACCAAATTATGAACCTGCGCTTATACCAAACAAATGATGTACTTGCGCATGAACATACCAAGTTAACTCTTTCGCTACCGTGAACCCATCTATCGGCACAATGTATTTCCCGAGATGGCAGTCCGCCGTTTTAGTGCCACAAAATGATCAGTGGTTTATTTCACATATTTCTGCTCCGTTTCGGAATTTTAAGTTACAGTAAACTAAAAAGTCGTACAGCCGAAAGATCTCTACGCCATTTTGGTGCGGTCATTCGTTTTATAATTTTGGATTCTTGTGAATTTTCAGTTTTAAGGTAGTGTTAATTTGTTTTTTCACAATGGAAACGCCCACCAGTTTGCGTCCACGTAGTATGACTTGAGATCAAGCTAGATTATTGTTTATAACTGTTTTAAACAATAGTGATTCCCTTATCAGTGAATATTTAGAAAGAATTTTTAGTTGTGTCTAAAGTTTTAGCACGTGGTGATAAAGAAAAACCAGTGAATGTTCGTCAACAGCTGAGTGTTTGACAACGAAGCACGAATGGCTGAAGTTTACGTCTGTCATTATTGCTATGGGACTTGATCCAAGACCATGTATCAAAGACTACTGGTGTACAAGTGCACATTTATATACTCCTTGGTATGCCACTGCCACTACGTTTCCCAGTAATCAATTAGAAAATTATAATATATTTATCACACCATGTTTCATATATGTCAACCTGAGGGTACCCACAAAAAAAAAAAAATTGATCCTCTTGTTGACATGATTCTGAAGAATATCCAGGAAGCATTTTACCCATTTGAAAATGTGTCCATTGATGAAATGATTATTTGGTGGAAGGGCTAAATAAAGCTAAAAAACAAACATGCATTGTTGAGAACTGTTGAGAGTGGATTGCGAAAACCGCAAAGCAAGCCGAAGATGGTCTCCATGAAAATAACACGGCGATGAATGGCTGCGACAGAATGGACCAAATGGTTGGATATTATAATATCCATGATAGGAAAACCATTAAGTGGTGGAAGAAGATCTACTACTAGATCTTTGAAATTGCACAGATCAATGCTCACATCCTACATTCCATATGGCAAACAGAGAAAGGAGGATAAAAATTGTTATAGAAGGATTTCAAGTAAAGGAAAGTGCTCATCGCAAAGTAGCTCAGAGTATTCCTGAAAGTTTGACACTCTGCCTGCCGAAGAATTTCAGTCTGTTGCAGGAAATTATGCCGAAAGATTTACATGAGCCAAGCATTTAATTTAATGAATTATAATAGAAATAATATAATATAAATAATAGAATTTGTCGGTGTCAATAGAGACTGTGTTTTTTGTAGCACTCGAACTAAACGACACATATCATCTTTTGTTTGCTCCGGCTGCACTAATAGACCAGACTTGTGCGCCAAAGTTTGCTTTGCAGCCTATCACAAATAGACTGCCACATATAGTAAATAAAAACAAACAGACATGACAATTAAATGTAAATCTGCCAAGTGTTCTCCTAACTTTTGTCTGAAAAAAGAAAAATACATGATTCAGAATCTGCGGCAAAACTTCTTTTCGGATGATTGATTCGGAGCAATTGTATTTATAGTTTAGAAAAGTGTTGTTTGTGCAGTAAATTCAACAGGATTAGCAGTGATCAGGATATTGGATAACAACGCCCCCTTGGTAAGTACAATGTTTACATTATTTTTACCTACTTTTGTCCACATATTTTACAAATTATATTATTATTTTTATTTTATTTACAACCTAAAGCAGAAATTTTCCTACCAACATATTCCTTGTGCAATCCCCTTTATTTTGATATATAATACAACATTTCTGCTACAATTCTAACCATTTTCATAACATTATTGCGACATACACCAACTTCCAGATTGCGGCCATTAGTTTTTTTCATTTTTGTGACAAAGACATGGTTCAGAATATGCACCAAAACTTCCTTTTTGTTGATTTAAATGAGCAATACTGTTTATATTCTTGAAGACAAGTGGTGTTTGTTTGATTATTCAGTATATTAAACATTATTAGCAGTATAGGAGTGTAGAAAACACATTCTAAGTGCAATGTTTACATTATTTTTACCTACTTTTGTCCAATTATTTTATAAATTATATTATTATTTTTATTTTATTTACAACCTAAAGCAGAAATTCTCCTACCAACATATTCCTTGTGCAATCCCCTTTATTTTGATATATAATACAACATTTCTTCTACAATTTTAACCATTTTCATAACTTTACTGTGAGAGACCCCACCTTCCAGATTTCAGCCATTATTTTTTGTCATTTTTTGTTAAAAAGACATGGTTCAGAATATGAACCAAAACTTCTTTTTGGGTTACTTTAATGAGCAATACTGTTTATATTCTTGAAGACAATTGGTGTTTGTTTGATTATTCAGTAAATTAAACATGATTAGCAGTATAGGAGTGTAGAAAACACCTTATAAGTGCAGTTTTTAAAATAATTTTTACCTCTTTAATTTCAGTTGTTATTATTAAACCTCTCATTATTGTCATAATATTTGTAACCTATCAATTAATTATTAACCCTGTCATGTTCCTTGTGCAATCCTCTTTAATTTGATATGTAATACAATAGATCTGCTACCATCTTAACCATTTTAAAAGCATTATTGTAACACACCCCTAGTTCCAATTTTCTGCCATAAATTTCTGTTTGGTCACAGCCCAGTTTTTGTTTGGTAGTGAAAGAGTTAACCCCCAAACATATTATGCACTTGCGCATGCACTATAAAATTATGCACCTATCAAATTATGCACTACCAAATTATGCAACTGCAATCATAAATCAGAAAACATCAAAATCTATTCAAGGATATTGGGCCGTGTCGGACAGAGTTCTACTAGTTAAATTAAGTGGCAGAACTTTTAGCATAAATATTATTCAAGTATATGCCCCAACAGGAGAATCCAGTGAAGATAGTGTAAAAGAATTTTATAATGACATTGAGTCTGCCTTAAAGAAATGTAAAAATTCAGAAATAAACATCATAATAGGGGACTTCAATGCAAAAGTAGGAAATCAAGGAGATAGATACACAGTAGGAAACTATGGTTTAGGAGAGAGAAATGAAAGAGGATACAGACTCGTAGAGTGGGCAAAAGAACAGGAAATGATTGTAGGAAACACCTGGTTCAAACAACACCCTAGAAGATTATGGACATGGAGGAGTCCTGATACCAGGATTAGAAATCAGATTGACTACATTCTGATTAGCAGAAGATTTAGAAACGCATTAACGATAGCAAAAACAGTTCCCAGTGCTGATTGTTATAGTGACCACAGATTACTCACAGGAACATTGAGGATAAAGTTGAAGAAAGCCAAGTATATAACAGGAAACACTAAATATGATTTGTGTACATTGAGTAATGACAATGAAATACAAAACAAATTCAACATAGAAGTACAGAACAGATTTGAAATTTTGTCTGATCTAGAGATCCTATTCCAGGATGTGGATGATCAATGGGAAACGTTGAAGAATTCAATCAATGTGGCTGCAGAAACAACTATTCCAAAATTAAAGAAGGTGGGTCGTAAGAAATGGATGACTGAAGGAATTTTACACCTCATGGAAACAAGAAGACTCAGCAAAAATAATTCTGTCAAATATGAAGAAATTCACAGACAAGTCAGAACATTATGTAAGGAGGCAAAAGAAGCATGGCTTGAGGAAAAGTGCTTAGAAATTGAAAGCCAACACAACAGTCAAAATACCAAATTAGTGCACAAAAGAATTCAGGAACTTACTAATAAAAGAACAAGTACATCAACCGGGTGTCTAAAAACTGAAGATGGCAAAATCATAATAGAAAAAGACCAGATTCTACAGGTATGGACAGATTATGTGAAACACCTTTATGATGATAACAGAGACGAACAGTATGATATTAGATTTAATAATGAAGGACCGCCAATTTTGGAGATGGAGGTTCGAAATGTTCTTAAGCATATGAAAGCTGGCAAGGCCCCCGGTGCAGATAACATCACAACAGAAATGATTAAAGCTTTAGAAGAATTTGGACTAGATCAAGTCACCAGACTGCTGAACACATTATATGATACTGGAGATATACCTCCTGAATTATGTAACTCTATATTTATTGCAATCCCAAAGAAATCAGGAACCTTGGAATGTGATCAATATAGAACAATTAGTATAATGAGTCACATCACAAAGATTTTGCTAAGAATTATCATGCAAAGAATGAGGAAGAAGATACAACCTGAAATAGGGGAAGAACAATGCGAGTTTGTAGAAGGAAAGGGTACAGTAAATGCTGTGTATATGCTGCGAACAGTTATTGAAAGTGCTATAGAAGTAAACAAGGATATACATCTTTGCTTTATTGACTATACAAAGGCTTTTGATAGCGTTAGACATGTCAGCATGGTGGATATGCTTGCAGATCTACAAATTGATGGGAAAGACATTAGACTTATAAAAAAAACATATATTGGAAACAACAAGCTGCAATAAGGATTGATAATGAAGTGGGACAGTATCAGCCAATTAAGAGAGGTGTTAGGCAGGGATGTGTGATGTCTCCAGATCTTTTTTCCCTGTACAGTGAAAATATTTTCAGAAATGTAGAGGATATAAATGGAATCAGCATTGGAGGACGAAACATCAATAACATTAGATATGCAGATGATACAGTATTAATTGAAGACAATGAGCAGGACCTGCAACAATTAGTAGATGCGGTTGTTGTACACAGTGAGCAACTGGGGTTAAAATTAAATTGTAAAAAGACTCAGGTTATGGTCGTCAGTAGGAAGGAAGAAGTGCCACAATGTAATATACAAGTAAATGGAAATATTCTTCAACAAGTGAATCGGTACAATTATCTTGGAACAGTTATAACATCTGATGGGAGATGCCTTGAAGAGATTAGAACAAGAATCGCCATGGCGAAAGTAGCCTTTAGCCAGATGAAAAACATTCTGACCAATAAGAAGATGTCAATTGAAACGAGAAAAAGAGTGTTGAGGGGATACATAGAGCCTGTTCTTTTGTATGGATGTGAAACTTGGACAATGAGCAGTCAAGCTGAAAAGCATCTGATAGCTGCAGAAATGTGGTTTCTGAGGAAAATGCAAAGAATACCATGGACAGACAGAAAAACCAATGACCAAGTACTACAGGAGACAAATGAACATCGTAAACTGATTAGAGAAATTAGACGTAGACAGTCAAAATTTTTTGGACATGTTATGAGAAGAAATGGATTGGAGAACTTAGTGACAACTGGCAAGATCGAGGGGAGCAGACCAAGAGGAAGACCGAGAGGAAAATACCTGGATGGGTTGGCCACATGGCATGGACGAGACAGAAACACTGAGCTGATCCACGACACTGGTGATCGAGTGAAATGGCGAGTCATGACCGCCCAGGCTTTCCGGCATGGCACATGATTGATTGATTCATAACTACCCAATTACGCACCCATCAAATTATGCACCTACCAAATTAAGCACCTGTGAGCACACCAGCCAAATTAGGCACCTGTGTGCGCTCCTGTGTAATTATGCATCCGTGCATGCATCTTCAGATACACAAATACCAAATCAAGCATATGTTCCAACACTCCTACCCATACACCGGCCACAGTATAATCCTGCAAACGCACCTGGCAGGTTCTGCCAAATTATGCACCAATCAATTTACGCACCTCCCAAATCCGCACCTGCGTGCGCACCCACCGAAATTTGCCCCTGCGCGCGCACCCACCGAAATCCGCCCCTGCGTGCGCACCCACCGAACTCCGCCCCTGCGCGCGCACCCACCGAACTCCGCCCCTGCGCGCGCGCCCACCGAACTCCGCCCCTGCGCGCGCGCCCACCGAACTCCGCCCCTGCGCGCGCGCCCACCGAACTCCGCCCCTGCGCGCGCGCCCACCGAACTCCGCCCCTGCGCGCGCACCCACCGAACTCCGCCCCTGCGCGCGCACCCACCGAACTCCGCCCCTGCGCGCGCACCCACCGAACTCCGCCCCTGCGCGCGCGCCCACCGAACTCCGCCCCTGCGCGCGCGCCCACCGAACTCCGCCCCTGCGCGCGCGCCCACCGAACTCCGCCCCTGCGCGCGCACCCACCGAACTCCGCCCCTGCGCGCGCACCCACCGAACTCCGCCCCTGCGCGCGCACCCACCGAACTCCGCCCCTGCGCGCGCACCCACCGAACTCCGCCCCTGCGCGCGCACCCACCGAACTCCGCCCCTGCGCGCGCACCCACCGAACTCCGCCCCTGCGCGCGCACCCACCGAACTCCGCCCCTGCGCGCGCACCCACCGAACTCCGCCCCTGCGCGCGCACCCACCGAACTCCGCCCCTGCGCGCGCACCCACCGAACTCCGCCCCTGCGCGCGCACCCACCGAACTCCGCCCCTGCGCGCGCACCCACCGAACTCCGCCCCTGCGCGCGCACCCACCGAACTCCGCCCCTGCGCGCGCACCCACCGAACTCCGCCCCTGCGCGCGCACCCACCGAACTCCGCCCCTGCGCGCGCACCCACCGAACTCCGCCCCTGCGCGCGCACCCACCGAACTCCGCCCCTGCGCGCGCACCCACCGAAATCCGCCCCTGCGCGCGCACCCACCTAACTCCGCCCCTGCGCGCGCACCCACCGAAATCCGCACCTGCGCGCGCACCCAACGAAATCTGCGCATCGACTTTATTTTCTTTATATAACTTTATTTGCTTTTTTTCACCCCGAAATTTCGCTCCTATGTTTATTTCTCCTTAACGTACTCCAAATATTTTCTCCCACATTATTCACCCACATTTTAGATTTTTCATTATTACCTTTGTATATTCTGCATTTTCATTTTCTTTTCCTTTTATAAATATAAAGTCATAGTCAGGGTTTGATCCACCGTCCTGTTGGCTTAATGTTCCCAGAGTCCAGTTCACTATTGATTGAGCAATCCTGATGTTCAAGAAAATATGCTCAATGAATAATTATAAACACATTTCTTCATATTTACGATAAAACTAATCGAACCTGCACAAAATATATGCACTTTTAGAAGACATTCACAAGAGAATCAAATCAACAGTCTACAGAGTTTCTACGACAGAATTAAACAGTTTTAATTGTATACTATTATTAAACTAACATGTAACCCCTTTGTTCTTTGCCTCGTGTCTGAGTAATCCTCACTAACGCCTGGCGGTAAATGTTGAAAACTTGAAGTTGTAACTAAAATCAATTGTTGTCCGACAACTATTTTAATAGTTCTCAATTCCTCAAGTTCCCCTTCATATCTGATGGTAGGGTCTTGCTCACAATTCCATATATTGAAAATGTGCTTGTGGCTTAGGAGTTATGAACGCATTGCACAATCCCGACATGCTGTTCGAATTGAGCCGCAGGTGATTTGGAAGTATTGTATAAGAAAGTAATGAGGGGAAAAACAACACTGAACGTAAAATTGCTTAGAAAGTTACACGCTGCCAATAAATGCTGGGATTGACAACGACGTTCTATAACGGACATACAAAACATTTATTCAGGATTTCCTGCCGATATTGCACCAGCAAATAAGTTAAAGATAATATTTTTTTCAGAACATGCATCGTGTTTACTGTGGCAACATATGGATGCGAGTCGTGGACCATCTTTCCTGTGGCAGCATACGAATGCGATTCATGGACTATCTTTATTACAGCAACACACATGTGTGTTGTTTGTCCATCAAGAATGATGATGACCATTCATTTCATCCAGTGTGGTTGAAAGTGTGGAGCCGTGAGATCTAAGATGACTGATAAGGTCTATTTTGGCTCGAAATGTTCTTTAACAACGTGGACAAGGAAAGCTTAACGTTTCTGGAGGGGGATTTCCTGCAGTGGTTTTTCTGTCCTGCCTTCTCTTCACAGCTCTTGCAGTCCTGGTTGCCTCACACGTGACTGGAACCTTGCGTAATGATGAACGCCACGAATTTCAGTCTCTGGTTGCAGTCTCCCAGGTGTCATGTTGAATTCCAAAAGCATTCAGTGAGATTTTCAGACACACATATGTGAGTCGTGGAGCATCTTTCCTGCGTCAGCAAATGAATAGAGGTCGTGGACCATCTTTCCTGTGGCAACTTACCAATGTGAGTCGTGGACCATCTTTCCTGTGGCAACATACGAATGCAAGTCGTGGACTATTTTTCCTGTGGCAACATACGAATGTGTTTCGTGGACCATCTTAGTTTAGTTTAGTCGTTTTGTGGACCATCTTTCCTGTGGAAACATACGAATGTGAGTCGTGGACCATCTTTCCTGTGGCATAATATGAATGTGAGTCGTGGTTCAGTTTTCCTGTGGCAACAGGACCAATTTACATAGCTACGCCGCATCTACCAAATTACGCATCTGTGTACGGACCTACTAAATTACGCACCTGCTTGCACACCTACCAAATTCCCTTCCAAATTATGCACCTACAAAATTATGCAACTGCAATTATAACTACCAAATTAGTCACCCATCAAATTATGCACCTACCAATTCTTCTGTGGCAATAGGACCAATTTACATACCTGCGCACGCATCTACCAAATTACGCATCTGTTTACGAACCTACTAAACTAGGCACCTGCATGCACACCTACCAAACTTCGTACTAGTGCATTCACCTACCAAATTATGAACCTGCGCTTATACCAAACAAATGATGTACTTGCGCATGAACATACCAAGTTAACCCCCAAACATATTATGCACTTGCGCATGCACTATAAAATTATGCACCTATCAAATTATGCACTACCAAATTATGCAACTGCAATCATAAATCAGAAAACATCAAAATCTATTCAAGGATATTGGGCCGTGTCGGACAGAGTTCTACTAGTTAAATTAAGTGGCAGAACTTTTAGCATAAATATTATTCAAGTATATGCCCCAACAGGAGAATCCAGTGAAGATAGTGTAGAAGAATTTTATAATGACATTGAGTCTGCCTTAAAGAAATGTAAAAATTCAGAAATAAACATCATAATAGGGGACTTCAATGCAAAAGTAGGAAATCAAGGAGATAGATACACAGTAGGAAACTATGGTTTAGGAGAGAGAAATGAAAGAGGATACAGACTCGTAGAGTGGGCAAAAGAACAGGAAATGATTGTAGGAAACACCTGGTTCAAACAACACCCTAGAAGATTATGGACATGGAGGAGTCCTGATACCAGGATTAGAAATCAGATTGACTACATTCTGATTAGCAGAAGATTTAGAAACGCATTAACGATAGCAAAAACAGTTCCCATTGCTGATTGTTATAGTGACCACAGATTACTCACAGGAACATTGAGGATAAAGTTGAAGAAAGCCAAGTATATAACAGGAAACACTAAATATGATTTGTGTACATTGAGTAATGACAATGAAATACAAAACAAATTCAACATAGAAGTACAGAACAGATTTGAAATTTTGTCTGATCTAGAGATCCTATTCCAGGATGTGGATGATCAATGGGAAACGTTGAAGAATTCAATCAATGTGGCTGCAGAAACAACTATTCCAAAATTAAAGAAGGTGGGTCGTAAGAAATGGATGACTGAAGGAATTTTACACCTCATGGAAACAAGAAGACTCAGCAAAAATAATTCTGTCAAATATGAAGAAATTCACAGACAAGTCAGAACATTATGTAAGGAGGCAAAAGAAGCATGGCTTGAGGAAAAGTGCTTAGAAATTGAAAGCCAACACAACAGTCAAAATACCAAATTAGTGCACAAAAGAATTCAGGAACTTACTAATAAAAGAACAAGTACATCAACCGGGTGTCTAAAAACTGAAGATGGCAAAATCATAATAGAAAAAGACCAGATTCTACAGGTATGGACAGATTATGTGAAACACCTTTATGATGATAACAGAGACGAACAGTATGATATTAGATTTAATAATGAAGGACCGCCAATTTTGGAGATGGAGGTTCGAAATGTTCTTAAGCATATGAAAGCTGGCAAGGCCCCCGGTGCAGATAACATCACAACAGAAATGATTAAAGCTTTAGAAGAATTTGGACTAGATCAAGTCACCAGACTGCTGAACACATTATATGATACTGGAGATATACCTCCTGAATTATGTAACTCTATATTTATTGCAATCCCAAAGAAATCAGGAACCTTGGAATGTGATCAATATAGAACAATTAGTATAATGAGTCACATCACAAAGATTTTGCTAAGAATTATCATGCAAAGAATGAGGAAGAAGATACAACCTGAAATAGGGGAAGAACAATGCGGGTTTGTAGAAGGAAAGGGTACAGTAAATGCTGTGTATATGCTGCGAACAGTTATTGAAAGTGCTATAGAAGTAAACAAGGATATATATCTTTGCTTTATTGACTATACAAAGGCTTTTGATAGCGTTAGACATGTCAGCATGGTGGATATGCTTGCAGATCTACAAATTGATGGGAAAGACATTAGACTTATAAAAAAAAACATATATTGGAAACAACAAGCTGCAATAAGGATTGATAATGAAGTGGGACAGTATCAGCCAATTAAGAGAGGTGTTAGGCAGGGATGTGTGATGTCTCCAGATCTTTTTTCCCTGTACAGTGAAAATATTTTCAGAAATGTAGAGGATATAAATGGAATCAGCATTGGAGGACGAAACATCAATAACATTAGATATGCAGATGATACAGTATTAATTGAAGACAATGAGCAGGACCTGCAACAATTAGTAGATGCGGTTGTTGTACACAGTGAGCAACTGGGGTTAAAATTAAATTGTAAAAAGACTCAGGTTATGGTCGTCAGTAGGAAGGAAGAAGTGCCACAATGTAATATACAAGTAAATGGAAATATTCTTCAACAAGTGAATCGGTACAATTATCTTGGAACAGTTATAACATCTGATGGGAGATGCCTTGAAGAGATTAGAACAAGAATCGCCATGGCGAAAGTAGCCTTTAGCCAGATGAAAAACATTCTGACCAATAAGAAGATGTCAATTGAAACGAGAAAAAGAGTGTTGAGGGGATACATAGAGCCTGTTCTTTTGTATGGATGTGAAACTTGGACAATGAGCAGTCAAGCTGAAAAGCATCTGATGGCTGCAGAAATGTGGTTTCTGAGGAAAATGCAAAGAATACCATGGACAGACAGAAAAACCAATGACCAAGTACTACAGGAGACAAATGAACATCGTAAACTGATTAGAGAAATTAGACGTAGACAGTCAAAATTTTTTGGACATGTTATGAGAAGAAATGGATTGGAGAACTTAGTGACAACTGGCAAGATCGAGGGGAGCAGACCAAGAGGAAGACCGAGAGGAAAATACCTGGATGGGTTGGCCACATGGCATGGACGAGACAGAAACACTGAGCTGATCCACGACACTGGTGATCGAGTGAAATGGCGAGTCATGACCGCCCAGGCTTTCCGGCATGGCACATGATTGATTCATAACTACCCAATTACGCACCCATCAAATTATGCACCTACCAAATTAACCACCTGTGAGCACACCAGCCAAATTAGGCACCTGTGTGCGCTCCTGTGTAATTATGCATCCGTGCATGCATCTTCAGATACACAAATACCAAATCAAGCATATGTTCCAACACTCCTACCCATACACCGGCCACAGTATAATCCTGCAAACGCACCTGGCAGGTTCTGCCAAATTATGCACCTCCCAAATCCGCACCTGCGTGCGCACCCACCGAAATGTGCCCCTGCGCGCGCACCCACCGAAATGTGCCCCTGCGTGCGCACCCACCGAAATCCGCCCCTGCGCGCGCACCCACCGATATCCGCCCCTGCGCGCGCACCCACCGAAATCCGCCCCTGCGCGCGCACCCACCGAAATCCGCCCCTGCGCGCGCACCCACCGAAATCCGCCCCTGCGCGCGCACCCACCGAAATCCGCCCCTGCGCGCGCACCCACCGAAATCCGCCCCTGCGCGCGCACCCACCGAAATCCGCCCCTGCGCGCGCACCCACCGAAATCCGCCCCTGCGCGCGCACCCACCGAAATCCGCCCCTGCGCGCGCACCCACCGAAATCCGCCCCTGCGCGCGCACCCACCGAAATTCGCCCCAGCGCGCACCCACTGAAATTCGCCCTGCGCGCGCACCCACTGAAATTCGCACCTGCGCGCGCACCCACCGAAATCCGCACCTGCGCGCGCACCCACCGAAATCCGCACCTGCGCGCGCACCCACCGAAATCCGCCCCTGCGCGCGCACCCACCGAAATCTGCGCATCGACTTTATTTTCTTTATATGCTTTTTTTCACCACGAAATTTCGCTCCTATGTTTATTTCTCTTTAACGTACTCCAAATATTTTCTCCCAAATTATTCACCCACATTTTAGATTTTTCATTATTACCTTTGTATATTCTGCATTTTCATTTTCTTTTCCTTTTATAAATATAAAGTCATAGTCAGGGTTTGATCCACCGTCCTGTTGGCTTAATGTTCCCAGAGTCCAGTTCACTATTGATTGAGCAATCCTGATGTTCAAGAAAATATGCTCAATGAATAATTATAAACACATTTCTTCATATTTACGATAAAACTAATCGAACCTGCACAAAATATATGCACTTTTAGAAGACATTCACAAGAGAATCAAATCAACAGTCTACAGAGTTTCTACGACAGAATTAAACAGTTTTAATTGTATACTATTATTAAACTAACATGTAACCCCTTTGTTCTTTGCCTCGTGTCTGAGTAATCCTCACTAACGCCTGGCGGTAAATGTTGAAAACTTGAAGTTGTAACTAAAATCAATTGTTGTCCGACAACTATTTTAATAGTTCTCAATTCCTCAAGTTCCCCTTCATATCTGATGGTAGGGTCTTGCTCACAATTCCATATATTGAAAATGTGCTTGTGGCTTAGGAGTTATGAACGCATTGCACAATCCCGACATGCTGTTCGAATTCAGCCGCAGGTGATTTGGAAGTATTGTATAAGAAAGTAATGAGGGGAAAAACAACACTGAACGTAAAATTGCTTAGAAAATTACACGCGGCCAATAAATGCTGGGATTGACAACGACGTTCTATAACGGACATACAAAACATTTATTCAGGATTTCCTGCCGATATTGCACCAGCAAATAAGTTAAAGATAATATTTTTTTCAGAACATGCATCGTATTTACTGTGGCAACATATGGATGCGAGTCGTGGACCATCTTTCCTGTGGCAGCATACGAATGCGATTCATGGACTATCTTTATTACAGCAACACACATGTGTGTTGTTTGTCCATCAAGAATGATGATGACCATTCATTTCATCCAGTGGGGTTGAAAGTGTGGAGCCGTGAGATCTAAGATGACTGATAAGGTCTATTTTGGCTCGAAATGTTCTTTAACAATGTGGACAAGGAATGCTTAACGTTTCTGGAGGGGGATTTCCTGCAGTGGTTTTTCTGTCCTGCCTTCTCTTCACAGCTCTTGCAGTCCTGGTTGCCTCACACGTGACTGGAACCTTGCGTAATGATGAACGCCACGAATTTCAGTCTCTGGTTGCAGTCTCCCAGGTGTCATGTTGAATTCCAAAAGCATTCAGTGAGATTTTCAGACACACATATGTGAGTCGTGGAGCATCTTTCCTGCGTCAGCAAATGAATAGAGGTCGTGGACCATCTTTCCTGTGGCAACTTACCAATGTGAGTCGTGGACCATCTTTCCTGTGGCAACATACGAATGCAAGTCGTGGACTATTTTTCCTGTGGCAACATACGAATGTGTTTCGTGGACCATCTTAGTTTAGTTTAGTCGTTTTGTGGACCATCTTTCCTGTGGAAACATACGAATGTGAGTCGTGGACCATCTTTCCTGTGGCATCATATGAATGTGAGTCGTGGTTCAGTTTTCCTGTGGCAACAGGACCAATTTACATAGCTACGCCGCATCTACCAAATTACGCATCTGTGTACGGACCTACTAAATTACGCACCTGCTTGCACACCTACCAAATTCCCTTCCAAATTATGCACCTACAAAATTATGCAACTGCAATTATAACTACCAAATTAGTCACCCATCAAATTATGCACCTACCAATTCTTCTGTGGCAACTGGACCAATTTACATACCTGCGCACGCATCTACCAAATTACGCATCTGTTTACGAACCTACTAAACTAGGCACCTGCATGCACACCTACCAAACTTCGTACTAGTGCATTCACCTACCAAATTATGAACCTGCGCTTACACCAAACAAATGATGTACTTGCACATGAACATACCAAGTTAACCCCCAAACATATTATGCACTTGCGCATGCACTATAAAATTATGCACCTATCAAATTATGCACTACCAAATTATGCAACTGCAATCATAAATCAGAAAACATCAAAATCTATTCAAGGATATTGGGCCGTGTCGGACAGAGTTCTACTAGTTAAATTAAGTGGCAGAACTTTTAGCATAAATATTATTCAAGTATATGCCCCAACAGGAGAATCCAGTGAAGATAGTGTAAAAGAATTTTATAATGACATTGAGTCTGCCTTAAAGAAATGTAAAAATTCAGAAATAAACATCATAATAGGGGACTTCAATGCAAAAGTAGGAAATCAAGGAGATAGATACACAGTAGGAAACTATGGTTTAGGAGAGAGAAATGAAAGAGGATACAGACTCGTAGAGTGGGCAAAAGAACAGGAAATGATTGTAGGAAACACCTGGTTCAAACAACACCCTAGAAGATTATGGACATGGAGGAGTCCTGATACCAGGATTAGAAATCAGATTGACTACATTCTGATTAGCAGAAGATTTAGAAACGCATTAACAATAGCAAAAACAGTTCCCAGTGCTGACAATGAAATACAAAACAAATTCAACATAGAAGTACAGAACAGATTTGAAATTTTGTCTGATCTAGAGATCCTATTCCAGGATGTGGATGATCAATGGGAAACGTTGAAGAATTCAATCAATGTGGCTGCAGAAACAACTATTCCAAAATTAAAGAAGGTGGGTCGTAAGAAATGGATGACTGAAGGAATTTTACACCTCATGGAAACAAGAAGACTCAGCAAAAATAATTCTGTCAAATATGAAGAAATTCACAGACAAGTCAGAACATTATGTAAGGAGGCAAAAGAAGCATGGCTTGAGGAAAAGTGCTTAGAAATTGAAAGCCAACACAACAGTCAAAATACCAAATTAGTGCACAAAAGAATTCAGGAACTTACTAATAAAAGAACAAGTACATCAACCGGGTGTCTAAAAACTGAAGATGGCAAAATCATAATAGAAAAAGACCAGATTCTACAGGTATGGACAGATTATGTGAAACACCTTTATGATGATAACAGAGACGAACAGTATGATATTAGATTTAATAATGAAGGACCGCCAATTTTGGAGATGGAGGTTCGAAATGTTCTTAAGCATATGAAAGCTGGCAAGGCCCCCGGTGCAGATAACATCACAACAGAAATGATTAAAGCTTTAGAAGAATTTGGACTAGATCAAGTCACCAGACTGCTGAACACATTATATGATACTGGAGATATACCTCCTGAATTATGTAACTCTATATTTATTGCAATCCCAAAGAAATCAGGAACCTTGGAATGTGATCAATATAGAACAATTAGTATAATGAGTCACATCACAAAGATTTTGCTAAGAATTATCATGCAAAGAATGAGGAAGAAGATACAACCTGAAATAGGGGAAGAACAATGCGGGTTTGTAGAAGGAAAGGGTACAGTAAATGCTGTGTATATGCTGCGAACAGTTATTGAACGTGCTATAGAAGTAAACAAGGATATACATCTTTGCTTTATTGACTATACAAAGGCTTTTGATAGCGTTAGACATGTCAGCATGGTGGATATGCTTGCAGATCTACAAATTGATGGGAAAGACATTAGACTTATTAAAAAAACATATATTGGAAACAACAAGCTGCAATAAGGATTGATAATGAAGTGGGACAGTATCAGCCAATTAAGAGAGGTGTTAGGCAGGGATGTGTGATGTCTCCAGATCTTTTTTCCCTGTACAGTGAAAATATTTTCAGAAATGTAGAGGATATAAATGGAATCAGCATTGGAGGACGAAACATCAATAACATTAGATATGCAGATGATACAGTATTAATTGAAGACAATGAGCAGGACCTGCAACAATTAGTAGATGCGGTTGTTGTACACAGTGAGCAATTGGGGTTAGAATTAAATTGTAAAAAGACTCAGGTTATGGTCGTCAGTAGGAAGGAAGAAGTGCCACAATGTAATATACAAGTAAATGGAAATATTCTTCAACAAGTGAATCGGTACAATTATCTTGGAACAGTTATAACATCTGATGGGAGATGCCTTGAAGAGATTAGAACAAGAATCGCCATGGCGAAAGTAGCCTTTAGCCAGATGAAAAACATTCTGACCAATAAGAAGATGTCAATTGAAACGAGAAAAAGAGTGTTGAGGGGATACATAGAGCCTGTTCTTTTGTATGGATGTGAAACTTTGACAATGAGCAGTCAAGCTGAAAAGCATCTGATGGCTGCAGAAATGTGGTTTCTGAGGAAAATGCAAAGAATACCATGGACAGACAGAAAAACCAATGACCAAGTACTACAGGAGACAAATGAACATCGTAAACTGATTAGAGAAATTAGACGTAGACAGTCAAAATTTTTTGGACATCTCATCTCATCTCATCATGTTCCTCTTGTACCTTGCGGTGTCGAGGTGAAGTATAAACTTCGTGAGAGTGCCCGGTTATGGGCTTCGTATATCGACATTCCCATGGATTCTGTTATTCCCTCCGTCCAGCGTTTACGTGGTCGGCCTCTTCCTCTGTTTCCATCTGGTCTGTACGTCATTGCCTGTTGTGGCATGCTGTTGACTGGTAGCCTACTTGCATGGCCAAACCATTTGACTTGCTGCTTTCTAATAAAATCTAGAGCAGCTTTAACCCCCACTTTAGTCCTGATTTCTTCATTTCTGATCTTATCTCTTCTTGATACGTTGAGTATTCTTCTCAGGAACCTCATTTCTGTTGTTGTGATTTTTCTTTTCTCTTTTTCTGTCATTGTCCAGGTTTGGCATTGGTAGCACAGAGTTGGTAGGAAGATTGTGTTGTAAAGTGCTTTCTTAGTAGTTATTGATACATGTTTGTTCTTTAGTATTGGTGCCATTTGTCCAATGAGTTGATTTGCCTTATTGCACCTATTTTCGATCTCGTCTTCTGATCTGCCATTTGATGATATTATACTTCCTAGGTACTTGAAGCTCTTTACTTGTTTCAAGGGATGTTCGTTTAGGTGAATTGTTGCTGTTTGTTCTTCTTTAGTTATAGTCATTACCTCTGTTTTGCTTGTGCTAATTTTCATGTTATGTTCCCTACACATTTCGTTTAGACTATTCATGTGGTCTTGTAATTCAGCTTCTGATTTTGCTATTAGTGCTTGGTCGTCCGCAAACAGGAGTTCTCTAATGGTTAGATTTGCAGATGGTTCTTCTTCTGTGTTCTCGTCATGCGGTATTCTTGCTGTCTCTGCTTGGCTGGTTTCTTTACATATGTTGTCTATATATGTTATGAACAAGAGAGGGGACAGGACACAACCTTGTCGTACTCCAGATCTTATGGTGAAGGGTTCTGAGTGTCCTCCAGTTGCTCTCACTATGCATTCACTGTTGTCGTATAAACTTCGACATAGGTTTGTTAGATGTGTACTCACTCCATATTGTTTAAGGATTTCCCACAGCTTGTTTCTATCTACCCTATCAAATGCCTTTTCTTGGTCATTCTTTTTGGACATGTTATGAGAAGAAATGGATTGGAGAACTTAGTGACAACTGGCAAGATCGAGGGGAGCAGACCAAGAGGAAGACCGAGAGGAAAATACCTGGATGCGTTGGCCACATGGCATGGACGAGACAGAAACACTGAGCTGATCCACGACACTGGTGATCGAGTGAAATGGCGAGTCATGACCGCCCAGGCTTTCCGGCATGGCACATGATTGATTGATTCATAACTACCCAATTACGCACCCATCAAATTATGCACCTGCTCAAGCACCTGTGAGCACACCAGCCAAATTAGGCACCTGTGTGCGCTCCTGTGTAATTATGCATCCGTGCATGCATCTTCAGATACACAAATACCAAATCAAGCATATGTTCCAACACTCCTACCCATACACCGGCCACAGTATAATCCTGCAAACGCATCTGGCAGGTTCTGCCAAATTATGCACCAATCAATTTACGCACATCCCAAATCCGCACCTGCGTGCGCACCCACCGAAATCCGCCCCTGCGCGCGCACCCACCGAAATCCGCCCCTGCGCGCGCACCCACCGAAATCCGCCCCTGCGCGCGCACCCGCCGAAATCCGCCCCTGCGCGCGCACCCGCCGAAATCCGCCCCTGCGCGCGCACCCGCCGAAATCCGCCCCTGCGCGCGCACCCGCCGAAATCCGCCCCTGCGCGCGCACCCGCCGAAATCCGCCCCTGCGCGCGCACCCGCCGAAATCCGCCCCTGCGCGCGCACCCGCCGAAATCCGCCCCTGCGCGCGCACCCGCCGAAATCCGCCCCTGCGCGCGCACCCGCCGAAATCCGCCCCTGCGCGCGCACCCGCCGAAATCCGCCCCTGCGCGCGCACCCGCCGAAATCCGCCCCTGCGCGCGCACCCGCCGAAATCCGCCCCTGCGCGCGCACCCGCCGAAATCCGCCCCTGCGCGCGCACCCGCCGAAATCCGCCCCTGCGCGCGCACCCGCCGAAATCCGCCCCTGCGCGCGCACCCGCCGAAATCCGCCCCTGCGCGCGCACCCGCCGAAATCCGCCCCTGCGCGCGCACCCGCCGAAATCCGCCCCTGCGCGCGCACCCGCCGAAATCCGCCCCTGCGCGCGCACCCGCCGAAATCCGCCCCTGCGCGCGCACCCGCCGAAATCCGCCCCTGCGCGCGCACCCGCCGATATCCGCCCCTGCGCGCGCACCCACCGATATCCGCCCCTGCGCGCGCACCCACCGATATCCGCCCCTGCGCGCGCACCCACCGATATCCGCCCCTGCGCGCGCACCCACCGATATCCGCCCCTGCGCGCGCACCCACCGATATCCGCCCCTGCGCGCGCACCCACCGATATCCGCCCCTGCGCGCGCACCCACCGATATCCGCCCCTGCGCGCGCACCCACCGAAATCCGCCCCTGCGCGCGCACCCACCGAAATCCGCCCCTGCGCGCGCACCCACCGAAATCTGCGCATCAACTTTATTTTCTTTATATGCTTTTTTTCACCACGAAATTTCGCTCCTATGTTTATTTCTCTTTAACGTACTCCAAATATTTTCTCCCAAATTATTCACCCACATTTTAGGTTTTTCATTATTAGCTTTGTATATTCTGCATTTTCATTTTCTTTTCCTTTTATAAATATAAAGTCATAGTCAGGGTTTGATCCACCGTCCTGTTGGCTTAATGTTCCCAGAGTCCAGTTCACAATTGATTGAGCAATCCTGATGTTCAAGAAAACATGCTCAATGAATAATTATAAACACATTTCTTCATATTTACGATAAAACTAATCGAACCTGCACAAAATATATGCACTTTTAGAAGACATTCACAAGAGAATCAAATCAACAGTCTACAGAGTTTCTACGACAGAATTAAACAGTTTTAATTGTATACTATTATTAAACTAACATGTAACCCCTTTGTTCTTTGCCTCGTGTCTGAGTAATCCTCACTAACACCTGGCGGTAAATGTTGAAAACTTGAAGTTGTAACTAAAATCAATTGTTGTCCGACAACTATTTTAATAGTTCTCAATTCCTCAAGTTCCCCTTCATATCTGATGGTAGGGTCTTGCTCACAATTCCATATATTGAAAATGTGCTTGTGCGCTTAGGAGTTATGAACGCATTGCACAATCCCGACATGCTGTTCGAATTCAGCCGCAGGTGATTTGGAAGTATTGTATAAGAAAGTAATGAGGGGAAAAACAACACTGAACGTAAAATTGCTTAGAAAATTACACGCGGCCAATAAATGCTGGGATTGACAACGACGTTCTATAACGGACATACAAAACATTTATTCAGGATTTCCTGCCGATATTGCACCAGCAAATAAGTTAAAGATAATATTTTTTTCAGAACATGCATCGTGTTTACTGTGGCAACATATGGATGCGAGTCGTGGACCATCTTTCCTGTGGCAGCATACGAATGCGATTCATGGACTATCTTTATTACAGCAACACACATGTGTGTTGTTTGTCCATCAAGAATGATGATGACCATTCATTTCATCCAGTGGGGTTGAAAGTGTGGAGCCGTGAGATCTAAGATGACTGATAAGGTCTATTTTGGCTCGAAATGTTCTTTAACAATGTGGACAAGGAAAGCTTAACGTTTCTGGAGGGGGATTTCCTGCAGTGGTTTTTCTGTCCTGCCTTCTCTTCACAGCTCTTGCAGTCCTGGTTGCCTCACACGTGACTGGAACCTTGCGTAATGATGAACGCCACGAATTTCAGTCTCTGGTTGCAGTCTCCCAGGTGTCATGTTGAATTCCAAAAGCATTCAGTGAGATTTTCAGACACACATATGTGAGTCGTGGAGCATCTTTCCTGCGTCAGCAAATGAATAGAGGTCGTGGACCATCTTTCCTGTGGCAACTTACCAATGTGAGTCGTGGACCATCTTTCCTGTGGCAACATACGAATGCAAGTCGTGGACTATTTTTCCTGTGGCAACATACGAATGTGTTTCGTGGACCATCTTAGTTTAGTTTAGTCGTTTTGTGGACCATCTTTCCTGTGGAAACATACGAATGTGAGTCGTGGACCATCTTTCCTATGGCATCATATGAATGTGAGTCGTGGTTCAGTTTTCCTGTGGCAACAGGACCAATTTACATAGCTACGCCGCATCTACCAAATTACGCATCTGTGTACGGACCTACTAAATTACGCACCTGCTTGCACACCTACCAAATTCCCTTCCAAATTATGCACCTACAAAATTATGCAACTGCAATTATAACTACCAAATTAGTCACCCATCAAATTATGCACCTACCAATTCTTCTGTGGCAACTGGACCAATTTACATACCTGCGCACGCATCTACCAAATTACGCATCTGTTTACGAACCTACTAAGCACCTGCATGCACACCTACCAAACTTCGTACTAGTGCATTCACCTACCAAATTATGAACCTGCGCTTACACCAAACAAATGATGTACTTGCGCATGAACATACCAAGTTAACCCCCAAACATATTATGCACTTGCGCATGCACTATAAAATTATGCACCTATCAAATTATGCACTACCAAATTATGCAACTGCAATCATAAATCAGAAAACATCAAAATCTATTCAAGGATATTGGGCCGTGTCGGACAGAGTTCTACTAGTTAAATTAAGTGGCAGAACTTTTAGCATAAATATTATTCAAGTATATGCCCCAACAGGAGAATCCAGTGAAGATAGTGTAGAAGAATTTTATAATGACATTGAGTCTGCCTTAAAGAAATGTAAAAATTCAGAAATAAACATCATAATAGGGGACTTCAATGCAAAAGTAGGAAATCAAGGAGATAGATACACAGTAGGAAACTATAGTTTAGGAGAGAGAAATGAAAGAGGATACAGACTCGTAGAGTGGGCAAAAGAACAGGAAATGATTGTAGGAAACACCTGGTTCAAACAACACCCTCGAAGATTATGGACATGGAGGAGTCCTGATACCAGGATTAGAAATCAGATTGACTACATTCTGATTAGCAGAAGATTTAGAAACGCATTAACAATAGCAAAAACAGTTCCCAGTGCTGATTGTTATAGTGACCACAGATTACTCACAGGAACATTGAGGATAATGTTGAAGAAAGCCAAGTATATAACAGGAAACACTAAATATGATTTGTGTACATTGAGTAATGACAATGAAATACAAAACAAATTCAACATAGAAGTACAGAACAGATTTGAAATTTTGTCTGATCTAGAGATCCTATTCCAGGATGTGGATGATCAATGGGAAACGTTGAAGAATTCAATCAATGTGGCTGCAGAAACAACTATTCCAAAATTAAAGAAGGTGGGTCGTAAGAAATGGATGACTGAAGGAATTTTACACCTCATGGAAACAAGAAGACTCAGCAAAAATAATTCTGTCAAATATGAAGAAATTCACAGACAAGTCAGAACATTATGTAAGGAGGCAAAAGAAGCATGGCTTGAGGAAAAGTGCTTAGAAATTGAAAGCCAACACAACAGTCAAAATACCAAATTAGTGCACAAAAGAATTCAGGAACTTACTAATAAAAGAACAAGTACATCAACCGGGTGTCTAAAAACTGAAGATGGCAAAATCATAATAGAAAAAGACCAGATTCTACAGGTATGGACAGATTATGTGAAACACCTTTATGATGATAACAGAGACGAACAGTATGATATTAGATTTAATAATGAAGGACCGCCAATTTTGGAGATGGAGGTTCGAAATGTTCTTAAGCATATGAAAGCTGGCAAGGCCCCCGGTGCAGATAACATCACAACAGAAATGATTAAAGCTTTAGAAGAATTTGGACTAGATCAAGTCACCAGACTGCTGAACACATTATATGATACTGGAGATATACCTCCTGAATTATGTAACTCTATATTTATTGCAATCCCAAAGAAATCAGGAACCTTGGAATGTGATCAATATAGAACAATTAGTATAATGAGTCACATCACAAAGATTTTGCTAAGAATTATCATGCAAAGAATGAGGAAGAAGATACAACCTGAAATAGGGGAAGAACAATGCGGGTTTGTAGAAGGAAAGGGTACAGTAAATGCTGTGTATATGCTGCGAACAGTTATTGAACGTGCTATAGAAGTAAACAAGGATATACATCTTTGCTTTATTGACTATACAAAGGCTTTTGATAGCGTTAGACATGTCAGCATGGTGGATATGCTTGCAGATCTACAAATTGATGGGAAAGACATTAGACTTATTAAAAAAACATATATTGGAAACAACAAGCTGCAATAAGGATTGATAATGAAGTGGGACAGTATCAGCCAATTAAGAGAGGTGTTAGGCAGGGATGTGTGATGTCTCCAGATCTTTTTTCCCTGTACAGTGAAAATATTTTCAGAAATGTAGAGGATATAAATGGAATCAGCATTGGAGGACGAAACATCAATAACATTAGATATGCAGATGATACAGTATTAATTGAAGACAATGAGCAGGACCTGCAACAATTAGTAGATGCGGTTGTTGTACACAGTGAGCAATTGGGGTTAGAATTAAATTGTAAAAAGACTCAGGTTATGGTCGTCAGTAGGAAGGAAGAAGTGCCACAATGTAATATACAAGTAAATGGAAATATTCTTCAACAAGTGAATCGGTACAATTATCTTGGAACAGTTATAACATCTGATGGGAGATGCCTTGAAGAGATTAGAACAAGAATCGCCATGGCGAAAGTAGCCTTTAGCCAGATGAAAAACATTCTGACCAATAAGAAGATGTCAATTGAAACGAGAAAAAGAGTGTTGAGGGGATACATAGAGCCTGTTCTTTTGTATGGATGTGAAACTTTGACAATGAGCAGTCAAGCTGAAAAGCATCTGATGGCTGCAGAAATGTGGTTTCTGAGGAAAATGCAAAGAATACCATGGACAGACAGAAAAACCAATGACCAAGTACTACAGGAGACAAATGAACATCGTAAACTGATTAGAGAAATTAGACGTAGACAGTCAAAATTTTTTGGACATGTTATGAGAAGAAATGGATTGGAGAACTTAGTGACAACTGGCAAGATCGAGGGGAGCAGACCAAGAGGAAGACCGAGAGGAAAATACCTGGATGGGTTGGCCACATGGCATGGACGAGACAGAAACACTGAGCTGATCCACGACACTGGTGATCGAGTGAAATGGCGAGTCATGACCGCCCAGGCTTTCCGGCATGGCACATGATTGATTGATTCATAACTACCCAATTACGCACCCATCAAATTATGCACCTACCAAATTAAGCACCTGTGAGCACACCAGCCAAATTAGGCACCTGCGTGTGCTCCTGTGTAAATATGCATCCGTGCATGCATCTTCAGATACACAAATACCAAATCAAGCATATGTTCCAACACTCCTACCCACACACAGGCCACAGGTGCGCGCGCAGGGGCGGATTTCGGTGGGTGCGCGCGCAGGGGCGAATTTCGGTGGGTGCGCGCGCAGGGGCGGATTTCGGTGGGTGCGCGCGCAGGGGCGGATTTCGGTGGGTGCGCGCGCAGGGGCGGATTTCGGTGGGTGCGTGCGCAGGGGCGGATTTCGGTGGGTGCGCGCGCAGGGGCGGATTTCGGTGGGTGCGCGCGCAGGGGCGGATTTCGGTGGGTGCGCGCGCAGGGGTGGATCTCGGTGGGTGCGCGCGCAGGGGCGGATTTCGGTGGGTGCGCGCGCAGGGGCGGATTTCGGTGGGTTTGCGCGCAGGGGCGGATTTCGGTGGGTGCGCGCGCAGGGGCGAATTTCGGTGGGTGCGCGCGCAGGGGCGGATTTCAGTGGGTGCGCGCGCAGGGGCGGATTTCGGTGGGTGCAGGTGCGGATTTCGGTGGGTGCGCGCGCAGGGGCGGATTTCGGTGGGTGCAGTTGCGGATTTCGGTGGGTGCGCGCGCAGGTGCGGATTTCGGTGGGTGCGCGCGCAGGTGCGGATTTCGGTGGGTGCGCGCGCAGATGCGGATTTCGGTGGGTGCGCGCGCAGGTGCGGATTTCGGTGGGTGCGCGCGCAGGTGCGGATTTCGGTGGGTGCGCGCGCAGGTGCGGATTTCGGTGGGTGCGCGCGCAGGTGCGGATTTCGGTGGGTGCGCGCGCAGGTGCAGATTTCGGTGGGTGCGCGCGCAGGTGCGGATTTCGGTGGGTGTGCGCATTTCGGTGGGTGCGCGCGCAGGTGCGGATTTCGGTGGGTGCGCGCGCAGGTGCGGATTTTGGTGGGTGCGCGCGCAGGGGCGGATTTCGGTGGGTGTGCGCATTTCGGTGGGTGCGCGCGCAGGTGCGGATTTCGGTGGGTGCGCGCGCAGGTGCGGATTTGGGAGGTGCGTAAATTGATTGGTGCATAATTTGGCAGAACCTGCCAGGTGCGTTTGCAGGATTATACTGTGGCCGGTGTGTGGGTAGGAGTGTTGGAACATATGCTTGATTTGGTATTTGTGTATCTGAAGATGCATGCACGGATGCATAATTACACAGGAGCACACGCAGGTGCCTAATTTGGCTGGTGTGCTCACAGGTGCTTAATTTGGTAGGTGCATAATTTGATGGGTGCGTAATTGGGTAGTTATGAATCAATCAATCATGTGCCATGCCGGAAAGCCTGGGCGGTCATGACTCGCCATTTCACTCGATCACCAGTGTCGTGGATCAGCTCAGTGTTTCTGTCTCGTCCATGCCATGTGGCCAACCCATCCAGGTATTTTCCCTGCTCCCCTCGATCTTGCCAGTTGTCACTAAGTTCTCCAATCCATTTCTTCTCATAACATGTCCAAAAAATTTTGACTGTCTACGTCTAATTTCTCTAATCAGTTTACGATGTTCATTTGTCTCCTGTAGTACTTGGTCATTGGTTTTTCTGTCTGTCCATGGTATTCTTTGCATTTTCCTCAGAAACCACATTTCTGCAGCCATCAGATGCTTTTCAGCTTGACTGCTCATTGTCCAAGTTTCACATCCATACAAAAGAACAGGCTCTATGTATCCCCTCAACACTCTTTTTCTCGTATCAATTGACATCTTCTTATTGGTCAGAATGTTTTTCATCTGGCTAAAGGCTACTTTCGCCATGGCGATTCTTGTTCTAATCTCTTCAAGGCATCTCCCATCAGATGTTATAACTGTTCCAAGATAATTGTACCGATTCACTTGTTGAAGAATATTTCCATTTACTTGTATATTACATTGTGGCACTTCTTCCTTCCTACTGACGACCATAACCTGAGTCTTTTTACAATTTAATTCTAACCCCAGTTGCTCACTGTGTACAACAACCGCATCTACTAATTGTTGCAGGTCCTGCTCATTGTCTTCAATTAATACTGTATCATCTGCATATCTAATGTTATTGATGTTTCGTCCTCCAATGCTGATTCCATTTATATCCTCTACATTTCTGAAAATATTTTCACTGTACAGGGAAAAAAGATCTGGAGACATCACACATCCCTGCCTAACACCTCTCTTAATTGGCTGATACTGTCCCACTTCATTATCAATCCTTATTGCAGCTTGTTGTTTCCAATATATGTTTTTTTTTTTATAAGTCTAATGTCTTTCCCATCAATTTGTAGATCTGCAAGCATATCCACCATGCTGACATGTCTAACGCTATCAAAAGCCTTTGTATAGTCAATAAAGCAAAGATGTATATCCTTGTTTACTTCTATAGCACGTTCAATAACTGTTCGCAGCATATACACAGCATTTACTGTACCCTTTCCTTCTACAAACCCGCATTGTTCTTCCCCTATTTCAGGTTGTATCTTCTTCCTCATTCTTTGCATGATAATTCTTAGCAAAATCTTTGTGATGTGACTCATTATACTAATTGTTCTATATTGATCACATTCCAAGGTTCCTGATTTCTTTGGGATTGCAATAAATATAGAGTTACATAATTCAGGAGGTATATCTCCAGTATCATATAATGTGTTCAGCAGTCTGGTGACTTGATCTAGTCCAAATTCTTCTAAAGCTTTAATCATTTCTGTTGTGATGTTATCTGCACCGGGGGCCTTGCCAGCTTTCATATGCTTAAGAACATTTCGAACCTCCATCTCCAAAATTGGCGGTCCTTCATTATTAAATCTAATATCATACTGTTCGTCTCTGTTATCATCATAAAGGTGTTTCACATAATCTGTCCATACCTGTAGAATCTGGTCTTTTTCTATTATGATTTTGCCATCTTCAGTTTTTAGACACCCGGTTGATGTACTTGTTCTTTTATTAGTAAGTTCCTGAATTCTTTTGTGCACTAATTTGGTATTTTGACTGTTGTGTTGGCTTTCAATTTCTAAGCACTTTTCCTCAAGCCATGCTTCTTTTGCCTCCTTACATAATGTTCTGACTTGTCTGTGAATGTCTTCATATTTGACAGAATTATTTTTGCTGAGTCTTCTTGTTTCCATGAGGTGTAAAATTCCTTCAGTCATCCATTTCTTACGACCCACCTTCTTTAATTTTGGAATAGTTGTTTCTGCAGCCACATTGATTGAATTCTTCAACGTTTCCCATTGATCATCCACATCCTGGAATAGGATCTCTAGATCAGACAAAATTTCAAATCTGTTCTGTACTTCTATGTTGAATTTGTTTTGTATTTCATTGTCATTACTCAATGTACACAAATCATATTTAGTGTTTCCTGTTATATTCTTGGCTTTCTTCAACTTTATCCTCAATGTTCCTGTGAGTAATCTGTGGTCACTATAACAATCAGCACTGGGAACTGTTTTTGCTATCGTTAATGCGTTTCTAAATCTTCTGCTAATCAGAATGTAGTCAATCTGATTTCTAATCCTGGTATCAGGACTCCTCCATGTCCATAATCTTCTAGGGTGTTGTTTGAACCAGGTGTTTCCTACAATCATTTCCTGTTCTTTTGCCCACTCTACGAGTCTGTATCCTCTTTCATTTCTCTCTCCTAAACCATAGTTTCCTACTGTGTATCTATCTCCTTGATTTCCTACTTTTGCATTGAAGTCCCCCTATTATGATGTTTATTTCTGAATTTTTACATTTCTTTAAGGCAGACTCAATGTCATTATAAAATTCTTCTACACTATCTTCACTGGATTCTCCTGTTGGGGCATATACTTGAATAATATTTATGCTAAAAGTTCTGCCACTTAATTTAACTAGTAGAACTCTGTCCGACACGGCCCAATATCCTTGAATAGATTTTGATGTTTTCTGATTTATGATTGCAGTTGCATAATTTGGTAGTGCATAATTTGATAGGTGCATAATTTTATAGTGCATGCGCAAGTGCATAATATGTTTGGGGGTTAACTTGGTATGTTCATGCGCAAGTACATCATTTGTTTGGTGTAAGCGCAGGTTCATAATTTGGTAGGTGAATGCACTAGTACGAAGTTTGGTAGGTGTGCATGCAGGTGCCTAGTTTAGTAGGTTCGTAAACAGATGCGTAATTTGGTAGATGCGTGCGCAGGTATGTAAATTGGTCCAGTTGCCACAGAAGAATTGGTAGGTGCATAATTTGATGGGTGACTAATTTGGTAGTTATAATTGCAGTTGCATAATTTTGTAGGTGCATAATTTGGAAGGGAATTTGGTAGGTGTGCAAGCAGGTGCGTAATTTAGTAGGTCCGTACACAGATGCGTAATTTGGTAGATGCGGCGTAGCTATGTAAATTGGTCCTGTTGCCACAGGAAAACTGAACCACGACTCACATTCATATGATGCCACAGGAAAGATGGTCCACGACTCACATTCGTATGTTTCCACAGGAAAGATGATCCACAAAACGACTAAACTAAACTAAGATGGTCCACGAAACACATTCGTATGTTGCCACAGGAAAAATAGTCCACGACTTGCATTCGTATGTTGCCACAGGAAAGATGGTCCACGACTCACATTGGTAAGTTGCCACAGGAAAGATGGTCCACGACCTCTATTCATTTGCTGACGCAGGAAAGATGCTCCACGACTCACATATGTGTGTCTGAAAATCTCACTGAATGCTTTTGGAATTCAACATGACACCTGGGAGACTGCAACCAGAGACTGAAATTCGTGGCGTTCATCATTACGCAAGGTTCCAGTCACGTGTGAGGCAACCAGGACTGCAAGAGCTGTGAAGAGAAGGCAGGACAGAAAAACCACTGCAGGAAATCCCCCTCCAGAAACGTTAAGCATTCCTTGTTGTCATAGTCTTGCTCGTATCTAGGTAACTAAACTTGGGTTCATACAGGCAACAATAAATCTGTTCGTTATGAGATCGAATATTTATTGTATTTACATATACAGTATGCGTTGGCGCAGTGGGTAAACAGACCCGCGCTATATTACATATCCCAAATAGTGAACATCAAACACATAAGTATCATTTAACAGTCTAGCAAACTATCTAGCCTATGGCTATATATCTATTGATATCTATAGAGTCCCTCAAAGGCAGGCCCTGTTGCCTCTCTCAAGTCCGTCTGTCCTCTCCCGGTCCACACGTGTCCCATTCCGACACGGGTGGTAACTCTGTCCGAGTTCCTCGTGGACCCCGCAATAGGCGGGCCACATCAGTGTCCACGGAACCCTGGACTTATTGGCCAGTCCTTCTAGAAGGACTAGATTACTCGGGCTCTGTTCTCTCCCTTGGGCTGGAGTTGTAGCCCTCTAACTAATATATCTAACGGTGAGGCGGTGACAGGATTCCCCCCTCCCCCCTAATATGGCTTGTTATTGGGTAATTAGATGTATTCTAATTCTGTCACCGAATCACATAAAGTTGGTGTTTGTAGATTGGTGGACAGTAACCTGGTAAGCTATATACTGGCATTAAAACTCATGTATTCTCCCATACACCACTTCTCTGATTTGGTAAAGAGATCACTCTGTCTCCTGTGTCCTTAACAATGCTTATCAGACCGAAGTTACGTGACGTTTAAGTAGTTGTATTTACAACCCGCCCTTCTCAATTGTACCCAACTGGTACCCAGACAATTAACCTCTGTTAAGAGAGTTAACAAGACCGAAGTCCTGGCTCATTAAGTACACCTTCAAATCTTGATTTGTGTGTGCATTTCAATACACTTTTACTCTCGTATGTTATCTAATGCAAAATATGTAGTTACCTTGTTATTTTATCCCCCTCATACTACAAGTGTCCCTGTTGGCTTGTTAGTGTGCTTGACTAATAAGTTGATGTTGCTAATAAAGTGACTGTATTTTAACTTGATAGTGTTGAGTTTTAAGGTTTGTGTACTGTGTGTGCTGAATGTGTGGCGTATTTCCAAGCGTCACGAGTTGGGATAACCTCAATCATGAACTACTGCACTGTGTGCAATACATGAACAGGCATTCCAAGTAGTGGTGCTTAGATGTATCCTAACTGCTAAACTAAGTATATTAACTCACTATTAAACTAAGTACTACACATGTATTCACAAATTAGACAAGTCATGCAATTTACATGAAAGACGCAGACAAATTAAAATAAATACGGTTTGCGTACAATTTGTCCGCCAAGTGTATCGTTCTCTCATTTAATCCATTCACACAGTCATTCACTCACTTTTCATTAAAAATAGTATTTGGTTAAAATATATAATTAAAGTTGAGGTAAGTGTTATTGCCCTTAGAAAAAATGGGCTAGGCGATATTTGCCCTTTAAGAAAATACGTACTTCTTGTACGATGACTCAAAAATGGGTTATAATTTAAACAGAGACAATTGTATAGGACGGTTCTTTAGCCTAGGAATGGTACCGCCTGTAATATTAATGTCGAATATGTACAAATTACAGGTTAATACAATTTATATACATCAATAATGGAAATATAATACATATTTAATCCTAAACTAATTAATTAATTAAATCCAACGATGATGTGCGCGTTGTCCTCCTGTTGCTAGCGTGTTATGCCATGAATGGTAAAGCTAGTATGGTTGTCTTTGAGTGTTGTAGTCGATGTCGTTCTGTTTCGGCTGTTTGTAAAGTTACGTAGTAACAGCAAGTATGGAATGTACTTAATGTCCTATATAACGAGTTCTTACAGAATTCGGAGTTAGTTCGCTGGTTGATCTTATTGGTTGACACAAACACAGTTACTGTTTCTTGCTGGAATCGTTCTTAGCGCTTAGGCACTTGATGGTATAGTTCTCAAAGTAACGTATCATGTTCTTGGGTGTCGTAATTAAACTAATCACTGAGAGTACTCTAGCAGGTGTAGAGTTCCACTGTAATATGCAACCGACTAAAAGTATCACAGTTTATAGTATGGCTAATGGTCGATGTGATCAGAGTCATTCTACTGGCGCATTTATTTGGCGTGATAAAAGGTCAGCCATAATGTTGTAGGTGCCTCTGATATGGCGGATTTCGAAGTCGAAATCTTGCAGTAGAAGACGCCATCTTTGTAGCCGATGGTTTTTAGGCGACCCCTGGTTAAGGACCAATAATGGCGAACTGTCAGTGAGGACCACAAAGTGACTCCCTAAGAGGAACTTCGATAATCTCAATATACAAAACAATAGGCTCAAACACTCTAATTCAACTGTGGCATACCGAGTCTCAGCCTTCTTTAGTTTGCGGCTCACATAGAGAATTTGGTGTCTTATGCCATCCACTTCCTGCATCAAGCATCCTCCTATTGCGATAGCGCTCGCATCTGTGGTCAAAATAAAGGGTAAATTTATGTTGGGTAATCGTAAGACTGGTGGATTAGAAAAAATATGTTTCAATCTACACATTGCATCATCTAAGCTGGTACTTTTACAAATTTTTGATGGATGATTTTTAGATAACATATCAGAAAAGACTGAGGTTAGTTCTGCCCAATGTGGAATGAATTTAGAATAATAGTTGATAAGGCCAAGTAAACTTCTGATCTGTTTCTTGGTGGTAGGCACTTCTAGATTAAGGATCTTCGAAACAATTTTATCATCTGTCAACAATTTGCCTTCAGAAATTCTGTGACCAAGGAAGTCTATTTGTGTATAACCTATTTCAACCTTGGAAGGTTTGATAGTAAGTCCAAAAAGAGAGATTTGGTTGAAGACTTGTTTGAGGGTAAGTAGATGAGAAGTCATATCAGAAGAATGGACGCATATATCATCAATATAGGCTACTACATCTTTCATTCCGTGTAATAACAATCTTGTTAGTCTCACAAATGTGGCCGGTGCGTTCTTGAGCCCAAACGGAAGATATAGCCATTCGTACAAGCCGAGAGGTGTTGCGAATGCTTTTATATGTCTACAAGAAGGGTGTAGTGGAACTTGCCAATATCCTTTCGCTAAATCGGTCTTGGAAAATAAGGATGATTGAGCCATATTTAAGATAAGATCTTCACAGCTGTTCATTGGCTCTGCATCCGTTGTTGTTCTTGTATTTAATACTCTATAGTCGATGCACAAGCGAATTGTCTGGTCCTTTTTTTTCACCAGAACAATCGGTGACGAATATTGAGACATCGATTTTTGAATAATGCCATTTTTCTCTAAATCTAAAATTTCCTTATCTAAATTAGATCTGTAATGGAGAGGAATAGAATATGGTCTACATTTGACCGGTCTCAGATCTGTCAGCACAATTGAATGTGTTATTTTATCAGTGCGTCCAGGTTTATTAAAAAAAGATAGATTTATACTCGTCAAGGATAGTCAAAATGTCTTGTCGCTGTTGTTGTGTCAAAGTTTCAGAGATATGTATGTCATTTATACTTCCGTCGTCAGTCATGATTGGTACAGGGATTTCAGTGTTGTCCACGTCTGTCTGATTTATCACAGATGCTACCGTTTGTAAATTGTCTTCAATGTCATTGTCGTCGTCGTTGAGATCAATCGTTGTCAATATGTCGTCAAATTTGTCGTCGTTGTCGATATCACAGATTGTCGGTAATGTCCATATGTCTTCGTCGTTTTCGTCGTCGTAAGAGTGTGTCGTTAACGATGCTTCGTTTGTCGAGGTGTCATTTCGTTGGGAACTTGTTTCGTCTCCGTCATCAGTTCGTTGAGTCAGTTCATTTGTTAATTTCGGTTTAAGTCCTATTAACTTAAAGTATGGTGCAAGTGTAGGGTCATTTTTTTGTTCATTTCCAAAATTGATGTTAGTTGAGTTAGGTGCTACTATTTCTAAGGATTCCTGCAGTTGGTCAGTGTTGGTTTTGTGGGTTGTCTGTCGTGTTATTGCGTTTGTGTGTTGTGTGTTTTGCTGCACATTTACAGGTTTGATACTTGGTAGCTTGGTAGCATCCTCAATTCGAGGTTTTAATTCGGTCGTATCGCTCATAGATTCGACCGCCCCTGCATTGTACACCTCGGTGAATTCTTTTTGAATTACCTCAGTGGTTGTCTCCCTTGGTATTTTGGCAGAATGAGACAAGCAAGAATGGTGTTTCTCTTTAGTGTCGCTGTTTTTGTTGTGGATACCGTGTTTTTGCTCCCACTCTTTGATTTCCTTTTCAGAGCATGGATGTATGTTGGGTAAATTGCCAAGAATAATATCTGCGACTGGATTGTCAAGGATAGCGCACAACACTTGACCAGATATGAACGGTGTTCGAATTTCGACCAGAGCAAGGGGGTATCTCTCTATCGTACCTGAGAATGTGCGACAAGTCACATGTTTGTTCGTGTAGTCTTTAGTGTCTATTAATGTTTTCTTGACCCCACAGAGAGTTGCGCCGGAATCACGAATTAATGTGCACTTTTTGTTGTTAACAAACCCTGTAAAAAAAACTAGCTTGCCTGTAGATGACAAAGCAGCATTAGCTGTTTCATTTGAAATAGGGATCGTGTGGCCACAATGTAGTGTTGTGTCTAGTTGGAACTTCGTACAGGTGTTGCACTTACTGTCTGTAATGGTGTTTATAATGTGTACAGCATTCCCAAGCTCGCTTTCATTGTCGTGTAGATTATCACATTCATTCAGTGATTCGAGATCTTCGTCAGACGACGTTTCTACTAATGCAGCATTGGCCTGTTTTAATAATTTACGGCCTTCACAATTGCGACTAAAATGGCCCCAGCTATTGCAAAAATAACATTTAACCGCTCTGTGGTAAGCACTGCGTTTAGCTTTTTGTTTCTCCACCATCATTTTGAGGTGGTGAGGGTAGGTGGGTGCTTTGTCACACATCCCGTAACTGTCGTGATTAAAACCGCAATATTGGCATTTAACAAGTTTACTGACATTGGAGCGAGGTTTGAATTTACTCTCTGTTTGTTTGGAGTATTTGGTGTTCACTACTGCAGCTGCTGTGTCGTTGTGACTTATGTTCAGTTGAAAAATATCCCTATTTGCTGTGAAAAATGCATTCCCCTTGGCCTCTATTTCCTGAATACTTTTGCAATCCATTTGTTTTAAGAACTTGGCAAAAGGTGTGGGGATGGTGCTAATTATTTTGTCTATAATAATAAGCTCTTTAAGTTTGTCATGGCTATTGTTGGTTTTAGCCGAGTTGATCCATTTTGTGCATACGTCTTGAACTGTACTGACATAATCTATAAAGGTTTGGTTTGGTTGTGGTGATAATTTGGCAAATTGTTGTTGGTAACCTGCTGTATCTAAAGAAAAATGTTGGAGAATGCGTTGTTTTAAGTAATCATAGTCTTTTCGCATCTCCTGTGGTACTGTCTCTATTACTTTTAGTGGTTCAAGAGCTAAGTTCCTCATTAGAATAAATGCCCAATCTGATTTAATGATCTTATGGTAGGCCATGAGACACTCGAAATTTTCCAAGTAGGCGCTGATGGAATCTCCTGAGCAGAACGCTTTCACGAGGCCTTTATACTTATTATATTTTTGTTCTTCCTCTTTGCTTCTTAGCTTATTTATAGATATTTCTGCGTTAGACTCAAGCTCCATCTGTTTTAGTTTCACTTGTGTATCAGCATTCAATTGGGCTTGCTTGGCCGCTGCGTCGAGCTCCATTTGTAATTTCTTTTCTGCTGCCTCCATCTGAAATTTCTTTTCTTCTGCCTCCATCTGAAATTTCTTTTCTTCTCGTTCTATCGCTCTTTCTTCACGGGCAATGTTTTCTGCGTGCGTTTTCTGTGCCCATTCTGACAATTTCTCTTCTTTATAACCTAACTTTATTCCTTGCTCAATGCATTTATCTAAGGAAGACATTTTGTGTTTTACTTGTTTGTAATGTTTATAAAGTTAAATCCCTTAGAAAAAATGTTGTGTAGTCGAAAATTTGGTTAACTCCCTTACTTATTAATGTGTAAATCAAAATGCAAGGTTATGTTGGTGACAAGGTCATGAATATGCAACCAAATCAATATGAAACAACATAATACATTGATGAAAGATGAGAAGTACAGCTTAGAGTTACAATGGGTATGACATGAAACTTAGCTTTCAATTAGAGAACTCGCCGATGTTGTCCCAGAAAGCTTGTCTTGTAATCTCGCCACTGTTGTAAAGGTTACATAGGTTGCACGCGGCACTATTCACGGAACAATCTGCTCGTAGAGTGAGAAAACATTAGTAACAGTCAAAAAATGTCACAGTCATGTCAAAAATAGTGTACAAATCAAAATAATGAGGCACACTGCTTAGGCACTGCTGAGATACTGCTGAGGGACTCAGATTAATCCTACTTTATTGCTAGATAGCTACTAATTTTTGTAAACTTGTACGTTAACAATTCAATGTGATATGATTACTTAAGTAATTTTACATGGCAATTAACAGAATTTTCACAAAACATTTCATGCCAAAACCGGAAAACTAGCCCCCAAAAAGCCTGTCATAGTCTTGCTCGTATCTAGGTAACTAAACTTGGGTTCATACAGGCAACAATAAATCTGTTCGTTATGAGATCGAATATTTATTGTATTTACATATACAGTATGCGTTGGCGCAGTGGGTAAACAGACCCGCGCTATATTACATATCCCAAATAGTGAACATCAAACACATAAGTATCATTTAACAGTCTAGCAAACTATCTAGCCTATGGCTATATATCTATTGATATCTATAGAGTCCCTCAAAGGCAGGCCCTGTTGCCTCTCTCAAGTCCGTCTGTCCTCTCCCGGTCCACACGTGTCCCATTCCGACACGGGTGGTAACTCTGTCCGAGTTCCTCGTGGACCCCGCAATAGGCGGGCCACATCAGTGTCCACGGAACCCTGGACTTATTGGCCAGTCCTTCTAGAAGGCTCTAGATTACTCGGGCTCTGTTCTCTCCCTTGGGCTGGAGTTGTAGCCCTCTAACTAATATATCTAACGGTGAGGCGGTGACACTTGTCCACATTGTTAAAGAACATTTCGAGCCAAAATAGACCTTATCAGTCATCTTAGATCTCACGGCTCCACACTTTCAACCCCACTGGATGAAATGAATGGTCATCATCATTCTTGATGGACAAACAACACACATGTGTGTTGCTGTAATAAAGATAGTCCATGAATCGCATTCGTATGCTGCCACAGGAAAGATGGTCCACGACTCGCATCCATATGTTGCCACAGTAAACACGATGCATGTTCTGAAAAAAATATTATCTTTAACTTATTTGCTGGTGCAATATCGGCAGGAAATCCTGAATAAATGTTTTGTATGTCCGTTATAGAACGTCGTTGTCAATCCCAGCATTTATTGGCCGCGTGTAATTTTCTAAGCAATTTTACGTTCAGTGTTGTTTTTCCCCTCATTACTTTCTTATACAATACTTCCAAATCACCTGCGGCTGAATTCGAACAGCATGTCGGGATTGTGCAATGCGTTCATAACTCCTAAGCCACAAGCACATTTTCAATATATGGAATTGTGAGCAAGACCCCACCATCAGATATGAAGGGGAACTTGAGGAATTGAGAACTATTAAAATAGTTGTCGGACAACAATTGATTTTAGTTACAACTTCAAGTTTTCAACATTTACCGCCAGGCGTTAGTGAGGATTACTCAGACACGAGGCAAAGAACAAAGGGGTTACATGTTAGTTTAATAATAGTATACAATTAAAACTGTTTAATTCTGTCGTAGAAACTCTGTAGACTGTTGCTTTGATTCTCTTGTGAATGTCTTCTAAAAGTGCATATATTTTGTGCAGGTTCGATTAGTTTTATCGTAAATATGAAGAAATGTGTTTATAATTATTCATTGAGCTTATTTTCTTGAACATCAGGATTGCTCAAGAAAATAAGTTCCCTGGACTCTGGGAACATTAAGCCAACAGGACGGTGGATCAAACCCTGACTATGACTTTATATTTATAAAAGGAAAAGAAAATGAAAATGCAGAATATACAAAGGTAATAATGAAAAATCTAAAATGTGGGTGAATAATGTGGGAGAAAATATTTGGAGTACGTTAAGGAGAAATAAACATAGGAGCGAAATTTCGGGGTGAAAAAAAGCAAATAAAGTTATATAAAGAAAATAAAGTCGATGCGCAGATTTCGGTGGGTGCGCGCGCAGGGGCGGATTTCGGTGGGTGCGCGCGCAGGGGCGGATTTCGGTGGGTGCGCGCGCAGGGGCGGATTTCGGTGGGTGCGCGCGCAGGGGCGGATTTCGGTGGGTGCGCGCGCAGGGGCGGATTTCGGTGGGTGCGCGCGCAGGGGCGGATTTCGGTGGGTGCGCGCGCATTGGCGGATTTCGGTGGGTGCGCGCGCAGGGGCGGATTTCGGTGGGTGCGCGCGCAGGGGCGGATTTCGGTGGGTGCGCGCGCAGGGGCGGATTTCGGTGGGTGCGCGCGCAGGGGCGGATTTCGGTGGGTGCGCGCGCAGGGGCGGATTTCGGTGGGTGCGCGCGCAGGGGCGGATTTCGGTGGGTGCGCGCGCAGGGGCGGATTTCGGTGGGTGCGCGCGCAGGGGCGGATTTCGGTGGGTGCGCGCGCAGGGGCGGATTTCGGTGGGTGCGCGCGCAGGGGCGGATTTCGGTGGGTGCGCGCGCAGGGGCGGATTTCGGTGGGTGCGCGCGCAGGGGCGGATTTCGGTGGGTGCGCGCGCAGGGGCGGATTTCGGTGGGTGTTCGCGCAGGGGCGGATTTCGGTGGGTGCGCGCGCAGGGGCGGATTTCGGTGGGTGCGCGCGCAGGGGCGGATTTCGGTGGGTGCGCGCGCAGGGGCGGATTTCGGTGGGTGCGCGCGCAGGGGCGGATTTCGGTGGGTGCGCGGGCATGGGGCGGATTTCGGTGGGTGCGCGCGCAGGGGCGGATTTCGGTGGGTGCGCGCGCAGGGGCGGATTTCGGTGGGTGCGCGCGCAGGGGCGGATTTCGGTGGGTGCGCGCGCAGGGGCGGATTTCGGTGGGTGCGCGCGCAGGGGCGGATTTCGGTGGGTGCGCGCGCAGGGGCGGATTTCGGTGGGTGCGCGCGCAGGGGCGGATTTCGGTGGGTGCGCGCGCAGGGGCGGATTTCGGTGGGTGCGCACGCAGGGGCGGATTTGGGTGGGTGCGAGCGCAGGGGCGGATTTCGGTGGGTGCGCGCGCAGGTGCGGATTTCGGTGGGTGCGCGCGCAGGTGCGGATTTCGGTGGGTGCGCGCGCAGGTGCGGATGCGCAGCGCATTTCTGTGGGTGCGCGCGCAGGTGCGGATTTCGGTGGGTGCGCGCGAACGTGCGGATTTCGTTGGGTGCACGCGCAGGTGCGGATTTCGGTGGTAGAGCGCGCAGGTGCGGATTTCGGTGGGTGCGCGCGCAGGTGCGGATTTCGGTGGGTGCGCGCGCAAGTGCAGATTTCGGTGGGTGCGCGCGAATGGTGCGGATTTCGGTGGTAGAACGCGCAGGTGTGGATTTCGGTGGTAGAGCGCGCAGGTGCGGATTTCGGTGGTAGAGCACGCAGGTGCGGATTTCGGTGGGTGCGCGCGCAGGTGCGGATTTCGGTGGGTGCGCGCGCAGGTGCGGATGGGCAGCGCATTTCGGTGGGTGCGCGCGCAGGTGCGGATGCGCAGCGCATTTCGGTGGGTGCGCGCGCAAGTGCGGATTTCGGTGGGTGCGCGCGAATGGTGCGGATTTCGGTGGTAGAGCGCGCAGGTGCGGATTTCGGTGGGTGCGCGCGCAGGTGCGGATTTCGGTGGGTGCGCGCGAATGGTGCGGATTTCGGTGGTAGAACGCGCAGGTTCGGATTTCGGTGGTAGAGCGCGCAGGTGCGGATTTCGGTGGGTGCGCGCGCAGGTGCGGATTTCGGTGGGTGCGCGCGCAGGTGCGGATTTCGGTGGGTGCGTGCGCAGGTGCGGATGCGCATCGCATTTCGGTGGGTGCGCGCGCAGGTGCTGATTTCGATGGGTGCGCGCGCAGGTGCGGATTTCGGTGGGTGCGCTCGCAGATGCGGATTTCGGTGGGTGCACGCGCAGGTGCGGATTTCGGTGGGTGCACGCGCAGGTGCGGATTTCGGTGGGTGCGCGCGCAGGTGCGGATTTCGGTGGTTGCGCGCGCAGGTGCGGATTTCGGTGGGTGCGCGCGCAGGTGCGGATTTCGGTGGGTGCACTCGCAGGTGCGGATTTCGGTGGGTGCGCGCGCAGGTGCGGATTTCGGTGGGTGCGTGCGCAGGTGCGGATTTCGGTGGGTGCGCGCGCAGGTGCGGATTTCGGTGGGTGCGCACGCAGGTGCGGATTTCGGTGGGTGCGCGCGCAGGTGCGGATGTCGGTGGGTGCGCGCGCAGGTGCGGATTTTGGTGGGTGCGCGCGCAGGTGCGGATGTCGGTGGGTGCGCGCGCAGGTGCGGATGTCGGTGAGTGCGCGCGCAGGTGCGGATGTCGGTGGATGCGCGCGCAGGTGCGGATTTCAACGGGTGCGCGCGCAGGTGCGGATTTCGGTGGGTGCGCGCGCAGGTGCAGATTTCGGTGGGTGCGAGCGCAGGTGTGGATTTCGGTGGGTGCGCGCGCAGGTGCGGATTTCGGTGGGTGTGCGGATTTCGGTGGGTGAGCGCGCAGGTGCGCATTTCGGTGGGTGCGCGAGCAGGTGCGGATTTCGTTGGGTGCGCGCGCAGGTGCGGATTTCGGTGGGTGCGCGAGCAGGTGCGGATTTCGGTGGGTGCGCGCGCAGGTGCGGATTTCGGTGGGTGCGCGCGCAGGTGCGGATTTCGGTGGGTGCGCGCGCAGGTGCGGATTTCGGTGGGTGCGCGCGCAGGTGCGGATTTCGGTGGGTGCGCGCGCAGGGGCGGATTTGGGAGGTGCGTAAATTGATTGGTGCATAATTTGGCAGAACCTGCCAGGTGCGTTTGCAGGATTATACTGTGGCCGGTGTGTGGGTAGGAGTGTTGGAACATATGCTTGATTTGGTATTTGTGTATCTGAAGATGCATGCACGGATGCATAATTACACAGGAGCACACGCAGGTGCCTAATTTGGCTGGTTTGCTCACAGGTGCTTAATTTGATGGGTGCGTAATTGGGTAGTTATGAATCAATCAATCATGTGCCATGCCGGAAAGCCTGGGCGGTCATGACTCGCCATTTCACTCGATCACCAGTGTCGTGGATCAGCTCAGTGTTTCTGTCTCGTCCATGCCATGTGGCCAACCCATCCAGGTATTTTCCTCTCGGTCTTCCTCTTGGTCTGCTCCCCTCGATCTTGCCAGTTGTCACTAAGTTCTCCAATCCATTTCTTCTCATAACATGTCCAAAAAATTTTGACTGTCTACGTCTAATTTCTCTAATCAGTTTACGATGTTCATTTGTCTCCTGTAGTACTTGGTCATTGGTTTTTCTGTCTGTCCATGGTATTCTTTGCATTTTCCTCAGAAACCACATTTCTGCAGCCATCAGATGCTTTTCAGCTTGACTGCTCATTGTCCAAGTTTCACATCCATACAAAAGAACAGGCTCTATGTATCCCCTCAACACTCTTTTTCTCGTTTCAATTGACATCTTCTTATTGGTCAGAATGTTTTTCATCTGGCTAAAGGCTACTTTCGCCATGGCGATTCTTGTTCTAATCTCTTCAAGGCATCTCCCATCAGATGTTATAACTGTTCCAAGATAATTGTACCGATTCACTTGTTGAAGAATATTTCCATTTACTTGTATATTACATTGTGGCACTTCTTCCTTCCTACTGACGACCATAACCTGAGTCTTTTTACAATTTAATTTTAACCCCAGTTGCTCACTGTGTACAACAACCGCATCTACTAATTGTTGCAGGTCCTGCTCATTGTCTTCAATTAATACTGTATCATCTGCATATCTAATGTTATTGATGTTTCGTCCTCCAATGCTGATTCCATTTATATCCTCTACATTTCTGAAAATATTTTCACTGTACAGGGAAAAAAGATCTGGAGACATCACACATCCCTGCCTAACACCTCTCTTAATTGGCTGATACTGTCCCACTTCATTATCAATCCTTATTGCAGCTTGTTGTTTCCAATATATGTTTTTTTTTATAAGTCTAATGTCTTTCCCATCAATTTGTAGATCTGCAAGCATATCCACCATGCTGACATGTCTAACGCTATCAAAAGCCTTTGTATAGTCAATAAAGCAAAGATATATATCCTTGTTTACTTCTATAGCACTTTCAATAACTGTTCGCAGCATATACACAGCATTTACTGTACCCTTTCCTTCTACAAACCCGCATTGTTCTTCCCCTATTTCAGGTTGTATCTTCTTCCTCATTCTTTGCATGATAATTCTTAGCAAAATCTTTGTGATGTGACTCATTATACTAATTGTTCTATATTGATCACATTCCAAGGTTCCTGATTTCTTTGGGATTGCAATAAATATAGAGTTACATAATTCAGGAGGTATATCTCCAGTATCATATAATGTGTTCAGCAGTCTGGTGACTTGATCTAGTCCAAATTCTTCTAAAGCTTTAATCATTTCTGTTGTGATGTTATCTGCACCGGGGGCCTTGCCAGCTTTCATATGCTTAAGAACATTTCGAACCTCCATCTCCAAAATTGGCGGTCCTTCATTATTAAATCTAATATCATACTGTTCGTCTCTGTTATCATCATAAAGGTGTTTCACATAATCTGTCCATACCTGTAGAATCTGGTCTTTTTCTATTATGATTTTGCCATCTTCAGTTTTTAGACACCCGGTTGATGTACTTGTTCTTTTATTAGTAAGTTCCTGAATTCTTTTGTGCACTAATTTGGTATTTTGACTGTTGTGTTGGCTTTCAATTTCTAAGCACTTTTCCTCAAGCCATGCTTCTTTTGCCTCCTTACATAATGTTCTGACTTGTCTGTGAATTTCTTCATATTTGACAGAATTATTTTTGCTGAGTCTTCTTGTTTCCATGAGGTGTAAAATTCCTTCAGTCATCCATTTCTTACGACCCACCTTCTTTAATTTTGGAATAGTTGTTTCTGCAGCCACATTGATTGAATTCTTCAACGTTTCCCATTGATCATCCACATCCTGGAATAGGATCTCTAGATCAGACAAAATTTCAAATCTGTTCTGTACTTCTATGTTGAATTTGTTTTGTATTTCATTGTCATTACTCAATGTACACAAATCATATTTAGTGTTTCCTGTTATATACTTGGCTTTCTTCAACTTTATCCTCAATGTTCCTGTGAGTAATCTGTGGTCACTATAACAATCAGCACTGGGAACTGTTTTTGCTATTGTTAATGCGTTTCTAAATCTTCTGCTAATCAGAATGTAGTCAATCTGATTTCTAATCCTGGTATCAGGACTCCTCCATGTCCATAATCTTCTAGGGTGTTGTTTGAACCAGGTGTTTCCTACAATCATTTCCTGTTCTTTTGCCCACTCTACGAGTCTGTATCCTCTTTCATTTCTCTCTCCTAAACCATAGTTTCCTACCGTGTATCTATCTCCTTGATTTCCTACTTTTGCATTGAAGTCCCCTATTATGATGTTTATTTCTGAATTTTTACATTTCTTTAAGGCAGACTCAATGTCATTATAAAATTCTTCTACACTATCTTCACTGGATTCTCCTGTTGGGGCATATACTTGAATAATATTTATGCTAAAAGTTCTGCCACTTAATTTAACTAGTAGAACTCTGTCCGACACGGCCCAATATCCTTGAATAGATTTTGATGTTTTCTGATTTATGATTGCAGTTGCATAATTTGGTAGTGCATAATTTGATAGGTGCATAATTTTATAGTGCATGCGCAAGTGCATAATATGTTTGGGGGTTAACTTGGTATGTTCATGCGCAAGTACATCATTTGTTTGGTGTAAGCGCAGGTTCATAATTTGGTAGGTGAATGCACTAGTACGAAGTTTGGTAGGTGTGCATGCAGGTGCCTAGTTTAGTAGGTTCGTAAACAGATGCGTAATTTGGTAGATGCGTGCGCAGGTATGTAAATTGGTCCTATTGCCACAGAAGAATTGGTAGGTGCATAATTTGATGGGTGACTAATTTGGTAGATATAATTGCAGTTGCATAATTTTGTAGGTGCATAATTTGGAAGGGAATTTGGTAGGTGTGCAAGCAGATGCGTAATTTAGTAGGTCCGTACACAGATGCGTAATTTGGTAGATGCGGCGTAGCTATGTAAATTGGTCCTGTTGCCACAGGAAAACTGAACCACGACTCACATTCATATGATGCCACAGGAAAGATGGTCCACGACTCACATTCGTATGTTTCCACAGGAAAGATGGTCCACAAAACGACTAAACTAAACTAAGATGGTCCACGAAACACATTCGTATGTTGCCACAGGAAAAATAGTCCACGACTTGCATTCGTATGTTGCCACAGGAAGGATGGTCCACGACTCACATTGGTAAGTTGCCACAGGAAAGATGGTCCACGACCTCTATTCATTTGCTGACGCAGGAAAGATGCTCCACGACTCACATATGTGTGTCTGAAAATCTCACTGAATGCTTTTGGAATTCAACATGACACCTGGGAGACTGCAACCAGAGACTGAAATTCGTGGCGTTCATCATTACGCAAGGTTCCAGTCACGTGTGAGGCAACCAGGACTGCAAGAGCTGTGAAGAGAAGGCAGGACAGAAAAACCACTGCAGGAAATCCCCCTCCAGAAACGTTAAGCATTCCTTGTCCACTGGATGAAATGAATGGTCATCATCATTCTTGATGGACAAACAACACACATATGTGTTGCTGTAATAAAGATAGTCCATGAATCGCATTCGTATGCTGCCACAGGAAAGATGGTCCACGACTCGCATCCATATGTTGCCACAGTAAACACGATGCATGTTCTGAAAAAAATATTATCTTTAACTTATTTGCTGGTGCAATATCGGCAGGAAATCCTGAATAAATGTTTTGTATGTCCGTTATAGAACGTCGTTGTCAATCCCAGCATTTATTGGCCGCGTGTAACTTTCTAAGCAATTTTACGTTCAGTGTTGTTTTTCCCCTCATTACTTTCTTATACAATACTTCCAAATCACCTGCGGCTGAATTCGAACAGCATGTCGGGATTGTGCAATGCGTTCATAACTCCTAAGCCACAAGCACATTTTCAATATATGGAATTGTGAGCAAGACCCTACCATCAGATATGAAGGGGAACTTGAGGAATTGAGAACTATTAAAATAGTTGTCGGACAACAATTGATTTTAGTTACAACTTCAAGTTTTCAACATTTACCGCCAGGCGTTAGTGAGGATTACTCAGACACGAGGCAAAGAACAAAGGGGTTACATGTTAGTTTAATAATAGTATACAATTAAAACTGTTTAATTCTGTCGTAGAAACTCTGTAGACTGTTGATTTGATTCTCTTGTGAATGTCTTCTAAAAGTGAATATATTTTGTGCAGGTTCGATTAGTTTTATCGTAAATATGAAGAAATGTGTTTATAATTATTCATTGAGCATATTTTCTTGAACATCAGGATTGCTCAATCAATAGTGAACTGGACTCTGGGAACATTAAGCCAACAGGACGGTGGATCAAACCCTGACTATGACTTTATATTTATAAAAGGAAAAGAAAATGAAAATGCAGAATATACAAAGGTAATAGTGAAAAATCTAAAATGTGGGTGAATAATTTGGGAGAAAATATTTGGAGTACGTTAAAGAGAAATAAACATAGGAGCGAAATTTCGGGGTGAAAAAAAGCATATAAAGAAAATAAAGTCGATGCGCAGGGGCGGATTTCGGTGGGTGCGCGCGCAGGTGCGGATGTCGGCGGGTGCGCGCGCAGGTGCGGATGTCGGCGGGTGCGCGCGCAGGTGCGGATGTCGGCGGGTGCGCGCGCAGGTGCGGATGTCGGCGGGTGCGCGCGCAGGTGCGGATGTCGGCGGGTGCGCGCGCAGGTGCGGATGTCGGCGGGTGCGCGCGCAGGTGCGGATGTCGGCGGGTGCGCGCGCAGGTGCGGATGTCGGCGGGTGCGCGCGCAGGTGCGGATGTCGGCGGGTGCGCGCGCAGGTGCGGATGTCGGCGGGTGCGCGCGCAGGTGCGGATGTCGGCGGGTGCGCGCGCAGGTGCGGATGTCGGCGGGTGCGCGCGCAGGTGCGGATGTCGGCGGGTGCGCGCGCAGGTGCGGATGTCGGCGGGTGCGCGCGCAGGTGCGGATGTCGGCGGGTGCGCGCGCAGGTGCGGATGTCGGCGGGTGCGCGCGCAGGTGCGGATGTCGGCGGGTGCGCGCGCAGGTGCGGATGTCGGCGGGTGCGCGCGCAGGTGCGGATGTCGGCGGGTGCGCGCGCAGGTGCGGATGTCGGCGGGTGCGCGCGCAGGTGCGGATGTCGGCGGGTGCGCGCGCAGGTGCGGATGTCGGCGGGTGCGCGCGCAGGTGCGGATGTCGGCGGGTGCGCGCGCAGGTGCGGATGTCGGCGGGTGCGCGCGCAGGTGCGGATGTCGGCGGGTGCGCGCGCAGGTGCGGATGTCGGCGGGTGCGCGCGCAGGTGCGGATGTCGGCGGGTGCGCGCGCAGGTGCGGATGTCGGCGGGTGCGCGCGCAGGTGCGGATGTCGGCGGGTGCGCGCGCAGGTGCGGATGTCGGCGGGTGCGCGCGCAGGTGCGGATGTCGGCGGGTGCGCGCGCAGGTGCGGATGTCGGCGGGTGCGCGCGCAGGTGCGGATGTCGGTGCGTGCGCGCGCAGGTGCGGATTTCGGTGGTAGAGCGCGCATGTGCGGATTTCGGTGACTATGACTTTATATTTATAAAAGGAAAAGAAAATGAAAATGCAGAATATACAAAGGTAATAATGAAAAATCTAAAATGTGGGTGAATAATGTGGGAGAAAATATTTGGAGTACGTTAAGGAGAAATAAATATAGGAGCGAAATTTCGGGGTGAAAAAAAGCAAATGAAGTTATATAAAGAAAATAAAGTCGATGCGCAGATTTCGGTGGGTGCGCGCGCAGGTGCGGATTTCGGTGGGTGCGCGCGCAGGTGCGGATTTCGGTGGGTGCGCGCGCAGGTGCGGATTTCGGTGGGTGCGCGCGCAGGTGCGGATTTCGGTGGGTGTGTGCGCAGGTGCGGATGCGCAGCGCATTTCGGTGGGTGCGCGCGCAGGTGCTGATTTCGATGGGTGCGCAAGCAGGTGCGGATTTCGGTGGGTGCGCTCGCAGATGCGGATTTCGGTGGGTGCGCGCGCAGGTGCGGATTTCGGTGGGTGCGCGCGCAGGTGCGAATTTCGGTGGGTGCGCGCGCAGGTGCGGATTTCGGTGGGTTTGCTCGCAGGTGCGGATATCGGTGGGTGCGCGCGCAGGTGCGGATTTCGGTGGGTGCGCGCGCAGGTGCGGATTTTGGTGGTAGAGAGCGCAGGTGTGGATTTCGGTGGTAGAGCGCGCAGGTACGGATTTCGGTTGTAGAGCGCGCAGGTGCGGATTTCGGTGGGTGCGCGGGCATGTGCGGATTTCGGTGGGTGCGCGCGCAGGTGCGGAGTTCGGTGGGTGCGCGCGCATGTGCGGATTTCGGTGGGTGCGCGCGCATGTGCGGATTTCGGTGGGTGCGCGCAGGTGCGGATTTCGGTGGGTGCGCGCGCAGGTGCGGATGCGAAGCGCATTTCGGTGGGTGCATGCGCAGGTGCGGATTTCGGTGGGTGCGCGCGCAGGTGCGGATTTCGGTGGGTGCGCGCGCAGGTGCGGATTTCGGTGGGTGCGCGCGCAGGTGCGGATTTCGGTGGGTGCGCGCGCAGGTGCGGATTTCGGTGGGTGCGCGGGCAGGTGCGGATTTCGGTGGGTGCGCGCGCAGGTGCGGATTTCGGTGGGTGCGCGCGCAGGTGCGGATTTCGGTGGGTGCGCTCGCAGGTGCGGATTTCGGTGGGTGCGCGCGCAGGTGCGGATTTCGGTGGGTGCGCGCGCAGGTGCGGATTTCGGTGGGTGCGCGCGCAGGTGCGGATGTCGGTGGGTGCGCGCGCAGGTGCGGATTTCGGTGGGTGCGCGCGCAGGTGCGGATTTCGGTGGGTGCGCGCGCAGGTGCGGATGTCGGTGGGTGCGCGCGCAGGTGCGGATTTCGGTGGGTGCGCGCGCAGGTGCGGATTTCGGTGGTAGAGCGCGCAGGTGCGTATTTCGGGTGTAGAGCGCGCATGTGCGGATTTCGGTGACTATGACTTTATATTTATAAAAGGAAAAGAAAATGAAAATGCAGAATATACAAAGGTAATAATGAAAAATCTAAAATGTGGGTGAATAATGTGGGAGAAAATATTTGGAGTACGTTAAGGAGAAATAAACATAGGAGCGAAATTTCGGGGTGAAAAAAAGCAAATGAAGTTATATAAAGAAAATAAAGTCGATGCGCAGATTTCGGTGGGTGCGCGCGCAGGTGCGGATTTCGGTGGGTGCGCGCGCAGGTGCGGATTTCGGTGGGTGCGCGCGCAGGTGCGGATTTCGGTGGGTGCGCGCGCAGGTGCGGATTTCGGTGGGTGCGCGCGCAGGTGCGGATTTCGGTGGGTGCGCGCGCAGGTGCGGATTTCGGTTGGTGCGCGCGCAGGTGCGGATTTCGGTGACTATGACTTTATATTTATAAAAGGAAAAGAAAATGAAAATGCAGAATATACAAAGGTAATAATGAAAAATCTAAAATGTGGGTGAATAATGTGGGAGAAAATATTTGGAGTACGTTAAGGAGAAATAAACATAGGAGCGAAATTTCGGGGTGAAAAAAAGCAAATGAAGTTATATAAAGAAAATAAAGTCGATGCGCAGATTTCGGTGGGTGCGCGCGCAGGTGCGGATTTCGGTGGGTGCGCGCGCATGTGCGGATTTCGGTGGGTGCGCGCGCAGGTGCGGATTTCGGTGGGTGCGCACGCAGGTGCGGATTTCGGTAGGTGCGCGCGCAGGTGCGGATTTCGGTGGTAGAGCGCGCAGCGCATTTCGGCGGGTGCGCGCGCAGGTGCGGATGTCGGCGGGTGCGCGCGCAGGTGCGGATTTCGGCGGGTGCGCGCGCAGGTGCGGATTTCGGCGGGTGCGCGCGCAGGTGCGGATTTCGGCGGGTGCGCGCGCAGGTGCGGATTTCGGCGGGTGCGCGCGCAGGTGCGGATTTCGGCGGGTGCGCGCGCAGGTGCGGATTTCGGCGGGTGCGCGCGCAGGTGCGGATTTCGGCGGGTGCGCGCGCAGGTGCGGATTTCGGCGGGTGCGCGCGCAGGTGCGGATTTCGGCGGGTGCGCGCGCAGGTGCGGATTTCGGCGGGTGCGCGCGCAGGTGCGGATTTCGGCGGGTGCGCGCGCAGGTGCGGATTTCGGCGGGTGCGCGCGCAGGTGCGGATTTCGGCGGGTGCGCGCGCAGGTGCGGATTTCGGCGGGTGCGCGCGCAGGTGCGGATTTCGGCGGGTGCGCGCGCAGGTGCGGATTTCGGTGGGTGCGCGCGCAGGTGCGGATTTCGGTGGGTGCTCGCGCAGGTGCGGATTTCGGTGGGTGCTCGCGCAGGTGCGGATGCGCAGCGCATTTCGGTGGGTGCGCGCGCAGGTGCGGATTTCGGTGGGTGCGCGCGCAGGTGCGGATTTCGGTGGGTGCGCGCGCAGGTGCGGATTTCGGTGGGTGAGCGCGCAGGTGCGGATTTCGGTGCGTGCGCGCGCAGGTTCGGATTTCGGTGGTAGAGCGCGCATGTGCGGATTTCGGTGACTATGACTTTATATTTATAAAAGGAAAAGAAAATGAAAATGCAGAATATACAAAGGTAATAATGAAAAATCTAAAATGTGGGTGAATAATGTGGGAGAAAATATTTGGAGTACGTTAAGGAGAAATAAATATAGGAGCGAAATTTCGGGGTGAAAAAAAGCAAATGAAGTTATATAAAGAAAATAAAGTCGATGCGCAGATTTCGGTGGGTGCGCGCGCAGGTGCGGATTTCGGTGGGTGCGCGCGCAGGTGCGGATTTCGGTGGGTGCGCGCGCAGGTGCGGATTTCGGTGGGTGCGCGCGCAGGTGCGGATTTCGGTGGGTGTGTGCGCAGGTGCGGATGCGCAGCGCATTTCGGTGGGTGCGCGCGCAGGTGCTGATTTCGATGGGTGCGCAAGCAGGTGCGGATTTCGGTGGGTGCGCTCGCAGATGCGGATTTCGGTGGGTGCGCGCGCAGGTGCGGATTTCGGTGGGTGCGCGCGCAGGTGCGAATTTCGGTGGGTGCGCGCGCAGGTGCGGATTTCGGTGGGTTTGCTCGCAGGTGCGGATATCGGTGGGTGCGCGCGCAGGTGCGGATTTCGGTGGGTGCGCGCGCAGGTGCGGATTTTGGTGGTAGAGAGCGCAGGTGTGGATTTCGGTGGTAGAGCGCGCAGGTACGGATTTCGGTTGTAGAGCGCGCAGGTGCGGATTTCGGTGGGTGCGCGGGCATGTGCGGATTTCGGTGGGTGCGCGCGCAGGTGCGGAGTTCGGTGGGTGCGCGCGCATGTGCGGATTTCGGTGGGTGCGCGCGCATGTGCGGATTTCGGTGGGTGCGCGCAGGTGCGGATTTCGGTGGGTGCGCGCGCAGGTGCGGATGCGAAGCGCATTTCGGTGGGTGCATGCGCAGGTGCGGATTTCGGTGGGTGCGCGCGCAGGTGCGGATTTCGGTGGGTGCGCGCGCAGGTGCGGATTTCGGTGGGTGCGCGCGCAGGTGCGGATTTCGGTGGGTGCGCGCGCAGGTGCGGATTTCGGTGGGTGCGCGGGCAGGTGCGGATTTCGGTGGGTGCGCGCGCAGGTGCGGATTTCGGTGGGTGCGCGCGCAGGTGCGGATTTCGGTGGGTGCGCTCGCAGGTGCGGATTTCGGTGGGTGCGCGCGCAGGTGCGGATTTCGGTGGGTGCGCGCGCAGGTGCGGATTTCGGTGGGTGCGCGCGCAGGTGCGGATGTCGGTGGGTGCGCGCGCAGGTGCGGATTTCGGTGGGTGCGCGCGCAGGTGCGGATTTCGGTGGGTGCGCGCGCAGGTGCGGATGTCGGTGGGTGCGCGCGCAGGTGCGGATTTCGGTGGGTGCGCGCGCAGGTGCGGATTTCGGTGGTAGAGCGCGCAGGTGCGTATTTCGGGTGTAGAGCGCGCATGTGCGGATTTCGGTGACTATGACTTTATATTTATAAAAGGAAAAGAAAATGAAAATGCAGAATATACAAAGGTAATAATGAAAAATCTAAAATGTGGGTGAATAATGTGGGAGAAAATATTTGGAGTACGTTAAGGAGAAATAAACATAGGAGCGAAATTTCGGGGTGAAAAAAAGCAAATGAAGTTATATAAAGAAAATAAAGTCGATGCGCAGATTTCGGTGGGTGCGCGCGCAGGTGCGGATTTCGGTGGGTGCGCGCGCAGGTGCGGATTTCGGTGGGTGCGCGCGCAGGTGCGGATTTCGGTGGGTGCGCGCGCAGGTGCGGATTTCGGTGGGTGCGTGCGCAGGTGCGGATTTCGGTGGGTGCGCGCGCAGGTGCGGATTTCGGTTGGTGCGCGCGCAGGTGCGGATTTCGGTGACTATGACTTTATATTTATAAAAGGAAAAGAAAATGAAAATGCAGAATATACAAAGGTAATAATGAAAAATCTAAAATGTGGGTGAATAATGTGGGAGAAAATATTTGGAGTACGTTAAGGAGAAATAAACATAGGAGCGAAATTTCGGGGTGAAAAAAAGCAAATGAAGTTATATAAAGAAAATAAAGTCGATGCGCAGATTTCGGTGGGTGCGCGCGCAGGTGCGGATTTCGGTGGGTGCGCGCGCATGTGCGGATTTCGGTGGGTGCGCGCGCAGGTGCGGATTTCGGTGGGTGCGCACGCAGGTGCGGATTTCGGTAGGTGCGCGCGCAGGTGCGGATTTCGGTGGTAGAGCGCGCAGCGCATTTCGGTGGGTGCGCGCGCAGGTGCGGATTTCGGTGGGTGCGCGCGCAGGTGCGGATTTCGGTGGGTGCGCGCGCAGGTGCGGATTTCGGTGGGTGCGCGCGCAGGTGCGGATATCGGTGGGTGCGCGCGCAGGTGCGGATATCGGTGGGTGCGCGCGCAGGTGCGGATTTCGGTGGGTGCGCTCGCAGGTGCGGATTTCGGAGGGTGCGCGCGCAGGTGCGGATTTCGGTGGGTGCGCGCGCAGGTGCGGATTTCGGTGGGTGCGCGCGCAGGGGCGGATTTCGGTGGGTGCGCGCGCAGGTGCGGATTTCGGTGGGTGCGCGCGCAGGTGCGGATTTCGGTGGTAGAGCGCGCATGTGCGGATTTCGGTGACTATGACTTTATATTTATAAAAGTAAAAGAAAATGAAAATGCAGAATATACAAAGGTAATAATGAAAAATCTAAAATGTGGGTGAATAATGTGGGAGAAAATATTTGGAGTACGTTAAGGAGAAATAAACATAGGAGCGAAATTTCGGGGTGAAAAAAAGCAAATGAAGTTATATAAAGAAAATAAAGTCGATGCGCAGATTTCGGTGGGTGCGCGCGCAGGTGCGGATTTCGGTGGGTGCGCGCGCATGTGCGGATTTCGGTGGGTGCGCGCGCAGGTGCGGATTTCGGTGGGTGCGCACGCAGGTGCGGATTTCGGTAGGTGCGCGCGCAGGTGCGGATTTCGGTGGTAGAGCGCGCAGCGCATTTCGGTGGGTGCGCGCGCAGGTGCGGATTTCGGTGGGTGCGCGCGCAGGTGCGGATTTCGGTGGGTGCGCGCGCAGGTGCGGATTTCGGTGGTAGAGCGCGCAGGTGCTGATTTCGGTGGGTGCGCGCGCAGGTGCGGATATCGGTGGGTGCGCGCGCAGGTGCGGATATCGGTGGGTGCGCGCGCAGGTGCGGATTTCGGTGGGTGCGCTTGCAGGTGCGGATTTCGGAGGGTGCGCGAGCAGGTGCGGATTTCGGTGGGTGCGCGCGCAGGTGCGGATTTCGGTGGGTGCGCGCGCAGGGGCGGATTTCGGTGGGTGTGCGCGCAGGTGCGGATTTCGGTGGGTGCGCGCGCAGGTGCGGATTTCGGTGGTAGAGCGCGCATGTGCGGATTTCGGTGACTATGACTTTATATTTATAAAAGTAAAAGAAAATGAAAATGCAGAATATACAAAGGTAATAATGAAAAATCTAAAATGTGGGTGAATAATGTGGGAGAAAATATTTGGAGTACGTTAAGGAGAAATAAACATAGGAGAAACATTTCGGGGTGAAAAAAAGCAAATGAAGTTATATAAAGAAAATAAAGTCGATGCGCAGATTTCGGTGGGTGCGCGCGCTGGTGCGGATTTCCGTAGGTGCGCGCGCAGGTGCGGATTTCGGTGGGTGCGCGCGCAGGTGCGGATTTTGGTGGGTTGCGCGCGCAGGTGCGGATTTCGGTGAGTGCGCGCGCAGGTGCGGATTTCGTTGGGTGCGCGCGTAGGTGCGGATTTCGGTGGGTGCGCGCGCAGGTGCGGATTTCGGTGGGTGCGCGCGCAGGTGCGGATTTCGGTGGGTGCGCGCGCAGGTGCGGATTTCGGTGGGTGCGCGCGCAGGTGCGGATTTCGGTGGTAGAGCGCGCAGGTGCGGATTTCGGTGACTATGACTTTATATTTATAAAAGGAAAAGAAAATGAAAATGCAGAATATACAAAGGTAATAATGAAAAATCTAAAATGTGGGTGAATAATGTGGGAGAAAATATTTGGAGTACGTTAAGGAGAAATAAACATAGGAGCGAAATTTCGGGGTGAAAAAAAGCAAATGAAGTTATATAAAGAAAATAAAGTCGATGCGCAGATTTCGGTGGGTGCGCGCGCAGGTGCGGATTTCGGTGGGTGAGCGCGCACGAGCGGATTTCGGTGGGTGCGAGCACAGGTGCGGATTTCGGTGGGTGCGCGCGCAGGTGCGGATTTCGGTGGGTGCGCGCGCAGGTGCGGATTTCGGTGGGTGCGCGCGCAGGTGCGGATTTCGGTGACTATGACTTTATATTTATAAATGGAAAAGAAAATGAAAATGCAGAATATACAAAGGTAATAATGAAAAATCTAAAATGTGGGTGAATAATGTGGGAGAAAATATTTGGAGTACGTTAAGGAGAAATAAACATAGGAGAAACATTTCGGGGTGAAAAAAAGCAAATGAAGTTATATAAAGAAAATAAAGTCGATGCGCAGATTTCGGTGGGTGCGCGCGCTGGTGCGGATTTCGGTAGGTGCGCGCGCAGGTGCGGATTTCGGTGGGTGCGCGCGCAGGTGCGGATTTCGGTGGGTGCGCGCGCAGGTGCGGATTTCGGTGGGTGCGCGCGCAGGTGCGGATTTCGGTGGGTGTGCGCGCAGGTGCGGATTTCTGTGGGTGCGCGCGCAGGTGCGGATTTCGGTGGTAGAGCGCGCAGGTGCGGATTTCGGTGACTATGACTTTATATTTATAAAAGGAAAAGAAAATGAAAATGCAGAATATACAAAGGTAATAATGAAAAATCTAAAATGTGGGTGAATAATGTGGGAGAAAATATTTGGAGTACGTTAAGGAGAAATAAACATAGGAGCGAAATTTCGGGGTGAAAAAAAGCAAATGAAGTTATATAAAGAAAATAAAGTCGATGCGCAGATTTCGGTGGGTGCGCGCGCAGGTGCGGATTTCGGTGGGTGCGCGCGCAGGTGCGGATTTCGGTGGGTGCGCGCGCAGGTGCGGATTTCGGTGGGTGCGCGCGCAGGTGCGGATTTCGGTGGGTGCGCGCGCAGGTGCGGATTTCGGTGGTAGAGCGCGCAGCGCATTTCGGTGGGTGCGCGCGCAGGTGCGGATTTCGGTGGGTGCGCGCGCAGGTGCGGATTTCGGTGGGTGCGCGCGCAGGTGCGGATTTCGGTGGGTGCGCGCGCAGGTGCGGATGCGCAGCGCATTTCTGTGGGTGCGCGCGCAGGTGCGGATTTCGGTGGGTGCGCGCGAACGTGCGGATTTCGTTGGGTGCACGAGCAGGTGCGGATTTCGGTGGTAGAGCGCGCAGGTGCGGATTTCGGTGGGTGCGCGCGCAGGTGCGGATTTCGGTGGGTGCGCGCGCAAGTGCAGATTTCGGTGGGTGCGCGCGAATGGTGCGGATTTCGGTGGTAGAACGCGCAGGTGTGGATTTCGGTGGTAGAGCGCGCAGGTGCGGATTTCGGTGGTAGAGCACGCAGGTGCGGATTTCGGTGGGTGCGCGCGCAGGTGCGGATTTCGGTGGGTGCGCGCGCAGGTGCGGATGGGCAGCGCATTTCGGTGGGTGCGCGCGCAGGTGCGGATGCGCAGCGCATTTCGGTGGGTGCGCGCGCAAGTGCGGATTTCGGTGGGTGCGCGCGAATGGTGCGGATTTCGGTGGTAGAGCGCGCAGGTGCGGATTTCGGTGGGTGCGCGCGCAGGTGCGGATTTCGGTGGGTGCGCGCGAATGGTGCGGATTTCGGTGATAGAACGCGCAGGTTCGGATTTCGGTGGTAGAGCGCGCAGGTGCGGATTTCGGTGGGTGCGCGCGCAGGTGCGGATTTCGGTGGGTGCGCGCGCAGGTGCGGATTTCGGTGGGTGCGTGCGCAGGTGCGGATGCGCAGCGCATTTCGGTGGGTGCGCGCGCAGGTGCTGATTTCGATGGGTGCGCGCGCAGGTGCGGATTTCGGTGGGTGCGCTCGCAGATGCGGATTTCGGTGGGTGCACGCGCAGGTGCGGATTTCGGTGGGTGCACGCGCAGGTGCGGATTTCGGTGGGTGCGCGCGCAGGTGCGGATTTCGGTGGTTGCGCGCGCAGGTGCGGATTTCGGTGGGTGCGCGCGCAGGTGCGGATTTCGGTGGGTGCACTCGCAGGTGCGGATTTCGGTGGGTGCGCGCGCAGGTGCGGATTTCGGTGGGTGCGTGCGCAGGTGCGGATTTCGGTGGGTGCGCGCGCAGGTGCGGATTTCGGTGGGTGCGCACGCAGGTGCGGATTTCGGTGGGTGCGCGCGCAGGTGCGGATGTCGGTGGGTGCGCGCGCAGGTGCGGATTTTGGTGGGTGCGCGCGCAGGTGCGGATGTCGGTGGGTGCGCGCGCAGGTGCGGATGTCGGTGAGTGCGCGCGCAGGTGCGGATCTCGGTGGATGCGCGCGCAGGTGCGGATTTCAACGGGTGCGCGCGCAGGTGCGGATTTCGGTGGGTGTGCGGATTTCGGTGGGTGAGCGCGCAGGTGCGCATTTCGGTGGGTGCGCGAGCAGGTGCGGATTTCGTTGGGTGCGCGCGCAGGTGCGGATTTCGGTGGGTGCGCGAGCAGGTGCGGATTTCGGTGGGTGCGCGCGCAGGTGCGGATTTCGGTGGGTGCGCGCGCAGGTGCGGATTTCGGTGGGTGCGCGCGCAGGTGCGGATTTCGGTGGGTGCGCGCGCAGGTGCGGATTTCGGTGGGTGCGCGCGCAGGGGCGGATTTGGGAGGTGCGTAAATTGATTGGTGCATAATTTGGCAGAACCTGCCAGGTGCGTTTGCAGGATTATACTGTGGCCGGTGTGTGGGTAGGAGTGTTGGAACATATGCTTGATTTGGTATTTGTGTATCTGAAGATGCATGCACGGATGCATAATTACACAGGAGCACACGCAGGTGCCTAATTTGGCTGGTTTGCTCACAGGTGCTTAATTTGATGGGTGCGTAATTGGGTAGTTATGAATCAATCAATCATGTGCCATGCCGGAAAGCCTGGGCGGTCATGACTCGCCATTTCACTCGATCACCAGTGTCGTGGATCAGCTCAGTGTTTCTGTCTCGTCCATGCCATGTGGCCAACCCATCCAGGTATTTTCCTCTCGGTCTTCCTCTTGGTCTGCTCCCCTCGATCTTGCCAGTTGTCACTAAGTTCTCCAATCCATTTCTTCTCATAACATGTCCAAAAAATTTTGACTGTCTACGTCTAATTTCTCTAATCAGTTTACGATGTTCATTTGTCTCCTGTAGTACTTGGTCATTGGTTTTTCTGTCTGTCCATGGTATTCTTTGCATTTTCCTCAGAAACCACATTTCTGCAGCCATCAGATGCTTTTCAGCTTGACTGCTCATTGTCCAAGTTTCACATCCATACAAAAGAACAGGCTCTATGTATCCCCTCAACACTCTTTTTCTCGTTTCAATTGACATCTTCTTATTGGTCAGAATGTTTTTCATCTGGCTAAAGGCTACTTTCGCCATGGCGATTCTTGTTCTAATCTCTTCAAGGCATCTCCCATCAGATGTTATAACTGTTCCAAGATAATTGTACCGATTCACTTGTTGAAGAATATTTCCATTTACTTGTATATTACATTGTGGCACTTCTTCCTTCCTACTGACGACCATAACCTGAGTCTTTTTACAATTTAATTTTAACCCCAGTTGCTCACTGTGTACAACAACCGCATCTACTAATTGTTGCAGGTCCTGCTCATTGTCTTCAATTAATACTGTATCATCTGCATATCTAATGTTATTGATGTTTCGTCCTCCAATGCTGATTCCATTTATATCCTCTACATTTCTGAAAATATTTTCACTGTACAGGGAAAAAAGATCTGGAGACATCACACATCCCTGCCTAACACCTCTCTTAATTGGCTGATACTGTCCCACTTCATTATCAATCCTTATTGCAGCTTGTTGTTTCCAATATATGTTTTTTTTTATAAGTCTAATGTCTTTCCCATCAATTTGTAGATCTGCAAGCATATCCACCATGCTGACATGTCTAACGCTATCAAAAGCCTTTGTATAGTCAATAAAGCAAAGATATATATCCTTGTTTACTTCTATAGCACTTTCAATAACTGTTCGCAGCATATACACAGCATTTACTGTACCCTTTCCTTCTACAAACCCGCATTGTTCTTCCCCTATTTCAGGTTGTATCTTCTTCCTCATTCTTTGCATGATAATTCTTAGCAAAATCTTTGTGATGTGACTCATTATACTAATTGTTCTATATTGATCACATTCCAAGGTTCCTGATTTCTTTGGGATTGCAATAAATATAGAGTTACATAATTCAGGAGGTATATCTCCAGTATCATATAATGTGTTCAGCAGTCTGGTGACTTGATCTAGTCCAAATTCTTCTAAAGCTTTAATCATTTCTGTTGTGATGTTATCTGCACCGGGGGCCTTGCCAGCTTTCATATGCTTAAGAACATTTCGAACCTCCATCTCCAAAATTGGCGGTCCTTCATTATTAAATCTAATATCATACTGTTCGTCTCTGTTATCATCATAAAGGTGTTTCACATAATCTGTCCATACCTGTAGAATCTGGTCTTTTTCTATTATGATTTTGCCATCTTCAGTTTTTAGACACCCGGTTGATGTACTTGTTCTTTTATTAGTAAGTTCCTGAATTCTTTTGTGCACTAATTTGGTATTTTGACTGTTGTGTTGGCTTTCAATTTCTAAGCACTTTTCCTCAAGCCATGCTTCTTTTGCCTCCTTACATAATGTTCTGACTTGTCTGTGAATTTCTTCATATTTGACAGAATTATTTTTGCTGAGTCTTCTTGTTTCCATGAGGTGTAAAATTCCTTCAGTCATCCATTTCTTACGACCCACCTTCTTTAATTTTGGAATAGTTGTTTCTGCAGCCACATTGATTGAATTCTTCAACGTTTCCCATTGATCATCCACATCCTGGAATAGGATCTCTAGATCAGACAAAATTTCAAATCTGTTCTGTACTTCTATGTTGAATTTGTTTTGTATTTCATTGTCATTACTCAATGTACACAAATCATATTTAGTGTTTCCTGTTATATACTTGGCTTTCTTCAACTTTATCCTCAATGTTCCTGTGAGTAATCTGTGGTCACTATAACAATCAGCACTGGGAACTGTTTTTGCTATTGTTAATGCGTTTCTAAATCTTCTGCTAATCAGAATGTAGTCAATCTGATTTCTAATCCTGGTATCAGGACTCCTCCATGTCCATAATCTTCTAGGGTGTTGTTTGAACCAGGTGTTTCCTACAATCATTTCCTGTTCTTTTGCCCACTCTACGAGTCTGTATCCTCTTTCATTTCTCTCTCCTAAACCATAGTTTCCTACCGTGTATCTATCTCCTTGATTTCCTACTTTTGCATTGAAGTCCCCTATTATGATGTTTATTTCTGAATTTTTACATTTCTTTAAGGCAGACTCAATGTCATTATAAAATTCTTCTACACTATCTTCACTGGATTCTCCTGTTGGGGCATATACTTGAATAATATTTATGCTAAAAGTTCTGCCACTTAATTTAACTAGTAGAACTCTGTCCGACACGGCCCAATATCCTTGAATAGATTTTGATGTTTTCTGATTTATGATTGCAGTTGCATAATTTGGTAGTGCATAATTTGATAGGTGCATAATTTTATAGTGCATGCGCAAGTGCATAATATGTTTGGGGGTTAACTTGGTATGTTCATGCGCAAGTACATCATTTGTTTGGTGTAAGCGCAGGTTCATAATTTGGTAGGTGAATGCACTAGTACGAAGTTTGGTAGGTGTGCATGCAGGTGCCTAGTTTAGTAGGTTCGTAAACAGATGCGTAATTTGGTAGATGCGTGCGCAGGTATGTAAATTGGTCCTATTGCCACAGAAGAATTGGTAGGTGCATAATTTGATGGGTGACTAATTTGGTAGTTATAATTGCAGTTGCATAATTTTGTAGGTGCATAATTTGGAAGGGAATTTGGTAGGTGTGCAAGCAGATGCGTAATTTAGTAGGTCCGTACACAGATGCGTAATTTGGTAGATGCGGCGTAGCTATGTAAATTGGTCCTGTTGCCACAGGAAAACTGAACCACGACTCACATTCATATGATGCCACAGGAAAGATGGTCCACGACTCACATTCGTATGTTTCCACAGGAAAGATGGTCCACAAAACGACTAAACTAAACTAAGATGGTCCACGAAACACATTCGTATGTTGCCACAGGAAAAATAGTCCACGACTTGCATTCGTATGTTGCCACAGGAAGGATGGTCCACGACTCACATTGGTAAGTTGCCACAGGAAAGATGGTCCACGACCTCTATTCATTTGCTGACGCAGGAAAGATGCTCCACGACTCACATATGTGTGTCTGAAAATCTCACTGAATGCTTTTGGAATTCAACATGACACCTGGGAGACTGCAACCAGAGACTGAAATTCGTGGCGTTCATCATTACGCAAGGTTCCAGTCACGTGTGAGGCAACCAGGACTGCAAGAGCTGTGAAGAGAAGGCAGGACAGAAAAACCACTGCAGGAAATCCCCCTCCAGAAACGTTAAGCATTCCTTGTCCACTGGATGAAATGAATGGTCATCATCATTCTTGATGGACAAACAACACACATATGTGTTGCTGTAATAAAGATAGTCCATGAATCGCATTCGTATGCTGCCACAGGAAAGATGGTCCACGACTCGCATCCATATGTTGCCACAGTAAACACGATGCATGTTCTGAAAAAAATATTATCTTTAACTTATTTGCTGGTGCAATATCGGCAGGAAATCCTGAATAAATGTTTTGTATGTCCGTTATAGAACGTCGTTGTCAATCCCAGCATTTATTGGCCGCGTGTAACTTTCTAAGCAATTTTACGTTCAGTGTTGTTTTTCCCCTCATTACTTTCTTATACAATACTTCCAAATCACCTGCGGCTGAATTCGAACAGCATGTCGGGATTGTGCAATGCGTTCATAACTCCTAAGCCACAAGCACATTTTCAATATATGGAATTGTGAGCAAGACCCTACCATCAGATATGAAGGGGAACTTGAGGAATTGAGAACTATTAAAATAGTTGTCGGACAACAATTGATTTTAGTTACAACTTCAAGTTTTCAACATTTACCGCCAGGCGTTAGTGAGGATTACTCAGACACGAGGCAAAGAACAAAGGGGTTACATGTTAGTTTAATAATAGTATACAATTAAAACTGTTTAATTCTGTCGTAGAAACTCTGTAGACTGTTGATTTGATTCTCTTGTGAATGTCTTCTAAAAGTGAATATATTTTGTGCAGGTTCGATTAGTTTTATCGTAAATATGAAGAAATGTGTTTATAATTATTCATTGAGCATATTTTCTTGAACATCAGGATTGCTCAATCAATAGTGAACTGGACTCTGGGAACATTAAGCCAACAGGACGGTGGATCAAACCCTGACTATGACTTTATATTTATAAAAGGAAAAGAAAATGAAAATGCAGAATATACAAAGGTAATAGTGAAAAATCTAAAATGTGGGTGAATAATTTGGGAGAAAATATTTGGAGTACGTTAAAGAGAAATAAACATAGGAGCGAAATTTCGGGGTGAAAAAAAGCATATAAAGAAAATAAAGTCGATGCGTAGGGGCGGATTTCGGTGGGTGCGCGCGCAGGTGCGGATTTCGGGGGGTGCGCGCGCAGGTGCGGATGTCGGGGGGTGCGCGCGCAGGTGCGGATGTCGGGGGGTGCGCGCGCAGGTGCGGATGTCGGGGGGTGCGCGCGCAGGTGCGGATGTCGGGGGGTGCGCGCGCAGGTGCGGATGTCGGGGGGTGCGCGCGCAGGTGCGGATGTCGGGGGGTGCGCGCGCAGGTGCGGATGTCGGGGGGTGCGCGCGCAGGTGCGGATGTCGGGGGGTGCGCGCGCAGGTGCGGATTTCGGGGGGTGCGCGCGCAGGTGCGGATTTCGGGGGGTGCGCGCGCAGGTGCGGATTTCGGGGGGTGCGCGCGCAGGTGCGGATTTCGGTGGGTGCGCGCGCAGGTGCGGATTTCGGTGGGTGCGCGCGCAGGTGCGGATTTCGGAAGGTGCGCGCGCAGGTGCGGATTTCGGTGGGTGCGCGCGCAGGTGCGGATTTCGGTGGGTGCGCGCGAAGGTGCGGATGTCGGGGGGGGGGTGCGCGCGCAGGTGCGGATGTCGGGGGGTGCGCGCGCAGGTGCGGATGTCGGGGGGTGCGCGCGCAGGTGCGGATTTCGGTGGGTGCTCGCGCAGGTGCGGATTTCGGTGGGTGCTCGCGCAGGTGCGGATTTCGGTGGGTGCTCGCGCAGGTGCGGATTTCGGTGGGTGCTCGCGCAGGTGCGGATTTCGGTGGGTGAGCGCGCAGGTGCGGATTTCGGTGCGTGCGCGCGCAGGTGCGGATTTCGGTGGGTGCGCGCGCAGGTGCGGATTTCGGTGGGTGCGCGCGCAGGTGCGGATGCGCAGCGCATTTCGGTGGGTGCGCGCGCAGGTGCGGATGCGCAGCGCATTTCGGTGGGGGCGCGCGCAGGTGCGAATTTCTGTGGGTGCGCGCGCAGGTGCGGATTTCGGTGGGTGCGCGCGCAGGTGCAGATTTTGGTGGGTGCGCGCGCAGGTGCGGATTTCGGTGGGTGCGCGCGCAGGTGCGGATTTCGGTGGGTGCGCGCACAGGTGCGGATGTCGGGGGGTGCGCGCGCAGGTGCGGATGTCGGTGGGTGCGCGCGCAGGTGCGGATGTCGGGGGGTGCGCGCGCAGGTGCGGATGTCGGGGGGTGCGCGCGCAGGTGCGGATGTCGGTGGGTGCGCGCGCAGGTGCGGATGTCGGGGGGTGCGCGCGCAGGTGCGGATTTCGGTGGGTGCGCGCGCAGGTGCGGATTTCGGTGGGTGCTCTCGCTGGTGCGGATTTCGGTGGGTGCGCGCGCAGGTGCGGATTTCGGTGGGTGCTCGCGCAGGTGCGGATTTCGGTGGGTGCGCGAGCAGGTGCGGATTTCGGTGGGTGCTCGCGCAGGTGCGGATTTCGGTGGGTGAGCGCGCAGGTGCGGATTTCGGTGCGTGCGCGCGCAGGTTCGGATTTCGGTGGGTGCGCGCGCAGGTGCGGATTTCGGTGGGTGCGCGCGCAGGTGCGGATGCGCAGCGCATTTCGGTGGGTGCGCGCGCAGGTGCGGATGCGCAGCGCATTTCGGTGGGTGCGCGCTCAGGAGTGGATTTCGGTGGGTGCGCGCGCAGGTGCTGATTTCGGAAGGTGCGCGCGCAGGTGCGGATTTCGGTGATTGCGCGCGCAGGTGCGGATTTCGGTGGGTGCGCGCGCAGGTGCGGATTTCGGTGGGTGCGCGCGCAGGTGCGGATTTCGGTGGGTGCGCGCGCAGGTGCGGATTTCGGTGGGTGCGCGCGCAGGTGTGGATTTCGGTGGTAGAGCGCGCAGGTGCGGATTTCGGTGGTAGAGCGCGCAGGTGCGGATTTCGATGGGTGCGCGCGCAGGTGCGAATTTCTGTGGGTGCGCGCGCAGGTGCGGATTTCGGTGGGAACGCGCGCAGTAGCGGATTTCGGTGGGTGCGCGCACAGGTGCGGATGTCGGGGGGTGCGCGCGCAGGTTCGGATTTCGGTGGGTGCGCGCGAAGGTACGGATTTCGGTGGGTGCGAGCGCAGGTGCGGATGCGCAGCGCATTTCGGTGGGTGCGCGCGCAGGTGCGGATGCGCAGCGCATTTCGGTGGGTGCGCGCGCAGGAGTGGATTTCGGTGGGAGCGCGCGCAGGTGCTGATTTCGGTGGGTGCGTGCGCAGGTGCGGATTTCGGTGGGTGCGCGCGCAGGTGCGGATTTCGGTGGATGCGCACGCAGGTGCGGATTTCGGTGGGTGCGCGCGCAGGTGCGGATGTCGGTGGGTGCGCGCGCAGGTGCGGATTTTGGTGGGTGCGCGCGAAGGTGCGGATGTCGGTGGGTGCGCGCGCAGGTGCGGATGTCGGTGAGTGCGCGCGCAGGTGCGGATGTCGGTGGGTGCGCGCGCAGGTGCGGATTTCAACGGGTGCGCGCGCAGGTGCGGATTTCAGTGGGTGCGCGCGCAGGTGCAGATTTCGGTGGGTGCGCGCGCAGGTGTGGATTTCGGTGGGTGCGCGCGCAGGTGCGGATTTCGGTGGGTGTGCGGATTTCGGTGGGTGAGCGCGCAGGTGCGCATTTCGGTGGGTGCGCGAGCAGGTGCGGATTTCGTTGGGTGCGCGAGCAGGTGCGGATTTCGGTGGGTGCGCGCGCAGGTGCGGATTTCGGTGGGTGCGCGCGCATGTGCGGATTTCGGTGGGTGCGCGCGCAGGTGCGGATTTCGGTGGGTGCGCGCGTAGGTGCGGATTTCGGTGGGTGCGCGCGCAGGGGCGGATTTGGGAGGTGCGTAAATTGATTGGTGCATAATTTGGCAGAACCTGCCAGGTGCGTTTGCAGGATTATACTGTGGCCGGTGTGTGGGTAGGAGTGTTGGAACATATGCTTGATTTGGTATTTGTGTATCTGAAGATGCATGCACGGATGCATAATTACACAGGAGCACACGCAGGTGCCTAATTTGGCTGGTTTGCTCACAGGTGCTTAATTTGATGGGTGCGTAATTGGGTAGTTATGAATCAATCAATCATGTGCCATGCCGGAAAGCCTGGGCGGTCATGACTCGCCATTTCACTCGATCACCAGTGTCATGGATCAGCTCAGTGTTTCTGTCTCGTCCATGCCATGTGGCCAACCCATCCAGGTATTTTCCTCTCGGTCTTCCTCTTGGTCTGCTCCCCTCGATCTTGCCAGTTGTCACTAAGTTCTCCAATCCATTTCTTCTCATAACATGTCCAAAAAATTTTGACTGTCTACGTCTAATTTCTCTAATCAGTTTACGATGTTCATTTGTCTCCTGTAGTACTTGGTCATTGGTTTTTCTGTCTGTCCATGGTATTCTTTGCATTTTCCTCAGAAACCACATTTCTGCAGCCATCAGATGCTTTTCAGCTTGACTGCTCATTGTCCAAGTTTCACATCCATACAAAAGAACAGGCTCTATGTATCCCCTCAACACTCTTTTTCTCGTTTCAATTGACATCTTCTTATTGGTCAGAATGTTTTTCATCTGGCTAAAGGCTACTTTCGCCATGGCGATTCTTGTTCTAATCTCTTCAAGGCATCTCCCATCAGATGTTATAACTGTTCCAAGATAATTGTACCGATTCACTTGTTGAAGAATATTTCCATTTACTTGTATATTACATTGTGGCACTTCTTCCTTCCTACTGACGACCATAACCTGAGTCTTTTTACAATTTAATTTTAACCCCAGTTGCTCACTGTGTACAACAACCGCATCTACTAATTGTTGCAGGTCCTGCTCATTGTCTTCAATTAATACTGTATCATCTGCATATCTAATGTTATTGATGTTTCGTCCTCCAATGCTGATTCCATTTATATCCTCTACATTTCTGAAAATATTTTCACTGTACAGGGAAAAAAGATCTGGAGACATCACACATCCCTGCCTAACACCTCTCTTAATTGGCTGATACTGTCCCACTTCATTATCAATCCTTATTGCAGCTTGTTGTTTCCAATATATGTTTTTTTTTATAAGTCTAATGTCTTTCCCATCAATTTGTAGATCTGCAAGCATATCCACCATGCTGACATGTCTAACGCTATCAAAAGCCTTTGTATAGTCAATAAAGCAAAGATATATATCCTTGTTTACTTCTATAGCACTTTCAATAACTGTTCGCAGCATATACACAGCATTTACTGTACCCTTTCCTTCTACAAACCCGCATTGTTCTTCCCCTATTTCAGGTTGTATCTTCTTCCTCATTCTTTGCATGATAATTCTTAGCAAAATCTTTGTGATGTGACTCATTATACTAATTGTTCTATATTGATCACATTCCAAGGTTCCTGATTTCTTTGGGATTGCAATAAATATAGAGTTACATAATTCAGGAGGTATATCTCCAGTATCATATAATGTGTTCAGCAGTCTGGTGACTTGATCTAGTCCAAATTCTTCTAAAGCTTTAATCATTTCTGTTGTGATGTTATCTGCACCGGGGGCCTTGCCAGCTTTCATATGCTTAAGAACATTTCGAACCTCCATCTCCAAAATTGGCGGTCCTTCATTATTAAATCTAATATCATACTGTTCGTCTCTGTTATCATCATAAAGGTGTTTCACATAATCTGTCCATACCTGTAGAATCTGGTCTTTTTCTATTATGATTTTGCCATCTTCAGTTTTTAGACACCCGGTTGATGTACTTGTTCTTTTATTAGTAAGTTCCTGAATTCTTTTGTGCACTAATTTGGTATTTTGACTGTTGTGTTGGCTTTCAATTTCTAAGCACTTTTCCTCAAGCCATGCTTCTTTTGCCTCCTTACATAATGTTCTGACTTGTCTGTGAATTTCTTCATATTTGACAGAATTATTTTTGCTGAGTCTTCTTGTTTCCATGAGGTGTAAAATTCCTTCAGTCATCCATTTCTTACGACCCACCTTCTTTAATTTTGGAATAGTTGTTTCTGCAGCCACATTGATTGAATTCTTCAACGTTTCCCATTGATCATCCACATCCTGGAATAGGATCTCTAGATCAGACAAAATTTCAAATCTGTTCTGTACTTCTATGTTGAATTTGTTTTGTATTTCATTGTCATTACTCAATGTACACAAATCATATTTAGTGTTTCCTGTTATATACTTGGCTTTCTTCAACTTTATCCTCAATGTTCCTGTGAGTAATCTGTGGTCACTATAACAATCAGCACTGGGAACTGTTTTTGCTATTGTTAATGCGTTTCTAAATCTTCTGCTAATCAGAATGTAGTCAATCTGATTTCTAATCCTGGTATCAGGACTCCTCCATGTCCATAATCTTCTAGGGTGTTGTTTGAACCAGGTGTTTCCTACAATCATTTCCTGTTCTTTTGCCCACTCTACGAGTCTGTATCCTCTTTCATTTCTCTCTCCTAAACCATAGTTTCCTACCGTGTATCTATCTCCTTGATTTCCTACTTTTGCATTGAAGTCCCCTATTATGATGTTTATTTCTGAATTTTTACATTTCTTTAAGGCAGACTCAATGTCATTATAAAATTCTTCTACACTATCTTCACTGGATTCTCCTGTTGGGGCATATACTTGAATAATATTTATGCTAAAAGTTCTGCCACTTAATTTAACTAGTAGAACTCTGTCCGACACGGCCCAATATCCTTGAATAGATTTTGATGTTTTCTGATTTATGATTGCAGTTGCATAATTTGGTAGTGCATAATTTGATAGGTGCATAATTTTATAGTGCATGCGCAAGTGCATAATATGTTTGGGGGTTAACTTGGTATGTTCATGCGCAAGTACATCATTTGTTTGGTGTAAGCGCAGGTTCATAATTTGGTAGGTGAATGCACTAGTACGAAGTTTGGTAGGTGTGCATGCAGGTGCCTAGTTTAGTAGGTTCGTAAACAGATGCGTAATTTGGTAGATGCGTGCGCAGGTATGTAAATTGGTCCTATTGCCACAGAAGAATTGGTAGGTGCATAATTTGATGGGTGACTAATTTGGTAGTTATAATTGCAGTTGCATAATTTTGTAGGTGCATAATTTGGAAGGGAATTTGGTAGGTGTGCAAGCAGATGCGTAATTTAGTAGGTCCGTACACAGATGCGTAATTTGGTAGATGCGGCGTAGCTATGTAAATTGGTCCTGTTGCCACAGGAAAACTGAACCACGACTCACATTCATATGATGCCACAGGAAAGATGGTCCACGACTCACATTCGTATGTTTCCACAGGAAAGATGGTCCACAAAACGACTAAACTAAACTAAGATGGTCCACGAAACACATTCGTATGTTGCCACAGGAAAAATAGTCCACGACTTGCATTCGTATGTTGCCACAGGAAGGATGGTCCACGACTCACATTGGTAAGTTGCCACAGGAAAGATGGTCCACGACCTCTATTCATTTGCTGACGCAGGAAAGATGCTCCACGACTCACATATGTGTGTCTGAAAATCTCACTGAATGCTTTTGGAATTCAACATGACACCTGGGAGACTGCAACCAGAGACTGAAATTCGTGGCGTTCATCATTACGCAAGGTTCCAGTCACGTGTGAGGCAACCAGGACTGCAAGAGCTGTGAAGAGAAGGCAGGACAGAAAAACCACTGCAGGAAATCCCCCTCCAGAAACGTTAAGCATTCCTTGTCCACTGGATGAAATGAATGGTCATCATCATTCTTGATGGACAAACAACACACATATGTGTTGCTGTAATAAAGATAGTCCATGAATCGCATTCGTATGCTGCCACAGGAAAGATGGTCCACGACTCGCATCCATATGTTGCCACAGTAAACACGATGCATGTTCTGAAAAAAATATTATCTTTAACTTATTTGCTGGTGCAATATCGGCAGGAAATCCTGAATAAATGTTTTGTATGTCCGTTATAGAACGTCGTTGTCAATCCCAGCATTTATTGGCCGCGTGTAACTTTCTAAGCAATTTTACGTTCAGTGTTGTTTTTCCCCTCATTACTTTCTTATACAATACTTCCAAATCACCTGCGGCTGAATTCGAACAGCATGTCGGGATTGTGCAATGCGTTCATAACTCCTAAGCCACAAGCACATTTTCAATATATGGAATTGTGAGCAAGACCCTACCATCAGATATGAAGGGGAACTTGAGGAATTGAGAACTATTAAAATAGTTGTCGGACAACAATTGATTTTAGTTACAACTTCAAGTTTTCAACATTTACCGCCAGGCGTTAGTGAGGATTACTCAGACACGAGGCAAAGAACAAAGGGGTTACATGTTAGTTTAATAATAGTATACAATTAAAACTGTTTAATTCTGTCGTAGAAACTCTGTAGACTGTTGATTTGATTCTCTTGTGAATGTCTTCTAAAAGTGAATATATTTTGTGCAGGTTCGATTAGTTTTATCGTAAATATGAAGAAATGTGTTTATAATTATTCATTGAGCATATTTTCTTGAACATCAGGATTGCTCAATCAATAGTGAACTGGACTCTGGGAACATTAAGCCAACAGGACGGTGGATCAAACCCTGACTATGACTTTATATTTATAAAAGGAAAAGAAAATGAAAATGCAGAATATACAAAGGTAATAGTGAAAAATCTAAAATGTGGGTGAATAATTTGGGAGAAAATATTTGGAGTACGTTAAAGAGAAATAAACATAGGAGCGAAATTTCGGGGTGAAAAAAAGCATATAAAGAAAATAAAGTCGATGCGCAGGGGCGGATTTCGGTGGGTGCGCGCGCAGGTGCGGATTTCGGGAGGTGTGCGCGCAAGTGCGGATGTCGGGGGGGTGCGCGCGCAGGTGCGGATTTCGGTGGGTGCGCGCGCAGGTGCGGATTTCGGTGGGTGCGCGCGAAAGTGCGGATTTCGGTGGGTGCGCGCGAATGGTGCGGATTTCGGTGGTAGAACGCGCAGGTGTGGATTTCGGTGGTAGAGCGCGCAGGTGCGGATTTCGGTGGTAGAGCACGCAGGTGCGGATTTCGGTGGGTGCGCGCGCAGGTGCGGATTTCGGTGGGTGCGCGCGCAGGTGCGGATGCGTAGCGCATTTCGGTGGGTGCGCGCGCATGTGCGGATTTCGGTGGGTGCGCGCGCAGGTGCGGATGCGTAGCGCATTTCGGTGGGTGCGCGCGCAGGTGCGGATTTCGGTGGGTGCGCGCGCAGGTGCGGATTTCGGTGGGTGCGCGCGCAGGTGCGGATTTCGGTGGGTGCGCGCGCAGGTGCGGATTTCGGTGGGTGCGCGCGCAGGTGCTGATGTCGGTGGGTGTGCGCGCAGGTGTGGATTTCGGTGGGTGCGCGCGCAGGTGCGGATTTCGGTGGGTGTGCGCGCAGGTGCGGATGTCGGTGGGTGCGCGCGCAGGTGCGGATGTCGGTGGGTTCGCGCGCAGGTGCGGATTTCGGTGGGTGTGCGCGCAGGTGCGGATTTCGGTGGTAGAGCGCGCAGGTGCGGATTTCGGTGGTAGAGCGCGCAGGTGCGGATTTCGGTGGGTGCGCTCGAATGTGCGGATTTCGGTGGGTGCGCGCGCAGGTGCGGATTTCGGTGGGTGCGTGCGCAGGTGCGGATGCGCAGCGCATTTCGGTGGGTGCGCGTGCAGGTGCTGATTTCGATGGGTGCGCGCGCAGGTGCGGGTTTCGGTGGGTGCGCTCGCAGATGCGGATTTCGGTGGGTGCACGCGCAGGTGCGGATTTCGGTGGGTGCACGCGCAGGTGCGGATTTCGGTGGGTGCGCGCGCAGGTGCGGATTTCGGTGGTTGCGCCCGCAGGTGCGGATTTCGGTGGGTGCGCGCGCAGGTGCGGATTTCGGTGGGTGCGTGCGCAGGTGCGGATTTCGGTGGGTGCGCGCGCAGGTGCGGATTTCGGTGGATGCGCACGCAGGTGCGGATTTCGGTGGGTGCGCGCGCAGGTGCGGATGTCGGTGGGTGCGCGCGCAGGTGCGGATTTTGGTGGGTGCGCGCGAAGGTGCGGATGTCGGTGGGTGCGCGCGCAGGTGCGGATGTCGGTGAGTGCGCGCGCAGGTGCGGATGTCGGTGGGTGCGCGCGCAGGTGCGGATTTCAACGGGTGCGCGCGCAGGTGCGGATTTCAGTGGGTGCGCGCGCAGGTGCAGATTTCGGTGGGTGCGCGCGCAGGTGTGGATTTCGGTGGGTGCGCGCGCAGGTGCGGATTTCGGTGGGTGTGCGGATTTCGGTGGGTGAGCGCGCAGGTGCGCATTTCGGTGGGTGCGCGAGCAGGTGCGGATTTCGTTGGGTGCGCGAGCAGGTGCGGATTTCGGTGGGTGCGCGCGCAGGTGCGGATTTCGGTGGGTGCGCGCGCAGGTGCGGATTTCGGTGGGTGCGCGCGCAGGTGCGGATTTCGGTGGGTGCGCGCGTAGGTGCGGATTTCGGTGGGTGCGCGCGCAGGGGCGGATTTGGGAGGTGCGTAAATTGATTGGTGCATAATTTGGCAGAACCTGCCAGGTGCGTTTGCAGGATTATACTGTGGCCGGTGTGTGGGTAGGAGTGTTGGAACATATGCTTGATTTGGTATTTGTGTATCTGAAGATGCATGCACGGATGCATAATTACACAGGAGCACACGCAGGTGCCTAATTTGGCTGGTTTGCTCACAGGTGCTTAATTTGATGGGTGCGTAATTGGGTAGTTATGAATCAATCAATCATGTGCCATGCCGGAAAGCCTGGGCGGTCATGACTCGCCATTTCACTCGATCACCAGTGTCATGGATCAGCTCAGTGTTTCTGTCTCGTCCATGCCATGTGGCCAACCCATCCAGGTATTTTCCTCTCGGTCTTCCTCTTGGTCTGCTCCCCTCGATCTTGCCAGTTGTCACTAAGTTCTCCAATCCATTTCTTCTCATAACATGTCCAAAAAATTTTGACTGTCTACGTCTAATTTCTCTAATCAGTTTACGATGTTCATTTGTCTCCTGTAGTACTTGGTCATTGGTTTTTCTGTCTGTCCATGGTATTCTTTGCATTTTCCTCAGAAACCACATTTCTGCAGCCATCAGATGCTTTTCAGCTTGACTGCTCATTGTCCAAGTTTCACATCCATACAAAAGAACAGGCTCTATGTATCCCCTCAACACTCTTTTTCTCGTTTCAATTGACATCTTCTTATTGGTCAGAATGTTTTTCATCTGGCTAAAGGCTACTTTCGCCATGGCGATTCTTGTTCTAATCTCTTCAAGGCATCTCCCATCAGATGTTATAACTGTTCCAAGATAATTGTACCGATTCACTTGTTGAAGAATATTTCCATTTACTTGTATATTACATTGTGGCACTTCTTCCTTCCTACTGACGACCATAACCTGAGTCTTTTTACAATTTAATTTTAACCCCAGTTGCTCACTGTGTACAACAACCGCATCTACTAATTGTTGCAGGTCCTGCTCATTGTCTTCAATTAATACTGTATCATCTGCATATCTAATGTTATTGATGTTTCGTCCTCCAATGCTGATTCCATTTATATCCTCTACATTTCTGAAAATATTTTCACTGTACAGGGAAAAAAGATCTGGAGACATCACACATCCCTGCCTAACACCTCTCTTAATTGGCTGATACTGTCCCACTTCATTATCAATCCTTATTGCAGCTTGTTGTTTCCAATATATGTTTTTTTTTATAAGTCTAATGTCTTTCCCATCAATTTGTAGATCTGCAAGCATATCCACCATGCTGACATGTCTAACGCTATCAAAAGCCTTTGTATAGTCAATAAAGCAAAGATATATATCCTTGTTTACTTCTATAGCACTTTCAATAACTGTTCGCAGCATATACACAGCATTTACTGTACCCTTTCCTTCTACAAACCCGCATTGTTCTTCCCCTATTTCAGGTTGTATCTTCTTCCTCATTCTTTGCATGATAATTCTTAGCAAAATCTTTGTGATGTGACTCATTATACTAATTGTTCTATATTGATCACATTCCAAGGTTCCTGATTTCTTTGGGATTGCAATAAATATAGAGTTACATAATTCAGGAGGTATATCTCCAGTATCATATAATGTGTTCAGCAGTCTGGTGACTTGATCTAGTCCAAATTCTTCTAAAGCTTTAATCATTTCTGTTGTGATGTTATCTGCACCGGGGGCCTTGCCAGCTTTCATATGCTTAAGAACATTTCGAACCTCCATCTCCAAAATTGGCGGTCCTTCATTATTAAATCTAATATCATACTGTTCGTCTCTGTTATCATCATAAAGGTGTTTCACATAATCTGTCCATACCTGTAGAATCTGGTCTTTTTCTATTATGATTTTGCCATCTTCAGTTTTTAGACACCCGGTTGATGTACTTGTTCTTTTATTAGTAAGTTCCTGAATTCTTTTGTGCACTAATTTGGTATTTTGACTGTTGTGTTGGCTTTCAATTTCTAAGCACTTTTCCTCAAGCCATGCTTCTTTTGCCTCCTTACATAATGTTCTGACTTGTCTGTGAATTTCTTCATATTTGACAGAATTATTTTTGCTGAGTCTTCTTGTTTCCATGAGGTGTAAAATTCCTTCAGTCATCCATTTCTTACGACCCACCTTCTTTAATTTTGGAATAGTTGTTTCTGCAGCCACATTGATTGAATTCTTCAACGTTTCCCATTGATCATCCACATCCTGGAATAGGATCTCTAGATCAGACAAAATTTCAAATCTGTTCTGTACTTCTATGTTGAATTTGTTTTGTATTTCATTGTCATTACTCAATGTACACAAATCATATTTAGTGTTTCCTGTTATATACTTGGCTTTCTTCAACTTTATCCTCAATGTTCCTGTGAGTAATCTGTGGTCACTATAACAATCAGCACTGGGAACTGTTTTTGCTATTGTTAATGCGTTTCTAAATCTTCTGCTAATCAGAATGTAGTCAATCTGATTTCTAATCCTGGTATCAGGACTCCTCCATGTCCATAATCTTCTAGGGTGTTGTTTGAACCAGGTGTTTCCTACAATCATTTCCTGTTCTTTTGCCCACTCTACGAGTCTGTATCCTCTTTCATTTCTCTCTCCTAAACCATAGTTTCCTACCGTGTATCTATCTCCTTGATTTCCTACTTTTGCATTGAAGTCCCCTATTATGATGTTTATTTCTGAATTTTTACATTTCTTTAAGGCAGACTCAATGTCATTATAAAATTCTTCTACACTATCTTCACTGGATTCTCCTGTTGGGGCATATACTTGAATAATATTTATGCTAAAAGTTCTGCCACTTAATTTAACTAGTAGAACTCTGTCCGACACGGCCCAATATCCTTGAATAGATTTTGATGTTTTCTGATTTATGATTGCAGTTGCATAATTTGGTAGTGCATAATTTGATAGGTGCATAATTTTATAGTGCATGCGCAAGTGCATAATATGTTTGGGGGTTAACTTGGTATGTTCATGCGCAAGTACATCATTTGTTTGGTGTAAGCGCAGGTTCATAATTTGGTAGGTGAATGCACTAGTACGAAGTTTGGTAGGTGTGCATGCAGGTGCCTAGTTTAGTAGGTTCGTAAACAGATGCGTAATTTGGTAGATGCGTGCGCAGGTATGTAAATTGGTCCTATTGCCACAGAAGAATTGGTAGGTGCATAATTTGATGGGTGACTAATTTGGTAGTTATAATTGCAGTTGCATAATTTTGTAGGTGCATAATTTGGAAGGGAATTTGGTAGGTGTGCAAGCAGATGCGTAATTTAGTAGGTCCGTACACAGATGCGTAATTTGGTAGATGCGGCGTAGCTATGTAAATTGGTCCTGTTGCCACAGGAAAACTGAACCACGACTCACATTCATATGATGCCACAGGAAAGATGGTCCACGACTCACATTCGTATGTTTCCACAGGAAAGATGGTCCACAAAACGACTAAACTAAACTAAGATGGTCCACGAAACACATTCGTATGTTGCCACAGGAAAAATAGTCCACGACTTGCATTCGTATGTTGCCACAGGAAGGATGGTCCACGACTCACATTGGTAAGTTGCCACAGGAAAGATGGTCCACGACCTCTATTCATTTGCTGACGCAGGAAAGATGCTCCACGACTCACATATGTGTGTCTGAAAATCTCACTGAATGCTTTTGGAATTCAACATGACACCTGGGAGACTGCAACCAGAGACTGAAATTCGTGGCGTTCATCATTACGCAAGGTTCCAGTCACGTGTGAGGCAACCAGGACTGCAAGAGCTGTGAAGAGAAGGCAGGACAGAAAAACCACTGCAGGAAATCCCCCTCCAGAAACGTTAAGCATTCCTTGTCCACTGGATGAAATGAATGGTCATCATCATTCTTGATGGACAAACAACACACATATGTGTTGCTGTAATAAAGATAGTCCATGAATCGCATTCGTATGCTGCCACAGGAAAGATGGTCCACGACTCGCATCCATATGTTGCCACAGTAAACACGATGCATGTTCTGAAAAAAATATTATCTTTAACTTATTTGCTGGTGCAATATCGGCAGGAAATCCTGAATAAATGTTTTGTATGTCCGTTATAGAACGTCGTTGTCAATCCCAGCATTTATTGGCCGCGTGTAACTTTCTAAGCAATTTTACGTTCAGTGTTGTTTTTCCCCTCATTACTTTCTTATACAATACTTCCAAATCACCTGCGGCTGAATTCGAACAGCATGTCGGGATTGTGCAATGCGTTCATAACTCCTAAGCCACAAGCACATTTTCAATATATGGAATTGTGAGCAAGACCCTACCATCAGATATGAAGGGGAACTTGAGGAATTGAGAACTATTAAAATAGTTGTCGGACAACAATTGATTTTAGTTACAACTTCAAGTTTTCAACATTTACCGCCAGGCGTTAGTGAGGATTACTCAGACACGAGGCAAAGAACAAAGGGGTTACATGTTAGTTTAATAATAGTATACAATTAAAACTGTTTAATTCTGTCGTAGAAACTCTGTAGACTGTTGATTTGATTCTCTTGTGAATGTCTTCTAAAAGTGAATATATTTTGTGCAGGTTCGATTAGTTTTATCGTAAATATGAAGAAATGTGTTTATAATTATTCATTGAGCATATTTTCTTGAACATCAGGATTGCTCAATCAATAGTGAACTGGACTCTGGGAACATTAAGCCAACAGGACGGTGGATCAAACCCTGACTATGACTTTATATTTATAAAAGGAAAAGAAAATGAAAATGCAGAATATACAAAGGTAATAGTGAAAAATCTAAAATGTGGGTGAATAATTTGGGAGAAAATATTTGGAGTACGTTAAAGAGAAATAAACATAGGAGCGAAATTTCGGGGTGAAAAAAAGCATATAAAGAAAATAAAGTCGATGCGCAGGGGCGGATTTCGGTGGGTGCGCGCGCAGGTGCGGATTTCGGTGGGTGCGCGCGCAGGTGCGAATTTCTGTGGGTGCGCGCGCAGGTGCGGATTTCGGTGGGAGCGCGCGCAGGTTCGGATTTCGTTGGGTGCGCGCGCAGGTGCGGATTTCGGTGGGTGCGCGCGCAGGTGCGGATGTCGTTGGGTGCGCGCACAGGTGCGGATGTCGGGGGGTGCGCGCGCAGGTTCGGATTTCGGTGGGTGCGCGCGAAGGTACGGATTTCGGTGGGTGCGCGCGCAGGTGCGGATGCGCAGCGCATTTCGGTGGGTGCGCGCGCAGGTGCGGATGCGCAGCGCATTTCGGTGGGTGCGCGCGCAGGAGTGGATTTCGGTGGGAGCGCGTGCAGGTGCTGATTTCGGAAGGTGCGCGCGCAGGTGCGGATTTCGGTGATTGCGCGCGCAGGTGTGGATTTCGGTGGGTGCGCGCGCAGGTGTGGATTTCGGTGGGTGCGCGCGCAGGTGCGGATTTCGGTGGGTGCGCGCGCAGGTGCGGATGTCGGGGGGTGCGCGCGCAGGTGCGGATGTCGGGGGGTGCGCGCGCAGGTGCGGATTTCGGTGGGTGCGCGCGCAGGTGCGGATGTCGGGGGTGCGCGCGCAGGTGCGGATTTCGGTGGGTGCGCGCGCAGGTGCGGATTTCGGTGGGTGCGCGCGCAGGTGCGGATTTCGGTGGGTGCTCGCGCAGGTGCGGATTTCGTTGGGTGCGCGCGCAGGTGCGGATTTCGGTGGGTGCTCGCGCAGGTGCGGATTTCGTTGGGTGCGCGCGCAGGTGCGGATTTCGGTGGGTGCTCGCGCAGGTGCGGATTTCGGTGGGTGAGCGAGCAGGTGCGGATTTCGTTGCGTGCGCGCGCAGGTTCGGATTTCGGTGGGTGCGCGCGCAGGTGCGGATTTCGGTGGGTGCTCGCGCAGGTGCGGATTTCGGTGGGTGAGCGAGCAGGTGCGGATTTCGGTGGGTGCGCGCGCAGGTTCGGATTTCGTTGGGTGCGCGCGTAGGTGCGGATATCGGTGGGTGCGCGCGCAGGTGCGGATTTCGTTGGGTGCGCGCGCAGGTGCGGATGTCGGTGGGTGCGCGCGCAGGTGCGGATTTCGGTGGGTGCGCGCGCAGGTGCGAATTTTGGGTGGGTGCGCGCGCAGGTGCGGATTTCGGTGGGTGCGCGCGCAGGTGCGGATTTCGGTGGTAGAGCGCGCAGGTGCGGATTTCGGTGGTAGAGCGCGCAGGTGCGGATTTCGGTGGTAGAGCGCGCAGGTGCGGATTTCGGTGGTAGAGCGCTTAGGTGCGGATTTCGGTGGGTGCGCGCGCAGGTGCGAATTTCGGTGGGTGCGCGCGCAGGTGCGGATTTCGGTGAGTGCGCGCGCAGGTGCGGATTTCGGTGGGTGCGCGCGCAGGTGCGGATTTCGGTGGGTGCGCGCGCAGGTGCGGATTTCGGTGGGTGCGCGCGCAGGTGCGGATGCGCAGCGCATTTCGGTGGGTGCGCGAGCAGGTGCGGATTTCGGTGGGTGCGCGCGAAGGTGCGGATTTCGTTGGGTGCACGCGCAGGTGCGGATTTCGGTGGTAGAGCGCGCAGGTGCGGATTTCGGTGGGTGCGCGCGCAGGTGCGGATTTCGGTGGGTGCGCGCGAAAGTGCGGATTTCGGTGGGTGAGCGCGAATGGTGCGGATTTCGGTGGTAGAACGCGCAGGTGTGGATTTCGGTGGTAGAGCGCGCAGGTGCGGATTTCGGTGGTAGAGCACGCAGGTGCGGATTTCGGTGGGTGCGCGCGCAGGTGCGGATTTCGGTGGGTGCGCGCGCAGGTGCGGATGGGCAGCGCATTTCGGTGGGTGCGCGCGCAGGTGCGGATGCGCAGCGCATTTCGGTAGGTGCGCGCGCATGTGCGGATTTCGGTGGGTGCGCGCGCAGGTGCGGATGCGTAGCGCATTTCGGTGGGTGCGCGCGCAGGAGTGGATTGCGGTGGGTGCGCGCGCAGGTGCTGATTTCGGAAGGTGCGCGCGCAGGTGCGGATTTCGGTGGGTGCGCGCGCAGGTGCGGATTTCGGTGGGTGCGCGCGCAGGTGCGGATTTCGGTGGGTGCGCGCGCAGGTGCTGATGTCGGTGGGTGTGCGCGCAGGTGTGGATTTCGGTGGGTGCGCGCGCAGGTGCGGATTTCGGTGGGTGTGCGCGCAGGTGCGGATTTCGGTGGGTGCGCGCGCAGGTGCGGATGTCGGTGGGTTCGCGCGCAGGTGCGGATTTCGGTGGGTGTGCGCGCAGGTGCGGATTTCGGTGGTAGAGCGCGCAGGTGCGGATTTCGGTGGGTGCGCGCGCAGGTGCGGATTTCGGTGGGTGCGCTCGAATGTGCGGATTTCGGTGGGTGCGCGCGCAGGTGCGGATTTCGGTGGGTGCGTGCGCAGGTGCGGATGCGCAGCGCATTTCGGTGGGTGCGCGTGCAGGTGCTGATTTCGATGGGTGCGCGCGCAGGTGCGGGTTTCGGTGGGTGCGCTCGCAGATGCGGATTTCGGTGGGTGCACGCGCAGGTGCGGATTTCGGTGGGTGCACGCGCAGGTGCGGATTTCGGTGGGTGCGCGCGCAGGTGCGGATTTCGGTGGTTGCGCCCGCAGGTGCGGATTTCGGTGGGTGCGCGCGCAGGTGCGGATTTCGGTGGGTGCGTGCGCAGGTGCGGATTTCGGTGGGTGCGCGCGCAGGTGCGGATTTCGGTCGATGCGCACGCAGGTGCGGATTTCGGTGGGTGCGCGCGCAGGTGCGGATGTCGGTGGGTGCGCGCGCAGGTGCGGATTTTGGTGGGTGCGCGCGAAGGTGCGGATGTCGGTGGGTGCGCGCGCAGGTGCGGATGTCGGTGAGTGCGCGCGCAGGTGCGGATGTCGGTGGGTGCGCGCGCAGGTGCGGATTTCAACGGGTGCGCGCGCAGGTGCGGATTTCAGTGGGTGCGCGCGCAGGTGCAGATTTCGGTGGGTGCGCGCGCAGGTGTGGATTTCGGTGGGTGCGCGCGCAGGTGCGGATTTCGGTGGGTGTGCGGATTTCGGTGGGTGAGCGCGCAGGTGCGCATTTCGGTGGGTGCGCGAGCAGGTGCGGATTTCGTTGGGTGCGCGAGCAGGTGCGGATTTCGGTGGGTGCGCGCGCAGGTGCGGATTTCGGTGGGTGCGCGCGCAGGTGCGGATTTCGGTGGGTGCGCGCGCAGGTGCGGATTTCGGTGGGTGCGCGCGTAGGTGCGGATTTCGGTGGGTGCGCGCGCAGGGGCGGATTTGGGAGGTGCGTAAATTGATTGGTGCATAATTTGGCAGAACCTGCCAGGTGCGTTTGCAGGATTATACTGTGGCCGGTGTGTGGGTAGGAGTGTTGGAACATATGCTTGATTTGGTATTTGTGTATCTGAAGATGCATGCACGGATGCATAATTACACAGGAGCACACGCAGGTGCCTAATTTGGCTGGTTTGCTCACAGGTGCTTAATTTGATGGGTGCGTAATTGGGTAGTTATGAATCAATCAATCATGTGCCATGCCGGAAAGCCTGGGCGGTCATGACTCGCCATTTCACTCGATCACCAGTGTCATGGATCAGCTCAGTGTTTCTGTCTCGTCCATGCCATGTGGCCAACCCATCCAGGTATTTTCCTCTCGGTCTTCCTCTTGGTCTGCTCCCCTCGATCTTGCCAGTTGTCACTAAGTTCTCCAATCCATTTCTTCTCATAACATGTCCAAAAAATTTTGACTGTCTACGTCTAATTTCTCTAATCAGTTTACGATGTTCATTTGTCTCCTGTAGTACTTGGTCATTGGTTTTTCTGTCTGTCCATGGTATTCTTTGCATTTTCCTCAGAAACCACATTTCTGCAGCCATCAGATGCTTTTCAGCTTGACTGCTCATTGTCCAAGTTTCACATCCATACAAAAGAACAGGCTCTATGTATCCCCTCAACACTCTTTTTCTCGTTTCAATTGACATCTTCTTATTGGTCAGAATGTTTTTCATCTGGCTAAAGGCTACTTTCGCCATGGCGATTCTTGTTCTAATCTCTTCAAGGCATCTCCCATCAGATGTTATAACTGTTCCAAGATAATTGTACCGATTCACTTGTTGAAGAATATTTCCATTTACTTGTATATTACATTGTGGCACTTCTTCCTTCCTACTGACGACCATAACCTGAGTCTTTTTACAATTTAATTTTAACCCCAGTTGCTCACTGTGTACAACAACCGCATCTACTAATTGTTGCAGGTCCTGCTCATTGTCTTCAATTAATACTGTATCATCTGCATATCTAATGTTATTGATGTTTCGTCCTCCAATGCTGATTCCATTTATATCCTCTACATTTCTGAAAATATTTTCACTGTACAGGGAAAAAAGATCTGGAGACATCACACATCCCTGCCTAACACCTCTCTTAATTGGCTGATACTGTCCCACTTCATTATCAATCCTTATTGCAGCTTGTTGTTTCCAATATATGTTTTTTTTTATAAGTCTAATGTCTTTCCCATCAATTTGTAGATCTGCAAGCATATCCACCATGCTGACATGTCTAACGCTATCAAAAGCCTTTGTATAGTCAATAAAGCAAAGATATATATCCTTGTTTACTTCTATAGCACTTTCAATAACTGTTCGCAGCATATACACAGCATTTACTGTACCCTTTCCTTCTACAAACCCGCATTGTTCTTCCCCTATTTCAGGTTGTATCTTCTTCCTCATTCTTTGCATGATAATTCTTAGCAAAATCTTTGTGATGTGACTCATTATACTAATTGTTCTATATTGATCACATTCCAAGGTTCCTGATTTCTTTGGGATTGCAATAAATATAGAGTTACATAATTCAGGAGGTATATCTCCAGTATCATATAATGTGTTCAGCAGTCTGGTGACTTGATCTAGTCCAAATTCTTCTAAAGCTTTAATCATTTCTGTTGTGATGTTATCTGCACCGGGGGCCTTGCCAGCTTTCATATGCTTAAGAACATTTCGAACCTCCATCTCCAAAATTGGCGGTCCTTCATTATTAAATCTAATATCATACTGTTCGTCTCTGTTATCATCATAAAGGTGTTTCACATAATCTGTCCATACCTGTAGAATCTGGTCTTTTTCTATTATGATTTTGCCATCTTCAGTTTTTAGACACCCGGTTGATGTACTTGTTCTTTTATTAGTAAGTTCCTGAATTCTTTTGTGCACTAATTTGGTATTTTGACTGTTGTGTTGGCTTTCAATTTCTAAGCACTTTTCCTCAAGCCATGCTTCTTTTGCCTCCTTACATAATGTTCTGACTTGTCTGTGAATTTCTTCATATTTGACAGAATTATTTTTGCTGAGTCTTCTTGTTTCCATGAGGTGTAAAATTCCTTCAGTCATCCATTTCTTACGACCCACCTTCTTTAATTTTGGAATAGTTGTTTCTGCAGCCACATTGATTGAATTCTTCAACGTTTCCCATTGATCATCCACATCCTGGAATAGGATCTCTAGATCAGACAAAATTTCAAATCTGTTCTGTACTTCTATGTTGAATTTGTTTTGTATTTCATTGTCATTACTCAATGTACACAAATCATATTTAGTGTTTCCTGTTATATACTTGGCTTTCTTCAACTTTATCCTCAATGTTCCTGTGAGTAATCTGTGGTCACTATAACAATCAGCACTGGGAACTGTTTTTGCTATTGTTAATGCGTTTCTAAATCTTCTGCTAATCAGAATGTAGTCAATCTGATTTCTAATCCTGGTATCAGGACTCCTCCATGTCCATAATCTTCTAGGGTGTTGTTTGAACCAGGTGTTTCCTACAATCATTTCCTGTTCTTTTGCCCACTCTACGAGTCTGTATCCTCTTTCATTTCTCTCTCCTAAACCATAGTTTCCTACCGTGTATCTATCTCCTTGATTTCCTACTTTTGCATTGAAGTCCCCTATTATGATGTTTATTTCTGAATTTTTACATTTCTTTAAGGCAGACTCAATGTCATTATAAAATTCTTCTACACTATCTTCACTGGATTCTCCTGTTGGGGCATATACTTGAATAATATTTATGCTAAAAGTTCTGCCACTTAATTTAACTAGTAGAACTCTGTCCGACACGGCCCAATATCCTTGAATAGATTTTGATGTTTTCTGATTTATGATTGCAGTTGCATAATTTGGTAGTGCATAATTTGATAGGTGCATAATTTTATAGTGCATGCGCAAGTGCATAATATGTTTGGGGGTTAACTTGGTATGTTCATGCGCAAGTACATCATTTGTTTGGTGTAAGCGCAGGTTCATAATTTGGTAGGTGAATGCACTAGTACGAAGTTTGGTAGGTGTGCATGCAGGTGCCTAGTTTAGTAGGTTCGTAAACAGATGCGTAATTTGGTAGATGCGTGCGCAGGTATGTAAATTGGTCCTATTGCCACAGAAGAATTGGTAGGTGCATAATTTGATGGGTGACTAATTTGGTAGTTATAATTGCAGTTGCATAATTTTGTAGGTGCATAATTTGGAAGGGAATTTGGTAGGTGTGCAAGCAGATGCGTAATTTAGTAGGTCCGTACACAGATGCGTAATTTGGTAGATGCGGCGTAGCTATGTAAATTGGTCCTGTTGCCACAGGAAAACTGAACCACGACTCACATTCATATGATGCCACAGGAAAGATGGTCCACGACTCACATTCGTATGTTTCCACAGGAAAGATGGTCCACAAAACGACTAAACTAAACTAAGATGGTCCACGAAACACATTCGTATGTTGCCACAGGAAAAATAGTCCACGACTTGCATTCGTATGTTGCCACAGGAAGGATGGTCCACGACTCACATTGGTAAGTTGCCACAGGAAAGATGGTCCACGACCTCTATTCATTTGCTGACGCAGGAAAGATGCTCCACGACTCACATATGTGTGTCTGAAAATCTCACTGAATGCTTTTGGAATTCAACATGACACCTGGGAGACTGCAACCAGAGACTGAAATTCGTGGCGTTCATCATTACGCAAGGTTCCAGTCACGTGTGAGGCAACCAGGACTGCAAGAGCTGTGAAGAGAAGGCAGGACAGAAAAACCACTGCAGGAAATCCCCCTCCAGAAACGTTAAGCATTCCTTGTCCACTGGATGAAATGAATGGTCATCATCATTCTTGATGGACAAACAACACACATATGTGTTGCTGTAATAAAGATAGTCCATGAATCGCATTCGTATGCTGCCACAGGAAAGATGGTCCACGACTCGCATCCATATGTTGCCACAGTAAACACGATGCATGTTCTGAAAAAAATATTATCTTTAACTTATTTGCTGGTGCAATATCGGCAGGAAATCCTGAATAAATGTTTTGTATGTCCGTTATAGAACGTCGTTGTCAATCCCAGCATTTATTGGCCGCGTGTAACTTTCTAAGCAATTTTACGTTCAGTGTTGTTTTTCCCCTCATTACTTTCTTATACAATACTTCCAAATCACCTGCGGCTGAATTCGAACAGCATGTCGGGATTGTGCAATGCGTTCATAACTCCTAAGCCACAAGCACATTTTCAATATATGGAATTGTGAGCAAGACCCTACCATCAGATATGAAGGGGAACTTGAGGAATTGAGAACTATTAAAATAGTTGTCGGACAACAATTGATTTTAGTTACAACTTCAAGTTTTCAACATTTACCGCCAGGCGTTAGTGAGGATTACTCAGACACGAGGCAAAGAACAAAGGGGTTACATGTTAGTTTAATAATAGTATACAATTAAAACTGTTTAATTCTGTCGTAGAAACTCTGTAGACTGTTGATTTGATTCTCTTGTGAATGTCTTCTAAAAGTGAATATATTTTGTGCAGGTTCGATTAGTTTTATCGTAAATATGAAGAAATGTGTTTATAATTATTCATTGAGCATATTTTCTTGAACATCAGGATTGCTCAATCAATAGTGAACTGGACTCTGGGAACATTAAGCCAACAGGACGGTGGATCAAACCCTGACTATGACTTTATATTTATAAAAGGAAAAGAAAATGAAAATGCAGAATATACAAAGGTAATAGTGAAAAATCTAAAATGTGGGTGAATAATTTGGGAGAAAATATTTGGAGTACGTTAAAGAGAAATAAACATAGGAGCGAAATTTCGGGGTGAAAAAAAGCATATAAAGAAAATAAAGTCGATGCGCAGGGGCGGATTTCGGTGGGTGCGCGCGCAGGTGCGGATTTCGGGAGGTGTGCGCGCAAGTGCGGATGTCGGGGGGGTGCGCGCGCAGGTGCGGATGTCGGGGGGTGCGCGCGCAGGTGCGGATGTCGGGGGGGTGCGCGCGCAGGTGCGGATGTCGGGGGGTGCGCGCGCAGGTGCGGATGTCGGGGGGTGCGCGCGCAGGTGCGGATTTCGGGGGGTGCGCGCGCAGGTGCGGATTTCGGTGGGTGCGCGCGCAGGTGCGGATTTCGGTGGGTGCGCGCGCAGGTGCGGATTTCGGTGGGTGCGCGCGCAGGTGCTGATTTCGGAAGGTGCGCGCGCAGGTGCTGATTTCGGGGGGTGCGCGCGCAGGTGCGGATGTCGGGGGGTGCGCGCGCAGGTGCGGATGTCGGGGGGTGCGCGCGCAGGTGCGGATGTCGGGGGGTGCGCGCGCAGGTGCGGATGTCGGGGGGTGCGCGCGCAGGTGCGGATTTCGGGGGGTGCGCGCGCAGGTGCGGATTTCGGGGGGTGCGCGCGCAGGTGCGGATTTCGGGGGGTGCGCGCGCAGGTGCGGATTTCGGTGGGTGCTCGCGCAGGTGCGGATTTCGGTGGGTGCTCGCGCAGGTGCGGATTTCGGTGGGTGAGCGCGCAGGTGCGGATTTCGGTGCGTGCGCGCGCAGGTGCGGATTTCGGTGGGTGCGCGCGCAGGTGCGGATTTCGGTGGGTGCGCGCGCAGGTGCGGATGCGCAGCGCATTTCGGTGGGTGCGCGCGCAGGTGCGAATTTCTGTGGGTGCGCGCGCAGGTGTGAATTTCTGTGGGTGCGCGCGCAGGTGCCGATTTCGGTGGGTGCGCGCGCAGGTGCGGATTTCGGTGGGTGCGCGCGCAGGTGCGGATTTCGGTGGGTGCGCGCACAGGTGCGGATGTCGGGGGGTGCGCGCGCAGGTGCGGATGTCGGTGGGTGCGCGCGCAGGTGCGGATGTCGGGGGGGGGGGGGTGCGCGCGCAGGTGCGGATTTCGGTGGGTGCGCGCGCAGGTGCGGATTTCGGTGGGTGCTCGCGCAGGTGCGGATTTCGGTGGGTGCGCGCGCAGGTGCGGATTTCGGTGGGTGCTCGCGCAGGTGCGGATTTCGGTGGGTGCGCGAGCAGGTGCGGATTTCGGTGGGTGCTCGCGCAGGTGCGGATTTCGGTGGGTGAGCGCGCAGGTGCGGATTTCGGTGCGTGCGCGCGCAGGTTCGGATTTCGGTGGGTGCGCGCGCAGGTGCGGATTTCGGTGGGTGCGCGCGCAGGTGCGGATGCGCAGCGCATTTCGGTGGGTGCGCGCGCAGGTGCGGATGCGCAGCGCATTTCGGTGGGTGCGCGCTCAGGAGTGGATTTCGGTGGGTGCGCGCGCAGGTGCTGATTTCGGAAGGTGCGCGCGCAGGTGCGGATTTCGGTGATTGCGCGCGCAGGTGCGGATTTCGGTGGGTGCGCGCGCAGGTGTGGATTTCGGTGGGTGCGCGCGCAGGTGCGGATGTCGGGGGGTGCGCGCGCAGGTGCGGATTTCGGAAGGTGCGCGCGCAGGTGCGGATTTTGGTGGGTGCGCGCGCAGGTGCGGATTTTGGTGGGTGCGCGCGCAGGTGCGGATTTCGAGGGGTGCGCGCGCAGGTGCGGATTTCGGTGGGTGTGCGCGCAGGTGCGGATTTCGGTGGGTGCGCGCGCAGGTGCGGATTTCGGTGGGTGCGCGCGCAGGTGCGGATGTCGTTGGGTGCGCGCGCAGGTGCGGATTTCGGTGGGTGCGCGCGCAGGTGCGGATTTCGGTGGGTGCTCGCGCAGGTGTGGACTTCGGTGGTAGAGCGCGCAGGTGCGGATTTCGGTGGTAGAGCGCGCAGGTGCGGATTTCGGTGGTAGAGCGCGCAGGTGCGGATTTCGGTGGGTGCGCGCGCAGGTGCGAATTTCTGTGGGTGCGCGCGCAGGTGCGGATTTCGGTGGGTGCGCGCACAGGTGCGGATGTCGGGGGGTGCGCGCGCAGGTGCGGATGTCGGTGGGTGCGCGCGCAGGTGCGGATTTCGGTGGGTGCGCACGCAGGTGCGGATTTCGGTGGGTGCGCGCGCAGGTGTGGATTTCGGTGGTAGAGCGCGCAGGTGCGGATTTCGGTGGTAGAGCGCGCATTTGCGGATTTCGGTGGTAGAGCGCGCAGGTGCGGATTTCGATGGGTGCGCGCGCAGGTGCGAATTTCTGTGGGTGCGCGCGCAGGTGCGGATTTCGGTGGGAGCGCGCGCAGTAGCGGATTTCGGTGGGTGCACGCACAGGTGCGGATGTCGGGGGGTGCGCGCGCAGGTTCGGATTTCGGTGGGTGCGCGCGAAGGTACGGATTTCGGTGGGTGCGCGCGCAGGTGCGGATGCGCAGCGCATTTCGGTGGGTGCGCGCGCAGGTGCGGATGCGCAGCGCATTTCGGTGGGTGCGCGCGCAGGAGTGGATTTCGGTGGGAGCGCGCGCAGGTGCTGATTTCGGAAGGTGCGCGCGCAGGTGCGGATTTCGGTGATTGCGCGCGCAGGTGCGGATTTCGGTGGGTGCGCGCGCAGGTGTGGATTTCGGTGGGTGCGCGCGCAGGTGCGGATTTCGGTGGGTGCGCGCGCAGGTGCGGATTTCGGTGGGTGCGCGCGCATGTGCGGATGTCGGGGGGTGCGAGCGAAGGTGCGGATTTCGGTGGGTGCGCGCGCAGTTGCGGATTTCGGTGGGTGCGCGCGCAGGTGCGGATTTCGGTGGGTGCGCGCGCAGGTGTGGATTTCGGTGGGTGCGCGCGCAGTTGCGGATTTCGGTGGGTGAGCGAGCAGGTGCGGATTTCGGTGGGTGCTCGCGCAGGTGCGGATTTCGGTGGGTGAGCGAGCAGGTGCGGATTTCGTTGCGTGCGCGCGCAGGTTCGGATTTCGTTGCGTGCGCGCGCAGGTTCGGATTTCGGTGGGTGCGCGCGCAGGTGCGGATTTCGGTGGGTGCTCGCGCAGGTGCGGATTTCGGTGGGTGAGCGAGCAGGTGCGGATTTCGGTGGGTGCGCGCGCAGGTTCGGATTTCGTTGGGTGCGCGCGCAGGTGCGGATATCGGTGGGTGCGCGCGCAGGTGCGGATTTCGTTGGGTGCGCGCGCAGGTGCGGATGTCGGTGGGTGCGCGCGCAGGTGCGGATTTCTGTGGGTGCGCGCGCAGGTGCGAATTTTGGGTGGGTGCGCGCGCAGGTGCGGATTTCGGTGGGTGCGCGCGCAGGTGCGGATTTCGGTGGTAGAGCGCGCAGGTGCGGATTTCGGTGGTAGAGCGCGCAGGTGCGGATTTCGGCGGTAGAGCGCTTAGGTGCGGATTTCGGTGGGTGCGCGCGCAGGTGCGAATTTCGGTGGGTGCGCGCGCAGGTGCGGATTTCGGTGGGTGCGCGCACAGGTGCGGATTTCGTTGGGTGCACGCGCAAGTGCGGATTTCGGTGGTAGAGCGCGCAGGTGCGGATTTCGGTGGGTGCGCGCGCAGGTGCGGATTTCGGTGGGTGCGTGCGCAAGTGCGGATTTCGGTGGGTGCGCGCGAATGGTGCGGATTTCGGTGGTAGAACGCGCAGGTGTGGATTTCGGTGGTAGAGCGCGCAGGTGCGGATTTCGGTGGTAGAGCACGCAGGTGCGGATTTCGGTGGGTGCGCGCGCAGGTGCGGATTTCGGTGGGTGCGCGCGCAGGTGCGGATGGGCAGCGCATTTCGGTGGGTGCGCGCGCAGGTGCGGATGCGCAGCGCATTTCGGTAGGTGCGCGCGCATGTGCGGATTTCGGTGGGTGCGCGCGCAGGTGCGGATGCGTAGCGCATTTCGGTGGGTGCGCGCGCAGGAGTGGATTGCGGTGGGTGCGCGCGCAGGTGCTGATTTCGGAAGGTGCGCGCGCAGGTGCGGATTTCGGTGGGTGCGCGCGCAGGTGCGGATTTCGGTGGGTGCGCGCGCAGGTGCGGATTTCGGTGGGTGCGCGCGCAGGTGCGGATTTCGGTGGGTGCGCGCGCAGGTGCGGATGTCGGTGGGTGCGCGCGCAGGTGCGGATTTCGGTGGTAGAGCGCGCAGGTGCGGATTTCGGTGGTAGAGCGCGCAGGTGCGGATTTCGGTGGGTGCGCGCGCAGGTGCGGATTTCGGTGGGTGCGCTCGAATGTGCGGATTTCGGTGGGTGCGCGCGCAGGTGCGGATTTCGGTGGGTGCGTGCGCAGGTGCGGATACGCAGCGCATTTCGGTGGGTGCGCGTGAAGGTGCTGATTTCGATGGGTGCGCGCGCAGGTGCGGGTTTCGGTGGGTGCGCTCGCAGATGCGGATTTCGGTGGGTGCACGCGCAGGTGCGGATTTCGGTGGGTGCACGCGCAGGTGCGGATTTCGGTGGGTGCGCGCGCAGGTGCGGATTTCGGTGGTTGCGCCCGCAGGTGCGGATTTCGGTGGGTGCGCGCGCAGGTGCGGATTTCGGTGGGTGCGTGCGCAGGTGCGGATTTCGGTGGGTGCGCGCGCAGGTGCGGATTTCGGTGGATGCGCACGCAGGTGCGGATTTCGGTGGGTGCGCGCGCAGGTGCGGATGTCGGTGGGTGCGCGCGCAGGTGCGGATTTTGGTGGGTGCGCGCGAAGGTGCGGATGTCGGTGGGTGCGCGCGCAGGTGCGGATGTCGGTGAGTGCGCGCGCAGGTGCGGATGTCGGTGGGTGCGCGCGCAGGTGCGGATGTCGGTGAGTGCGCGCGCAGGTGCGGATGTCGGTGGGTGCGCGCGCAGGTGCGGATTTCAACGGGTGCGCGCGCAGGTGCGGATTTCAGTGGGTGCGCGCGCAGGTGCAGATTTCGGTGGGTGCGCGCGCAGGTGCGGATTTCGGAAGGTGCGCGCGCAGGTGCGGATTTTGGTGGGTGCGCGCGCAGGTGCGGATTTTGGTGGGTGCGCGCGCAGGTGCGGATTTCGAGGGGTGCGCGCGCAGGTGCGGATTTCGGTGCGGATCCGCACCTGCGCACGCACCCACCGAAATCCGCACATGCTCGCGCACCCACCGAAATGCGCTGCGCATCCGCACCTGCGCGCGCACCCACCGAAATCCGCACCTGCGAGCGCACCCACCGAAATCCGCACCTGCGCGCGCACCCACCGAAATCCGCACCTGTGCGCGCACCCACCGAAATCCGCACCTGCGCGCGCACCCACCGAAATTCGCACCTGCGCGCGCACCCACCGAAATCCGCACCTAAGCGCTCTACCGCCGAAATCCGCACCTGCGCGCTCTACCACCGAAATCCGCACCTGCGCGCTCTACCACCGAAATCCGCACCTGCGCGCGCACCCACCGAAATCCGCACCTGCGCGCGCACCCACCCAAAATTCGCACCTGCGTGCGCACCCACCGAAATCCGCACCTGCGCGCGCACCCACCGACATCCGCACCTGCGCGCGCACCCAACGAAATCCGCACCTGCGCGCGCACCCACCGATATCCGCACCTGCGCGCGCACCCAACGAAATCCGAACCTGCGCGCGCACCCACCGAAATCCGCACCTGCTCGCTCACCCACCGAAATCAGCACCTGCGCGAGCACCCACCGAAATCCGCACCTGCGCGCGCACCCACCGAAATCCGAACCTGCGCGCGCACGCAACGAAATCCGAACCTGCGCGCGCACGCAACGAAATCCGCACCTGCTCGCTCACCCACCGAAATCCGCACCTGCGCGAGCACCCACCGAAATCCGCACCTGCTCGCTCACCCACCGAAATCCGCAACTGCGCGCGCACCCACCGAAATCCGCACCTGCGCGCGCACCCCCGACATCCGCACCTGCGCGCGCACCCACCGAAATCCGCACCTGCGCGCGCACCCACCGAAATCCGCAACTGCGCGCGCACCCCCCGACATCCGCACCTGCGCGCGCACCCACCGAAATCCGCACCTGCGCGCGCACCCACCGAAATCCACACCTGCGCGCGCACCCACCGAAATCCACACCTGCGCGCGCACCCACCGAAATCCGCACCTGCGCGCGCACCCACCGAAATCCGCAACTGCGCGCGCACCCACCGAAATCCGCACCTTCGCGCGCACCCCCCGACATCCGCACATGCGCGCGCACCCACCGAAATCCGCACCTGCGCGCGCACCCACCGAAATCCGCACCTGCGCGCGCACCCACCGAAATCCACACCTGCGCGCGCACCCACCGAAATCCGCACCTGCGCGCGCAATCACCGAAATCCGCACCTGCGCGCGCACCTTCCGAAATCAGCACATGCGCGCGCTCCCACCGAAATCCACTCCTGCGCGCGCACCCACCGAAATGCGCTGCGCATCCGCACCTGCGCGCGCACCCACCGAAATGCGCTGCGCATCCGCACCTGCGCGCGCACCCACCGAAATCCGTACCTTCGCGCGCACCCACCGAAATCCGAACCTGCGCGCGCACCCCCCGACATCCGCACCTGTGCGCGCACCCACCGAAATCCGCTACTGCGCGCGCTCCCACCGAAATCCGCACCTGCGCGCGCACCCACAGAAATTCGCACCTGCGCGCGCACCCATCGAAATCCGCACCTGCGCGCTCTACCACCGAAATCCGCAAATGCGCGCTCTACCACCGAAATCCGCACCTGCGCGCTCTACCACCGAAATCCACACCTGCGCGCGCACCCACCGAAATCCGCACCTGCGTGCGCACCCACCGAAATCCGCACCTGCGCGCGCACCCAACGACATCCGCACCTGCGCGCGCACCCACCGAAATCCGCACCTGCGCGCGCACCCACCGAAATCCGCACCTGCGCGCGCACCCACCGACATCCGCACCTGCGCGCGCACCCCCCGACATCCGCACCTGCGCGCGCACCCACCGACATCCGCACCTGCGCGCGCACCCCCCGACATCCGCACCTGTGCGCGCACCCACCGAAATCCGCACCTGCGCGCGCACCCACAGAAATTCGCACCTGCGCGCGCACCCACCGAAATCCGCACCTGCGCGCTCTACCACCGAAATCCGCACCTGCGCGCTCTACCACCGAAATCCGCACCTGCGCGCTCTACCACCGAAGTCCACACCTGCGCGCGCACCCACCGAAATCCGTACCTTCGCGCGCACCCACCGAAATCCGCACCTGCGCGCGCACCCCCCGACATCCGCACCTGTGCGCGCACCCACCGAAATCCGCTACTGCGCGCGCACCCACCGAAATCCGCACCTGCGCGCGCACCCACCGAAATCCGCACCTGCGCGAGCACCCACCGAAATCCGCACCTGCTCGCTCACCCACCGAAATCCGCAACTGCGCGCGCACCCACCGAAATCCGCACCTGCGCGCGCACCCCCGACATCCGCACCTGCGCGCGCACCCACCGAAATCCGCACCTGCGCGCGCACCCACCGAAATCCGCACCTGCGCGCGCACCCACCGAAATCCGCACCTGCGCGCGCACCCCCCGACATCCGCACCTGCGCGCGCACCCACAGAAATCCGCACCTGCGCGCGCACCCACCGAAATCCACACCTGCGCGCGCACCCACCGAAATCCACACCTGCGCGCGCACCCACCGAAATCCGCACCTGCGCGCGCACCCACCGAAATCCGCAACTGCGCGCGCACCCACCGAAATCCGCACCTTCGCGCGCACCCCCCGACATCCGCACATGCGCGCGCACCCACCGAAATCCGCACCTGCGCGCGCACCCACCGAAATCCGCACCTGCGCGCGCACCCACCGAAATCCACACCTGCGCGCGCACCCACCGAAATCCGCACCTGCGCGCGCAATCACCGAAATCCGCACCTGCGCGCGCACCTTCCGAAATCAGCACCTGCGCGCGCTCCCACCGAAATCCACTCCTGCGCGCGCACCCACCGAAATGCGCTGCGCATCCGCACCTGCGCGCGCACCCACCGAAATGCGCTGCGCATCCGCACCTGCGCGCGCACCCACCGAAATCCGTACCTTCGCGCGCACCCACCGAAATCCGAACCTGCGCGCGCACCCCCCGACATCCGCACCTGTGCGCGCACCCACCGAAATCCGCTACTGCGCGCGCTCCCACCGAAATCCGCACCTGCGCGCGCACCCACAGAAATTCGCACCTGCGCGCGCACCCATCGAAATCCGCACCTGCGCGCTCTACCACCGAAATCCGCAAATGCGCGCTCTACCACCGAAATCCGCACCTGCGCGCTCTACCACCGAAATCCACACCTGCGCGCGCACCCACCGAAATCCGCACCTGCGTGCGCACCCACCGAAATCCGCACCTGCGCGCGCACCCACCGAAATCCGCACCTGCGCGCGCACCTAACGAAATCCGAACCTGCGCGCGCACCCACCGACATCCGCACCTGCGCGCGCACCCACCGAAATCCGCACCTGCGCGAGCACCCACCGAAATCCGCACCTGCGCGCGCACCCACCGAAATCCGCACCTGTCAGACCGGTAGCACCCGCACTCAATGCAACCAACAAAAAAAAACGTATAATATGTCCTTAGACATCAGGTTAGACCGTAAAACGTCCTAATATGAGACGAATTCAACTGTAGAGTTCCAACCAAACTTGGTAGGGAGCTCTCATGTTGGTCTACAACTTTGGCAATCTTCTCCATGCCCAGCTGATGCAATCTTGGCGTGTCGACAATCTGGCAACACAGTGGCTATTTTTATACATTACACATTACTATCTATTTCGATTTACCGCCCTTTGGTGTAATTGGTGACACCAATAAATGAAAGGGAAATAATTTAAACAGATGTTAAATCTAATAAATTACAATTATAAATTTATTTCTCAGCGTCATAGCTTGATACTTCTTTACAATAGCGAAAAAAATGTCGCTAATGTGAATCAGTTAATTCTCAGTATGATAATCAGTATGATTCTCAGATTACAGTAGTTTCAAAAATATTAATACACAATTTGTATATTTCAAATTCGTGTTTCACCAATATTTTACAAGCGTCATAAATTTTTAAGGTTTTGTTTATAGTCTGCTAGATTTTTGTTTAACTTTCTAACTTTCCGGAAGTACACACGAACAGCTGATGTAAGCGATAGTTTTTTCACACACTTGTTCCGTATTGATGTTGAAATATTCGGAATGTAACGTTGTGCTATTCGCTGGTGTTTTCGGTGTTTCATTGGACTTCTGGATTACGATCTTCTACAGTGGAGTAACTGTCCCAGTTTAGTTCACTCAATTGTTCAATTCACACGGGATACAATGTTGCTGGATACTTCCAGTTTGCAGATACCACGGATAACTTAAATTGTTCTTGTTCACTTGAGGTAAGTTACGACACTGACCTGTGGCACTGTTCTTAGTTTATAATATTTATAATTACTATTGTTCACTTTCTAACACATACTACGCACTTATACAACACAATTAACACCTTATTTTAGAAACCTTAATAATATTTACAGTGGGAATTGATCCCTATCACAATGATGTAGTTGACACTCACAGCTTTTCTGAAGAAAAAAAAATACATTAATGGCTGTGCTGGTTTGAGTGTTTTAACATACTGCACTCAGGCATATTTGGCTATTGGGTATCATCGGGACAACGCGACAAAAGATCAGCCAGTGTATTCAATCTGCCAGGGATGTGTTTCACTTCAAAGCTGTAGTCCTGGAGCAAAAGTGACCATCGCGCTATCATATGGTTAGTTGGCACTCCAGATGTAATAAACTTCAAAGGGCTGTTGTCAGATTCTACTAAAAAAAATGCATTCCAAGGAGGAATCTAGACAATCTCGTTATTGCAAACACTAATGCAAGGGCTTCTTTTTGAGAGGTCGACCAAGTGCGTTCTCTTGGTTTAAGTTTCCTGGATAGGTAATATACAGGATGTAAAATGCCGTCATGTTCCTGTAATAGTACCGCCCCAATCGCCACGGAGCTCGCATCTGTGCGCAATCTGAAAGAAATATGCAAATTTGGCAATTTGAGAATGGGATTCTTTAAACTATTCTCAGAAAAATAGGACAATATCTTCTGGAATGCAAATTTTAGGCATTCGTTGTTCACAATTTTATTTGGGTGGTCTTTTTTTAGTATGTTAGTAAAACTTTCAGTCAGTTCAGCAAAATCTGGGATGAACTGCCTGTAATAATTTAGAAGTCCTAATACACTTCTGACTTGTTTCTTCGTGGTCGGAAGTGTCAGTTTCAGAATCTTTGACACGATGTTATCGTCAGTAGTGACAAAGCCATTAGAGATCTTATACCCCAAGAAGGAGATTTCTTGGTAGGCTATGTCAACTTTGGCAGGTTTAATAGTAAGTCCGTGCTGTCTGATCCGTTCAAACGTCTGCTGTAATGTCGTTATGTGCTCTGTCATTGTCGTTGTGTGTACACATATATCATCCATATACGAAATGATATTCTTTATGTCCGTCAGTAATAGTCTTGTCATGCGTACGAATGTTGCCGGTGCGTTAACAAGCCCAAATGGTAATTTGCACCATTCGTACAGTCCCCAAGGTGTGGCAAAGGCTGTCAGATGTCTGCTGTGTTCGTCTACCGTTATCTGCCAGTAACCTTTTGTCATGTCTATCTTCGTGAAGTACCTAGAGTCTGTCAGCTCTGTCAGCAGTTCCTCGCAGTTGGTCATCGGCTCCAAATCCAACTGTGTTATTTTATTTAATTTTCTATAGTCTATGCAGGGTCTTATTGTGTCGTCCTTTTTGCGTATGATGACTATTGGAGAAGAGAAGTGTGGTTGCGATCGTCTAATGATGTTGTTCTTTTCTAAGTCAATGATTTCTTGGTGCAGTTTTTCTTTGTAATGTAATGGAATTGTGTAGGGTCTGCATTTTATTGGTGTGTTGGAGGTCAAAGTAATGTGGTGTTGTACTAGTTCTGTTTGTCCTGGGTTGTTGGAGAAGATGGTACTGTAGTCCTGTATGAGTTGTTTGCAGCTGTCGGTGTCTGCTTGAGTTAACTGCGGGTTTATCTTGATGTCTTGTAAGCAGTTCGTCGTGTTTAGTGCTGGTGTTGGTATTTCGTCGCTTTCTTCGGCGCCTTCATGGTCGATTATTGTTGTACTGGCTGCTGTATCGTCTTGTTCGTTGTCCCTGTTGTAGTATGGTCTTAGCATATTGATGTGGAATATTTTGTGTTTGTCTTTAATTTGAATTTCATAGTCCACCGGTGAAATCTGTCTTAGCACCTTAAATGGTCCTTGCCAAGAATCGGTCAGTAACTGACGGGCAAATGACCTCTACGGGTAACAGTTTCAGATGGCACAGGAAACCTGGTTACTTTTGGGAGGAAATAAATTAGAATCTATGTCTGTGTGCTGTGTCTGCTTGTCAATTAAATTTTGGTTAGGTTTGTATGGCGTTGAGTGTTATTGTTGGTCGTAATGTCGTCGTTCAACAATTTTCACAAGTTGCTTTCTTTCCCGAACTTTCTGCTTCCACACGCTTTTTCTGTACACAACTACTTTCACGAAGACAAGTTAGCCATGTTTAAACGTTCAACAACTATGATGGTACAACACTTAAACTTAGATTACACAATTTTATCGAGACAAGTTTCACAGTCACTGATGTTTTTCCACGTTAACACATTCAAATGTATGTAATTTACGTTCACATCTAGGTTCAAATCTTAACTAAATTAAAGGCGGACGAGCCCCCACGTTCACACATGTCAGGGTCCTACAATGTAATGAATCTGGCTCGCTGGACCTAACATATGTGAGACATACACAAGTACAGAATGACTTGACGGGACACACAGTAACACTAAGTTTGATGGTTTTATTTACACTTCACATGCAACACAATCTAATTCGGCATGTGGCCATCACAAGGTGAATATCACAACCTATACATAATACATCAATGCACTCACAAACTCAAACCCACAGCTATGCAGTCTTTCTATCTTCTTCCAAGAGCTACGAACAATCTACATTCAGGCACAGAAATACAAGAGCCGCTTTCATACACGTCAGTCTCGTCTGATGCCCCTAGCCGTGTCTGGCGTTTTCCGCTCACAGTGCTTGCCCTGTGGATTCGAGCGCAACGAGAATTGCATGCGTCACGCTTGTACTGGCTTGACTCTGACGGTCGCTCTCTCTGTCATCAGCGAAACCTGTGAGTAAGTCACTGGTGTTCGCCTGGCGGGCGTAACGATGTCGCGGCATATCAATGGGGATTATTAATAATGTGGGAGAAAATATTTGGAGTACGTTAAGGAGAATATGAGCGAAATTTCGGGGTGAAATAAAGTTATATAAAGAAAATAAAGTCGAAGCGCAGATTTTTGTGGGTGCGCGCGCAGGTGCGGATCCCGGAGGGTGCGCGCGAAGGTGTGGATCCCGGAGGGTGCGCGCGATGGTGCGGATCCCGTAGGGTGCGCGCGCACGTGCGGATCCCGGAGGGTGCGCGCTCAGGTGCGGATCCCGGAGGGTGCGCGCGCAGGTGCGGATCCCGGAGGGTGCGCGCGCAGGTGCGGATCCCGGAGGGTGTGCGCGCAGGTGCGGATCCCGGAGGGTGCGCGCGCAGGTGCGGATCCCGGAGGGTGCGCGCGGGATCCCAGAGGGTGCTCGCGCAGGTGCGGATCCCGGTGGGTGCGCGCGCAGGTGCGGATCCCGGTGGGTGCGCACGCAGGTGCGGATTTCGGTGGGTGCGCGCGCAGGTGTAGGTGCGGATGTGGGTGGGTGCAGATGTGGATGAGGGTGGGTGCGCGCGCAGGTGCGGATGTGGGTGGACTCGCGCGCAGGTGCGGGTTTCGGTCGGTACGCGCGCAGGTGCGGATTTTGGGAGGTGCGTAAATTGATTGGTGCATAATTTGGCAGAACCTGCCAAGTGCGTTTGCAGGATTATACTGTGGCCGGTGTGTGGGTAGGAGTGTTGGAACATATGCTTGATTTGGTATTTGTGCATCTGAAGATGCATGCATGGATGCATAATTACACAGGAGCACACGCAGGTGCCTAATTTGGCTGGTGTGCTCACAGGTGCTTAATTTGGTAGGTGCATAATTTGATGGGTGCGTAATTGGGTAGTTATGATTCAATCAATCAATCATGTGCCATGCCGGAAAGCCTGGGCGGTCATGACTCGCCATTTCACTCGATCACCAGTGTCGTGGATCAGCTCAGTGTTTCTGTCTCGTCCATGCCATGTGGCCAAGCCATCCAGGTATTTTCCTCTCGGTCTTCCTCTTGGTCTGCTCCCCTCGATCTTGCCAGTTGTCACTAAGTTCTCCAATCCATTTCTTCTCATAACATGTCCAAAAAATTTTGACTGTCTACGTCTAATTTCTCTAATCAGTTTACGATGTTCATTTGTCTCCTGTAGTACTTGGTCATTGGTTTTTCTGTCTGTCCATGGTATTCTTTGCATTTTCCTCAGAAACCACATTTCTGCAGCCATCAGATGCTTTTCAGCTTGACTGCTCATTGTCCAAGTTTTACATCCATACAAAAGAACAGGCTCTATGTATCCCCTCAACACTCTTTTTCTCGTTTCAATTGACATCTTCTTATTGGTCAGAATGTTTTTCATCTGGCTAAAGGCTACTTTCGCCATGGCGATTCTTGTTCTAATCTCTTCAAGGCATCTCCCATCAGATGTTATAACTGTTCCAAGATAATTGTACCGATTCACTTGTTGAAGAATATTTCCATTTACTTGTATATTACATTGTGGCACTTCTTCCTTCCTACTGACGACCATAACCTGAGTCTTTTTACAATTTAATTCTAACCCCAGTTGCTCACTGTGTACAACAACCGCATCTACTAATTGTTGCAAGTCCTGCTCATTGTCTGCAATTAATACTGTATCATCTGCATATCCAATGTTATTGATGTTTCGTCCTCCAATGCTGATTCCATTTATATCCTCTACATTTCTGAAAATATTTTCACTGTACAGGGAAAAAAGATCTGGAGACATCACACATCCCTGCCTAACACCTCTCTTAATTGGCTGATACTGTCCCACTTCATTATCAATCCTTATTGCAGCTTGTTGTTTCCAATATATGTTTTTTATAAGTCTAATGTCTTTCCCATCAATTTGTAGATCTGCAAGCATATCCACCATGCTGACATGTCTAACGCTATTAAAAGCCTTTGTATAGTCAATAAAGCAAAGATGTATATCCTTGTTTACTTCTATAGCACGTTTAATAACTAATCGCAGCATATACACAGCATTTACTGTACCCTTTCCTTCTACAAACCCGCATTGTTCTTCCCCTATTTCAGGTTGTATCTTCTTCCTCATTCTTTGCATGATAATTCTTAGCAAAATCTTTGTGATGTGACTCATTATACTAATTGTTCTATGTTGATCACATTCCAAGGTTCCTGATTTCTTTGGGATTGCAATAAATATAGAGTTACATAATTCAGGAGGTATATCTCCAGTATCATATAATGTGTTCAGCAGTCTGGTGACTTGATCTAGTCCAAATTCTTCTAAAGCTTTAATCATTTCTGTTGTGATGTTATCTGCACCGGGGGCCTTGCCAGCTTTCATATGCTTAAGAACATTTCGAACCTCCATCTCCAAAATTGGCGGTCCTTCATTATTAAATCTAATATCATACTGTTCGTCTCTGTTATCACCATAAAGGTGTTTCACATAATCTGTCCATACCTGTAGAATCTGGTCTTTTTCTATTATGATTTTGCCATCTTCAGTTTTTAGACACCCGGTTGATGTACTTGTTCTTTTATTAGTAAGTTCCTGAATTCTTTTGTGCACTAATTTGGTATTTTGACTGTTGTGTTGGCTTTCAATTTCTAAGCACTTTTCCTCAAGCCATGCTTCTTTTGCCTCCTTACATAATGTTCTGACTTGTCTGTGAATTTCTTCATATTTGACAGAATTATTTTTGCTGAGTCTTCTTGTTTCCATGAGGTGTAAAATTCCTTCAGTCATCCATTTCTTACGACCCACCTTCTTTAATTTTGGAATAGTTGTTTCTGCAGCCACATTGATTGAATTCTTCAACGTTTCCCATTGATCATCCACATCCTGGAATAGGATCTCTAGATCAGACAAAATTTCAAATCTGTTCTGTACTTCTATGTTGAATTTGTTTTGTATTTCATTGTCATTACTCAATGTACACAAATCATATTTAGTGTTTTCTGTTATATACTTGGCTTTCTTCAACTTTATCCTCAATGTTCCTGTGAGTAATCTGTGGTCACTATAACAATCAGCACTGGGAACTGTTTTTGCTATTGTTAATGCGTTTCTAAATCTTCTGCTAATCAGAATGTAGTCAATCTGATTTCTAATCCTGGTGTCAGGACTCCTCCATGTCCATAATCTTCTAGGGTGTTGTATGAACCAGGTGTTTCCTACAATCATTTCCTGTTCTTTTGCCCACTCTACGAGTCTGTATCCTCTTTCATTTCTCTCTCCTAAACCATAGTTTCCTACTGTGTATCTATCTCCTTGATTTCCTACTTTTGCATTGAAGTCCCCTATTATGATGTTTATTTCTGAATTTTTACATTTCTTTAAGGCAGACTCAATGTCATTATAAAATTCTTCTACACTATCTTCACTGGATTCTCCTGTTGGGGCATATACTTGAATAATATTTATGCTAAAAGTTCTGCCACTTAATTTAACTAGTAGAACTCTGTCCGACACGGCCCAATATCCTTGAATAGATTTTGATGTTTTCCGATTTATGATTGCAGTTGCATAATTTGGTAGTGCATAATTTGATAGGTGCATAATTTTATAGTGCATGCGCAAGTGCATAATATGTTTGGGGGGTAACTTGGTATGTTCATGCGCAAGTACATAATTTGTTTGGTGTAAGCGCAGGTTCATAATTTGGTAGGTGAATGCACTAGTACGAAGTCTGGTAGGTGTGCATGCAGGTGCCTAGTTTAGTAGGTTCGTAAACAGGTGCGTAATTTGGTAGATGCGTGCGCAGGTATGTAAATTGGTCCTGTTGCCACAGAAGAATTGGTAGGTGCATAATTTGATGGGTGACTAATTTGGTAGTTATAATTGCAGTTGCATAATTTTGTAGGTGCATAATTTGGAAGTTAATTTGGTAGGTGTGCAAGCAGGTGCGTAATTTAGTAGGTCCGTACACAGATGCGTAATTTGGTAGATGCGGCGTAGCTATGTAAATTGGTCCTGTTGCCACAGGAAAACTGAACCAAGACTCACATTCATATGATGCCACAGGAAAGATGGTCCACGACTCACATTCGTATGTTTCCACAGGAAAGATGGTCCACAAAACGACTAAACTAAACTAAGATGGTCCACGAAACACATTCGTATGTTGCCACAGGAAAAATAGTCCACGACTTGCATTCGTATGTTGCCACAGGAAAGATGGTCCACGACTCACATTGGTAAGTTGCCACAGGAAAGATGGTCCACGACCTCTATTCATTTGCTGACGCAGGAAAGATGCTCCACGACTCACATATGTGTGTCTGAAAATCTCACTGAATGCTTTTGGAATTCAATATGACACCTGGGAGACTGCAACCAGAGACTGAAATTCGTGGCGTTCATCATTATGCAAGGTTCCAGTCACGTGTGAGAAAACCAGGACTGCAATAGCTGTGAAGAGAAGGCAGGACAGAAAAACCACTGCAGGAAATCCCCCTCCAGAAACGTTAAGCATTCCTTGTTCACATTGTTAAAGAACATTTCGAGCCAAAATAGACCTTATCAGTCATCTTAGATCTCACGGCTCCACACTTTCAACCCCACTGGATGAAATGAATGGTCATCATCATTCTTGATGGACAAACAACACACATGTGTGTTGCTGTAATAAAGATAGTCCATGAATCGCATTCGTATGCTGCCACAGGAAAGATGGTGCACGACTCGCATCCATATGTTGCCACAGTAAACACGATGCATGTTCTGAAAAAAATATTATCTTTAACTTATTTGCTGGTGCAATATCGGCAGGAAATCCTGAATAAATGTTTTGTATGTCCGTTATAGAACGTCGTTGTCAATCCCAGCATTTATTGGCCGCGTGTAATTTTCTAAGCAATTTTACGTTCAGTGTTGTTTTTCCCCTCATTACTTTCTTATACAATACTTCCAAATCACCTGCGGCTGAATTCGAACAGCATGTCGGGATTGTGCAATGCGTTCATAACTCCTAAGCCACAAGCACATTTTCAATATCTAATTATATCATTCTTAATATGGAATTGTGAGCAAGACCCTACCATCAGATATGAAGGGGAACTTGAGGAATTGAGAACTATTAAAATAGTTGTTGGACAACAATTGATTTTAGTTACAACTTCAAGTTTTCAACATTTACCGCCAGGCGTTAGTGAGGATTACTCAGACACGAGGCAAAGAACAAAGGGGTTACATGTTAGTTTAATAATAGTATACAATTAAAATTGTTTAATTCTGTCGTAGAAACTCTGTAGACTGTTGATTTGATTCTCTTGTGAACGTCTTCTATTTTGTGCAGGTTCGATTAGTTTTATCGTAAATATCAAGAAATGTGTTTATAATTATTCATTAAGTACATAATTTGTTTGGTGTAAGCGCAGGTTCATAATTTGGTAGGTGAATGCACTAGTACGAAGTTTGGTAGGTGTGCATGCAGGTGCCTAGTTTAGTAGGTTCGTAAACAGATGCGTAATTTGGTAGATGTGTGCGCAGGTATGTAAATTGGTCCTGTTGCCACAGAAGAATTGGTAGGTGCATAATTTGATGGGTGACTAATTTGGTAGTTATAATTGCAGTTGCATTATTTTGTAGGTGCATAATTTGGAAGGGAATTTGGTAGGTGTGCAAGCAGGTGCGTAATTTAGTAGGTCCGTAAACAGATGCGTAATTTGGTAGATGCGGCGTAGCTATGTAAATTGGTCCTGTTGCCACAGGAAACTGAACCAAGACTCACATTCATATGATGCCACAGGAAAGATGGCAATATGAAATATTTGCTGATGGAGCTCAACCAGAATTAGTTATAGGGGCCAGTGCTAGAGTTCATAATCAGCGATATCAAGGTAAGCCAAACAAAGTCTTGCAACACAGCCAACAGCATAGAGGCAGAGGGCCTTATCACAACTCACACAGAGAATCAGACAAGCCGAGAAAGGGGTATTTTATGCAGTGCCCACATTGCAAACTTCACCACGGTAATCTTGAGATGTGTGACAAGAACCCATAATACAATTCGTATCTCAAAAACCTCACTTCTAAGAGGATTAGTATGATTCTTACAAAAATAGTATCAAATGCTTCTCCTTTTTAGCGTACGGCCACACCCCAATGTTTTGTAAGATGAGGAAGACATGAAAGGAAGCTAGTGCAGCATACATATTCACTAGTAGCGACTCAGGCGAGTTAGAAGACACGCATGCAGCCATAGTAGAGACATGTCCCAATGACGGACCGATGACCGGACTAGTGGGCAGTTCTCTCTGACCAGTCAAGTGACCACTACATGGGGGATGGCACTACCTTCTTTGTGCTTACTATTTACGTCGGCTCCTTCCGCTCCACCCGGTCACACAACACACACATACACACACACACATACACACACACACACACACACACACACACATACATGAGGAGCCCTCTCCTCCTAATCCTTAGTAGATTTTTTTTTAATTACCCGCCAAAAACAACGAGCTTAACAAGCCAAAGACACACTCCACACGCACCACATACTTCCAGCACCACCGCACCATCTCATCCCAGCACCACGACACCACCAGACACTACACGGCACCACGTGGTGCCAGCACCACTCGCACCACGTGGTTCGCACCATGCGCACCACACATTTTTGGTGCCTACAGTCCCTATATAACTACAACCACTAACCGCCGTCTATCCCCAGTCCATTTTACCACGTCGAGCAGTCCCTCGTTAAATTGGACACCCGTCAGTCTCGTACATGGGTTGCCACTCCCCATACCATCATATAATCTCCTCTGGAATCGGGTCGACCATGTCTGGGAGATGGATCAGAAACTGTTGTACAAATACGGATTTACCACATCCTGTTGGTCCCGCAATCATCGAGGTAAAAGGATGTTTCCATCTAGGATCCATGCTTACGAATGACCACCTACCTACCTATGCGACGTATTTTATGGGGTTCGATCCCGCGACCGCGCGCCCGCACCCGGCGACCGCCCCCGCGCCCGCCCCTGCGCTCGCTCGCCCCGGTTTATATCAGTAATATCCCACCTAGTTCATTACGACGACGATAAGACCCTGGATTGGTTGTTAGGAGAATGAGTATTGATTTTTTGTCCCAGTTTGTGCATGTACAACTATGTGTTTTGTTTTTAAGTTTTGACATTTTAAGGACACAGTTGGTTGTCCGTTGTTAGCACCAGTAGATACCCCGCTACTCGTTAGACCGATGACCGGACTAGTGGGCAGTTCTCTCTGACCAATCAAGTGACCACTACATGGGGGGACGGCACTACCTTCTTTTTGCTTACTATTTACGCCGGCTCCTTCCACTCCACCCGGTCACACACACACACACATGAGGAGCCCGCTTCTCCCAATCCTTAGTAGATTTTTTTTAATTACCCGCCAAAAACGAGCTTAACAAGCCAAAGACACACTCCACATACTCCCAGCACCACCGCACAACCTCATCCCAGCACCACAACCTCATCCCAGCACCACGACACCACCAGACACCACAATGCACCACGTGGTGCCAGCACCACTCGCACCACCTGGTGCGCACCACGCACACCACAAATTTGTGGTGCCTACAGTCCCTGTATAACTACTTACATTAGTAATACCGTGAAGCAACTTTCGCATCATCCTCATGAAGCTACTCGGCGCGTTCTGTAGCCCAAAAGGCATGTGTGCCAATTCGTATAGACCTAATGGGGTGGTAAAAGCAGTGATGTGCATGGAATCTTTCTCCATGCGGATTTGCCAATAAATCAATATCTCTTCGTGAGGTCTATCTTGGAGACGATTTTGGATGTCTCCATGCTTTCAATCAGCTCGTCGATATTTGGCATTGGTTCAGCATCTAGTAACGTTAGAACATTCACTTTCCTGTAATCGACGCAAATACGCAATGAATTATCCTTCTTTTTCACAATTACCAAAGGAGAACAGTAGTTAAAAGATGATTTTCTAATTATACCGCTCTGCTCCAGTTCGGAAATTTGATATGACTTTTTCTGAGTAATGAACTGGAATCGGGTACGGTTTTACTTTAACGGGAATATCCGAAAGCAAAGTGATCTTGTGTTGAATTAATGTTGTTTGCCACGGCTTATCTGAAAAAAATATCACTAAACTGTTGTATCGCTGACGTTAATTTGTATTTATCTTGCGATGGTAAGTTTTTATTAACTAGAACAGCTTGCCAGTTATTGTTAACATTAATGGTTGGTGTTGGTATTTGTTGTGCTACTGCATCCTCTTGCTGTTCATTAATAACCCAACATGCTGCTGCTATTCTGTGTGGAATTTGATGAGCTCTCTGTGTTTTGCCCGTATTGCGCTCTGTGTATGGTTTCAGCATGTTAATGTGGAATATTTTGTCTTTACCCTTGACATTTATTAATATATAGTCTACGCCACTAATTTTTTTAACCACTTTAAATGGACCCTGCCATGAAATGACGAGACAATCTCTAGGATCGGGTAATAAAAGTAGGACTTCGTCTTCTTCCTTCAAGACTATCGTCTTGGCTTTCCTGTTGTCGTATTGCCTGTAATTTTCCCCTGCCTTTTCCAATGCCGATTTCGCAATTTGACATGCTGTCATTATTTTGTCTCTTAACTGTGTTACCATTTCATTCGCATCCCTTTTCGGGTAGTCATGTATTGCGAACCACGTGGATTCGCTCTGTAAACGAGTTCGAATGGGGGAACACCTGTACTCGCTTGCGGCACCTCTCGGTACGCAAACAGTACTGCTGGCAACAGGATGTCCCAATCTTTGGGTCATTCGCCTTAACCTTTGATAGGGTTCGTTTGAGCACCCCATTAAAATTTTCATTGACCCCGTTTGTTATCGGGTGATACGGGGAACTGAATACTTGTGGTATGTTCAGCAACTTCATTGTTGCTTGGGTAGATGCAGAAATAAATTGACTGCCTCTGTCAGAAAGTATATATAACGGGAAACCTATCCTACTGAAGATCAACAAAAATGAATCTAGGATGGATCTAGATGTGATGTATTTTAGTGGAATTGTCTCTGGCCATCTAGAACATAGATCAATCATCGTTAAAATAAATCTATTGCCTCGATCTGTTGTTGTATTGAGAGGACCGACAATACCGACCACTATATTCTGGAACGGTCGAGATACCAGATCAGTTTGTTGCACTGGTGCCTTAGGATGTTTCCCTTTCGGTGTGGTCTTTTGGCATAGAACACATGAACGGACATGTTTAGTAATGTCGTTGCAATAGCCAGGCCAATAAAATTGCACCAAATTCTGTTTGTCGTTTTGGCTATCCCCACGTGACCTGCAAATGGGGAGTCATGAGCAAGTTTCGGTGCTTCGTCGCGATATTTACTAGGCAGCACTGTTTGTAATAGGGGTGTTGCTCCTTTTGTGTATCGCCTGGTCAGTATATTATTGTCTAATATAAATTCGCACTTACCATGTTTCACTTGTTTGGCAGGTTTGTGCACATTCTTAAAACATGTTTGTAATGTGGAGTCCTGTTTCTGTTCCTGGGCTAGGTCAGTTGCCAGTACTAAATTGTCTTGTGTATCGTCCCTACTAGTCTGTGGGGATGTCGGGTGCCTCATGTTTTCTTCTTTTTGTCGACGCACCTGAGCTCTCGTGAATGCATTCGTCGGTGTATGCTTGATTTCCCAGACCATCGCTTCGTCATGAGTGCAATCTTTGACATTGGGAATGTTACCAATTAGTAGGCCGGTGGCACTGCTGCTCTCACTCTGCCTACGAAGTACGGGGACTTTATTGTAACTCAAACGATCTGGTATCTCTCCAAGGTACCACCAAAAGTTCTACAAGCAACACTTTTGCCTTTACGAGCTTCTGGTCAACTCCAATAATGGACGCCCCTGTGTCCCTAACGCATGTAGTTGTTGAACCAATGAACCATGCCTGATGGACCTTTAGTGTGCCATTCTGATTGTTCACCACAATGGCCTCTTGTATTGTTATATTGTGGCCACCTGCGAGACTACCATCATCATGACATTCATTGCATGGTCCGTAATTGGGACATGTCTCTACTATGGCTGCATGCGTGTCTTCTAACTCGTCTGAGTCGCTACTAGTGAATATGTATGCTGCACTAGCTTCCTTCCATGTCTTCCTCATCTTACAAAACGTTGGGGTGTGGCCGTACGCTAAAAAGGAGAAGCATTCAATACTATTTTTGTAAGAATCATACTAATCCTCTTAGAAGTCAGGTTTTTGAGATACGAATTGTATTATGGGTTCTTGTCACACATCTCAAGATTACCGTGGTGAAGTTTGCAATGTGGGCACTGCATAAAATACCCCTTTCTCGGCTTGTCTGATTCTCTGTGTGAGTTGTGATAAGGCCCTCTGCCTCTATGCTGTTGGCTGTGTTGCATGACTTTGTTTGGCTTACCTTGATATCGCTGATTATGAACTCTAGCACTGGCCCCTATAACTAATTCTGGTTGAGCTCCATCAGCAAATATTTCACGATGAGCGTTATAGAATGCTTCCCCCCGTGCCACCATCTCTGTGACAGATTTACACTTGGTCTCCACCAGAAATGTAGACATTGATTCTGGTACCGATGAAAGTAGTTTATCTCTTAACATGAGGTCACGTAGTTTCTCAAAATCAAAACTTACATCTGCCGCTTTCAACCACTTGTCAAAGAGTGATGATGTTTCGGATACGTAGTCCAGAAACGTCTGGTTTGCCTTAGGTGTTAGGGTCTTAAACTTCGTTCTTAACCCAGCTTCATCCAACGAGAAGTGACTCAAGACCCGATCTCGAATATATGTATAGTTGGTCCATAAATTCTCAGGGATCAACTTCACAACTATCAAAGGCTCCAACGCAAGATGACGGTGAAATAAAATCTGCCAATCGTCAGTCGGAATCTTGTAGAATTTTGCTAACACCTCAAAATTAGTTATCCATGCGGATATGGAGTCACCTTGGGTAAAGTTCCTGATGAGATACTGGTATCGTTTAATAGGATCTGCTTTTGCTTGCAATTTTGCCTGCGCAATCTCGGCTTTCCGGTCTTTCTCCATCGTTTTTACCTTTAAATTCCCTTCAATTTCTATGGCTTCATTATTAACTCGGCCACAAGTTTTTCCTTCTCGAATGAAATCCTTTCTTTCTCTGCTGCCAGTCTTTCCTTTTCCGCAAACAGCTTTTCTCTTTCTATTGAAAGCTCTTTCTTTGATTTCTTTCTCCGCTGCTAATATCTCTTTTTCTAATTTTAGCTGCATTTCTCTATCTTCTCTTTTAGCTGCCTTGGCCTCTGCCGGTTTCTCCCTTTCTAATGCCAACTCTCTATCTTTGATTTCTTTCTCCGCTGCTAATCTTTCTTTTTCTGCTTCTTTGGCCGCTGCTCTCTCTTCCCGCTGTTGAGCTTGGAATTCTTTAAATTCCTGTTTAGCCCACGCTCTGAGTTCCTGGCCGGTCAATCCGGATTTCTCACCCATGTCCATAAACTCTTGTAATGTTGACATGTTGTCACAATATCCTGTAAATTATACAGCTGAAATACAATATATATGTATGCGATACAAAATCGATTGAAATACAGCAAGTAAATGCGACAACAGTATAAAAGTAGAATGAATTGCCAACACAATCAAAAATGTTATAAAGCCGAAATTTTAGAACAATGTAACAAGCTTGACGAGGCAATAGATATTGTCATAGCCCGTTAGAATAGATACATGCCATTTAGTCATTGCACAGATCAAATCAAATGATGCGTAGAAGATAAAAAGAAAGGAAAACCAAAGTATATACTAAAATAGATGGTGCACGAAGAACCAGGGAAACGGGATGCGTCACGGAATGTGAACCTAACAACCAAAGGATACGCTGTGACTTTCACCGAGCAGATCGGTTGTGCTTCTAAGTTTGAGAAGGAAGAAGGCGGCTTCCGAAGTGATAGAAGGCTAGCAGTGGAATCATTCAAGGATATGGATAGCCTATGACATATTTGGAGAGCGCCATGGATTTGTAAAGACGGGAAAACGCTAGACGACAGAGTCGGATGGAAATGATAGAGAGGATGAACTGGAATAACCTCAGGGAAATGAAGGTTATTGAGGGTTGGTAGAGAAAAGGCAAGACCGAATATCAAGGTTAGTAGAGCGTAGAAATTAGGCCCTTCTCTATGTCAAGAGATACTAATTTATCTTCTAACGGGATATGTGACTGTCTTGGAAACCTCCGATTAAACGGATATTAACTTTTCACCAGCATCTGCATTGTACTTTCATTCCCGTTCACCAGTCATGTTATAAGTTGATTTCTCCGTTTCGTTAATGTTAAGGAGCCACATTGCCACATGGTCAGTCGATCCAATTTGAATACCATGGCTTTATAATGAAGAAAGGAGGACTTCGTGATGGCAATACAGTCCAGACAAAACTGGTATTGAAATATAATTATTATATTTCTGTATAAAAGAGTATCACATCACAACACACATAAGCTGTTACAGGAGAGGTAGACAAAATATAACGCAGACGAACATCTCTATCTATATGTAAAAGAAACACGGAGAACTGATAGCTACGAACAAATAACGACTATTACAAACAAACAAACAAACTTTATTTTAAAAGGGTAACAAATTGGGCACGCAGGTCCGTCTTACATTCGGCCCTTTCAATCACCCATCTTTCATTCATTAAATGTACATGTTACATTATCATAGGGGGGAAAAACATTGTCAAATGGATTTTGTAAGCATAAACAATGCATATTACGCATGATACATTCACATGATTAAAAAAAAAAAAAAACATTGTCAAATGAAAGTTGTAAACATAAACAGTGCATATTGCAATGTTGTGAGACACATTCCCCATCCACCCTCTTATCCCGCAGCCACCAACACATCCCCCACCCACCAAACCTCCTCCACCCACCCACACATACCTCCACGCACTCACACAGAACCAGGCAAACATACATGCCGCCACCCACCCACTGATCCCCCACCCACACATTTCCCCACCCAGACACATCTCCCCACCCACACACACACATCCTCACACACCAAGAAGAAGAAGAAGCCACACACACATACTCCCGCCAACCCACACATCCCGCACCTATCCCGCACTCACAATTTTCCCCACCCACCCACACACCAGCAATAAAGTTGTCGAGATACTTTTCATGGCTGTCCAGACAGCAGACTCGTCTGCACGGATACTGTTGTGGGCATTCTGGTGGCAGCATTTAGTTGTCATTGTGTAACCTGAATCTTATCATTTTCAACTCCCAGGAATTTCTACAATGCAATAGCTTTGGAGATGACTAAACCCTAGTCTTCATTGAACAGAAGTAAAATTAGTGGAACTGAGTTAAAGCTGCGGAAATATAAACAATATAAAACAACACAAAGTAACGAAGCTTTACAGAACACAATTACGGAAAACACAGGGTGTTGAGGCGACTAGCCTTCGTCAACAAATACATACACAAAACATAACACATAATCATGGAGAAGACACTATAGTGACTACATTAAGGCATAAAAATGGGATGAGAAGAATCAGAACAATGAGGAGGAACTGAAAATAAATTGGGGGGAAAAATGTATTACTCAACTCAGAATCCCAGGCTGTGATACCAGGGGATATCTTCTTTGTAGTGTTTGTTTTGAGCATAAATGCCTTGTCTGTTTACAATAAAACTGCGATATTTGAATTTGCACCATTCAGCCTTTTTCTGGCATTTGTTGACTGGGTTAACCTTCCCGGGTGTGTCGTAGAACATTCCATGCTATCATTGTTGTGGTGTCCTCTTCATCCCTCCATCTACGGGAGATGCCCCAGCTGGTATGTTTAGAACAGCCGAAGGCATGCAGGTCGGCCCTCAGGGAAAGACAGGGGCAGACCATGGGCATTCCCCACCATCCTAGAAGTCTTCCATAATTTCAGAGCCGACACGCAGTGCTCTTGTATTGGGGTCACCAAAGGAATTGTCACCTCCTGCACATGGCTGCTTAGCCTCAATTCTGTAATGTTTAAGCCTTCAGTTCACCACAGGCGTCTCCTCCGGAAACCAGAAGCATCTAATCTGCAGATGACGTCCACACATTGAGCTTTCGATGGATTTGCTAGCCAAGCGATATTCCATTCCGTAGCCACTTTTGCCATCGGTATACCTGTGGCATGTAGAATGGCAGGCCAGGGGCAATATTCTTCTTTGCACACATTCAGATGTCAACCTGAATATAGTTTAAAAACAGCAGCCACGCTGAGCTGTTGTTATCTCCAGTGCGTTTGTCAGCAAATGAAGCTTGCGTAGACCAAAATAATTTTCTGTTCTGCATACATATGCATTTATTTATTATTTTGGTCATTGCTCCTCTTTCAGTTATAATAACATTGAGCCGGGAGTGCAGGGAATGGCCAGCAGGGGCCACGGAAGTGGAAATCCAGCAACTAATTCAGGATACTGCTCGCCCGGGTGATGTGATTATCTATACAGATGGTTCGGTGTTGAGAGGTAGGAGAAGTACCTGGGGATTCTTGGCAAAAGCTAATGGTCGACGTTTGGTGCAGGAGAGCCTGGCGTATATCACATCACAACATCTAGTTTAAAAATGGAGGTGGAGGCGGCTAGTGCAGCTTTCCAATGGATGGAGAACACGATACATACCCACATCGTGATTGTAACTGACCCAGAAAGCATGCTGAGGAGGGTGAGGAAAGGCAGGTTCCATGCAGAGTGGCTTGCTTCGCTTCGGAGGTCACGGGTGGCAAGCATCACCTGGATCTATTCTCCGGGGCATGCCGCTGTGCTGGGGAATAACAGGCGGACAGATTGGCTGGCTCTGCAAAACTTGGAGTATTGATGCATGACAAGGCAGGTGTGGTTGCGGCCTTGTGGGAGCATGTGTACACCTCGGAGGAGCAAATGGATCACCAGTCTGGCAAGAATGAGGCAGCAAGGAGTGGCGAGGAGATCTGGCCGACATATAATCAGATTGCTACTGAAACTATTGGTGTTGGAACTCTTCGCTGGCTGCTGAAGATGGGGACGAATGTTTATGGGAATGCCCAGAATGCTGTGATGTTGGTTCCTGAATCCTCTTTCAGTTCTACACCTTTATATGTGAGTTTCCAATTTCTAGCACTTTTGCTCTCTATTTCTCTCATACTGAAAACTCAGTGGCTATATAAAATAAACAGTAGTTTATATATATAGTAGGCTGAAAGAAAACACACTGCAGCCAGACATATTCTGAAACTTAGTCTAAAAAGCACAATGATAAAGAGCTCCGTGGACTAAACAGGGATGGCAAGAAAGCAATGAGAACTTGATAAATGAACAAAACAAAAGCCCATATGTGGAACAAGTCAAGAATGAGGTGTGAACAAGTCTTTATTACAAATATATGTTACAACATTACAGTATTAAAACATATAATCTCATGCACTAGAATACAACACGAGGCAATGGAGTCTCACCCAGAAATACATTAATATTTCATTAACATATAAAATTATGACAAAGTAACAAACAACCACAGAAACATGTTGACACATGCCTATACATATACAATGCAAATGATAATACAATTGGGCTATATAAGAATTATGTCATGTTAACTTAAAATAATGACTACCATTTCTCAAACCAGGAGAACATTTCAAAAGTCAGGCAGGCATACATTCAGTCAACACTTTCCACACACATGACACATTTGTCTAGCTAATCTACGAAACAATCTAGTCTAAGTATTGCTACTCACTACACACCACCCATGTTAATACTTTTGCCATTCTCACCTTTTGTTAGAGGACAACACACTATATCAATATCCTAAGACCTATCACTTATTGAACTGTTTTGCAACAAACTCCTCCCCCTTCTTGATGTTGGCAATGAGCTCAGGCATGGCAGCTGTCACCAGATTGCGCTCGTAGTCCAGCAGTTTTCCTATTCCAAGATTCTTCTCGATACCATTTTTCTGAAAGTTAACATATTGTTCAATTATTAATTCTTGTAAGGAACAATCTACTTATAAAACTTATCAAAATGCATCCAGCATTTCCACAGAACAAACAAACCTGTATATGGTATTATGAAGTTATGTGTGAACCATTGCTTCTTCTAGGCCATGGAGTGTCATGAGCAAACATTCTACTTCGTTGGCTGATTCGTGTGCTACCAGCAGTAAAGTTGTCAGTTATCCTGTACTGAACCTAAATTTGGTGCTCAGGTGCGGATCCCGGAGGGTGCGCGCGCAGGTGCGGATCCCGGAGGGTGCGCGCGCAGGTGCGGATCCCGGAGGGTGTGCGCGCAGGTGCGGATCCCGGAGGGTGCGCGCGCAGGTGCGGATCCCGGAGGGTGCGCGCGGGATCCCAGAGGGTGCTCGCGCAGGTGCGGATCCCGGTGGGTGCGCGCGCAGGTGCGGATCCCGGTGGGTGCGCACGCAGGTGCGGATTTCGGTGGGTGCGCGCGCAGGTGTAGGTGCGGATCCCGGTGGGTGCAGATGTGGATGAGGGTGGGTGCGCGCGCAGGTGCGGATGTGGGTGGACTCGCGCGCAGGTGCGGGTTTCGGTCGGTACGCGCGCAGGTGCGGATTTTGGGAGGTGCGTAAATTGATTGGTGCATAATTTGGCAGAACCTGCCAAGTGCGTTTGCAGGATTATACTGTGGCCGGTGTGTGGGTAGGAGTGTTGGAACATATGCTTGATTTGGTATTTGTGCATCTGAAGATGCATGCATGGATGCATAATTACACAGGAGCACACGCAGGTGCCTAATTTGGCTGGTGTGCTCACAGGTGCTTAATTTGGTAGGTGCATAATTTGATGGGTGCGTAATTGGGTAGTTATGATTCAATCAATCAATCATGTGCCATGCCGGAAAGCCTGGGCGGTCATGACTCGCCATTTCACTCGATCACCAGTGTCGTGGATCAGCTCAGTGTTTCTGTCTCGTCCATGCCATGTGGCCAAGCCATCCAGGTATTTTCCTCTCGGTCTTCCTCTTGGTCTGCTCCCCTCGATCTTGCCAGTTGTCACTAAGTTCTCCAATCCATTTCTTCTCATAACATGTCCAAAAAATTTTGACTGTCTACGTCTAATTTCTCTAATCAGTTTACGATGTTCATTTGTCTCCTGTAGTACTTGGTCATTGGTTTTTCTGTCTGTCCATGGTATTCTTTGCATTTTCCTCAGAAACCACATTTCTGCAGCCATCAGATGCTTTTCAGCTTGACTGCTCATTGTCCAAGTTTTACATCCATACAAAAGAACAGGCTCTATGTATCCCCTCAACACTCTTTTTCTCGTTTCAATTGACATCTTCTTATTGGTCAGAATGTTTTTCATCTGGCTAAAGGCTACTTTCGCCATGGCGATTCTTGTTCTAATCTCTTCAAGGCATCTCCCATCAGATGTTATAACTGTTCCAAGATAATTGTACCGATTCACTTGTTGAAGAATATTTCCATTTACTTGTATATTACATTGTGGCACTTCTTCCTTCCTACTGACGACCATAACCTGAGTCTTTTTACAATTTAATTCTAACCCCAGTTGCTCACTGTGTACAACAACCGCATCTACTAATTGTTGCAAGTCCTGCTCATTGTCTGCAATTAATACTGTATCATCTGCATATCCAATGTTATTGATGTTTCGTCCTCCAATGCTGATTCCATTTATATCCTCTACATTTCTGAAAATATTTTCACTGTACAGGGAAAAAAGATCTGGAGACATCACACATCCCTGCCTAACACCTCTCTTAATTGGCTGATACTGTCCCACTTCATTATCAATCCTTATTGCAGCTTGTTGTTTCCAATATATGTTTTTTATAAGTCTAATGTCTTTCCCATCAATTTGTAGATCTGCAAGCATATCCACCATGCTGACATGTCTAACGCTATTAAAAGCCTTTGTATAGTCAATAAAGCAAAGATGTATATCCTTGTTTACTTCTATAGCACGTTTAATAACTAATCGCAGCATATACACAGCATTTACTGTACCCTTTCCTTCTACAAACCCGCATTGTTCTTCCCCTATTTCAGGTTGTATCTTCTTCCTCATTCTTTGCATGATAATTCTTAGCAAAATCTTTGTGATGTGACTCATTATACTAATTGTTCTATGTTGATCACATTCCAAGGTTCCTGATTTCTTTGGGATTGCAATAAATATAGAGTTACATAATTCAGGAGGTATATCTCCAGTATCATATAATGTGTTCAGCAGTCTGGTGACTTGATCTAGTCCAAATTCTTCTAAAGCTTTAATCATTTCTGTTGTGATGTTATCTGCACCGGGGGCCTTGCCAGCTTTCATATGCTTAAGAACATTTCGAACCTCCATCTCCAAAATTGGCGGTCCTTCATTATTAAATCTAATATCATACTGTTCGTCTCTGTTATCACCATAAAGGTGTTTCACATAATCTGTCCATACCTGTAGAATCTGGTCTTTTTCTATTATGATTTTGCCATCTTCAGTTTTTAGACACCCGGTTGATGTACTTGTTCTTTTATTAGTAAGTTCCTGAATTCTTTTGTGCACTAATTTGGTATTTTGACTGTTGTGTTGGCTTTCAATTTCTAAGCACTTTTCCTCAAGCCATGCTTCTTTTGCCTCCTTACATAATGTTCTGACTTGTCTGTGAATTTCTTCATATTTGACAGAATTATTTTTGCTGAGTCTTCTTGTTTCCATGAGGTGTAAAATTCCTTCAGTCATCCATTTCTTACGACCCACCTTCTTTAATTTTGGAATAGTTGTTTCTGCAGCCACATTGATTGAATTCTTCAACGTTTCCCATTGATCATCCACATCCTGGAATAGGATCTCTAGATCAGACAAAATTTCAAATCTGTTCTGTACTTCTATGTTGAATTTGTTTTGTATTTCATTGTCATTACTCAATGTACACAAATCATATTTAGTGTTTCCTGTTATATACTTGGCTTTCTTCAACTTTATCCTCAATGTTCCTGTGAGTAATCTGTGGTCACTATAACAATCAGCACTGGGAACTGTTTTTGCTATTGTTAATGCGTTTCTAAATCTTCTGCTAATCAGAATGTAGTCAATCTGATTTCTAATCCTGGTATCAGGACTCCTCCATGTCCATAATCTTCTAGGGTGTTGTATGAACCAGGTGTTTCCTACAATCATTTCCTGTTCTTTTGCCCACTCTACGAGTCTGTATCCTCTTTCATTTCTCTCTCCTAAACCATAGTTTCCTACTGTGTATCTATCTCCTTGATTTCCTACTTTTGCATTGAAGTCCCCTATTATGATGTTTATTTCTGAATTTTTACATTTCTTTAAGGCAGACTCAATGTCATTATAAAATTCTTCTACACTATCTTCACTGGATTCTCCTGTTGGGGCATATACTTGAATAATATTTATGCTAAAAGTTCTGCCACTTAATTTAACTAGTAGAACTCTGTCCGACACGGCCCAATATCCTTGAATAGATTTTGATGTTTTCCGATTTATGATTGCAGTTGCATAATTTGGTAGTGCATAATTTGATAGGTGCATAATTTTATAGTGCATGCGCAAGTGCATAATATGTTTGGGGGGTAACTTGGTATGTTCATGCGCAAGTACATAATTTGTTTGGTGTAAGCGCAGGTTCATAATTTGGTAGGTGAATGCACTAGTACGAAGTCTGGTAGGTGTGCATGCAGGTGCCTAGTTTAGTAGGTTCGTAAACAGGTGCGTAATTTGGTAGATGCGTGCGCAGGTATGTAAATTGGTCCTGTTGCCACAGAAGAATTGGTAGGTGCATAATTTGATGGGTGACTAATTTGGTAGTTATAATTGCAGTTGCATAATTTTGTAGGTGCATAATTTGGAAGTTAATTTGGTAGGTGTGCAAGCAGGTGCGTAATTTAGTAGGTCCGTACACAGATGCGTAATTTGGTAGATGCGGCGTAGCTATGTAAATTGGTCCTGTTGCCACAGGAAAACTGAACCAAGACTCACATTCATATGATGCCACAGGAAAGATGGTCCACGACTCACATTCGTATGTTTCCACAGGAAAGATGGTCCACAAAACGACTAAACTAAACTAAGATGGTCCACGAAACACATTCGTATGTTGCCACAGGAAAAATAGTCCACGACTTGCATTCGTATGTTGCCACAGGAAAGATGGTCCACGACTCACATTGGTAAGTTGCCACAGGAAAGATGGTCCACGACCTCTATTCATTTGCTGACGCAGGAAAGATGCTCCACGACTCACATATGTGTGTCTGAAAATCTCACTGAATGCTTTTGGAATTCAATATGACACCTGGGAGACTGCAACCAGAGACTGAAATTCGTGGCGTTCATCATTATGCAAGGTTCCAGTCACGTGTGAGAAAACCAGGACTGCAATAGCTGTGAAGAGAAGGCAGGACAGAAAAACCACTGCAGGAAATCCCCCTCCAGAAACGTTAAGCATTCCTTGTTCACATTGTTAAAGAACATTTCGAGCCAAAATAGACCTTATCAGTCATCTTAGATCTCACGGCTCCACACTTTCAACCCCACTGGATGAAATGAATGGTCATCATCATTCTTGATGGACAAACAACACACATGTGTGTTGCTGTAATAAAGATAGTCCATGAATCGCATTCGTATGCTGCCACAGGAAAGATGGTGCACGACTCGCATCCATATGTTGCCACAGTAAACACGATGCATGTTCTGAAAAAAATATTATCTTTAACTTATTTGCTGGTGCAATATCGGCAGGAAATCCTGAATAAATGTTTTGTATGTCCGTTATAGAACGTCGTTGTCAATCCTAGCATTTATTGGCCGCGTGTAATTTTCTAAGCAATTTTACGTTCAGTGTTGTTTTTCCCCTCATTACTTTCTTATACAATACTTCCAAATCACCTGCGGCTGAATTCGAACAGCATGTCGGGATTGTGCAATGCGTTCATAACTCCTAAGCCACAAGCACATTTTCAATATCTAATTATATCATTCTTAATATGGAATTGTGAGCAAGACCCTACCATCAGATATGAAGGGGAACTTGAGGAATTGAGAACTATTAAAATAGTTGTTGGACAACAATTGATTTTAGTTACAACTTCAAGTTTTCAACATTTACCGCCAGGCGTTAGTGAGGATTACTCAGACACGAGGCAAAGAACAAAGGGGTTACATGTTAGTTTAATAATAGTATACAATTAAAATTGTTTAATTCTGTCGTAGAAACTCTGTAGACTGTTGATTTGATTCTCTTGTGAACGTCTTCTATTTTGTGCAGGTTCGATTAGTTTTATCGTAAATATCAAGAAATGTGTTTATAATTATTCATTAAGTACATAATTTGTTTGGTGTAAGCGCAGGTTCATAATTTGGTAGGTGAATGCACTAGTACGAAGTTTGGTAGGTGTGCATGCAGGTGCCTAGTTTAGTAGGTTCGTAAACAGATGCGTAATTTGGTAGATGTGTGCGCAGGTATGTAAATTGGTCCTGTTGCCACAGAAGAATTGGTAGGTGCATAATTTGATGGGTGACTAATTTGGTAGTTATAATTGCAGTTGCATTATTTTGTAGGTGCATAATTTGGAAGGGAATTTGGTAGGTGTGCAAGCAGGTGCGTAATTTAGTAGGTCCGTAAACAGATGCGTAATTTGGTAGATGCGGCGTAGCTATGTAAATTGGTCCTGTTGCCACAGGAAACTGAACCAAGACTCACATTCATATGATGCCACAGGAAAGATGGCAATATGAAATATTTGCTGATGGAGCTCAACCAGAATTAGTTATAGGGGCCAGTGCTAGAGTTCATAATCAGCGATATCAAGGTAAGCCAAACAAAGTCTTGCAACACAGCCAACAGCATAGAGGCAGAGGGCCTTATCACAACTCACACAGAGAATCAGACAAGCCGAGAAAGGGGTATTTTATGCAGTGCCCACATTGCAAACTTCACCACGGTAATCTTGAGATGTGTGACAAGAACCCATAATACAATTCGTATCTCAAAAACCTCACTTCTAAGAGGATTAGTATGATTCTTACAAAAATAGTATCAAATGCTTCTCCTTTTTAGCGTACGGCCACACCCCAACGTTTTGTAAGATGAGGAAGACATGAAAGGAAGCTAGTGCAGCATACATATTCACTAGTAGCGACTCAGGCGAGTTAGAAGACACGCATGCAGCCATAGTAGAGACATGTCCCAATGACGGACCGATGACCGGACTAGTGGGCAGTTCTCTCTGACCAGTCAAGTGACCACTACATGGGGGATGGCACTACCTTCTTTGTGCTTACTATTTACGTCGGCTCCTTCCGCTCCACCCGGTCACACAACACACACATACACACACACACACACACACACACACACACACACATGAGGAGCCCTCTCCTCCTAATCCTTAGTAGATTTTTTTTAATTACCCGCCAAAAACAACGAGCTTAACAAGCCAAAGACACACTCCACACGCACCACATACTTCCAGCACCACCGCACCATCTCATCCCAGCACCACGACACCACCAGACACTACACGGCACCACGTGGTGCCAGCACCACTCGCACCACGTGGTGCGCACCATGCGCACCACACATTTTTGGTGCCTACAGTCCCTATATAACTACAACCACTAACCGCCGTCTATCCCCAGTCCATTTTACCACGTCGAGCAGTCCCTCGTTAAATTGGACACCCGTCAGTCTCGTACATGGGTTGCCACTCCCCATAGCATCATATAATCTCCTCTGGAATCGGGTCGACCATGTCTGGGAGATGGATCAGAAACTGTTGTACAAATACGGATTACCACATCCTGTTGGTCCCGCAATCATCGAGGTAAAAGGATGTTTCCATCTAGGATCCATGCTTACGAATGACCACCTACCTACCTATGCGACGTATTTTATGGGGTTCGATCCCGCGACCGCGCGCCCGCACCCGGCGACCGCCCCCGCGCCCGCCCCTGCGCTCGCTCGCCCCGGTTTATATCAGTAATATCCCACCTAGTTCATTACGACGACGATAAGCCCCTGGATTAGTTGTTAGGAGAATGAGTATTGATTTTTTGTCCCAGATTGTGCATGTACAACTATGTGTTTTGTTTTTAAGTTTTGACATTTTAAGGACACAGTTGGTTGTCCGTTGTTAGCACCAGTAGATACCCCGCTACTCGTTAGACCGATGACCGGACTAGTGGGCAGTTCTCTCTGACCAATCAAGTGACCACTACATGGGGGGACGGCACTACCTTCTTTTTGCTTACTATTTACGCCGGCTCCTTCCACTCCACCCGGTCACACACACACACACATGAGGAGCCCGCTTCTCCCAATCCTTAGTAGATTTTTTTTAATTACCCGCCAAAAACGAGCTTAACAAGCCAAAGACACACTCCACATACTCCCAGCACCACCGCACAACCTCATCCCAGCACCACAACCTCATCCCAGCACCACGACACCACCAGACACCACAATGCACCACGTGGTGCCAGCACCACTCGCACCACCTGGTGCGCACCACGCACACCACAAATTTGTGGTGCCTACAGTCCCTGTATAACTACTTACATTAGTAATACCGTGAAGCAACTTTCGCATCATCCTCATGAAGCTACTCGGCGCGTTCTGTAGCCCAAAAGGCATGTGTGCCAATTCGTATAGACCTAATGGGGTGGTAAAAGCAGTGATGTGCATGGAATCTTTCTCCATGCGGATTTGCCAATAAATCAATATCTCTTCGTGAGGTCTATCTTGGAGACGATTTTGGATGTCTCCATGCTTTCAATCAGCTCGTCGATATTTGGCATTGGTACAGCATCTAGTAACGTTAGAACATTCACTTTCCTGTAATCGACGCAAATACGCAATGAATTATCCTTCTTTTTCACAATTACCAAAGGAGAACAGTAGTTAAAAGATGATTTTCTAATTATACCGCTCTGCTCCAGTTCGGAAATTTGATATGACTTTTTCTGAGTAATGAACTGGAATCGGGTACGGTTTTACTTTAACGGGAATATCCGAAAGCAAAGTGATCTTGTGTTGAATTAATGTTGTTTGCCACGGCTTATCTGAAAAAAATATCACTAAACTGTTGTATCGCTGACGTTAATTTGTATTTATCTTGCGATGGTAAGTTTTTATTAACTAGAACAGCTTGCCAGTTATTGTTAACATTAATGGTTGGTGTTGGTATTTGTTGTGCTACTGCATCCTCTTGCTGTTCATTAATAACCCAACATGCTGCTGCTATTCTGTGTGGAATTTGATGAGCTCTCTGTGTTTTGCCCGTATTGCGCTCTGTGTACGGTTTCAGCATGTTAATGTGGAATATTTTGTCTTTACCCTTGACATTTATTAATATATAGTCTACGCCACTAATTTTTTTAACCACTTTAAATGGACCCTGCCATGAAATGACGAGACAATCTCTAGGATCGGGTAATAAAAGTAGGACTTCGTCTTCTTCCTTCAAGACTATCGTCTTGGCTTTCCTGTTGTCGTATTGCCTGTAATTTTCCCCTGCCTTTTCCAATGCCGATTTCGCAATTTGACATGCTGTCATTATTTTGTCTCTTAACTGTGTTACCATTTCATTCGCATCCCTTTTCGGGTAGTCATGTATTGCGAACCACGTGGATTCGCTCTGTAAACGAGTTCGAATGGGGGAACACCTGTACTCGCTTGCGGCACCTCTCGGTACGCAAACAGTACTGCTGGCAACAGAATGTCCCAATCTTTGGGTCATTCGCCTTAACCTTTGATAGGGTTCGTTTGAGCACCCCATTAAAATTTTCATTGACCCCGTTTGTTATCGGGTGATACGGGGAACTGAATACTTGTGGTATGTTCAGCAACTTCATTGTTGCTTGGGTAGATGCAGAAATAAATTGACTGCCTCTGTCAGAAAGTATATATAACGGGAAACCTATCCTACTGAAGATCAACAAAAATGAATCTAGGATGGATCTAGATGTGATGTATTTTAGTGGAATTGTCTCTGGCCATCTAGAACATAGATCAATCATCGTTAAAATAAATCTATTGCCTCGATCTGTTGTTGTATTGAGAGGACCGACAATACCGACCACTATATTCTGGAACGGTCGAGATACCAGATCAGTTTGTTGCACTGGTGCCTTAGGATGTTTCCCTTTCGGTGTGGTCTTTTGGCATAGAACACATGAACGGACATGTTTAGTAATGTCGTTGCAATAGCCAGGCCAATAAAATTGCACCAAATTCTGTTTGTCGTTTTGGCTATCCCCACGTGACCTGCAAATGGGGAGTCATGAGCAAGTTTCGGTGCTTCGTCGCGATATTTACTAGGCAGCACTGTTTGTAATAGGGGTGTTGCTCCTTTTGTGTATCGCCTGGTCAGTATATTATTGTCTAATATAAATTCGCACTTACCATGTTTCACTTGTTTGGCAGGTTTGTGCACATTCTTAAAACATGTTTGTAATGTGGAGTCCTGTTTCTGTTCCTGGGCTAGGTCAGTTGCCAGTACTAAATTGTCTTGTGTATCGTCCCTACTAGTCTGTGGGGATGTCGGGTGCCTCATGTTTTCTTCTTTTTGTCGACGCACCTGAGCTCTCGTGAATGCATTCGTCGGTGTATGCTTGATTTCCCAGACCATCGCTTCGTCATGAGTGCAATCTTTGACATTGGGAATGTTACCAATTAGTAGGCCGGTGGCACTGCTGCTCTCACTCTGCCTACGAAGTACGGGGACTTTATTGTAACTCAAACGATCTGGTATCTCTCCAAGGTACCACCAAAAGTTCTACAAGCAACACTTTTGCCTTTACGAGCTTCTGGTCAACTCCAATAATGGACGCCCCTGTGTCCCTAACGCATGTAGTTGTTGAACCAATGAACCATGCCTGATGGACCTTTAGTGTGCCATTCTGATTGTTCACCACAATGGCCTCTTGTATTGTTATATTGTGGCCACCTGCGAGACTACCATCATCATGACATTCATTGCATGGTCCGTAATTGGGACATGTCTCTACTATGGCTGCATGCGTGTCTTCTAACTCGTCTGAGACGCTACTAGTGAATATGTATTCTGCACTAGCTTCCTTCCATGTCTTCCTCATCTTACAAAACGTTGGGGTGTGGCCGTATGCGAAAAAGGAGAAGCATTCAATACTATTTTTGTAAGAATCATACTAATCCTCTTAGAAGTGAGGTTTTTGAGATACGAATTGTATTATGGGTTCTTGTCACACATCTCAAGATTACCGTGGTGAAGTTTGCAATGTGGGCACTGCATAAAATACCCCTTTCTCGGCTTGTCTGATTCTCTGTGTGAGTTGTGATAAGGCCCTCTGCCTCTATGCTGTTGGCTGTGTTGCATGACTTTGTTTGGCTTACCTTGATATCGCTGATTATGAACTCTAGCACTGGCCCCTATAACTAATTCTGGTTGAGCTCCATCAGCAAATATTTCACGATGAGCGTTATAGAATGCTTCCCCCCGTGCCACCATCTCTGTGACAGATTTACACTTGGTCTCCACCAGAAATGTAGACATTGATTCTGGTACCGATGAAAGTAGTTTATCTCTTAACATGAGGTCACGTAGTTTCTCAAAATCAAAACTTACATCTGCCGCTTTCAACCACTTGTCAAAGAGTGATGATGTTTCGGATACGTAGTCCAGAAACGTCTGGTTTGCCTTAGGTGTTAGGGTCTTAAACTTCGTTCTTAACCCAGCTTCATCCAACGAGAAGTGACTCAAGACCCGATCTCGAATATATGTATAGTTGGTCCATAAATTCTCAGGGATCAACTTCACAACTATCAAAGGCTCCAACGCAAGATGACGGTGAAATAAAATCTGCCAATCGTCAGTCGGAATCTTGTAGAATTTTGCTAACACCTCAAAATTAGTTATCCATGCGGATATGGAGTCACCTTGGGTAAAGTTCCTGATGAGATACTGGTATCGTTTAATAGGATCTGCTTTTGCTTGCAATTTTGCCTGCGCAATCTCGGCTTTCCGGTCTTTCTCCATCGTTTTTACCTTTAAATTCCCTTCAATTTCTATGGCTTCATTATTAACTCGGCCACAAGTTTTTCCTTCTCGAATGAAATCCTTTCTTTCTCTGCTGCCAGTCTTTCCTTTTCCGCAAACAGCTTTTCTCTTTCTATTGAAAGCTCTTTCTTTGATTTCTTTCTCCGCTGCTAATATCTCTTTTTCTAATTTTAGCTGCATTTCTCTATCTTCTCTTTTAGCTGCCTTGGCCTCTGCCGGTTTCTCCCTTTCTAATGCCAACTCTCTATCTTTGATTTCTTTCTCCGCTGCTAATCTTTCTTTTTCTGCTTCTTTGGCCGCTGCTCTCTCTTCCCGCTGTTGAGCTTGGAATTCTTTAAATTCCTGTTTAGCCCACGCTCTGAGTTCCTGGCCGGTCAATCCGGATTTCTCACCCATGTCCATAAACTCTTGTAATGTTGACATGTTGTCACAATATCCTGTAAATTATACAGCTGAAATATAATATATATGTATGCGATACAAAATCGATTGAAATACAGCAAGTAAATGCGTCAACAGTATAAAAGTAGAATGAATTGCCAACACAATCAAAAATGTTATAAAGCCGAAATTTTAGAACAATGTAACAAGCTTGACGAGGCAATAGATATTGTCATAGCCCGTTAGAATAGATACATGCCATTTAGTCATTGCACAGATCAAATCAAATGATGCGTAGAAGATAAAAAGAAAGGAAAACCAAAGTATATACTAAAATAGATGGTGCACGAAGAACCAGGGAAACGGGATGCGTCACGGAATGTGAACCTAACAACCAAAGGATACGCTGTGACTTTCACCGAGCAGATCGGTTGTGCTTCTAAGTTTGAGAAGGAAGAAGGCGGCTTCCGAAGTGATAGAAGGCTGGCAGTGGAATCATTCAAGGATATGGATAGCCTATGACATATTTGGAGAGCGCCATGGATTTGTAAAGACGGGAAAACGCTAGACGACAGAGTCGGATGGAAATGATAGAGAGGATGAACTGGAATAACCTCAGGGAAATGAAGGTTATTGAGGGTTGGTAGAGAAAAGGCAAGACCGAATATCAAGGTTAGTAGAGCGTAGAAATTAGGCCCTTCTCTATGTCAAGAGATACTAATTTATCTTCTAACGGGATATGTGACTGTCTTGGAAACCTCCGATTAAACGGATATTAACTTTTCACCAGCATCTGCATTGTACTTTCATTCCCGTTCACCAGTCATGTTATAAGTTGATTTCTCCGTTTCGTTAATGTTAAGGAGCCACATTGCCACATGGTCAGTCGATCCAATTTGAATACCATGGCTTTATAATGAAGAAAGGAGGACTTCGTGATGGCAATACAGTCCAGACAAAACTGGTATTGAAATATAATTATTATATTTCTGTATAAAAGAGTATCACATCACAACACACATAAGCTGTTACAGGAGAGGTAGACAAAATATAACGCAGACGAACATCTCTATCTATATGTAAAAGAAACACGGAGAACTGATAGCTACGAACAAATAACGACTATTACAAACAAACAAACAAACTTTATTTTAAAAGGGTAACAAATTGGGCACGCAGGTCCGTCTTACATTCGGCCCTTTCAATCACCCATCTTTCATTCATTAAATGTACATGTTACATTATCATAGGGGGGAAAAACATTGTCAAATGGATTTTGTAAGCATAAACAATGCATATTACGCATGATACATTCACATGATTAAAAAAAAAAAAAAAAACATTGTCAAATGAAAGTTGTAAACATAAACAGTGCATATTGCAATGTTGTGAGACACATTCCCCATCCACCCTCTTATCCCGCAGCCACCAACACATCCCCCACCCACCAAACCTCCTCCACCCACCCACACATACCTCCACGCACTCACACAGAACCAGGCAAACATACATGCCGCCACCCACCCACTGATCCCCCACCCACACATTTCCCCACCCAGACACATCTCCCCACCCACACACACACATCCTCACACACCAAGAAGAAGAAGAAGCCACACACACATACTCCCGCCAACCCACACATCCCGCACCTATCCCGCACTCACAATTTTCCCCACCCACCCACACACCAGCAATAAAGTTGTCGAGATACTTTTCATGGCTGTCCAGACAGCAGACTCGTCTGCACGGATACTGTTGTGGGCATTCTGGTGGCAGCATTTAGTTGTCATTGTGTAACCTGAATCTTATCATTTTCAACTCCCAGGAATTTCTACAATGCAATAGCTTTGGAGATGACTAAACCCTAGTCTTCATTGAACAGAAGTAAAATTAGTGGAACTGAGTTAAAGCTGCGGAAATATAAACAATATAAAACAACACAAAGTAACGAAGCTTTACAGAACACAATTACGGAAAACACAGGGTGTTGAGGCGACTAGCCTTCGTCAACAAATACATACACAAAACATAACACATAATCATGGAGAAGACACTATAGTGACTACATTAAGGCATAAAAATGGGATGAGAAGAATCAGAACAATGAGGAGGAACTGAAAATAAATTGGGGGGAAAATGTATTACTCAACTCAGAATCCCAGGCTGTGATACCAGGGGATATCTTCTTTGTAGTGTTTGTTTTGAGCATAAATGCCTTGTCTGTTTACAATAAAACTGCGATATTTGAATTTGCACCATTCAGCCTTTTTCTGGCATTTGTTGACTGGGTTAACCTTCCCGGGTGTGTCGTAGAACATTCCATGCTATCATTGTTGTGGTGTCCTCTTCATCCCTCCATCTACGGGAGATGCCCCAGCTGGTATGTTTAGAACAGCCGAAGGCATGCAGGTCGGCCCTCAGGGAAAGACAGGGGCAGACCATGGGCATTCCCCACCATCCTAGAAGTCTTCCATAATTTCAGAGCCGACACGCAGTGCTCTTGTATTGGGGTCACCAAAGGAATTGTCACCTCCTGCACATGGCTGCTTAGCCTCAATTCTGTAATGTTTAAGCCTTCAGTTCACCACAGGCGTCTCCTCCGGAAACCAGAAGCATCTAATCTGCAGATGACGTCCACACATTGAGCTTTCGATGGATTTGCTAGCCAAGCGATATTCCATTCCGTAGCCACTTTTGCCATCGGTATACCTGTGGCATGTAGAATGGCAGGCCAGGGGCAATATTCTTCTTTGCACACATTCAGATGTCAACCTGAATATAGTTTAAAAACAGCAGCCACGCTGAGCTGTTGTTATCTCCAGTGCGTTTGTCAGCAAATGAAGCTTGCGTAGACCAAAATAATTTTCTGTTCTGCATACATATGCATTTATTTATTATTTTGGTCATTGCTCCTCTTTCAGTTATAATAACATTGAGCCGGGAGTGCAGGGAATGGCCAGCAGGGGCCACGGAAGTGGAAATCCAGCAACTAATTCAGGATACTGCTCGCCCGGGTGATGTGATTATCTATACAGATGGTTCGGTGTTGAGAGGTAGGAGAAGTACCTGGGGATTCTTGGCAAAAGCTAATGGTCGACGTTTGGTGCAGGAGAGCCTGGCGTATATCACATCACAACATCTAGTTTAAAAATGGAGGTGGAGGCGGCTAGTGCAGCTTTCCAATGGATGGAGAACACGATACATACCCACATCGTGATTGTAACTGACCCAGAAAGCATGCTGAGGAGGGTGAGGAAAGGCAGGTTCCATGCAGAGTGGCTTGCTTCGCTTCGGAGGTCACGGGTGGCAAGCATCACCTGGATCTATTCTCCGGGGCATGCCGCTGTGCTGGGGAATAACAGGCGGACAGATTGGCTGGCTCTGCAAAACTTGGAGTATTGATGCATGACAAGGCAGGTGTGGTTGCGGCCTTGTGGGAGCATGTGTACACCTCGGAGGAGCAAATGGATCACCAGTCTGGCAAGAATGAGGCAGCAAGGAGTGGCGAGGAGATCTGGCCGACATATAATCAGATTGCTACTGAAACTATTGGTGTTGGAACTCTTCGCTGGCTGCTGAAGATGGGGACGAATGTTTATGGGAATGCCCAGAATGCTGTGATGTTGGTTCCTGAATCCTCTTTCAGTTCTACACCTTTATATGTGAGTTTCCAATTTCTAGCACTTTTGCTCTCTATTTCTCTCATACTGAAAACTCAGTGGCTATATAAAATAAACAGTAGTTTATATATATAGTAGGCTGAAAGAAAACACACTGCAGCCAGACATATTCTGAAACTTAGTCTAAAAAGCACAATGAAAAAGAGCTCCGTGGACTAAACAGGGATGGCAAGAAAGCAATGAGAACTTGATAAATGAACAAAACAAAAGCCCATATGTGGAACAAGTCAAGAATGAGGTGTGAACAAGTCTTTATTACAAATATATGTTACAACATTACAGTATTAAAACATATAATCTCATGCACTAGAATACAACACGAGGCAATGGAGTCTCACCCAGAAATACATTAATATTTCATTAACATATAAAATTATGACAAAGTAACAAACAACCACAGAAACATGTTGACACATGCCTATACATATACAATGCAAATGATAATACAATTGGGCTATATAAGAATTATGTCATGTTAACTTAAAATAATGACTACCATTTCTCAAACCAGGAGAACATTTCAAAAGTCAGGCAGGCATACATTCAGCCAACACTTTCCACACACATGACACATTTGTCTAGCTAATCTACGAAACAATCTAGTCTAAGTATTGCTACTCACTACACACCACCCATGTTAATACTTTTGCCATTCTCACCTTTTGTTAGAGGACAACACACTATATCAATATCCTAAGACCTATCACTTATTGAACTGTTTTGCAACAAACTCCTCCCCCTTCTTGATGTTGGCAATGAGCTCAGGCATGGCAGCTGTCACCAGATTGCGCTCGTAGTCCAGCAGTTTTCCTATTCCAAGATTCTTCTCGATACCATTTTTCTGAAAGTTAACATATTGTTCAATTATTAATTCTTGTAAGGAACAATCTACTTATAAAACTTATCAAAATGCATCCAGCATTTCCACAGAACAAACAAACCTGTATATGGTATTATGAAGTTATGTGTGAACCATTGCTTCTTCTAGGCCATGGAGTGTCATGAGCAAACATTCTACTTCGTTGGCTGATTCGTGTGCTACCAGCAGTAAAGTTGTCAGTTATCCTGTACTGAACCTAAATTTGGTTGCAATATATCTGCTTGTGTGCTGGGCCTAATATGTGCACTGAATGCTAAGAATGTGCTTGTCAGCGCATGCTAGTGCAGCTCAGAAGGAACATTGGTATGAACCAGTGGTCCCCACCTAGGAAAGAAACGCTGGAAGGAAACTTACAACATTCTAAATCAGAGGTGGGGAAACCATTTTCTGCCAAAGGCCATCTGGATGTTTGTAACACCATAGAAAATGGTCAACTTAAAAATTAATCTGTTGGTCAAGTTAGTTAGTAGCATATCTTTTACAGGATGTTGCAATCAACTCCAGCATTTTTTGTCTGTTCATGATTTCTGGACAAATTTACATTCAGTAGTTTGCCATTGCTTTCTGAATGACCAGTTCTCATACTTTTGTATGGGAAACCAACGCAAGGCGGTCTGCTTCCGAATCGCCCACAGCTGTGTTTCGAACATGGTATGTGACATGGAAAAGAACTGCTTATAGCAGTTGTTCTAACCTCAGATGCACATTTTAATGCATGTCTTCTGAAAGTGGGAAATTCATCACTGCTTATGTAGCGTTTATGGAACTCAAGCAGTGAGGAGATTGTTGTACCTAACTTTCAGCCCAGCATCACTGTGCAGCTGAATGATTTTGTGTTGTGGGTTATAAGGCACATAAGCTGGTTCCACATTCAACAATGCAGCAAAGATGTTTGATTCCATTTATTTACTTTTTATGTCATAAAATCTATCATGAAATGCCTCAATTAGTTCCTCACATTCGTCAGTATACAAAAGTGATAAAATGATTTAATGTTTGACATCAGTGAGTTTTATGACCTGTCGTATACTCATATATACTCATATATACTATACTCATATGTGTCCTGTCTATCCTGGGGGGGGGGGGGGGGGGGGGGGGGATTTCGGTGGGTGCGCGTGGAGGTGCGGATTTCGGTGGGTGCGCGCACAGGTGCGGATTTCGGTGGGTGCGCGCGCAGGTGCGGATTTCGGTGGGTGCGCGCGCAGGTGCGGATTTCGGTGGGTGCGCGCGCAGGTGCGGATTTCGGTGGGTGCGCGCGCAGGTGCGGATTTCGGTGGGTGCGCGCGCAGGTGCGGTTTTCGGTGGGTGCGCTCGTAGGTGCGGATTTCGGTGGGTGCGCGCGCAGATGCGGATTTCGGTGGGTGCGTGCGCAGGTGCGGATGCGCAGCGCATTTCGGTGGGTGCGCGCGCAGGTGCTGATTTCGATGGGTGCGCGCGCAGGTGCGGATGTCGGTGGGTGCGCGCGCAGAGGCGGATTTCGTTGGGTGCGCGCGCAGGTGCGGATGTCGGTGGGTGCGCGCGCAGGTGCGGATGTCGGTGGGTGCGAGCGCAGGTGCGGATGTCGGTGGGTGCGCGCGCAGGTGCGGATTTCGGTGGTAGAGCGCGCAGGTGCGGATTTCGGTGGTAGAGCGCACAGGTGCGGATTTCGGTGGGTGCGCGCGCAGGTGCGGATTTCGGTGGGTGCGCGCGCAGGTGCGGATTTCGGTGGGTGCGCGCGAAGGTGCGGATGCGCAGCGCATTTCGGTGGGTGCGCGCGCAGGTGCGGATGTCGGTGGGTGCGCGCGCAGGTGCGGATTTCGGTGGGTGCGCGCGCAGGTGCGGATGTCGGTGGGTGCGCGCGCAGGTGCGGATGTCGGTGGGTGCGCGCGCAGGTGGGGATGTCGGTGAGTGCGCGCGCAGGTGCGGATTTCGGTGGGTGTGCGGATTTCGGTGGGTGCGCGAGCAGGTGCGGATTTCGTTGGGTGTGCGCGCAGGTGCGGATTTCGGTGGGTGCGCGAGCAGGTGCGGATTTCGGTGGGTGCGCGCGCAGGTGCGGATTTCGGTGGGTGCGCGCAGGTGCGGATTTCGGTGGGTGCGCGCGCAGGTGCGGATTTCGGTGGGTGCGCGCGCAGGGGCGGATTTGGGAGGTGCGTAAATTGATTGGTGCATAATTTGGCAGAACCTGCCAGGTGCGTTTGCAGGATTATACTGTGGCCGGTGTGTGGGTAGGAGTGTTGGAACATATGCTTGATTTGGTATTTGTGTATCTGAAGATGCATGCACGGATGCATAATTACACAGGAGCACACGCAGGTGCCTAATTTGGCTTGTGTGCTCACAGGTGCTTAATTTGATGGGTGCGTAATTGGGTAGTTATGAATCAATCAATCGTGTGCCATGCCGGAAAGCCTGGGCGGTCATGACTCGCCATTTCACTCGATCACCAGTGTCGTGGATCAGCTCAGTGTTTCTGTCTCGTCCATGCCATGTGGCCAAGCCATCCAGGTATTTTCCTCTCGGTCTTCCTCTTGGTCTGCTCCCCTCGATCTTGCCAGTTGTCACTAAGTTCTCCAATCCATTTCTTCTCATAACATGTCCAAAAAATTTTGACTGTCTACGTCTAATTTCTCTAATCAGTTTACGATGTTCATTTGTCTCCTGTAGTACTTGGTCATTGGTTTTTCTGTCTGTCCATGGTATTCTTTGCATTTTCCTCAGAAACCACATTTCTGCAGCCATCAGATGCTTTTCAGCTTGACTGCTCATTGTCCAAGTTTCACATCCATACAAAAGAACAGGCTCTATGTATCCCCTCAACACTCTTTTTCTCGTTTCAATTGACATCTTCTTATTGGTCAGAATGTTTTTCATCTGGCTAAAGGCTACTTTCGCCATGGCGATTCTTGTTCTAATCTCTTCAAGGCATCTCCCATCAGATGTTATAACTGTTCCAAGATAATTGTACCGATTCACTTGTTGAAGAATATTTCCATTTACTTGTATATTACATTGTGGCACTTCTTCCTTCCTACTGACGACCATAACCTGAGTCTTTTTACAATTTAATTTTAACCCCAGTTGCTCACTGTGTACAACAACCGCATCTACTAATTGTTGCAGGTCCTGCTCATTGTCTTCAATTAATACTGTATCATCTGCATATCTAATGTTATTGATGTTTCGTCCTCCAATGCTGATTCCATTTATATCCTCTACATTTCTGAAAATATTTTCACTGTACAGGGAAAAAAGATCTGGAGACATCACACATCCCTGCCTAACACCTCTCTTAATTGGCTGATACTGTCCCACTTCATTATCAATCCTTATTGCAGCTTGTTGTTTCCAATATATGTTTTTTTTTATAAGTCTAATGTCTTTCCCATCAATTTGTAGATCTGCAAGCATATCCACCATGCTGACATGTCTAACGCTATCAAAAGCCTTTGTATAGTCAATAAAGCAAAGATGTATATCCTTGTTTACTTCTATAGCACTTTCAATAACTGTTCGCAGCATATACACAGCATTTACTGTACCCTTTCCTTCTACAAACCCGCATTGTTCTTCCCCTATTTCAGGTTGTATCTTCTTCCTCATTCTTTGCATGATAATTCTTAGCAAAATCTTTGTGATGTGACTCATTATACTAATTGTTCTATATTGATCACATTCCAAGGTTCCTGATTTCTTTGGGATTGCAATAAATATAGAGTTACATAATTCAGGAGGTATATCTCCAGTATCATATAATGTGTTCAGCAGTCTGGTGACTTGATCTAGTCCAAATTCTTCTAAAGCTTTAATCATTTCTGTTGTGATGTTATCTGCACCGGGGGCCTTGCCAGCTTTCATATGCTTAAGAACATTTCGAACCTCCATCTCCAAAATTGGCGGTCCTTCATTATTAAATCTAATATCATACTGTTCGTCTCTGTTATCATCATAAAGGTGTTTCACATAATCTGTCCATACCTGTAGAATCTGGTCTTTTTCTATTATGATTTTGCCATCTTCAGTTTTTAGACACCCGGTTGATGTACTTGTTCTTTTATTAGTAAGTTCCTGAATTCTTTTGTGCACTAATTTGGTATTTTGACTGTTGTGTTGGCTTTCAATTTCTAAGCACTTTTCCTCAAGCCATGCTTCTTTTGCCTCCTTACATAATGTTCTGACTTGTCTGTGAATTTCTTCATATTTGACAGAATTATTTTTGCTGAGTCTTCTTGTTTCCATGAGGTGTAAAATTCCTTCAGTCATCCATTTCTTACGACCCACCTTCTTTAATTTTGGAATAGTTGTTTCTGCAGCCACATTGATTGAATTCTTCAACGTTTCCCATTGATCATCCACATCCTGGAATAGGATCTCTAGATCAGACAAAATTTCAAATCTGTTCTGTACTTCTATGTTGAATTTGTTTTGTATTTCATTGTCATTACTCAATGTACACAAATCATATTTAGTGTTTCCTGTTATATACTTGGCTTTCTTCAACTTTATCCTCAATGTTCCTGTGAGTAATCTGTGGTCACTATAACAATCAGCACTGGGAACTGTTTTTGCTATTGTTAATGCGTTTCTAAATCTTCTGCTAATCAGAATGTAGTCAATCTGATTTCTAATCCTGGTATCAGGACTCCTCCATGTCCATAATCTTCTAGGGTGTTGTATGAACCAGGTGTTTCCTACAATCATTTCCTGTTCTTTTGCCCACTCTACGAGTCTGTATCCTCTTTCATTTCTCTCTCCTAAACCATAGTTTCCTACTGTGTATCTATCTCCTTGATTTCCTACTTTTGCATTGAAGTCCCCTATTATGATGTTTATTTCTGAATTTTTACATTTCTTTAAGGCAGACTCAATGTCATTATAAAATTCTTCTACACTATCTTCACTGGATTCTCCTGTTGGGGCATATACTTGAATAATATTTATGCTAAAAGTTCTGCCACTTAATTTAACTAGTAGAACTCTGTCCGACACGGCCCAATATCCTTGAATAGATTTTGATGTTTTCCGATTTATGATTGCAGTTGCATAATTTGGTAGTGCATAATTTGATAGGTGCATAATTTTATAGTGCATGCGCAAGTGCATAATATGTTTGGGGGGTAACTTGGTATGTTCATGCGCAAGTACATAATTTGTTTGGTGTAAGCGCAGGTTCATAATTTGGTAGGTGAATGCACTAGTACGAAGTCTGGTAGGTGTGCATGCAGGTGCCTAGTTTAGTAGGTTCGTAAACAGGTGCGTAATTTGGTAGATGCGTGCGCAGGTATGTAAATTGGTCCTGTTGCCACAGAAGAATTGGTAGGTGCATAATTTGATGGGTGACTAATTTGGTAGTTATAATTGCAGTTGCATAATTTTGTAGGTGCATAATTTGGAAGTTAATTTGGTAGGTGTGCAAGCAGGTGCGTAATTTAGTAGGTCCGTACACAGATGCGTAATTTGGTAGATGCGGCGTAGCTATGTAAATTGGTCCTGTTGCCACAGGAAAACTGAACCAAGACTCACATTCATATGATGCCACAGGAAAGATGGTCCACGACTCACATTCGTATGTTTCCACAGGAAAGATGGTCCACAAAACGACTAAACTAAACTAAGATGGTCCACGAAACACATTCGTATGTTGCCACAGGAAAAATAGTCCACGACTTGCATTCGTATGTTGCCACAGGAAAGATGGTCCACGACTCACATTGGTAAGTTGCCACAGGAAAGATGGTCCACGACCTCTATTCATTTGCTGACGCAGGAAAGATGCTCCACGACTCACATATGTGTGTCTGAAAATCTCACTGAATGCTTTTGGAATTCAATATGACACCTGGGAGACTGCAACCAGAGACTGAAATTCGTGGCGTTCATCATTATGCAAGGTTCCAGTCACGTGTGAGAAAACCAGGACTGCAATAGCTGTGAAGAGAAGGCAGGACAGAAAAACCACTGCAGGAAATCCCCCTCCAGAAACGTTAAGCATTCCTTGTTCACATTGTTAAAGAACATTTCGAGCCAAAATAGACCTTATCAGTCATCTTAGATCTCACGGCTCCACACTTTCAACCCCACTGGATGAAATGAATGGTCATCATCATTCTTGATGGACAAACAACACACATGTGTGTTGCTGTAATAAAGATAGTCCATGAATCGCATTCGTATGCTGCCACAGGAAAGATGGTGCACGACTCGCATCCATATGTTGCCACAGTAAACACGATGCATGTTCTGAAAAAAATATTATCTTTAACTTATTTGCTGGTGCAATATCGGCAGGAAATCCTGAATAAATGTTTTGTATGTCCGTTATAGAACGTCGTTGTCAATCCTAGCATTTATTGGCCGCGTGTAATTTTCTAAGCAATTTTACGTTCAGTGTTGTTTTTCCCCTCATTACTTTCTTATACAATACTTCCAAATCACCTGCGGCTGAATTCGAACAGCATGTCGGGATTGTGCAATGCGTTCATAACTCCTAAGCCACAAGCACATTTTCAATATCTAATTATATCATTCTTAATATGGAATTGTGAGCAAGACCCTACCATCAGATATGAAGGGGAACTTGAGGAATTGAGAACTATTAAAATAGTTGTTGGACAACAATTGATTTTAGTTACAACTTCAAGTTTTCAACATTTACCGCCAGGCGTTAGTGAGGATTACTCAGACACGAGGCAAAGAACAAAGGGGTTACATGTTAGTTTAATAATAGTATACAATTAAAATTGTTTAATTCTGTCGTAGAAACTCTGTAGACTGTTGATTTGATTCTCTTGTGAACGTCTTCTATTTTGTGCAGGTTCGATTAGTTTTATCGTAAATATCAAGAAATGTGTTTATAATTATTCATTAAGTACATAATTTGTTTGGTGTAAGCGCAGGTTCATAATTTGGTAGGTGAATGCACTAGTACGAAGTTTGGTAGGTGTGCATGCAGGTGCCTAGTTTAGTAGGTTCGTAAACAGATGCGTAATTTGGTAGATGTGTGCGCAGGTATGTAAATTGGTCCTGTTGCCACAGAAGAATTGGTAGGTGCATAATTTGATGGGTGACTAATTTGGTAGTTATAATTGCAGTTGCATTATTTTGTAGGTGCATAATTTGGAAGGGAATTTGGTAGGTGTGCAAGCAGGTGCGTAATTTAGTAGGTCCGTAAACAGATGCGTAATTTGGTAGATGCGGCGTAGCTATGTAAATTGGTCCTGTTGCCACAGGAAACTGAACCAAGACTCACATTCATATGATGCCACAGGAAAGATGGCAATATGAAATATTTGCTGATGGAGCTCAACCAGAATTAGTTATAGGGGCCAGTGCTAGAGTTCATAATCAGCGATATCAAGGTAAGCCAAACAAAGTCTTGCAACACAGCCAACAGCATAGAGGCAGAGGGCCTTATCACAACTCACACAGAGAATCAGACAAGCCGAGAAAGGGGTATTTTATGCAGTGCCCACATTGCAAACTTCACCACGGTAATCTTGAGATGTGTGACAAGAACCCATAATACAATTCGTATCTCAAAAACCTCACTTCTAAGAGGATTAGTATGATTCTTACAAAAATAGTATCAAATGCTTCTCCTTTTTAGCGTACGGCCACACCCCAACGTTTTGTAAGATGAGGAAGACATGAAAGGAAGCTAGTGCAGCATACATATTCACTAGTAGCGACTCAGGCGAGTTAGAAGACACGCATGCAGCCATAGTAGAGACATGTCCCAATGACGGACCGATGACCGGACTAGTGGGCAGTTCTCTCTGACCAGTCAAGTGACCACTACATGGGGGATGGCACTACCTTCTTTGTGCTTACTATTTACGTCGGCTCCTTCCGCTCCACCCGGTCACACAACACACACATACACACACACACACACACACACACACACACACACATGAGGAGCCCTCTCCTCCTAATCCTTAGTAGATTTTTTTTAATTACCCGCCAAAAACAACGAGCTTAACAAGCCAAAGACACACTCCACACGCACCACATACTTCCAGCACCACCGCACCATCTCATCCCAGCACCACGACACCACCAGACACTACACGGCACCACGTGGTGCCAGCACCACTCGCACCACGTGGTGCGCACCATGCGCACCACACATTTTTGGTGCCTACAGTCCCTATATAACTACAACCACTAACCGCCGTCTATCCCCAGTCCATTTTACCACGTCGAGCAGTCCCTCGTTAAATTGGACACCCGTCAGTCTCGTACATGGGTTGCCACTCCCCATAGCATCATATAATCTCCTCTGGAATCGGGTCGACCATGTCTGGGAGATGGATCAGAAACTGTTGTACAAATACGGATTACCACATCCTGTTGGTCCCGCAATCATCGAGGTAAAAGGATGTTTCCATCTAGGATCCATGCTTACGAATGACCACCTACCTACCTATGCGACGTATTTTATGGGGTTCGATCCCGCGACCGCGCGCCCGCACCCGGCGACCGCCCCCGCGCCCGCCCCTGCGCTCGCTCGCCCCGGTTTATATCAGTAATATCCCACCTAGTTCATTACGACGACGATAAGCCCCTGGATTAGTTGTTAGGAGAATGAGTATTGATTTTTTGTCCCAGATTGTGCATGTACAACTATGTGTTTTGTTTTTAAGTTTTGACATTTTAAGGACACAGTTGGTTGTCCGTTGTTAGCACCAGTAGATACCCCGCTACTCGTTAGACCGATGACCGGACTAGTGGGCAGTTCTCTCTGACCAATCAAGTGACCACTACATGGGGGGACGGCACTACCTTCTTTTTGCTTACTATTTACGCCGGCTCCTTCCACTCCACCCGGTCACACACACACACACATGAGGAGCCCGCTTCTCCCAATCCTTAGTAGATTTTTTTTAATTACCCGCCAAAAACGAGCTTAACAAGCCAAAGACACACTCCACATACTCCCAGCACCACCGCACAACCTCATCCCAGCACCACAACCTCATCCCAGCACCACGACACCACCAGACACCACAATGCACCACGTGGTGCCAGCACCACTCGCACCACCTGGTGCGCACCACGCACACCACAAATTTGTGGTGCCTACAGTCCCTGTATAACTACTTACATTAGTAATACCGTGAAGCAACTTTCGCATCATCCTCATGAAGCTACTCGGCGCGTTCTGTAGCCCAAAAGGCATGTGTGCCAATTCGTATAGACCTAATGGGGTGGTAAAAGCAGTGATGTGCATGGAATCTTTCTCCATGCGGATTTGCCAATAAATCAATATCTCTTCGTGAGGTCTATCTTGGAGACGATTTTGGATGTCTCCATGCTTTCAATCAGCTCGTCGATATTTGGCATTGGTACAGCATCTAGTAACGTTAGAACATTCACTTTCCTGTAATCGACGCAAATACGCAATGAATTATCCTTCTTTTTCACAATTACCAAAGGAGAACAGTAGTTAAAAGATGATTTTCTAATTATACCGCTCTGCTCCAGTTCGGAAATTTGATATGACTTTTTCTGAGTAATGAACTGGAATCGGGTACGGTTTTACTTTAACGGGAATATCCGAAAGCAAAGTGATCTTGTGTTGAATTAATGTTGTTTGCCACGGCTTATCTGAAAAAAATATCACTAAACTGTTGTATCGCTGACGTTAATTTGTATTTATCTTGCGATGGTAAGTTTTTATTAACTAGAACAGCTTGCCAGTTATTGTTAACATTAATGGTTGGTGTTGGTATTTGTTGTGCTACTGCATCCTCTTGCTGTTCATTAATAACCCAACATGCTGCTGCTATTCTGTGTGGAATTTGATGAGCTCTCTGTGTTTTGCCCGTATTGCGCTCTGTGTACGGTTTCAGCATGTTAATGTGGAATATTTTGTCTTTACCCTTGACATTTATTAATATATAGTCTACGCCACTAATTTTTTTAACCACTTTAAATGGACCCTGCCATGAAATGACGAGACAATCTCTAGGATCGGGTAATAAAAGTAGGACTTCGTCTTCTTCCTTCAAGACTATCGTCTTGGCTTTCCTGTTGTCGTATTGCCTGTAATTTTCCCCTGCCTTTTCCAATGCCGATTTCGCAATTTGACATGCTGTCATTATTTTGTCTCTTAACTGTGTTACCATTTCATTCGCATCCCTTTTCGGGTAGTCATGTATTGCGAACCACGTGGATTCGCTCTGTAAACGAGTTCGAATGGGGGAACACCTGTACTCGCTTGCGGCACCTCTCGGTACGCAAACAGTACTGCTGGCAACAGAATGTCCCAATCTTTGGGTCATTCGCCTTAACCTTTGATAGGGTTCGTTTGAGCACCCCATTAAAATTTTCATTGACCCCGTTTGTTATCGGGTGATACGGGGAACTGAATACTTGTGGTATGTTCAGCAACTTCATTGTTGCTTGGGTAGATGCAGAAATAAATTGACTGCCTCTGTCAGAAAGTATATATAACGGGAAACCTATCCTACTGAAGATCAACAAAAATGAATCTAGGATGGATCTAGATGTGATGTATTTTAGTGGAATTGTCTCTGGCCATCTAGAACATAGATCAATCATCGTTAAAATAAATCTATTGCCTCGATCTGTTGTTGTATTGAGAGGACCGACAATACCGACCACTATATTCTGGAACGGTCGAGATACCAGATCAGTTTGTTGCACTGGTGCCTTAGGATGTTTCCCTTTCGGTGTGGTCTTTTGGCATAGAACACATGAACGGACATGTTTAGTAATGTCGTTGCAATAGCCAGGCCAATAAAATTGCACCAAATTCTGTTTGTCGTTTTGGCTATCCCCACGTGACCTGCAAATGGGGAGTCATGAGCAAGTTTCGGTGCTTCGTCGCGATATTTACTAGGCAGCACTGTTTGTAATAGGGGTGTTGCTCCTTTTGTGTATCGCCTGGTCAGTATATTATTGTCTAATATAAATTCGCACTTACCATGTTTCACTTGTTTGGCAGGTTTGTGCACATTCTTAAAACATGTTTGTAATGTGGAGTCCTGTTTCTGTTCCTGGGCTAGGTCAGTTGCCAGTACTAAATTGTCTTGTGTATCGTCCCTACTAGTCTGTGGGGATGTCGGGTGCCTCATGTTTTCTTCTTTTTGTCGACGCACCTGAGCTCTCGTGAATGCATTCGTCGGTGTATGCTTGATTTCCCAGACCATCGCTTCGTCATGAGTGCAATCTTTGACATTGGGAATGTTACCAATTAGTAGGCCGGTGGCACTGCTGCTCTCACTCTGCCTACGAAGTACGGGGACTTTATTGTAACTCAAACGATCTGGTATCTCTCCAAGGTACCACCAAAAGTTCTACAAGCAACACTTTTGCCTTTACGAGCTTCTGGTCAACTCCAATAATGGACGCCCCTGTGTCCCTAACGCATGTAGTTGTTGAACCAATGAACCATGCCTGATGGACCTTTAGTGTGCCATTCTGATTGTTCACCACAATGGCCTCTTGTATTGTTATATTGTGGCCACCTGCGAGACTACCATCATCATGACATTCATTGCATGGTCCGTAATTGGGACATGTCTCTACTATGGCTGCATGCGTGTCTTCTAACTCGTCTGAGACGCTACTAGTGAATATGTATTCTGCACTAGCTTCCTTCCATGTCTTCCTCATCTTACAAAACGTTGGGGTGTGGCCGTATGCGAAAAAGGAGAAGCATTCAATACTATTTTTGTAAGAATCATACTAATCCTCTTAGAAGTGAGGTTTTTGAGATACGAATTGTATTATGGGTTCTTGTCACACATCTCAAGATTACCGTGGTGAAGTTTGCAATGTGGGCACTGCATAAAATACCCCTTTCTCGGCTTGTCTGATTCTCTGTGTGAGTTGTGATAAGGCCCTCTGCCTCTATGCTGTTGGCTGTGTTGCATGACTTTGTTTGGCTTACCTTGATATCGCTGATTATGAACTCTAGCACTGGCCCCTATAACTAATTCTGGTTGAGCTCCATCAGCAAATATTTCACGATGAGCGTTATAGAATGCTTCCCCCCGTGCCACCATCTCTGTGACAGATTTACACTTGGTCTCCACCAGAAATGTAGACATTGATTCTGGTACCGATGAAAGTAGTTTATCTCTTAACATGAGGTCACGTAGTTTCTCAAAATCAAAACTTACATCTGCCGCTTTCAACCACTTGTCAAAGAGTGATGATGTTTCGGATACGTAGTCCAGAAACGTCTGGTTTGCCTTAGGTGTTAGGGTCTTAAACTTCGTTCTTAACCCAGCTTCATCCAACGAGAAGTGACTCAAGACCCGATCTCGAATATATGTATAGTTGGTCCATAAATTCTCAGGGATCAACTTCACAACTATCAAAGGCTCCAACGCAAGATGACGGTGAAATAAAATCTGCCAATCGTCAGTCGGAATCTTGTAGAATTTTGCTAACACCTCAAAATTAGTTATCCATGCGGATATGGAGTCACCTTGGGTAAAGTTCCTGATGAGATACTGGTATCGTTTAATAGGATCTGCTTTTGCTTGCAATTTTGCCTGCGCAATCTCGGCTTTCCGGTCTTTCTCCATCGTTTTTACCTTTAAATTCCCTTCAATTTCTATGGCTTCATTATTAACTCGGCCACAAGTTTTTCCTTCTCGAATGAAATCCTTTCTTTCTCTGCTGCCAGTCTTTCCTTTTCCGCAAACAGCTTTTCTCTTTCTATTGAAAGCTCTTTCTTTGATTTCTTTCTCCGCTGCTAATATCTCTTTTTCTAATTTTAGCTGCATTTCTCTATCTTCTCTTTTAGCTGCCTTGGCCTCTGCCGGTTTCTCCCTTTCTAATGCCAACTCTCTATCTTTGATTTCTTTCTCCGCTGCTAATCTTTCTTTTTCTGCTTCTTTGGCCGCTGCTCTCTCTTCCCGCTGTTGAGCTTGGAATTCTTTAAATTCCTGTTTAGCCCACGCTCTGAGTTCCTGGCCGGTCAATCCGGATTTCTCACCCATGTCCATAAACTCTTGTAATGTTGACATGTTGTCACAATATCCTGTAAATTATACAGCTGAAATATAATATATATGTATGCGATACAAAATCGATTGAAATACAGCAAGTAAATGCGTCAACAGTATAAAAGTAGAATGAATTGCCAACACAATCAAAAATGTTATAAAGCCGAAATTTTAGAACAATGTAACAAGCTTGACGAGGCAATAGATATTGTCATAGCCCGTTAGAATAGATACATGCCATTTAGTCATTGCACAGATCAAATCAAATGATGCGTAGAAGATAAAAAGAAAGGAAAACCAAAGTATATACTAAAATAGATGGTGCACGAAGAACCAGGGAAACGGGATGCGTCACGGAATGTGAACCTAACAACCAAAGGATACGCTGTGACTTTCACCGAGCAGATCGGTTGTGCTTCTAAGTTTGAGAAGGAAGAAGGCGGCTTCCGAAGTGATAGAAGGCTGGCAGTGGAATCATTCAAGGATATGGATAGCCTATGACATATTTGGAGAGCGCCATGGATTTGTAAAGACGGGAAAACGCTAGACGACAGAGTCGGATGGAAATGATAGAGAGGATGAACTGGAATAACCTCAGGGAAATGAAGGTTATTGAGGGTTGGTAGAGAAAAGGCAAGACCGAATATCAAGGTTAGTAGAGCGTAGAAATTAGGCCCTTCTCTATGTCAAGAGATACTAATTTATCTTCTAACGGGATATGTGACTGTCTTGGAAACCTCCGATTAAACGGATATTAACTTTTCACCAGCATCTGCATTGTACTTTCATTCCCGTTCACCAGTCATGTTATAAGTTGATTTCTCCGTTTCGTTAATGTTAAGGAGCCACATTGCCACATGGTCAGTCGATCCAATTTGAATACCATGGCTTTATAATGAAGAAAGGAGGACTTCGTGATGGCAATACAGTCCAGACAAAACTGGTATTGAAATATAATTATTATATTTCTGTATAAAAGAGTATCACATCACAACACACATAAGCTGTTACAGGAGAGGTAGACAAAATATAACGCAGACGAACATCTCTATCTATATGTAAAAGAAACACGGAGAACTGATAGCTACGAACAAATAACGACTATTACAAACAAACAAACAAACTTTATTTTAAAAGGGTAACAAATTGGGCACGCAGGTCCGTCTTACATTCGGCCCTTTCAATCACCCATCTTTCATTCATTAAATGTACATGTTACATTATCATAGGGGGGAAAAACATTGTCAAATGGATTTTGTAAGCATAAACAATGCATATTACGCATGATACATTCACATGATTAAAAAAAAAAAAAAAAACATTGTCAAATGAAAGTTGTAAACATAAACAGTGCATATTGCAATGTTGTGAGACACATTCCCCATCCACCCTCTTATCCCGCAGCCACCAACACATCCCCCACCCACCAAACCTCCTCCACCCACCCACACATACCTCCACGCACTCACACAGAACCAGGCAAACATACATGCCGCCACCCACCCACTGATCCCCCACCCACACATTTCCCCACCCAGACACATCTCCCCACCCACACACACACATCCTCACACACCAAGAAGAAGAAGAAGCCACACACACATACTCCCGCCAACCCACACATCCCGCACCTATCCCGCACTCACAATTTTCCCCACCCACCCACACACCAGCAATAAAGTTGTCGAGATACTTTTCATGGCTGTCCAGACAGCAGACTCGTCTGCACGGATACTGTTGTGGGCATTCTGGTGGCAGCATTTAGTTGTCATTGTGTAACCTGAATCTTATCATTTTCAACTCCCAGGAATTTCTACAATGCAATAGCTTTGGAGATGACTAAACCCTAGTCTTCATTGAACAGAAGTAAAATTAGTGGAACTGAGTTAAAGCTGCGGAAATATAAACAATATAAAACAACACAAAGTAACGAAGCTTTACAGAACACAATTACGGAAAACACAGGGTGTTGAGGCGACTAGCCTTCGTCAACAAATACATACACAAAACATAACACATAATCATGGAGAAGACACTATAGTGACTACATTAAGGCATAAAAATGGGATGAGAAGAATCAGAACAATGAGGAGGAACTGAAAATAAATTGGGGGGAAAATGTATTACTCAACTCAGAATCCCAGGCTGTGATACCAGGGGATATCTTCTTTGTAGTGTTTGTTTTGAGCATAAATGCCTTGTCTGTTTACAATAAAACTGCGATATTTGAATTTGCACCATTCAGCCTTTTTCTGGCATTTGTTGACTGGGTTAACCTTCCCGGGTGTGTCGTAGAACATTCCATGCTATCATTGTTGTGGTGTCCTCTTCATCCCTCCATCTACGGGAGATGCCCCAGCTGGTATGTTTAGAACAGCCGAAGGCATGCAGGTCGGCCCTCAGGGAAAGACAGGGGCAGACCATGGGCATTCCCCACCATCCTAGAAGTCTTCCATAATTTCAGAGCCGACACGCAGTGCTCTTGTATTGGGGTCACCAAAGGAATTGTCACCTCCTGCACATGGCTGCTTAGCCTCAATTCTGTAATGTTTAAGCCTTCAGTTCACCACAGGCGTCTCCTCCGGAAACCAGAAGCATCTAATCTGCAGATGACGTCCACACATTGAGCTTTCGATGGATTTGCTAGCCAAGCGATATTCCATTCCGTAGCCACTTTTGCCATCGGTATACCTGTGGCATGTAGAATGGCAGGCCAGGGGCAATATTCTTCTTTGCACACATTCAGATGTCAACCTGAATATAGTTTAAAAACAGCAGCCACGCTGAGCTGTTGTTATCTCCAGTGCGTTTGTCAGCAAATGAAGCTTGCGTAGACCAAAATAATTTTCTGTTCTGCATACATATGCATTTATTTATTATTTTGGTCATTGCTCCTCTTTCAGTTATAATAACATTGAGCCGGGAGTGCAGGGAATGGCCAGCAGGGGCCACGGAAGTGGAAATCCAGCAACTAATTCAGGATACTGCTCGCCCGGGTGATGTGATTATCTATACAGATGGTTCGGTGTTGAGAGGTAGGAGAAGTACCTGGGGATTCTTGGCAAAAGCTAATGGTCGACGTTTGGTGCAGGAGAGCCTGGCGTATATCACATCACAACATCTAGTTTAAAAATGGAGGTGGAGGCGGCTAGTGCAGCTTTCCAATGGATGGAGAACACGATACATACCCACATCGTGATTGTAACTGACCCAGAAAGCATGCTGAGGAGGGTGAGGAAAGGCAGGTTCCATGCAGAGTGGCTTGCTTCGCTTCGGAGGTCACGGGTGGCAAGCATCACCTGGATCTATTCTCCGGGGCATGCCGCTGTGCTGGGGAATAACAGGCGGACAGATTGGCTGGCTCTGCAAAACTTGGAGTATTGATGCATGACAAGGCAGGTGTGGTTGCGGCCTTGTGGGAGCATGTGTACACCTCGGAGGAGCAAATGGATCACCAGTCTGGCAAGAATGAGGCAGCAAGGAGTGGCGAGGAGATCTGGCCGACATATAATCAGATTGCTACTGAAACTATTGGTGTTGGAACTCTTCGCTGGCTGCTGAAGATGGGGACGAATGTTTATGGGAATGCCCAGAATGCTGTGATGTTGGTTCCTGAATCCTCTTTCAGTTCTACACCTTTATATGTGAGTTTCCAATTTCTAGCACTTTTGCTCTCTATTTCTCTCATACTGAAAACTCAGTGGCTATATAAAATAAACAGTAGTTTATATATATAGTAGGCTGAAAGAAAACACACTGCAGCCAGACATATTCTGAAACTTAGTCTAAAAAGCACAATGAAAAAGAGCTCCGTGGACTAAACAGGGATGGCAAGAAAGCAATGAGAACTTGATAAATGAACAAAACAAAAGCCCATATGTGGAACAAGTCAAGAATGAGGTGTGAACAAGTCTTTATTACAAATATATGTTACAACATTACAGTATTAAAACATATAATCTCATGCACTAGAATACAACACGAGGCAATGGAGTCTCACCCAGAAATACATTAATATTTCATTAACATATAAAATTATGACAAAGTAACAAACAACCACAGAAACATGTTGACACATGCCTATACATATACAATGCAAATGATAATACAATTGGGCTATATAAGAATTATGTCATGTTAACTTAAAATAATGACTACCATTTCTCAAACCAGGAGAACATTTCAAAAGTCAGGCAGGCATACATTCAGCCAACACTTTCCACACACATGACACATTTGTCTAGCTAATCTACGAAACAATCTAGTCTAAGTATTGCTACTCACTACACACCACCCATGTTAATACTTTTGCCATTCTCACCTTTTGTTAGAGGACAACACACTATATCAATATCCTAAGACCTATCACTTATTGAACTGTTTTGCAACAAACTCCTCCCCCTTCTTGATGTTGGCAATGAGCTCAGGCATGGCAGCTGTCACCAGATTGCGCTCGTAGTCCAGCAGTTTTCCTATTCCAAGATTCTTCTCGATACCATTTTTCTGAAAGTTAACATATTGTTCAATTATTAATTCTTGTAAGGAACAATCTACTTATAAAACTTATCAAAATGCATCCAGCATTTCCACAGAACAAACAAACCTGTATATGGTATTATGAAGTTATGTGTGAACCATTGCTTCTTCTAGGCCATGGAGTGTCATGAGCAAACATTCTACTTCGTTGGCTGATTCGTGTGCTACCAGCAGTAAAGTTGTCAGTTATCCTGTACTGAACCTAAATTTGGTTGCAATATATCTGCTTGTGTGCTGGGCCTAATATGTGCACTGAATGCTAAGAATGTGCTTGTCAGCGCATGCTAGTGCAGCTCAGAAGGAACATTGGTATGAACCAGTGGTCCCCACCTAGGAAAGAAACGCTGGAAGGAAACTTACAACATTCTAAATCAGAGGTGGGGAAACCATTTTCTGCCAAAGGCCATCTGGATGTTTGTAACACCATAGAAAATGGTCAACTTAAAAATTAATCTGTTGGTCAAGTTAGTTAGTAGCATATCTTTTACAGGATGTTGCAATCAACTCCAGCATTTTTTGTCTGTTCATGATTTCTGGACAAATTTACATTCAGTAGTTTGCCATTGCTTTCTGAATGACCAGTTCTCATACTTTTGTATGGGAAACCAACGCAAGGCGGTCTGCTTCCGAATCGCCCACAGCTGTGTTTCGAACATGGTATGTGACATGGAAAAGAACTGCTTATAGCAGTTGTTCTAACCTCAGATGCACATTTTAATGCATGTCTTCTGAAAGTGGGAAATTCATCACTGCTTATGTAGCGTTTATGGAACTCAAGCAGTGAGGAGATTGTTGTACCTAACTTTCAGCCCAGCATCACTGTGCAGCTGAATGATTTTGTGTTGTGGGTTATAAGGCACATAAGCTGGTTCCACATTCAACAATGCAGCAAAGATGTTTGATTCCATTTATTTACTTTTTATGTCATAAAATCTATCATGAAATGCCTCAATTAGTTCCTCACATTCGTCAGTATACAAAAGTGATAAAATGATTTAATGTTTGACATCAGTGAGTTTTATGACCTGTCGTATACTCATATATACTCATATATACTATACTCATATGTGTCCTGTCTATCCTGGGGGGGGGGGGGGGGGGGGGGGATTTCGGTGGGTGCGCGTGGAGGTGCGGATTTCGGTGGGTGCGCGCACAGGTGCGGATTTCGGTGGGTGCGCGCGCAGGTGCGGATTTCGGTGGGTGCGCGCGCAGGTGCGGATTTCGGTGGGTGCGCGCGCAGGTGCGGATTTCGGTGGGTGCGCGCGCAGGTGCGGATTTCGGTGGGTGCGCGCGCAGGTGCGGATTTCGGTGGGTGCGCTCGTAGGTGCGGATTTCGGTGGGTGCGCGCGCAGATGCGGATTTCGGTGGGTGCGTGCGCAGGTGCGGATGCGCAGCGCATTTCGGTGGGTGCGCGCGCAGGTGCTGATTTCGATGGGTGCGCGCGCAGGTGCGGATGTCGGTGGGTGCGCGCGCAGAGGCGGATTTCGTTGGGTGCGCGCGCAGGTGCGGATGTCGGTGGGTGCGCGCGCAGGTGCGGATGTCGGTGGGTGCGAGCGCAGGTGCGGATGTCGGTGGGTGCGCGCGCAGGTGCGGATTTCGGTGGTAGAGCGCGCAGGTGCGGATTTCGGTGGTAGAGCGCACAGGTGCGGATTTCGGTGGGTGCGCGCGCAGGTGCGGATTTCGGTGGGTGCGCGCGCAGGTGCGGATTTCGGTGGGTGCGCGCGAAGGTGCGGATGCGCAGCGCATTTCGGTGGGTGCGCGCGCAGGTGCGGATGTCGGTGGGTGCGCGCGCAGGTGCGGATTTCGGTGGGTGCGCGCGCAGGTGCGGATGTCGGTGGGTGCGCGCGCAGGTGCGGATGTCGGTGGGTGCGCGCGCAGGTGGGGATGTCGGTGAGTGCGCGCGCAGGTGCGGATTTCGGTGGGTGTGCGGATTTCGGTGGGTGCGCGAGCAGGTGCGGATTTCGTTGGGTGTGCGCGCAGGTGCGGATTTCGGTGGGTGCGCGAGCAGGTGCGGATTTCGGTGGGTGCGCGCGCAGGTGCGGATTTCGGTGGGTGCGCGCAGGTGCGGATTTCGGTGGGTGCGCGCGCAGGTGCGGATTTCGGTGGGTGCGCGCGCAGGGGCGGATTTGGGAGGTGCGTAAATTGATTGGTGCATAATTTGGCAGAACCTGCCAGGTGCGTTTGCAGGATTATACTGTGGCCGGTGTGTGGGTAGGAGTGTTGGAACATATGCTTGATTTGGTATTTGTGTATCTGAAGATGCATGCACGGATGCATAATTACACAGGAGCACACGCAGGTGCCTAATTTGGCTTGTGTGCTCACAGGTGCTTAATTTGATGGGTGCGTAATTGGGTAGTTATGAATCAATCAATCGTGTGCCATGCCGGAAAGCCTGGGCGGTCATGACTCGCCATTTCACTCGATCACCAGTGTCGTGGATCAGCTCAGTGTTTCTGTCTCGTCCATGCCATGTGGCCAAGCCATCCAGGTATTTTCCTCTCGGTCTTCCTCTTGGTCTGCTCCCCTCGATCTTGCCAGTTGTCACTAAGTTCTCCAATCCATTTCTTCTCATAACATGTCCAAAAAATTTTGACTGTCTACGTCTAATTTCTCTAATCAGTTTACGATGTTCATTTGTCTCCTGTAGTACTTGGTCATTGGTTTTTCTGTCTGTCCATGGTATTCTTTGCATTTTCCTCAGAAACCACATTTCTGCAGCCATCAGATGCTTTTCAGCTTGACTGCTCATTGTCCAAGTTTCACATCCATACAAAAGAACAGGCTCTATGTATCCCCTCAACACTCTTTTTCTCGTTTCAATTGACATCTTCTTATTGGTCAGAATGTTTTTCATCTGGCTAAAGGCTACTTTCGCCATGGCGATTCTTGTTCTAATCTCTTCAAGGCATCTCCCATCAGATGTTATAACTGTTCCAAGATAATTGTACCGATTCACTTGTTGAAGAATATTTCCATTTACTTGTATATTACATTGTGGCACTTCTTCCTTCCTACTGACGACCATAACCTGAGTCTTTTTACAATTTAATTTTAACCCCAGTTGCTCACTGTGTACAACAACCGCATCTACTAATTGTTGCAGGTCCTGCTCATTGTCTTCAATTAATACTGTATCATCTGCATATCTAATGTTATTGATGTTTCGTCCTCCAATGCTGATTCCATTTATATCCTCTACATTTCTGAAAATATTTTCACTGTACAGGGAAAAAAGATCTGGAGACATCACACATCCCTGCCTAACACCTCTCTTAATTGGCTGATACTGTCCCACTTCATTATCAATCCTTATTGCAGCTTGTTGTTTCCAATATATGTTTTTTTTTATAAGTCTAATGTCTTTCCCATCAATTTGTAGATCTGCAAGCATATCCACCATGCTGACATGTCTAACGCTATCAAAAGCCTTTGTATAGTCAATAAAGCAAAGATGTATATCCTTGTTTACTTCTATAGCACTTTCAATAACTGTTCGCAGCATATACACAGCATTTACTGTACCCTTTCCTTCTACAAACCCGCATTGTTCTTCCCCTATTTCAGGTTGTATCTTCTTCCTCATTCTTTGCATGATAATTCTTAGCAAAATCTTTGTGATGTGACTCATTATACTAATTGTTCTATATTGATCACATTCCAAGGTTCCTGATTTCTTTGGGATTGCAATAAATATAGAGTTACATAATTCAGGAGGTATATCTCCAGTATCATATAATGTGTTCAGCAGTCTGGTGACTTGATCTAGTCCAAATTCTTCTAAAGCTTTAATCATTTCTGTTGTGATGTTATCTGCACCGGGGGCCTTGCCAGCTTTCATATGCTTAAGAACATTTCGAACCTCCATCTCCAAAATTGGCGGTCCTTCATTATTAAATCTAATATCATACTGTTCGTCTCTGTTATCATCATAAAGGTGTTTCACATAATCTGTCCATACCTGTAGAATCTGGTCTTTTTCTATTATGATTTTGCCATCTTCAGTTTTTAGACACCCGGTTGATGTACTTGTTCTTTTATTAGTAAGTTCCTGAATTCTTTTGTGCACTAATTTGGTATTTTGACTGTTGTGTTGGCTTTCAATTTCTAAGCACTTTTCCTCAAGCCATGCTTCTTTTGCCTCCTTACATAATGTTCTGACTTGTCTGTGAATTTCTTCATATTTGACAGAATTATTTTTGCTGAGTCTTCTTGTTTCCATGAGGTGTAAAATTCCTTCAGTCATCCATTTCTTACGACCCACCTTCTTTAATTTTGGAATAGTTGTTTCTGCAGCCACATTGATTGAATTCTTCAACGTTTCCCATTGATCATCCACATCCTGGAATAGGATCTCTAGATCAGACAAAATTTCAAATCTGTTCTGTACTTCTATGTTGAATTTGTTTTGTATTTCATTGTCATTACTCAATGTACACAAATCATATTTAGTGTTTCCTGTTATATACTTGGCTTTCTTCAACTTTATCCTCAATGTTCCTGTGAGTAATCTGTGGTCACTATAACAATCAGCACTGGGAACTGTTTTTGCTATTGTTAATGCGTTTCTAAATCTTCTGCTAATCAGAATGTAGTCAATCTGATTTCTAATCCTGGTATCAGGACTCCTCCATGTCCATAATCTTCTAGGGTGTTGTTTGAACCAGGTGTTTCCTACAATCATTTCCTGTTCTTTTGCCCACTCTACGAGTCTGTATCCTCTTTCATTTCTCTCTCCTAAACCATAGTTTCCTACCGTGTATCTATCTCCTTGATTTCCTACTTTTGCATTGAAGTCCCCTATTATGATGTTTATTTCTGAATTTTTACATTTCTTTAAGGCAGACTCAATGTCATTATAAAATTCTTCTACACTATCTTCACTGGATTCTCCTGTTGGGGCATATACTTGAATAATATTTATGCTAAAAGTTCTGCCACTTAATTTAACTAGTAGAACTCTGTCCGACACGGCCCAATATCCTTGAATAGATTTTGATGTTTTCTGATTTATGATTGCAGTTGCATAATTTGGTAGTGCATAATTTGATAGGTGCATAATTTTATAGTGCATGCGCAAGTGCATAATATGTTTGGGGGTTAACTTGGTATGTTCATGCGCAAGTACATCATTTGTTTGGTGTAAGCGCAGGTTCATAATTTGGTAGGTGAATGCACTAGTACGAAGTTTGGTAGGTGTGAATGCAGGTGCCTAGTTTAGTAGGTTCGTAAACAGATGCGTAATTTGGTAGATGCGTGCGCAGGTATGTAAATTGGTCCTATTGCCACAGAAGAATTGGTAGGTGCATAATTTGATGGGTGACTAATTTGGTAGTTATAATTGCAGTTGCATAATTTTGTAGGTGCATAATTTGGAAGGGAATTTGGTAGGTGTGCAAGCAGATGCGTAATTTAGTAGGTCCGTACACAGATGCGTAATTTGGTAGATGCGGCGTAGCTATGTAAATTGGTCCTGTTGCCACAGGAAAACTGAACCACGACTCACATTCATATGATGCCACGGGAAAGATGGTCCACGACTCACATTCGTATGTTTCCACAGGAAAGATGGTCCACAAAACGACTAAACTAAACTAAGATGGTCCACGAAACACATTCGTATGTTGCCACAGGAAAAATAGTCCACGACTTGCATTCGTATGTTGCCACAGGAAAGATGGTCCACGACTCACATTGGTAAGTTGCCACAGGAAAGATGGTCCACGACCTCTATTCATTTGCTGACGCAGGAAAGATGCTCCACGACTCACATATGTGTGTCTGAAAATCTCACTGAATGCTTTTGGAATTCAACATGACACCTGGGAGACTGCAACCAGAGACTGAAATTCGTGGCGTTCATCATTACGCAAGGTTCCAGTCACGTGTGAGGCAACCAGGACTGCAAGAGCTGTGAAGAGAAGGCAGGACAGAAAAACCACTGCAGGAAATCCCCCTCCAGAAACGTTAAGCATTCCTTGTCCACATTGTTAAAGAACATTTCGAGCCAAAATAGACCTTATCAGTCATCTTAGATCTCACGGCTCCACACTTTCAACCACACTGGATGAAATGAATGGTCATCATCATTCTTGATGGACAAACAACACACATGTGTGTTGCTGTAATAAACATAGTCCATGAATCGCATTCGTATGCTGCCACAGGAAAGATGGTCCACGACTCGCATCCATATGTTGCCACAGTAAACACGATGCATGTTCTGAAAAAAATATTATCTTTAACTTATTTGCTGGTGCAATATCGGCAGGAAATCCTGAATAAATGTTTTGTATGTCCGTTATAGAACGTCGTTGTCAATCCCAGCATTTATTGGCAGCGTGTAACTTTCTAAGCAATTTTACGTTCAGTGTTGTTTTTCCCCTCATTACTTTCTTATACAATACTTCCAAATCACCTGCGGCTGAATTCGAACAGCATGTCGGGATTGTGCAATGCGTTCATAACTCCTAAGCCACAAGCACATTTTCAATATATGGAATTGTGAGCAAGACCCTACCATCAGATATGAAGGGGAACTTGAGGAATTGAGAACTATTAAAATAGTTGTCGGACAACAATTGATTTTAGTTACAACTTCAAGTTTTCAACATTTACCGCCAGGCGTTAGTGAGGATTACTCAGACACGAGGCAAAGAACAAAGGGGTTACATGTTAGTTTAATAATAGTATACAATTAAAACTGTTTAATTCTGTCGTAGAAACTCTGTAGACTGTTGATTTGATTCTCTTGTGAATGTCTTCTAAAAGTGCATATATTTTGTGCAGGTTCGATTAGTTTTATCGTAAATATGAAGAAATGTGTTTATAATTATTCATTGAGCATATTTTCTTGAACATCAGGATTGCTCAATCAATAGTGAACTGGACTCTGGGAACATTAAGCCAACAGGACGGTGGATCAAACCCTGACTATGACTTTATATTTATAAAAGAAAATGAAAATGCAGAAAATACAAAGGTAATAATGAAAAATCTAAAATGTGGGTTGTCAGGGTCCTACAATGTAATGAATCTGGCTCGCTGGACCTAACATATGTGAGACATACACAAGTACAGAATGACTTGACGGGACACACAGTAACACTAAGTTTGATGGGTTTATTTACACTTCACATGCAACACAATCTAATTCGGCATGTGGCCATCACAAGGTGAATATCACAACCTATACATAATACATCAATGCACTCACAAACTCAAACCACAGCTATGCAGTCTTTCTATCTTCTTCCAAGAGCTACGAACAATCTACATTCAGGCACAGAAATACAAAAGCCGCTTTCATACACGTCAGTCATCGTCTGATGCCCCTAGAAGTGTCTGGCGTTTTCCGCTCACAGTGCTTGCCCTGTGGATTCGAGCGCAACGAGAATTGCATGCGTCACGCTTGTACTGGCTTGACTCTGACGGTCGCTCTCTCTGTCGTCAGCGAAACCTGTGAGTAGGGTGTTCGCCTGGCGGGCGTAACGATGTCGCGGCATATCAATTGGGATTATGACACCCTCCCCGCGTGCCATTCATGAAAGATTCTATCTTTCATGTGTATTCTCTGTAAATTCAGGGTTGCTATTCTTACCCAAGTCAGAATCTTCCCATTGGTTGTCATGTACCCTGGCATAGGTTTAATAGAAATACATAAGTATTGTAAATTATACATATTAAGTCATAATGTATTCAGACTTTAACACTTGCCAAGTATCATCCTCTCGATGGATGATCACCTCTGTTGCAATATTGACCCAGTCAGACCGGTAGCACCCGCACTCAATGCAACCAACAAAAAAAAACGTATAATATGTCCTTAGACATCAGGTTAGACCGTAAAACGTCCTAATATGAGACGAATTCAACTGTAGAGTTCCAACCAAACTTGGTAGGGAGCTCTCATGTTGGTCTACAACTTTGGCAATCTTCTCCATGCCCAGCTGATGCAATCTTGGCGTGTCGACAATCTGGCAACACAGTGGCTATTTTTATACATTACACATTACTATCTATTTCGATTTACCGCCCTTTGGTGTAATTGGTGACACCAATAAATGAAAGGGAAATAATTTAAACAGATGTTAAATCTAATAAATTACAATTATAAATTTATTTCTCAGCGTCATAGCTTGATACTTCTTTACAATAGCGAAAAATGTCGCTAATGTGAATCAGTTAATTCTCAGTATGATAATCAGTATGATTCTCAGATTACAGTAGTTTCAAAAATATTAATACACAATTTGTATATTTCAAATTCGTGTTTCACCAATATTTTACAAGCGTCATTAATTTTTAAGGTTTTGTTTATAGTCTGCTAGATTTTTGTTTAACTTTCTAACTTTCCGGAAGTACACACGAACAGCTGATGTAAGCGATAGTTTTTTCACACACTTGTTCCGTATTGATGTTGAAATATTCGGAATGTAACGTTGTGCTATTCGCTGGTGTTTTCGGTGTTTCATTGGACTTCTGGATTACGATCTTCTACAGTGGAGTAACTGTCCCAGTTTAGTTCACTCAATTGTTCAATTCACACGGGATACAATGTTGCTGGATACTTCCAGTTTGCAGATACCACGGATAACTTAAATTGTTCTTGTTCACTTGAGGTAAGTTACGACACTGACCTGTGGCACTGTTCTTAGTTTATAATATTTATAATTACTATTGTTCACTTTCTAACACATACTACGCACTTATACAACACAATTAACACCTTATTTTAGAAACCTTAATAATATTTACAGTGGGAATTGATCCCTATCACAATGATGTAGTTGACACTCACAGCTTTTCTGAAGAAAAAAAAATACATTAATGGCTGTGCTGGTTTGAGTGTTTTAACATACTGCACTCAGGCATATTTGGCTATTGGGTATCATCGGGACAACGCGACAAAAGATCAGCCAGTGTATTCAATCTGCCAGGGATGTGTTTCACTTCAAAGCTGTAGTCCTGGAGCAAAAGTGACCATCGCGCTATCATATGGTTAGTTGGCACTCCAGATGTAATAAACTTCAAAGGGCTGTTGTCAGATTCTACTAAAAAATGCATTCCAAGGAGGAATCTAGACAATCTCGTTATTGCAAACACTAATGCAAGGGCTTCTTTTTGAGAGGTCGACCAAGTGCGTTCTCTTGGTTTAAGTTTCCTGGATAGGTAATATACAGGATGTAAAATGCCGTCATGTTCCTGTAATAGTACCGCCCCAATCGCCACGGAGCTCGCATCTGTGCGCAATCTGAAAGAAATATGCAAATTTGGCAATTTGAGAATGGGATTCTTTAAACTATTCTCAGAAAAATAGGACAATATCTTCTGGAATGCAAATTTTAGGCATTCGTTGTTCACAATTTTATTTGGGTGGTCTTTTTTTAGTATGTTAGTAAAACTTTCAGTCAGTTCAGCAAAATCTGGGATGAACTGCCTGTAATAATTTAGAAGTCCTAATACACTTCTGACTTGTTTCTTCGTGGTCGGAAGTGTCAGTTTCAGAATCTTTGACACGATGTTATCGTCAGTAGTGACAAAGCCATTAGAGATCTTATACCCCAAGAAGGAGATTTCTTGGTAGGCTATGTCAACTTTGGCAGGTTTAATAGTAAGTCCGTGCTGTCTGATCCGTTCAAACGTCTGCTGTAATGTCGTTATGTGCTCTGTCATTGTCGTTGTGTGTACACATATATCATCCATATACGAAATGATATTCTTTATGTCCGTCAGTAATAGTCTTGTCATGCGTACGAATGTTGCCGGTGCGTTAACAAGCCCAAATGGTAATTTGCACCATTCGTACAGTCCCCAAGGTGTGGCAAAGGCTGTCAGATGTCTGCTGTGTTCGTCTACCGTTATCTGCCAGTAACCTTTTGTCATGTCTATCTTCGTGAAGTACCTAGAGTCTGTCAGCTCTGTCAGCAGTTCCTCGCAGTTGGTCATCGGCTCCAAATCCAACTGTGTTATTTTATTTAATTTTCTATAGTCTATGCAGGGTCTTATTGTGTCGTCCTTTTTGCGTATGATGACTATTGGAGAAGAGAAGTGTGGTTGCGATCGTCTAATGATGTTGTTCTTTTCTAAGTCAATGATTTCTTGGTGCAGTTTTTCTTTGTAATGTAATGGAATTGTGTAGGGTCTGCATTTTATTGGTGTGTTGGAGGTCAAAGTAATGTGGTGTTGTACTAGTTCTGTTTGTCCTGGGTTGTTGGAGAAGATGGTACTGTAGTCCTGTATGAGTTGTTTGCAGCTGTCGGTGTCTGCTTGAGTTAACTGCGGGTTTATCTTGATGTCTTGTAAGCAGTTCGTCGTGTTTAGTGCTGGTGTTGGTATTTCGTCGCTTTCTTCGGCGCCTTCATGGTCGATTATTGTTGTACTGGCTGCTGTATCGTCTTGTTCGTTGTCCCTGTTGTAGTATGGTCTTAGCATATTGATGTGGAATATTTTGTGTTTGTCTTTAATTTGAATTTCATAGTCCACCGGTGAAATCTGTCTTAGCACCTTAAATGGTCCTTGCCAAGAATCGGTCAGTAACTGACGGGCAAATGACCTCTACGGGTAACAGTTTCAGATGGCACAGGAAACCTGGTTACTTTTGGGAGGAAATAAATTAGAATCTATGTCTGTGTGCTGTGTCTGCTTGTCAATTAAATTTTGGTTAGGTTTGTATGGCGTTGAGTGTTATTGTTGGTCGTAATGTCGTCGTTCAACAATTTTCACAAGTTGCTTTCTTTCCCGAACTTTCTGCTTCCACACGCTTTTTCTGTACACAACTACTTTCACGAAGACAAGTTAGCCATGTTTAAACGTTCAACAACTATGATGGTACAACACTTAAACTTAGATTACACAATTTTATCGAGACAAGTTTCACAGTCACTGATGTTTTTCCACGTTAACACATTCAAATGTATGTAATTTACGTTCACATCTAGGTTCAAATCTTAACTAAATTAAAGGCGGACGAGCCCCCACGTTCACACATGTCAGGGTCCTACAATGTAATGAATCTGGCTCGCTGGACCTAACATATGTGAGACATACACAAGTACAGAATGACTTGACGGGACACACAGTAACACTAAGTTTGATGGTTTTATTTACACTTCACATGCAACACAATCTAATTCGGCATGTGACCATCACAAGGTGAATATCACAACCTATACATAATACATCAATGCACTCACAAACTCAAACCCACAGCTATGCAGTCTTTCTATCTTCTTCCAAGAGCTACGAACAATCTACATTCAGGCACAGAAATACAAGAGCCGCTTTCATACACGTCAGTCTCGTCTGATGCCCCTAGCCGTGTCTGGCGTTTTCCGCTCACAGTGCTTGCCCTGTGGATTCGAGCGCAACGAGAATTGCATGCGTCACGCTTGTACTGGCTTGACTCTGACGGTCGCTCTCTCTGTCGTCAGCGAAACCTGTGAGTAAGTCACTGGTGTTCGCCTGGCGGGCGTAACGATGTCGCGGCATATCAATGGGGATTATGAATAATGTGGGAGAAAATATTTGGAGTACGTTAAGGAGAATAGGAGCGAAATTTCGGGGTGAAATAAAGTTATATAAAGAAAATAAAGTCGAAGTGCAGATTTTTGTGGGTGCGCGCGCAGGTGCGGATCCCGGAGGGTGCGCGCGAAGGTGTGGATCCCGGAGGGTGCGCGCGCAGGTGCGGATCCCGTAGGGTGCGCGCGCAGGTGCGGATCCCGGAGGGTGCGCGCGCAGGTGCGGATCCCGGAGGGTGCGCGCGCAGGTGCGGATGTGGGTGGACTCGCGCGCAGGTGCGGGTTTCGGTCGGTACGCGCGCAGGTGCGGATTTTGGGAGGTGCGTAAATTGATTGGTGCATAATTTGGCAGAACCTGCCAAGTGCGTTTGCAGGATTATACTGTGGCCGGTGTGTGGGTAGGAGTGTTGGAACATATGCTTGATTTGGTATTTGTGCATCTGAAGATGCATGCATGGATGCATAATTACACAGGAGCACACGCAGGTGCCTAATTTGGCTGGTGTGCTCACAGGTGCTTAATTTGGTAGGTGCATAATTTGATGGGTGCGTAATTGGGTAGTTATGATTCCATCAATCAATCATGTGCCATGCCGGAAAGCCTGGGCGGTCATGACTCGCCATTTCACTCGATCACCAGTGTCGTGGATCAGCTCAGTGTTTCTGTCTCGTCCATGCCATGTGGCCAAGCCATCCAGGTATTTTCCTCTCGGTCTTCCTCTTGGTCTGCTCCCCTCGATCTTGCCAGTTGTCACTAAGTTCTCCAATCCATTTCTTCTCATAACATGTCCAAAAAATTTTGACTGTCTACGTCTAATTTCTCTAATCAGTTTACGATGTTCATTTGTCTCCTGTAGTACTTGGTCATTGGTTTTTCTGTCTGTCCATGGTATTCTTTGCATTTTCCTCAGAAACCACATTTCTGCAGCCATCAGATGCTTTTCAGCTTGACTGCTCATTGTCCAAGTTTTACATCCATACAAAAGAACAGGCTCTATGTATCCCCTCAACACTCTTTTTCTCGTTTCAATTGACATCTTCTTATTGGTCAGAATGTTTTTCATCTGGCTAAAGGCTACTTTCGCCATGGCGATTCTTGTTCTAATCTCTTCAAGGCATCTCCCATCAGATGTTATAACTGTTCCAAGATAATTGTACCGATTCACTTGTTGAAGAATATTTCCATTTACTTGTATATTACATTGTGGCACTTCTTCCTTCCTACTGACGACCATAACCTGAGTCTTTTTACAATTTAATTCTAACCCCAGTTGCTCACTGTGTACAACAACCGCATCTACTAATTGTTGCAAGTCCTGCTCATTGTCTGCAATTAATACTGTATCATCTGCATATCCAATGTTATTGATGTTTCGTCCTCCAATGCTGATTCCATTTATATCCTCTACATTTCTGAAAATATTTTCACTGTACAGGGAAAAAAGATCTGGAGACATCACACATCCCTGCCTAACACCTCTCTTAATTGGCTGATACTGTCCCACTTCATTATCAATCCTTATTGCAGCTTGTTGTTTCCAATATATGTTTTTTATAAGTCTAATGTCTTTCCCATCAATTTGTAGATCTGCAAGCATATCCACCATGCTGACATGTCTAACGCTATTAAAAGCCTTTGTATAGTCAATAAAGCAAAGATGTATATCCTTGTTTACTTCTATAGCACGTTTAATAACTAATCGCAGCATATACACAGCATTTACTGTACCCTTTCCTTCTACAAACCCGCATTGTTCTTCCCCTATTTCAGGTTGTATCTTCTTCCTCATTCTTTGCATGATAATTCTTAGCAAAATCTTTGTGATGTGACTCATTATACTAATTGTTCTATGTTGATCACATTCCAAGGTTCCTGATTTCTTTGGGATTGCAATAAATATAGAGTTACATAATTCAGGAGGTATATCTCCAGTATCATATAATGTGTTCAGCAGTCTGGTGACTTGATCTAGTCCAAATTCTTCTAAAGCTTTAATCATTTCTGTTGTGATGTTATCTGCACCGGGGGCCTTGCCAGCTTTCATATGCTTAAGAACATTTCGAACCTCCATCTCCAAAATTGGCGGTCCTTCATTATTAAATCTAATATCATACTGTTCGTCTCTGTTATCACCATAAAGGTGTTTCACATAATCTGTCCATACCTGTAGAATCTGGTCTTTTTCTATTATGATTTTGCCATCTTCAGTTTTTAGACACCCGGTTGATGTACTTGTTCTTTTATTAGTAAGTTCCTGAATTCTTTTGTGCACTAATTTGGTATTTTGACTGTTGTGTTGGCTTTCAATTTCTAAGCACTTTTCCTCAAGCCATGCTTCTTTTGCCTCCTTACATAATGTTCTGACTTGTCTGTGAATTTCTTCATATTTGACAGAATTATTTTTGCTGAGTCTTCTTGTTTCCATGAGGTGTAAAATTCCTTCAGTCATCCATTTCTTACGACCCACCTTCTTTAATTTTGGAATAGTTGTTTCTGCAGCCACATTGATTGAATTCTTCAACGTTTCCCATTGATCATCCACATCCTGGAATAGGATCTCTAGATCAGACAAAATTTCAAATCTGTTCTGTACTTCTATGTTGAATTTGTTTTGTATTTCATTGTCATTACTCAATGTACACAAATCATATTTAGTGTTTTCTGTTATATACTTGGCTTTCTTCAACTTTATCCTCAATGTTCCTGTGAGTAATCTGTGGTCACTATAACAATCAGCACTGGGAACTGTTTTTGCTATTGTTAATGCGTTTCTAAATCTTCTGCTAATCAGAATGTAGTCAATCTGATTTCTAATCCTGGTGTCAGGACTCCTCCATGTCCATAATCTTCTAGGGTGTTGTATGAACCAGGTGTTTCCTACAATCATTTCCTGTTCTTTTGCCCACTCTACGAGTCTGTATCCTCTTTCATTTCTCTCTCCTAAACCATAGTTTCCTACTGTGTATCTATCTCCTTGATTTCCTACTTTTGCATTGAAGTCCCCTATTATGATGTTTATTTCTGAATTTTTACATTTCTTTAAGGCAGACTCAATGTCATTATAAAATTCTTCTACACTATCTTCACTGGATTCTCCTGTTGGGGCATATACTTGAATAATATTTATGCTAAAAGTTCTGCCACTTAATTTAACTAGTAGAACTCTGTCCGACACGGCCCAATATCCTTGAATAGATTTTGATGTTTTCCGATTTATGATTGCAGTTGCATAATTTGGTAGTGCATAATTTGATAGGTGCATAATTTTATAGTGCATGCGCAAGTGCATAATATGTTTGGGGGGTAACTTGGTATGTTCATGCGCAAGTACATAATTTGTTTGGTGTAAGCGCAGGTTCATAATTTGGTAGGTGAATGCACTAGTACGAAGTCTGGTAGGTGTGCATGCAGGTGCCTAGTTTAGTAGGTTCGTAAACAGGTGCGTAATTTGGTAGATGCGTGCGCAGGTATGTAAATTGGTCCTGTTGCCACAGAAGAATTGGTAGGTGCATAATTTGATGGGTGACTAATTTGGTAGTTATAATTGCAGTTGCATAATTTTGTAGGTGCATAATTTGGAAGTTAATTTGGTAGGTGTGCAAGCAGGTGCGTAATTTAGTAGGTCCGTACACAGATGCGTAATTTGGTAGATGCGGCGTAGCTATGTAAATTGGTCCTGTTGCCACAGGAAAACTGAACCAAGACTCACATTCATATGATGCCACAGGAAAGATGGTCCACGACTCACATTCGTATGTTTCCACAGGAAAGATGGTCCACAAAACGACTAAACTAAACTAAGATGGTCCACGAAACACATTCGTATGTTGCCACAGGAAAAATAGTCCACGACTTGCATTCGTATGTTGCCACAGGAAAGATGGTCCACGACTCACATTGGTAAGTTGCCACAGGAAAGATGGTCCACGACCTCTATTCATTTGCTGACGCAGGAAAGATGCTCCACGACTCACATATGTGTGTCTGAAAATCTCACTGAATGCTTTTGGAATTCAATATGACACCTGGGAGACTGCAACCAGAGACTGAAATTCGTGGCGTTCATCATTATGCAAGGTTCCAGTCACGTGTGAGAAAACCAGGACTGCAATAGCTGTGAAGAGAAGGCAGGACAGAAAAACCACTGCAGGAAATCCCCCTCCAGAAACGTTAAGCATTCCTTGTTCACATTGTTAAAGAACATTTCGAGCCAAAATAGACCTTATCAGTCATCTTAGATCTCACGGCTCCACACTTTCAACCCCACTGGATGAAATGAATGGTCATCATCATTCTTGATGGACAAACAACACACATGTGTGTTGCTGTAATAAAGATAGTCCATGAATCGCATTCGTATGCTGCCACAGGAAAGATGGTGCACGACTCGCATCCATATGTTGCCACAGTAAACACGATGCATGTTCTGAAAAAAATATTATCTTTAACTTATTTGCTGGTGCAATATCGGCAGGAAATCCTGAATAAATGTTTTGTATGTCCGTTATAGAACGTCGTTGTCAATCCCAGCATTTATTGGCCGCGTGTAATTTTCTAAGCAATTTTACGTTCAGTGTTGTTTTTCCCCTCATTACTTTCTTATACAATACTTCCAAATCACCTGCGGCTGAATTCGAACAGCATGTCGGGATTGTGCAATGCGTTCATAACTCCTAAGCCACAAGCACATTTTCAATATCTAATTATATCATTCTTAATATGGAATTGTGAGCAAGACCCTACCATCAGATATGAAGGGGAACTTGAGGAATTGAGAACTATTAAAATAGTTGTTGGACAACAATTGATTTTAGTTACAACTTCAAGTTTTCAACATTTACCGCCAGGCGTTAGTGAGGATTACTCAGACACGAGGCAAAGAACAAAGGGGTTACATGTTAGTTTAATAATAGTATACAATTAAAATTGTTTAATTCTGTCGTAGAAACTCTGTAGACTGTTGATTTGATTCTCTTGTGAACGTCTTCTATTTTGTGCAGGTTCGATTAGTTTTATCGTAAATATCAAGAAATGTGTTTATAATTATTCATTAAGTACATAATTTGTTTGGTGTAAGCGCAGGTTCATAATTTGGTAGGTGAATGCACTAGTACGAAGTTTGGTAGGTGTGCATGCAGGTGCCTAGTTTAGTAGGTTCGTAAACAGATGCGTAATTTGGTAGATGTGTGCGCAGGTATGTAAATTGGTCCTGTTGCCACAGAAGAATTGGTAGGTGCATAATTTGATGGGTGACTAATTTGGTAGTTATAATTGCAGTTGCATTATTTTGTAGGTGCATAATTTGGAAGGGAATTTGGTAGGTGTGCAAGCAGGTGCGTAATTTAGTAGGTCCGTAAACAGATGCGTAATTTGGTAGATGCGGCGTAGCTATGTAAATTGGTCCTGTTGCCACAGGAAACTGAACCAAGACTCACATTCATATGATGCCACAGGAAAGATGGCAATATGAAATATTTGCTGATGGAGCTCAACCAGAATTAGTTATAGGGGCCAGTGCTAGAGTTCATAATCAGCGATATCAAGGTAAGCCAAACAAAGTCTTGCAACACAGCCAACAGCATAGAGGCAGAGGGCCTTATCACAACTCACACAGAGAATCAGACAAGCCGAGAAAGGGGTATTTTATGCAGTGCCCACATTGCAAACTTCACCACGGTAATCTTGAGATGTGTGACAAGAACCCATAATACAATTCGTATCTCAAAAACCTCACTTCTAAGAGGATTAGTATGATTCTTACAAAAATAGTATCAAATGCTTCTCCTTTTTAGTGTACGGCCACACCCCAATGTTTTGTAAGATGAGGAAGACATGAAAGGAAGCTAGTGCAGCATACATATTCACTAGTAGCGACTCAGGCGAGTTAGAAGACACGCATGCAGCCATAGTAGAGACATGTCCCAATGACGGACCGATGACCGGACTAGTGGGCAGTTCTCTCTGACCAGTCAAGTGACCACTACATGGGGGATGGCACTACCTTCTTTGTGCTTACTATTTACGTCGGCTCCTTCCGCTCCACCCGGTCACACAACACACACATACACACACACACATACACACACACACACACACACACACACACACACACACACACACATACATGAGGAGCCCTCTCCTCCTAATCCTTAGTAGATTTTTTTTTAATTACCCGCCAAAAACAACGAGCTTAACAAGCCAAAGACACACTCCACACGCACCACATACTTCCAGCACCACCGCACCATCTCATCCCAGCACCACGACACCACCAGACACTACACGGTACCACGTGGTGCCAGCACCACTCGCACCACGTGGTTCGCACCATGCGCACCACACATTTTTGGTGCCTACAGTCCCTATATAACTACAACCACTAACCGCCGTCTATCCCCAGTCCATTTTACCACGTCGAGCAGTCCCTCGTTAAATTGGACACCCGTCAGTCTCGTACATGGGTTGCCACTCCCCATAGCATCATATAATCTCCTCTGGAATCGGGTCGACCATGTCTGGGAGATGGATCAGAAACTGTTGTACAAATACGGATTTACCACATCCTGTTGGTCCCGCAATCATCGAGGTAAAAGGATGTTTCCATCTAGGATCCATGCTTACGAATGACCACCTACCTACCTATGCGACGTATTTTATGGGGTTCGATCCCGCGACCGCGCGCCCGCACCCGGCGACCGCCCCCGCGCCCGCCCCTGCGCTCGCTCGCCCCGGTTTATATCAGTAATATCCCACCTAGTTCATTACGACGACGATAAGACCCTGGATTAGTTGTTAGGAGAATGAGTATTGATTTTTTGTCCCAGTTTGTGCATGTACAACTATGTGTTTTGTTTTTAAGTTTTGACATTTTAAGGACACAGTTGGTTGTCCGTTGTTAGCACCAGTAGATACCCCGCTACTCGTTAGACCGATGACCGGACTAGTGGGCAGTTCTCTCTGACCAATCAAGTGACCACTACATGGGGGGACGGCACTACCTTCTTTTTGCTTACTATTTACGCCGGCTCCTTCCACTCCACCCGGTCACACACACACACACATGAGGAGCCCGCTTCTCCCAATCCTTAGTAGATTTTTTTTAATTACCCGCCAAAAACGAGCTTAACAAGCCAAAGACACACTCCACATACTCCCAGCACCACCGCACAACCTCATCCCAGCACCACAACCTCATCCCAGCACCACGACACCACCAGACACCACAATGCACCACGTGGTGCCAGCACCACTCGCACCACCTGGTGCGCACCACGCACACCACAAATTTGTGGTGCCTACAGTCCCTGTATAACTACTTACATTAGTAATACCGTGAAGCAACTTTCGCATCATCCTCATGAAGCTACTCGGCGCGTTCTGTAGCCCAAAAGGCATGTGTGCCAATTCGTATAGACCTAATGGGGTGGTAAAAGCAGTGATGTGCATGGAATCTTTCTCCATGCGGATTTGCCAATAAATCAATATCTCTTCGTGAGGTCTATCTTGGAGACGATTTTGGATGTCTCCATGCTTTCAATCAGCTCGTCGATATTTGGCATTGGTTCAGCATCTAGTAACGTTAGAACATTCACTTTCCTGTAATCGACGCAAATACGCAATGAATTATCCTTCTTTTTCACAATTACCAAAGGAGAACAGTAGTTAAAAGATGATTTTCTAATTATACCGCTCTGCTCCAGTTCGGAAATTTGATATGACTTTTTCTGAGTAATGAACTGGAATCGGGTACGGTTTTACTTTAACGGGAATATCCGAAAGCAAAGTGATCTTGTGTTGAATTAATGTTGTTTGCCACGGCTTATCTGAAAAAAATATCACTAAACTGTTGTATCGCTGACGTTAATTTGTATTTATCTTGCGATGGTAAGTTTTTATTAACTAGAACAGCTTGCCAGTTATTGTTAACATTAATGGTTGGTGTTGGTATTTGTTGTGCTACTGCATCCTCTTGCTGTTCATTAATAACCCAACATGCTGCTGCTATTCTGTGTGGAATTTGATGAGCTCTCTGTGTTTTGCCCGTATTGCGCTCTGTGTATGGTTTCAGCATGTTAATGTGGAATATTTTGTCTTTACCCTTGACATTTATTAATATATAGTCTACGCCACTAATTTTTTTAACCACTTTAAATGGACCCTGCCATGAAATGACGAGACAATCTCTAGGATCGGGTAATAAAAGTAGGACTTCGTCTTCTTCCTTCAAGACTATCGTCTTGGCTTTCCTGTTGTCGTATTGCCTGTAATTTTCCCCTGCCTTTTCCAATGCCGATTTCGCAATTTGACATGCTGTCATTATTTTGTCTCTTAACTGTGTTACCATTTCATTCGCATCCCTTTTCGGGTAGTCATGTATTGCGAACCACGTGGATTCGCTCTGTAAACGAGTTCGAATGGGGGAACACCTGTACTCGCTTGCGGCACCTCTCGGTACGCAAACAGTACTGCTGGCAACAGGATGTCCCAATCTTTGGGTCATTCGCCTTAACCTTTGATAGGGTTCGTTTGAGCACCCCATTAAAATTTTCATTGACCCCGTTTGTTATCGGGTGATACGGGGAACTGAATACTTGTGGTATGTTCAGCAACTTCATTGTTGCTTGGGTAGATGCAGAAATAAATTGACTGCCTCTGTCAGAAAGTATATATAACGGGAAACCTATCCTACTGAAGATCAACAAAAATGAATCTAGGATGGATCTAGATGTGATGTATTTTAGTGGAATTGTCTCTGGCCATCTAGAACATAGATCAATCATCGTTAAAATAAATCTATTGCCTCGATCTGTTGTTGTATTGAGAGGACCGACAATACCGACCACTATATTCTGGAACGGTCGAGATACCAGATCAGTTTGTTGCACTGGTGCCTTAGGATGTTTCCCTTTCGGTGTGGTCTTTTGGCATAGAACACATGAACGGACATGTTTAGTAATGTCGTTGCAATAGCCAGGCCAATAAAATTGCACCAAATTCTGTTTGTCGTTTTGGCTATCCCCACGTGACCTGCAAATGGGGAGTCATGAGCAAGTTTCGGTGCTTCGTCGCGATATTTACTAGGCAGCACTGTTTGTAATAGGGGTGTTGCTCCTTTTGTGTATCGCCTGGTCAGTATATTATTGTCTAATATAAATTCGCACTTACCATGTTTCACTTGTTTGGCAGGTTTGTGCACATTCTTAAAACATGTTTGTAATGTGGAGTCCTGTTTCTGTTCCTGGGCTAGGTCAGTTGCCAGTACTAAATTGTCTTGTGTATCGTCCCTACTAGTCTGTGGGGATGTCGGGTGCCTCATGTTTTCTTCTTTTTGTCGACGCACCTGAGCTCTCGTGAATGCATTCGTCGGTGTATGCTTGATTTCCCAGACCATCGCTTCGTCATGAGTGCAATCTTTGACATTGGGAATGTTACCAATTAGTAGGCCGGTGGCACTGCTGCTCTCACTCTGCCTACGAAGTACGGGGACTTTATTGTAACTCAAACGATCTGGTATCTCTCCAAGGTACCACCAAAAGTTCTACAAGCAACACTTTTGCCTTTACGAGCTTCTGGTCAACTCCAATAATGGACGCCCCTGTGTCCCTAACGCATGTAGTTGTTGAACCAATGAACCATGCCTGATGGACCTTTAGTGTGCCATTCTGATTGTTCACCACAATGGCCTCTTGTATTGTTATATTGTGGCCACCTGCGAGACTACCATCATCATGACATTCATTGCATGGTCCGTAATTGGGACATGTCTCTACTATGGCTGCATGCGTGTCTTCTAACTCGTCTGAGTCGCTACTAGTGAATATGTATGCTGCACTAGCTTCCTTCCATGTCTTCCTCATCTTACAAAACGTTGGGGTGTGGCCGTACGCTAAAAAGGAGAAGCATTCAATACTATTTTTGTAAGAATCATACTAATCCTCTTAGAAGTCAGGTTTTTGAGATACGAATTGTATTATGGGTTCTTGTCACACATCTCAAGATTACCGTGGTGAAGTTTGCAATGTGGGCACTGCATAAAATACCCCTTTCTCGGCTTGTCTGATTCTCTGTGTGAGTTGTGATAAGGCCCTCTGCCTCTATGCTGTTGGCTGTGTTGCATGACTTTGTTTGGCTTACCTTGATATCGCTGATTATGAACTCTAGCACTGGCCCCTATAACTAATTCTGGTTGAGCTCCATCAGCAAATATTTCACGATGAGCGTTATAGAATGCTTCCCCCCGTGCCACCATCTCTGTGACAGATTTACACTTGGTCTCCACCAGAAATGTAGACATTGATTCTGGTACCGATGAAAGTAGTTTATCTCTTAACATGAGGTCACGTAGTTTCTCAAAATCAAAACTTACATCTGCCGCTTTCAACCACTTGTCAAAGAGTGATGATGTTTCGGATACGTAGTCCAGAAACGTCTGGTTTGCCTTAGGTGTTAGGGTCTTAAACTTCGTTCTTAACCCAGCTTCATCCAACGAGAAGTGACTCAAGACCCGATCTCGAATATATGTATAGTTGGTCCATAAATTCTCAGGGATCAACTTCACAACTATCAAAGGCTCCAACGCAAGATGACGGTGAAATAAAATCTGCCAATCGTCAGTCGGAATCTTGTAGAATTTTGCTAACACCTCAAAATTAGTTATCCATGCGGATATGGAGTCACCTTGGGTAAAGTTCCTGATGAGATACTGGTATCGTTTAATAGGATCTGCTTTTGCTTGCAATTTTGCCTGCGCAATCTCGGCTTTCCGGTCTTTCTCCATCGTTTTTACCTTTAAATTCCCTTCAATTTCTATGGCTTCATTATTAACTCGGCCACAAGTTTTTCCTTCTCGAATGAAATCCTTTCTTTCTCTGCTGCCAGTCTTTCCTTTTCCGCAAACAGCTTTTCTCTTTCTATTGAAAGCTCTTTCTTTGATTTCTTTCTCCGCTGCTAATATCTCTTTTTCTAATTTTAGCTGCATTTCTCTATCTTCTCTTTTAGCTGCCTTGGCCTCTGCCGGTTTCTCCCTTTCTAATGCCAACTCTCTATCTTTGATTTCTTTCTCCGCTGCTAATCTTTCTTTTTCTGCTTCTTTGGCCGCTGCTCTCTCTTCCCGCTGTTGAGCTTGGAATTCTTTAAATTCCTGTTTAGCCCATGCTCTGAGTTCCTGGCCGGTCAATCCGGATTTCTCACCCATGTCCATAAACTCTTGTAATGTTGACATGTTGTCACAATATCCTGTAAATTATACAGCTGAAATACAATATATATGTATGCGATACAAAATCGATTGAAATACAGCAAGTAAATGCGACAACAGTATAAAAGTAGAATGAATTGCCAACACAATCAAAAATGTTATAAAGCCGAAATTTTAGAACAATGTAACAAGCTTGACGAGGCAATAGATATTGTCATAGCCCGTTAGAATAGATACATGCCATTTAGTCATTGCACAGATCAAATCAAATGATGAATAGAAGATAAAAAGAAAGGAAAACCAAAGTATATACTAAAATAGATGGTGCACGAAGAACCAGGGAAACGGGATGCGTCACGGAATGTGAACCTAACAACCAAAGGATACGCTGTGACTTTCACCGAGCAGATCGGTTGTGCTTCTAAGTTTGAGAAGGAAGAAGGCGGCTTCCGAAGTGATAGAAGGCTAGCAGTGGAATCATTCAAGGATATGGATAGCCTATGACATATTTGGAGAGCGCCATGGATTTGTAAAGACGGGAAAACGCTAGACGACAGAGTCGGATGGAAATGATAGAGAGGATGAACTGGAATAACCTCAGGGAAATGAAGGTTATTGAGGGTTGGTAGAGAAAAGGCAAGACCGAATATCAAGGTTAGTAGAGCGTAGAAATTAGGCCCTTCTCTATGTCAAGAGATACTAATTTATCTTCTAACGGGATATGTGACTGTCTTGGAAACCTCCGATTAAACGGATATTAACTTTTCACCAGCATCTGCATTGTACTTTCATTCCCGTTCACCAGTCATGTTATAAGTTGATTTCTCCGTTTCGTTAATGTTAAGGAGCCACATTGCCACATGGTCAGTCGATCCAATTTGAATACCATGGCTTTATAATGAAGAAAGGAGGACTTCGTGATGGCAATACAGTCCAGACAAAACTGGTATTGAAATATAATTATTATATTTCTGTATAAAAGAGTATCACATCACAACACACATAAGCTGTTACAGGAGAGGTAGACAAAATATAACGCAGACGAACATCTCTATCTATATGTAAAAGAAACACGGAGAACTGATAGCTACGAACAAATAACGACTATTACAAACAAACAAACAAACTTTATTTTAAAAGGGTAACAAATTGGGCACGCAGGTCCGTCTTACATTCGGCCCTTTCAATCACCCATCTTTCATTCATTAAATGTACATGTTACATTATCATAGGGGGGAAAAACATTGTCAAATGGATTTTGTAAGCATAAACAATGCATATTACGCATGATACATTCACATGATTAAAAAAAAAAAAAAACATTGTCAAATGAAAGTTGTAAACATAAACAGTGCATATTGCAATGTTGTGAGACACATTCCCCATCCACCCTCTTATCCCGCAGCCACCAACACATCCCCCACCCACCAAACCTCCTCCACCCACCCACACATACCTCCACGCACTCACACAGAACCAGGCAAACATACATGCCGCCACCCACCCACTGATCCCCCACCCACACATTTCCCCACCCAGACACATCTCCCCACCCACACACACACATCCTCACACACCAAGAAGAAGAAGAAGCCACACACACATACTCCCGCCAACCCACACATCCCGCACCTATCCCGCACTCACAATTTTCCCCACCCACCCACACACCAGCAATAAAGTTGTCGAGATACTTTTCATGGCTGTCCAGACAGCAGACTCGTCTGCACGGATACTGTTGTGGGCATTCTGGTGGCAGCATTTAGTTGTCATTGTGTAACCTGAATCTTATCATTTTCAACTCCCAGGAATTTCTACAATGCAATAGCTTTGGAGATGACTAAACCCTAGTCTTCATTGAACAGAAGTAAAATTAGTGGAACTGAGTTAAAGCTGCGGAAATATAAACAATATAAAACAACACAAAGTAACGAAGCTTTACAGAACACAATTACGGAAAACACAGGGTGTTGAGGCGACTAGCCTTCGTCAACAAATACATACACAAAACATAACACATAATCATGGAGAAGACACTATAGTGACTACATTAAGGCATAAAAATGGGATGAGAAGAATCAGAACAATGAGGAGGAACTGAAAATAAATTGGGGGGAAAAATGTATTACTCAACTCAGAATCCCAGGCTGTGATACCAGGGGATATCTTCTTTGTAGTGTTTGTTTTGAGCATAAATGCCTTGTCTGTTTACAATAAAACTGCGATATTTGAATTTGCACCATTCAGCCTTTTTCTGGCATTTGTTGACTGGGTTAACCTTCCCGGGTGTGTCGTAGAACATTCCATGCTATCATTGTTGTGGTGTCCTCTTCATCCCTCCATCTACGGGAGATGCCCCAGCTGGTATGTTTAGAACAGCCGAAGGCATGCAGGTCGGCCCTCAGGGAAAGACAGGGGCAGACCATGGGCATTCCCCACCATCCTAGAAGTCTTCCATAATTTCAGAGCCGACACGCAGTGCTCTTGTATTGGGGTCACCAAAGGAATTGTCACCTCCTGCACATGGCTGCTTAGCCTCAATTCTGTAATGTTTAAGCCTTCAGTTCACCACAGGCGTCTCCTCCGGAAACCAGAAGCATCTAATCTGCAGATGACGTCCACACATTGAGCTTTCGATGGATTTGCTAGCCAAGCGATATTCCATTCCGTAGCCACTTTTGCCATCGGTATACCTGTGGCATGTAGAATGGCAGGCCAGGGGCAATATTCTTCTTTGCACACATTCAGATGTCAACCTGAATATAGTTTAAAAACAGCAGCCACGCTGAGCTGTTGTTATCTCCAGTGCGTTTGTCAGCAAATGAAGCTTGCGTAGACCAAAATAATTTTCTGTTCTGCATACATATGCATTTATTTATTATTTTGGTCATTGCTCCTCTTTCAGTTATAATAACATTGAGCCGGGAGTGCAGGGAATGGCCAGCAGGGGCCACGGAAGTGGAAATCCAGCAACTAATTCAGGATACTGCTCGCCCGGGTGATGTGATTATCTATACAGATGGTTCGGTGTTGAGAGGTAGGAGAAGTACCTGGGGATTCTTGGCAAAAGCTAATGGTCGACGTTTGGTGCAGGAGAGCCTGGCGTATATCACATCACAACATCTAGTTTAAAAATGGAGGTGGAGGCGGCTAGTGCAGCTTTCCAATGGATGGAGAACACGATACATACCCACATCGTGATTGTAACTGACCCAGAAAGCATGCTGAGGAGGGTGAGGAAAGGCAGGTTCCATGCAGAGTGGCTTGCTTCGCTTCGGAGGTCACGGGTGGCAAGCATCACCTGGATCTATTCTCCGGGGCATGCCGCTGTGCTGGGGAATAACAGGCGGACAGATTGGCTGGCTCTGCAAAACTTGGAGTATTGATGCATGACAAGGCAGGTGTGGTTGCGGCCTTGTGGGAGCATGTGTACACCTCGGAGGAGCAAATGGATCACCAGTCTGGCAAGAATGAGGCAGCAAGGAGTGGCGAGGAGATCTGGCCGACATATAATCAGATTGCTACTGAAACTATTGGTGTTGGAACTCTTCGCTGGCTGCTGAAGATGGGGACGAATGTTTATGGGAATGCCCAGAATGCTGTGATGTTGGTTCCTGAATCCTCTTTCAGTTCTACACCTTTATATGTGAGTTTCCAATTTCTAGCACTTTTGCTCTCTATTTCTCTCATACTGAAAACTCAGTGGCTATATAAAATAAACAGTAGTTTATATATATAGTAGGCTGAAAGAAAACACACTGCAGCCAGACATATTCTGAAACTTAGTCTAAAAAGCACAATGATAAAGAGCTCCGTGGACTAAACAGGGATGGCAAGAAAGCAATGAGAACTTGATAAATGAACAAAACAAAAGCCCATATGTGGAACAAGTCAAGAATGAGGTGTGAACAAGTCTTTATTACAAATATATGTTACAACATTACAGTATTAAAACATATAATCTCATGCACTAGAATACAACACGAGGCAATGGAGTCTCACCCAGAAATACATTAATATTTCATTAACATATAAAATTATGACAAAGTAACAAACAACCACAGAAACATGTTGACACATGCCTATACATATACAATGCAAATGATAATACAATTGGGCTATATAAGAATTATGTCATGTTAACTTAAAATAATGACTACCATTTCTCAAACCAGGAGAACATTTCAAAAGTCAGGCAGGCATACATTCAGTCAACACTTTCCACACACATGACACATTTGTCTAGCTAATCTACGAAACAATCTAGTCTAAGTATTGCTACTCACTACACACCACCCATGTTAATACTTTTGCCATTCTCACCTTTTGTTAGAGGACAACACACTATATCAATATCCTAAGACCTATCACTTATTGAACTGTTTTGCAACAAACTCCTCCCCCTTCTTGATGTTGGCAATGAGCTCAGGCATGGCAGCTGTCACCAGATTGCGCTCGTAGTCCAGCAGTTTTCCTATTCCAAGATTCTTCTCGATACCATTTTTCTGAAAGTTAACATATTGTTCAATTATTAATTCTTGTAAGGAACAATCTACTTATAAAACTTATCAAAATGCATCCAGCATTTCCACAGAACAAACAAACCTGTATATGGTATTATGAAGTTATGTGTGAACCATTGCTTCTTCTAGGCCATGGAGTGTCATGAGCAAACATTCTACTTCGTTGGCTGATTCGTGTGCTACCAGCAGTAAAGTTGTCAGTTATCCTGTACTGAACCTAAATTTGGTTGCAATATATCTGCTTGTGTGCTGGGCCTAATATGTGCACTGAATGCTAAGAATGTGCTTGTCAGCGCATGCTAGTGCAGCTCAGAAGGAACATTGGTATGAACCAGTGGTCCCCACCTAGGAAAGAAACGCTGGAAGGAAACTTACAACATTCTAAATCAGAGGTGGGGAAACCATTTTCTGCCAAAGGCCATCTGGATGTTTGTAACACCATAGAAAATGGTCAACTTAAAAATTAATCTGTTGGTCAAGTTAGTTAGTAGCATATCTTTTACAGGATGTTGCAATCAACTCCAGCATTTTTTGTCTGTTCATGATTTCTGGACAAATTTACATTCAGTAGTTTGCCATTGCTTTCTGAATGACCAGTTCTCATACTTTTGTATGGGAAACCAACGCAAGGCGGTCTGCTTCCGAATCGCCCACAGCTGTGTTTCGAACATGGTATGTGACATGGAAAAGAACTGCTTATAGCAGTTGTTCTAACCTCAGATGCACATTTTAATGCATGTCTTCTGAAAGTGGGAAATTCATCACTGCTTATGTAGCGTTTATGGAACTCAAGCAGTGAGGAGATTGTTGTACCTAACTTTCAGCCCAGCATCACTGTGCAGCTGAATGATTTTGTGTTGTGGGTTATAAGGCACATAAGCTGGTTCCACATTCAACAATGCAGCAAAGATGTTTGATTCCATTTATTTACTTTTTATGTCATAAAATCTATCATGAAATGCCTCAATTAGTTCCTCACATTCGTCAGTATACAAAAGTGATAAAATGATTTAATGTTTGACATCAGTGAGTTTTATGACCTGTCGTATATACTCATATGTGTCCTGTCTATCCTGGGGGGGGGGGGGGGGGGGGGGGGGGTGTGTGTTAGCATTTGCAGGGGGGGGGGGGGGATAAAGACCATTTCAAGATCGCGTTAATACAAGAACCGATTACTTGATATTGTTTTTCCCTTCATACTTTACAGTTATGTACGTCTCATCCTTCTAAAATTCATTTTATAAAGTAAGTAGACCCACAAATCATATTTTATGTAGATGTCTAGACTTGTTTTAGTATATGCTATTAAATTTACCTTCCATTTTTACGTATACTGTGTAGGGGTGGGGGGATTTTTAGATAGGAAATATGAAAGGGGGGAAATGACATTCTGAAAATACGGTGAAGGGGGGCATGGGCCAAATTTTTTATAGGAAGGGGGGGGGAATGACATTCTGAAAATATGGTAAGGGGGGGGGGGGGGGGGGGGAGGAGGGGGGCACGGGCCAAAAAAAGTTAAGAACCACTGCTATAATGGATGTTCCTTGCTTGTCTTTCAAAATTTACCTTATTATATTCACTTTATATAAATTTATGTTGCTATGAAAAAAGCTCCTAGATTTATTGAATTTCGATTCACACCTGCAGTTGGCGTGGTAAGGCCAGATGAAATTATTTGCAGGCTTTATATGGCCCATGGGCTGGACATTCCCTGCCCATATTCTAAATGAACAGCCACATATACTAGTGGTAGTGTGCAAAGAGTAAACATTTGAATGTCTTATTTACTGTAGAAAATGAAGTGAAATGTTCACACTGTAGAAGGGAATCTACAGGTGCTGACGTGCCAGGGTCAGACATCTAGCTGATCAGACCTCTCTTCGCATGCTCACAAGTCACCCTGGTAAACAGACACTGGTCTGACTAATGAAGGGAGGATCAACCATGATCTCAGATGTGATGAAGTCAGCAAAGGGTGACACACTGGCTGTGAGACTGCAAGAGAATCACGGCAATGTGGTGGTAGACAACCAGCACCATCTCTGGCTGACATCACGTGGAGACCCACAAGTGTAGTATATAGTTTTAAGAACAAAAGTCGCTTAAAAGTCGACTTCATTGCACCAGGTTTTATCCCACATGGCTCTGTCTCTTTCCGCAGCATGCAAAGCGTCGCACAAAGCACGAACTCCGTAGCTCTAGCGACGACCCACAGGAGTCTCTGAAAAATTTCACTCGTGAACCGAAGGACACGGCCTGGAATCGAACCCACAACCTTCGGAGCCCGAGTCAAACGGCTTGACAACTTCACCACGGAGACTCCCAAGTATATAGTAATAGGACTCTTACATGCTTTATGGCACACTGGGCAGATCTTGCTAGACCCATTTTTATAGACAAATCAGCACTCGATGGTTGATGTGGTCAGTATTACACTGGTTGCCTTCACTTCCCAAGACATGTCGAGAAACCTATTGTTAGATCGGGCTGCCTTGAGCACCCACATCAATTTCTAAACTCTGACTTGATGTGGATTTGAACCAATGACCACTCAGCCAGCAGGTGAATGTCTAGTCACTACATTAGGTGATATGATCAGTATCACATCAGTCGTATTTACTTCAAGAATTTTCCAGATACCCATTTTTAGACTATCGTCCTGGGTGTCCAAGACAATTTTTAAACTCCAACTTAATGTGGATTAGAACCAATGACCACCAGGCAAATGTCTAGTCACTACATTACCGTGGCTACCACTGACAAGTATGCTCAGACTGAATGTGTTACCTCCCCAACCCTCCAATAGCCAGTGACTAGAACTTAAGGGTTCTAACTGCAACAACAGTGCTGAATGCTGAACGGACTAGGACGAATAGTGAGTGGCACCTTGCAGTCTTGACAGACCAAAGTATGTGAGTTGAAATGTGGCCAATATTCCATCACAATGCCTGGGCAGAGCTTCAGAGAAACTTGTGGTGCCCAAACGACATGTCCCCTCTCTCAGCCTAATCTTGTGAATTCCAGAGGAATGGGTAACCAATACGTCTGGCACAAGGTAGGCTTCAGACGCTGGCGGCACAGCGTCAACCCTCAGAGACCTCTCCACCACCAAGGTGGAATAAGAAACAGAAAAAAAGGACAGCTATATTTAAAAAACAAAAATAACAACAAACTTACCCCTAACAAAATGGGAGTTGCAAAGTATTTAGCCTCTGTCTCATCTGAGCGAACAAAAGCACACTGCACTTTACCTTCGGTTCCATTCAGTGCATCAAGTACAGAGTTGGCAAACTCAGCAGCTGCATAAGCCATTGACAATGTTGCTGATCCCTAAGTAAATAAACAATGATTTAGAAAACATACACAATGTTGCTGACACAGTTCAAGCATATAAGTAAAAGACCCCATTTTCTTGCCAGTGTGGAATATTGGGGATACAATGCAAGATCCGTATTTTCTTTAAAAATATATTCATTGGTATTGATCAACACTCAGAGGAGGCAAACAAAAGAAGTATAACGTAGACAACACAACAGAACAACTGTAAGACAACATAACAACTGTTAGTTAATGGTACAATGGGATTAAATCCTGCCACCTCCATATGACGACAGTGTCTCGCTGACAAGACATGTGTTCTCTGACAAACTGCCATTTAGATTTTGGAAGACAATTACCATTGTTAGCCTGGTCTACCATCCACCTGAACCCTATAGGCTTCAATCACCAACCAACCATACTTTGTTGATCAATAGGTGATGTGATCAGTAACATGGCAGGCACCCTACCACTCCCAACATTTTCTCTAATATTGAAGCTCGGTCAACTCCTGTGCCATTTGGTAACTCAAACAAAATACTGAATCATAACCGTGTTTAGCCTGTTTACAGCGGAGATGCAATATTTCTGGCAGATACATCTTTCTTCTTCCTCGCATTTGTTAACCACATTTAATTTTCCTGGGCAGTTTTGTAGGACATTCCACTGCCTCAATGTGCAATGGTCATCAGTGTCTATTACACCCATCAAATCCATCCAGAACCACCACATCAGCATGGTACTAACAGCACATTGTGCTGTTTGTTTCCAGGATCAGCATCTTAGCTAATGTCTTCTGCATTGATGTCCATGAAGAGCATGTTCTAGGCAGAGCAACAACCTTGGAAAAGCAACAAGAGCAGCTTTATGGTCTTTGTTTTACCACAAGGTGGACTTACATACATCGCAAACCACAGCTATGCAGTTCAATTAGACTTTCCACACCACAGTTTTGCCAGATCTGTAACTTTCTGTTTTGATGACTAATAGGTTATTTATTGTGACAGATGATGGCTCAGGGCATTCAATGCAGTAAATATGAGACAATCAGGGCCTTTCCTCTAGAACTGAGAAATGTGCAGTGCTGCAAGATATTTTATCAGGTCTCCAACTCATCACCATATTTTAGGAACACTTGCCCATGATCTGGGATCGGGCTGATGAGTAGAAAGGACACTCTTCCCCCCTGTATATATGGTGCTATATCCATATTGTTGTAGACTAATAGACACTCAAGGAGTGATGAGCTCAACAGCACACGGCCACATGTACTTCCAAGATCATTTCCTGGTACCATTTCAGGGAGTCCTGATAACGCACACACAAATACTACCTGCCCTTGACATATGATGGGAAAATATATATATTTTTTCTTAATTAACTATAGACCAGTGCATTATAGATAATGTTTGAAATCACGCAGCAATATTAACTCATATCTCAACATAGATTATGATGTGTGGCCACATAACTTTGATGATGTGGATATTGTACCTTTTATATCTGTGAAATAGTAATGTATGCTGTCCTAAGTAGTCCACAGCTTAAAATATGTGGTTATTGGTAATATTTCTTCCTTCTACTTCAGAACTAAAAAGCTAATATGAAACAAATGTTAAAGAAAGTGTCCCTTGTTTATAGCAGCTTGTGAAAACAGGCTTTGAATGTTATTACAGATTTCAGGCAAGCTTTGCATGTAGTCAAGGCATGGTACTGACCACATCACCCCTGAAGTGCTAGTTGGTCTATAAACATATGGGTTTAGCACCATATGCCCATTATGTCTCCGATATTTTTACTTAACGGGTAGTTAACAAAAAAATTAACAAGTGAACGTCAGAAGATAGAATTGTTAGCGCATTTAATTTAATTTTCTCTAACTAGAATGGGGTCCAAAAATAATGTAGCACATTTATTATAACAAATTATTTCCTAAAACAAAATGTGTACCTTGTACACTTCAGAGATCATATTGTTCGCTGGCACCTTGCCATCTTGACAGACGATAGTTTGTTACATTGTGTTTCAAAATAGGCTTGATAACCACAACTCACAGCGATAAGATAAGATATTGTGCGTTGCCCATGCAGCATGATCCAATGATCCATCTCTCTGCCTGCCTAGTTTACTTCAGAAGAAAAGTAACACTAATACATCTGGAACAAGGCAAGCTGCAGAAGTTGCTGGATCAGCAAAGCAATGCTCTAACAATTGCCCTGTCTGCGCTTTAATCCTAGACCAGTTGCCAATCAAGGCTTAGTACCTGGGCTGCCCTGCTATGACATTTAGTCTTAGAATGCATTTCCTCACATCAGAATAAGGCTTAGAGCGTGCACGCTGCGACCCAAAAGACGGTGAACCATGCCTGAGTAGAACTAAGCCAGAGGAAACTGGTGGAGGTTCGTAGCAACTTTGTTGTGCAAATCGATCGTCAAACTCCAGGAGGGTTAACCTGGTCAATAAATGCCCGCAGAAGTCGGATGTGTCGGCCTAACGGTGCAAGAATGCAGCTCTGCTGTAAACAGGCACAACACAATCACATCCAAAAAACTCTCTAGATGAATGCAGAAGAAGAAGAAGAATAAGGCTTGAATCCTCCCAATTGTGCGCCTATGCCCAAAGAGAGATCATACAGTTATGTGCATTATGTTCAATAAAAGACAAATTTCAAGCAACAAAATCTTACAGCTCCAGCTTTGGCTTCAACAACTTCTGTACCAGCATTCTGAATCCTTACTGTCAGTTTTACTCTCTCGTCCTGAAATTTGACACACAAAAAATGGATATTAATTGTCCATCTCCATATGTGTTTTTAATTTAAGTACACAAAGCACCACAGTATGTTACAAGATACACCTTGTGGACACATCAACATCATTGAAAAACTGAACTGTCATTTGCTGCCAACATAGTACCTTGCGGTGTATGGCAGAAGGGTCTTTGAGCCTGAGGAATTAAGGACGCCTGGCTTGTGCAGTCGCTGCGAACTGTGCAGATTAGAATTTTCTTTTTGCCCCCGACAGAAAAACATCCCACACCTTACCGAGGGATCGAACCCGGGTCTCCCGAATGGGAGTCCAGCGCTCTAGCTACTCGGTCAGCCGCTGCTCATCAACATCATTATCTAGTGCAAATCTTTTCTCCCATAAGTCTTTAAAACTTTCTATGGACACAATTATATTTCTTTTTCATTTTCAGTTTTCTGGGTCAGTACTTTTTAGCCAGCACAATTACTTTTCTGTCTGTTAGGATTTGCTTCAATTCACAGTATTCGCTCTTCAGATCTAAATGTATGCTGCCTTTCCATATTCTTCTTGGATGCTTCCTGGATGTGATCAGCATACATATTCTTTGTCTCTCTCTCTATCATTGACGATCCAATTGTTGCATTTGTTCTATCTGTTCTTACCATCCATACAATTATATTGAAATCTTGGAGTTCAAGTGCTACAGATGAACAAGAATCACATACAACAAATAAGTATCTGAAATTCAAACGCATTAAGTGATCAGATACAACAATAAGCAGAGATCTTACCTGAGGGAAAGAAACTGCAGGTGTACACTGAGAGATAACTGGTACAATAGTAATACCGCTGTGTCCTCCAATAACTGGACATTTCACCTTGGTCACATCAAGACCCTGGAGAAAACAAGAAAATGTATTACTTTTCTTCTGCCCTTTATTCTCTCCAATGGGGCATCGGACCTCAACCAAATCATACCAAGCCACCCTATTTTTTAGAGCGTGTCTAGTTATATTGTACTCAGGTTTTCTCAATATATGTCCTATCCAGCGTTAGCATCTTTTAGAGTGTCTAGTTATATTGTCCTCAGGTTTTGTCAGTATGTGTCCCATCCAGCGTTAGCATCTTTTAGAGTGTCTAGTTATACTGTCCTCAGGTTTTCTCGGTATGTGTCCCATCCAGCGTTAGCATCTTTTAGTGTCTAGTTATACTGTCCTCAGGTTTTCTCAGTATGTGTCCCATCCAGCGTTAGCATCTTTTAGAGTGTCTAGTTATACTGTCCTCAGGTTTTCTCAGTATGTGTCCCATCCAGCGTTAGCATCTTTTAGAGTGTCTAGTTATACTGTCCTCAGGTTTTCTCAGTATGTGTCCCATCCAGTGTTAGCATCTTTTAGAGTGTCTAGTTATATTGTCCTCAGGTTTTCTCAGTATGTGTCCTATCCAGCGTAAGCATCTTTACTTCACCTCTTGGTTCACTAGAATTTGTTTAGTTCTCTCCATAAACTTTACACTGATGATTCTGTCATACCATTTATGTCCACTATTCTGCGCAGGCACAATAGGCGAATGTCTGTAGTTTATTAGTAATTCTAATAGTTCGCAATATTTCTTACCCATACGTAGTACCGATTTAACATTGGAATTAATAATTATAATTTTGGTGCCAAGTGTAACTTCCTTTGACTTCCACACATTTCCCAGTGCTATGAAAGCCTTTTGTATTCTTATTTTGAAATCTCAATCTGCCCCACCATTTTTGTCTACACAGCTTGACAAGCAGGTGTATGATTCCTCCTCTTTTAGCGGGGTTTCACCAAGGGAGATCAGGGGAGTTGTATGCTTGGTTTAATGTCATTATCTTTGTCTTACCTCTGTTAACTTTTAGACCAAAAAAGTTGACATCTCTTCAAGCAAGATTAGTTTATCTTGCATTTGATTACGCTGTGTATGACAAGTTGCTTTGTTAAAGTCCACTGAGTTCCATTTCTGGTAGTAGTTGTCTCTACAACCCAGTCTATAGTCAGTAAAAATAATAATGGTCACAAAAGACATTCCTGTCATACTCCTGTTTTTATTTCAAATACATCTGTCCTTCTTTAAGTTTTCCTTCTTGAAGAACTCTACACTTCATATGTTCACATGTAGCCCTTATTATCTTAATTACTTTTTGTGGGATCCTGTAGTGTCACATCAGCCTCTATTGGGTTTCCTTATCAATGATGTCAAAGGCCTTTTCACAATCCATAAATCCAATATAAAGTGGCGAATGCAGTTCAATACTTTGCTCCAATATTATGCGTAATGTGAATATCTGGTCCATGCAGGATCTGTAAGTTGAAGTGGGTTCACCTGATGACGAGAGACACTGGTAAGTGGGAAAGCTAATCCACACGCAAAAATCAGTCCAGTGCACTAGAAGTAGTAGCAAGGATATGGAATACGCTGGAGTTCAAAGCGGGCCAACACAACACACACACAATCCCTTTGCTGTTTGTCAATGGTATCTCTTAAATATCTCCAGCATGATCCTGCTTAATATTTTCCCAGGCTCTGACAATAGCATGATTCCTCTATCATTTTCACTCCTATAAGTCCCTGTTTCTTAGGCAACTTGACCAGATGTCCTTCTCTCTGTCTGCCGGTATGTCTTCCATAACTGGAATCCTCCCTCGTGGCCTTATACGACATGCATGGTAGGTTACAGTGTTACTATTCTTTGCTTCTCCTTAGGGTCCTGGTAACACACAGAGGACGACTAAAGTATTATACCAAACTTCAACAAACGTTTCTGTCGCTGAGCTTGTCCTGTCTGACATTTGTATACATACATTCTTCATGCTGTCCAACAATGTTTAACATACAAACATATTTATATTGACAAGCGACTAGCTACTTTAAGTACTATTAATTTTTTGTTTGTGCTCGCTCACTTTGAACTAAAGTGTAATCCTTACACACTACTTCTAGTAGTGCTGGACTGAATTTTGTGCGTGGATTAGCTTTCCCTAATAACAGTGTCCCTCGCCGTTAGGCGAACCCACTCCAACTTCAGAGGTACTTATAATTTATATCCCCAAGCAAGGACAATAGGTCAACATTTAATTCAACTATCTGGTGTGGGGGATGAACCCCTTCCTGCAGCATCAGCACACCGGATGTTTAAGAACACGTGTTCTTATCCATTCGGCCATGCTGACCTACGTACTATTAATTTAATGTCAGCCATTTTGGGTGTGATGTTTTAAGCATTAATGAAATTATATCCATAGATGCAAAGTCCATGCATGCAGATATTCAAATAGTGTAGTTGCACAGACTCCAGTGTCAGTTCTCCTTGTCCTTACAGTACAACAGCTGTGTCATTCTCTCAGAAACGCCTTCCTGCCTGTTGTTGTTCTTACAATGTAGTGACTCCATCTTCAATTTACAAGCGACAAGTGGCAATAATGAAACAAAAACACACCCAAAAAAAAAAAAAACATTCTACTAATGAAACATATATTCCACAACTTTAATTTTTTTTTGGGGGGGGGAGATCGCCCGCTTTGAACTCAAGCGCTGTCCATACAAGCTACTTCTAGTAAATTTTGTCTTCCCTATTACCGGTGTCTCTCACCACCAAGTGAACCCACTCTGACTTCAGAGGTACTTGTAATTTATGTCCCCAAGTCAAGGACAGGAAGTCACTATTTTAGTCCAACTGTCTGGTGTAGAGGTTGAACCTATTACCTCAGCATCAGCACACTGGTTGTATAAGAACGCACATTCTTATCCATTCTGCCATGCTGATCTGCCACAACTTAAATAAAATAATATCTCACCTTTGCCTCAGCAATAAAAGTGTTGGATCTCACTACATCTAAAGTGGTTACACCAAATACACGTTTGTCGTCATAAACACCTCGTTTCTTCAATACTTCTGATGCAATAGGTACAGTAGAGTTCACCTGAAAAATATCATACCAGCATTGTTTGTTTTATTTGGAGATAACTACAACTACAATGTCAGGACAAGCTATTAGGACATCACCAAAGACAATACCATAACTCATTCATGATTAACTTTATTGATCTCAAAATCATGTAAAGATTAAATTGTAAAAACTCCAAATCCAATAAACTGTACATAGCCACAGTTAAAACAATCAGTGTGACTTCTTAGCTTTCTAGTGCATTCTGTATTTCATGGTGATCTTAAACACTTATGTCACATGTTCTTTTTACTATTGGAAAACAAGTACAGTGAATAATTATTATGCACATAAACAAGAACAGATATTTTAGAAATACCTCTCTACAAATATGTGTATATACGAACTCAAATTGTCTGAACCCTGCACTTCTATAACACGGATACTCACAGGATTGGTGATGATTGCAATGATAGCCCTCGGACTGTGCAGGGCGCAGGCATCCACTAAGTTAGCCACAATGCTAGCATTAGTGTTGAATAGATCATCTCTGGTCATACCTGGTGGATTACATGAACATCAGTTCTCTTATTACCACATCATACTTGTTAATTATCTTAAATAGGCCCACAGTGTTCAGTTCAAATTCAAGGCAGGGCACTTCTTGTTGCCTAGCGTGTATTAAGCCTAGATGTGCTCCTCAAGTCAGTGTCTGTCTGACTTTGGCATGCATTTATGTATGTAAGGTTTACTTCTACTAGGCTGATTCTATCTAAAGTCAGGGGCTCTATGTATCCAAGGATAGATTTTCTTTCCCGACAATTTTACCCTGGCCGTGGTCTTACAGCCTACACTTTCCAATCACCTATTGCCATAGGATTTTTAAAGTGCACACCTTTCCTTATCCAAAAAGGCAAGGTATTCAATCACACTCCGGTGATCAGGTGGACATGTAATATCATTAGACACCAGTGGCGTTTGGGGGAATTCCCAGCCATATGTTGAGACCACACATTGCACCTTCTGAAAATGCTGGATGGGTTAACAATGTCATAGAAGATGATCAACAGGTGAAGTTCACAAGAACAGTTCTCTCTCTGAATGTGTGAGCACACACATGCACACACACATGCGCGTGCACGCACACACACACACAACACCACCCATAGCTTACTAAACGATATATTTGTTCAAATGTTCAGAGTAATTACTGTGTAATGACAAATTGGTTCAAATGTCCATTACAAGTCTTCTGAATAGACGAGCGGTACTAAGAGAAAACAAAAACAACTTGCTGCCTGTGCAATTTTCTCAAAAATGAAGGAAAGACTTTCCAAACCTGTGATCTGAAATATTCCAAGTATGGTCACCAAACAAAAACAGTCACTATCTAAAAATTCCTGAGTTGGAATGTGTAACTAAAATATACCAAAGTGGTTAGACAGGTGTGTTTAAAGCTACCCCACCTTGAGAGAAAACTGGAGAAATTGCTCCCCTGCATGTCTCTCCAGGGCTTTGTGCTCTGCCATTTCTCAGAGAAAACCAATGCAGAAGTCACTATACAAGACCATGATCCTTGAAACAAACAGCACATTACGCTAGAAAGCTGCTGGTACCATACTAAAGGGGAGGGGGGGGGGGGGGGGGGGGCGCATAAAAAATCCAAGTCTACAGACTGCATACTTCGAGTCTCTAAAGACTCAGCCACTGATTAACGGCAGGATCGATATACTTGAAGCTAATCAGCCATGTGCGGGACAAGATGATTCCAGAGGTGAGCTTAGACCAGAGCACGATGAGTCAGTCTACATTTATGGAAGTCTCCTTGGATGGTGGGGAATGCTCATGTTATGCCTCTATCTTTCCTGGAGGGCCAAATGGCATGCATATGGCTATTTTGGATGAGCCTGTTTGGATGCTCCGGACCAGCTAAGTTGATGTCACCAATATGAGGTAGTGGAATGTCCTTAGAAATAACCTGTGAAGTCTAATACGATTAGCAAAAACCGGGAAGAAGTCAGAAATGTTGAACGAACAGCATAAATATTGTGGCCCTGCTGTAAACCAGCACAACATTATAAATATTGGACATGCAGAAGAAGACGAAGAATTACATTTCTACTACAAGAGCATACCTGGCTTCCTTGGTACTCCAGCTGGTATCACAACCAAATGAGCATCTTTGACACATTCTGCAAGCTGTTCAGCTCCAAGGTGACCTGTGACCTTGGCTCTGGTGTCTATGTGGCTAACATCTGCGGCAACACCAGGAGTGTGAGCTATATCATAGAGTGCCAACTGTGTAACCAATGGTGACTGCTTCAGCAGGAGGGAGAGGGGCTGGCCAATTCCACCAGCTGCACCCAATAATGCAACCTTTGCATCATTCTGTGAATAAAGGAAGAACATGACCACGCTACTCTTATACATATTAATTCATTCAATAGCATGTCCTTGCAGAAATTTTCTCCCATAACAAACTTCAACTTCTCGGTCATAAGCAAGATGTTCTGCGTCCGATACACCCATCTGGAGATCATCTGCCACATACTGCACCCATCTTCTTTTTGGTTTTCTTCTTCCCCCGGGCATATATCCCTCCATTATTGTTCTCTCCAAACTTTCAAAACATTTCAATGACCAAAATATTTAAATTTTCTTTATCGTCTTTAGTAGCAAACCTTCAATATTCAGATCTTGTCGTATGGATGCATTTGTTCTTTTCTTTATCCAAGATATTCTTAGAACAAGTCTACAACATGTATAATCAAAGGCATTTATGGGCTGTTCAGCTTGTTTATTCTTATACATAACATGTGCATAATTCTGTCAACTTTTGTTCATGGCTGAGACTACAAAGAACTTAAAACTACTAGCACCGTTGTGCAATTTTAATTTGCTGAACATGTGTTAAAACTGCAATGTGAATGTGTATACACATGCTCTCCTTGATCAGGAAAGCCAGACTACAGTCTGCTAAGATCTATATCGAACTACTTTCAACTACAACCTGCCTGCTTCAAAGAGATCTATTCTATTGCATTGCTTAGAATCCTCAAATTAATTTCTTTCAAAACATTTACTAGATATCTAAGCTTATGCTCTTCTAACAAAAAAGCTCATGAAAGGGTGACCGTTTACAAAACAACTCCAAACAGCAATTAAGACTAGCAGTCACGCTCTGACGACATCATTTATCTTAGGGAGCAAATTCCACTCCAAAGACTAGTCAGAAATCAGCCTAGCTAGGCTAGAAAAGTGTACTGACTGTACTGTAGTGAATATAGACTATTGCACAATGTAGACTAAAACAAATTAAGTTAGAAAAGAATTCTTCAAGTTATCTAAACATTGTTCTATACACGTTACATGTACAGCAAAGCACCACAACTGGACTGGCGGTCTCAATTCAGGAAAAAATCGAAGTCTGAAAAACTTCAAAAGACCTTGAAATAGAACGATTCCAGCTGCAGTCACGCGAGTTTCTGAAACATGACGGTTATGCAACGATGCGCGGCATCTACTTTAACTTAATAAATGCAAGGTGGTTTCCGGTGTAATTTACCTTTCCTGAAGTAGAGAAGTGCTTCCTTGCCGCACAAATAACTTGTGTTGGTTTAGCTAACCTCGAAAACATTTTCTGGAGCGTGAGAGTCAGACACTTGCAGACGAAATGTCAGACTACCGGAAGTGTGTACAACTACTGCACATGCGCATTCACTGAAGTATTCAAGGCTGTTATTTATTCCCCTCCCCACCCCTTTTTTCAGCCAAATATGGCAAATTTATATGGAAGACGAAGATATTCAAGTATTTTATAACATCTTTCAAAATACTGTACTGTACACAATATTAAACAAAATCGCATCCTGAACTACTACTACTACTGGCAGCTTGCCGTATTGACAGACGATAGTTTCCATCCATCATGTGCCATGCCGATAAGCGTGGGCAGTCATGTTTTGCCATCTCACCCGATCACCAGAGTCGTGGATCAGCTCAATGTTCTTGTCTCGACCATGCCACGTTGCCAAGCCGTCCAGGTATTTACTTCTCAGTCTTCCCCTCGGTCTCTTTCCTCCGATCTTGCCAGTTATCACATTGTGCTTCAAAAAAGACATAACTACAACACTACAACCCATGGCAGTGACCAAGGATGGAGTTATATTTCTCCATAGCACAAAGCCAGGGCTGAATTGTAGAGACCAAGTTTTGGCTATGAAGCATGATCCCCCTCTCGATCTGCCTAGTTTACTCCAGAGGAAAGGCAACACCAATACCAATACATCTGGTACAAGACAAGCTGCAGAACTGCCGGATCGGCCGAGCAATGCTCTAACTGTCCCCCTGTCGGAGCTTAGTTCAGTTGCCGACCAAGGCTTAGGGTATGGTCTGCCATGCCATGACATTTCATCCTAATAATAAATGAAAATCTTAATGTCAAGGTGCATAAGAAACATCGCCATCTTGCACGTGTAACAGGTTCTCCGCAGAACGTCGCTCTCATCACGGCGGATGAAAAGTGTTTCGATCTCTTTCCGTTCTCCTGCCTCAAGTACCATTGTGTCCAAGTCTGTGATATCCTGCATTAATCCTCGTCCAGATCGGCAGCTTCCTCTTCTTCCATGACCCATACCTTTCATCTGTGTGCTTTCCAAGTCACTGTGACAATTAATATGCCCACAGCCCGGCAAGGTTAACCCGGTAAACAAATGCCCACAGAAGTCGGATGTGTCGGCTGAAAGGTGCAAATATCGCGGCTCTGCTGTAAACAGACACAATGCAATTACGTCCAAAAATATTCCGGATGAAAGAAGAAGAAGAAGAAGAAGAAGAAGAAGAAGAAGAAGAAGAAGAAGAAGAAGAAGAAGAAGAAGAAGAAGAAGAAGAAGAAGAAGAAGAAGAAGAAGAAGAAGAAGAAGAGGAGGAGGAGGAGGAGGAGGAGGAGGAGGAGGAGGAGGAGGAAGAGACGAAGAAGAAGAAGAAGAAGAAGAAGAAGAAGAAGAAGAAGAAGAAGAAGAAGAAGAAGAAGAAGAAGAAGAAGAAGAAGAAGAAGAAGAAGAAGAAGAAGAAGGAGGAGGAGGAGGAGGAGGAGGAGGAAGAGACGAAGAAGAAGAAGAAGAAGAAGAAGAAGAAGAAGAAGAAGAAGAAGAAGAAGAAGAAGAAGAAGAAGAAGAAGAAGAAGAAGAAGAAGAAGCCCAAAGTAATTCAGTTTCCAAGACATGATGCTGCTTATTCGCGTCCGGCGCCAGCTCTGTGTTGGTTGACGAGGCTCCTCGTTCTCCTGTGGCGCCTCTCGTGTCTGGCCGTGCCAGTTCTTACTCATCTTTCATTCTGGACAACGATGTGGATCGACTGCGCGTCAATGTTCTCCGCTCTGGATATCATTAAGGGCGTTAATAACATTGGTACGATCCAGCAGGTTTATCAGCTCGTTCATTTAACTCAATTCCCGCATGTCTCAGAACGAACGAATGAACGAACAAATTTTATTTTCAAAGGGTCGCAAATTAGACACGCAGGCCTGTCTTACATTCGGCCCTTCTAATCACTCATCTTTAGTCTCTGTGGCGAAGTGGTCAAGCCGTTTGACTCGTGTTCCGAAGGTTGTTGGTTCGATTCCGGGCCGCGCCCTTCGGTTTACGAGTTAAATGTTTCGGAGACTCCCGTGGGTCGTCGCTAAAAGCTACGGAGTTCGTGCTTTGTGCGACGCTTTCCGTGCTACGGAAAGAGACCGAGCCATATGGGATAAAACCCAGTGCAATGAAGTCAACCCTGTCGACTTTTAAGCGACTTTTTTTTATCTTTCGTACATCAATTATTTATTGTGTGTGTTACATTCACATAGGAAAAACAAAACATTGTCAAATGAATGCTGTGAACATAAACAATGCATATTACCAAGTTTTGAGACTGGTAGGCAAACAAACACACATGCACACACACCACATGCATACACACTTATATCATTTACACAGACTCTTGACAGTTATGCATCCACTTAATAACACACAACTACACACTCCCTCGCATTCACATACACTCACGGAGTGAAGATGAAGGTGACTCTACGAACAACAGACCTCCAAAGCGATTCAGTATATCAACAGTTATATTTATCCAGGAAGCCGCGGCAGTGGCTGGCGTGCTTGCCTGCCGGGGGGGGGGGGGGGGGGGGGTGGTGGTCGTGCGTTCAAATCCCCATCATGGTAGCAGTTTTTGACTAACTCTGACATGGGTACCAGGAAATGTCATGGGAAGTAAAGGCAGTGGATGTGATATTGACCACATCAAGTGTCAATTGGTCTATACTCTATACAAATATGGGACCACCATCATATATACAATACGCCGCGAGGCATCTAAAAGCGTCCCTTACCTTCACTTACTTAACCTCCCATAGCCCAGCAGGTCAACCACCGGCTTTCACTCCTCTACGTTATCCATGCCGGACGGCGAGTTCGTAGTATGGTTGATTGTTACTTTCTGTTACTCTCTGCCCAGTTTGAGGAAGCACGTTGGCTAAGGTTTTCTTGTTTGCCTATAGTCTCGCTACATTCACTATGGCATATAGGACACTTTGCTGTGGCGCCACATGAATAAGCGAGCACTTTGTTGTGGCGCCACGCGATTAACCCCCGCCCGAGACTCCCTTGTCCTCGGAAAATACGCGTTGGAAAGCCTGCTTCTTTCTCTCTATAACAGAAACATACTGGATCTTCGGATTTCCCCAATTTGGACAGGTGCGAGGTAGCGCACTGGGGCACTCGGGCCGGTGGTCACCTTTTCTAATCTCCAATCAGTTGGGGAATTTGTTGTTGTTTTTTAAGCTGTCCTGGGCTGCGAGGCTGATTCAAAAAAAATTCTAAAATAGGCACCAGGAAATGTTATAGAAGATAAAAAGTGGTCACTGTGATATTGATCACATCACCCATTGAGTGTTGATTGGTGTATATAAATATGGGACTTGCACCATATACCCAAATACGCTTGGAAAAGAGTCCTTTAGTTACTTTTTTTTGGGGGGGGGGGGGTGGCAAGGGAGTCTCAAGGGTTCCATGCTAGGTTCCTGCGAGATATAACAGTCTCTCTGATAAGGGATCTGGAGGGGTGTGCAAGGGAAAGTGTCTAGTATTCAACAATGCACGGGTGAGCACCCAGCTGGGACGTAACTAGGGAATGTCACGCTGTGACGTGAGGGTAGAGAACAAGTTAGTTACCAACTATAGCTTTTGCCGGCAAGACGTGATGTCAACATCTGGAGAGAGAGTCAGTTTATATTTGATAATGTCAACTGTAATGAACTAATAAAGTGGGATTTCCAGAAGTTACTGCCATGGCTTCTCGTTTGCTCTGTTTATACCTCATCACCTTAGTCTCCAGCACTGTTATAGAGACCCTTTCCCTCACAACACCAACTGGGCTTATTGAGACTGTTGCACTACCTTTGCACTTTCTGATCGCCTTTCCTTTGGAGTCTCCATGGTGAAGTGGTTATGCCACCTGCCTCGCACTCCAAAGGTTGTGGGTTCGATTAAGGTCTACGACATTTGGTTCACGAGTGCAATTTTCTCAAAGACTCCTGGGGGTTGTCACTAGAGCAACGGAGCTCATGCTTTGTATGAGGCAGGCCGCCCTGCGGAAAGAAACCTAGCCATGGGGGATAACACCCGGCGCAATTAAGTCGATTGATTCTCTTGCCTTTTAAATTTTTAATTTTTTTTATGGTCTTTCCTTTTGTAAATTTGTAAATGTCTTGGACTACATCCCTACGTTCCCAGGCCAAGGTTTTTGACCACTACTAGACATTATCCTGTGCGAACCTCTGCTTGTTTGATATGCATGCTTACGTCCTCCTTATCACATCCTTTCATGTCACAATTCTTGGGCAGAATCAATTGCGCTGCTGCTAGCCTTCCATTGTTAGCTGGCACTGGAAGTCGCACAACGCTTGGTTTGAGGACTCAACACCACATCATCGCAAGACTGGCTTGAGTTGAGTTAAAAACCGACATCACAGCACTCAGGACATTCCCATAGTGCTCCGTCCTCATCTGCAACAACCAGCAAAGAATCCCAATATTAATGGTACCAGTAGCATTCTAATTATGTGTCCTGTCCTTCCCTCTGAGTTTTTAGTGTCGGCCAGATCCTCTGGTCACTCCCTGCAGCACCACATCTCCAAGCTGTGAAGATCTATCTACACATTTTTCTGCACTATACACATGATTCTAGAGGACCCCGAGCACATCTGCCTTATCATGCAGCAATACCCCACGAAGGGGTAGTATGGCTTAAAAGCTCATTCTGTATCAGCTGTTCACTTGATCTAGACATAGAAGCATGTTGGGGGTCATGGTTCTGCTCTGGTGCCAGCATGGTGGTGTCATCCATGAAAGCCTATATATACTATATACTGTCTATATATAAAGAAGCCCTGGTCCAGGAGTTACACAACTGTCTCCGCAATCCCGTATACTCTCGTGAGTAACGTGACATGCGTGAGAATTGGTAGTGGTTCTCTCAGGGGTCGGTAACTTATGGGGTATGTGAGCCGGTTGCTCAGAAAGCAATGGCAAACTACTGAGCGTAATCTTGCCAAGAAATCAACAATCAGCTGAAAGATGCTGATGTTGACAGCGATGTCCTGTAAAGGATATGTGAACCAAAAAAAATATAAAGACGTTAAGAAAAGCAGCCATTTGCAGGATATAATTCCACAGCACCAGATCATCATGCGTCAGTTCTGCATTTATAGAAGCATCCTTGAATGGTGGGGAATACCCACGTGCTGCCTCTGCCTTCCCTTGAGGGCAGACTAACCTGCATGTGGGTGTTCTGGATAGACCTGTTGGAGCACACCACATAGTAGAATGTCCTGTTAAAATGTCTGGGAAAGTTACCTGGTCAAAAAAATGTCAGGACAAACTCCGATGCATGGCTGAAAGGTGCAAATATCACAGCTCTGCTGTAAATAGGCAATTACATCAGACAGAAAAATTATCTTACAAGTATAAAAGAAGCAGAATATAATCTCAATAAATTAGCCATATTCAAATCTTTTATTGATGCATTGTACAAAAACAGTATTTAAGATTCCAATAATTACACCATGGTTTGTTCATAAGTACAGCAAACTCACTTCATCCAAACACAAAAACTGATACCCAGAACATTTTCAACATATTTTACATATGTATGTACATACTGCCACCAACTTACCCTCTCCCATGGACATAATGACACTTGACAGATATCCCAAAAGATAACACTTTTGCATGACTGCAGTTTGAACTCATGTATAAAGATCTGAGAGACTTACACCCAAAATGCGATCACCTGTTTCCCCTAAGTCAGTCAGTATTTCAGATAACAATGCACATTAGCTGTTGGCATGGCTACATTGGTTACAAATTGCTGAAGTGGGTAATTACACTAAGGTGGAAGTCACAATGGATCAGAGCACTCATTTGTAAGCATCCAGTGTGCTGATGCCGAGGTAGCTGGATTCAACCCCTACACGGTCAGCTGAACTAAAATGTTAACTTCTCGTCCTTTACTTGGGGATTTAAATTACAGGTGGTAAGTTAAAGTGGGTTTGCCTGATTGTGAGCAACACTGGTAATAGGGAAAGCAAATCCACACACAAAAATCAGTCCAATGCATTAAAAGTAGTAGCACTGTATGGACTACGCTTGAGTTCTAAGCGAGTTAGTTGCATATCCTTTACAGGACACTGTGGTCAACCCCAGCATTTTTGGCTGTTTGTGATTTCTTGGCAAGTTTACGTTCAGTAGTTTGCCATTGCTTTCTGAACGACTGGGACTCATACTATTGTATGAAAACTAGCACAAGGCAGTCTGCTTCCAATTTTTCCACAGCTTTGTTTTGAACGCTGTATGTCCCCGGGAAGGTTAACCCGGTCAACAAATGCCCGCAGAAGTCGGATGTGTCGGTCTAACGGCGCAAGAACACAGCTCTGCTGTAAACAGGCACAACGCAATCACATCCGGAAAAAAAACTCCGGATGAACGAAGAAGAAGAAGAACGCTGTATGTGAGATTACGAACTGCAGTTGCCACAGTGCCAGCGAGTGAACAAACCAAAAATAAACACTGAGGTGACGTTAAAAAATAGAGGGTATATTCAATAAAACTTCTCCCTGCGTCTGGACTTTTGCTGCCTCACAAATTCTGGGTTGTACTGAGAGTTATATCTCCTTTTCACACCTCGACCCTCCTCTTCATCTTCACTGTTACTGTCTGTCTTTGTCCTGTTTAATTTGTCCTTCGCTTTTGTACCCTGGGCAAAAAGAGCCTGAGCTCTTAACCTCTCTTGTTTTTCTCTTTCTAACCGTTCTGCCCTCAGCTGCTCAATTGTCTTTGATGAAGATGATATGTTTGATGGCTTTGACGATGACGGCAATTTAGATTTGTCTTTTGTTTCCTGCTTTTTGTCTTTGGTTCGATGTTTCTGATAAATAAAACAAAACATTATGGATATAATCATTAGTTATCTGTCAACATAGCAGATTACTTGTGGGTCACTGGTTTACTGATAATTTATCACAATAAATTACACGTGTTGCCAGTTTGATACAACATGTAGGACACTGTGAAACACAGAAGGCCATCAAGGAAACAGTAGTAGTAAATGTGTAGGTACTGAGCTGCTGTAGCACAGTGCTTAATACATTGCCTAAAAACATATTGGTTAATCTGTTGGTGTGGTGGGAAATGAGCAGACGGACAGATTGGCTGGGATTGAACCCCTTGGTGGAATACTGGTGCATGATAAGGCAGATGTGGTTGGGGCACTTTGGGATCGTGTGTATAGTGCCGAAGAACTGATAGATCATCACGACTTGGAGAGAATGGTGCTTCAGGGAGTGACCAGAGGATCTGACTGACACTCAAAACTCTGAGCAAATGCTAGACGGACAAATATTCAGACTGCTACTGGTACCATTAGCATTGAAACTCTTTGCTGGCTATTGTAGATGAAGACGGAGCACGTATGGGAATGTCCTTAGTGTTGTGATCTCGATTCTTGACTTGACAACCCATCTCAACTCGTCAATCCGCAACAGGTTCAGGAATTTCTTCAATCAATACCACTCTGGGATCAACCAAGGCTGATATAATGGATACTGGTGGTGTGATGGATTTGACCACAGACATGGGGGAAGGTTACAACCACTGAGTTGGATGTACAGGACAAACTGTGTGATTGCAGGTGGTTTTCTGCTGATTTTTATGGAAACCAAAGGCTAAGATCTTACTACAGGTGACCATGCCATGTGGACAAGCCAACCTGATAATTACTTCTGCCTTCCCCTTGTTCTTTTCCTCTCACACTTGCCAGTTGTCACCAAGTTCTCTAGTTTATTTCTTCTCATAACGTGCCCAGAAAATTTTTACTATGTCTAATTTTTCTAATCAGTTTACGGTTTTCATTTGCTTCTTGTAGGACTTGCTCATTGGTTTTTCTGTCTGTCCATGGTATTTTCTGCATTTTCCTCAGAAACCACATCTCCACTGCCATTAGATATTGTTCAGCTTGTCTTGTTAAATATAGAACAGAAAATTGTTGCTCGTGCAAATTTATAAATCTACCCCAACCACATCACTGTGGTTCACAAGCCGACCTTCAAGGAAAGCCAAAGAAAAAATGCTCTGCACTAATCCAGGGTTGGTGCTCTGTATAAACATTGCTGCTCTTCATGAACACCAATGTAGAAATCAGCAACCAAGACCTTAACCATTGAAACAAACAGAGCATTGTGCTATACCAATGAACTGAAGTGCTTTTTAGTCTGGAGACCATCAAAGTCCCAAGTCCATAGACTGCATATTGGTCATGAAAGGCACAGTCCATGATGAACAGCGGTTTCAATATACAGAAGTGAAGCTAAGCAACCATGAGCAGGACATGACGACACCCTGAGAGAGTCTACAATTAGGATATCATGAGTTGGCTCTGCATTTAAGAAAGCCACTTTGGACTGTATTCTATATGAAATTCAATGTGTTACTCCTGACTTCCCCTTGAGGGTCGAATGACATGCATATGGCTGTTTTAGACTAGCTTGTTGGGTTGCCCTGACTGTACACAGAGCGGGCGCAGATGAAGTCACCACACTGAAAAAATGGTATGTTCTATAATACCACAGGAAGGTGAGCCCTGATAACAAAGGCAGGGGTGAGGTTGAATATGTTGGTCAAAGAGGAAAAATATTAAATACTGAGGTGAAGATGAATATGTTGGTCAAAAAGGCCAAATATTAAACGCCGGGGTGAAGATGAATATGTTGGTCAAAGAGGACAAATATTAAATACTGGGGTAAAGATAAATACGTTGGTCGAAAAGGACAAAATGTTAAATGCTGGGGTAAAGATGAATATGTTGGTCAAAAAGGATGAATATTAAATGTTGGGGTAAAGATGAATATGTTGGTCAAAGAGGACAAATATTAAATGCTGGGCTAGAAAGGAGAAGCAATGTAAAGTAATTGAGATTGCTAGGATGCAAACTTGGGAAATAATAAAGATCATTTCTTAAATGTCAGTGTTCAGATCATTTTGAGACAACATATTGGGTCATATAAGGATCTTTTAACAACTGTAACAACATGCAAACTAAGTAGCTTAGTAGATCAGTACTTAACTTAGTAAATTAATAAACAAAGTATTTACCTTATGGCTATGTTTATGTTTCTTCTTGCTAACAAACTCTTTCATCTCTAGAAGTGGATCCATTAATTCCTTTCTCTTTTCCTCCATAGATTGTCTAAATGAAAAGACAATTTTCAATAGTTTAAGAATATTGAACACTAGAAGGCATATTTTTTTTTTTTTTTTAAATTTGCATATCCTTTACAGGACATCGCTGTCAACAGCAGCATCTTTCAGCTGTCTGTTGATTTCTTGGCAAGATTACGCTCAGTAGTTTGCCATTGCTTTCTGAGCGGCCAGCTCAGTTTACCCGCAAGTCACCAGCGGGGGACGAACCGCTCCCAGTTCTCGCTCGCTACGAGACTCTGCGTGATAAACGGGATTACGGAGAAAGTGTTGTAATCCCTCGGCCAGAGAGACCGGCAGAAGGCATATAGGCATATAAAATAAGCCAAACGTGATTTATTTTTCTGTCAAAAGGATAAATCATTATGAACAACAAAGATTAATTTTAACAACTTTAGCTTGTGTAAGACTTTGGCATTATACAATTTTTTTTTAAGCATAATAACTCAAACATTTTGATAAATTTACAATGTAAAAGACATTTGGCAGAATCAAAAAATGTATGGTGTTTGCGACAAAACATGGTAAAAAGACTTATCATACAATTTTAAGTATAATGTGCATAATTTTTATACATTTTTGTCTGCGAAAACTCGAGTGCATGGTAAGTACTACAAAATATGTCATTTTAGATATCAAAAACAACCAACATCGGAAAGTCTGTCAAGTTTTTGACACAATTTGACAGTAGAAAATGGCATGGAATTAAATGTGCAATGACGTTTTCTAATGAATACATCTGGCGGTAGCAAGGATGTGTCTTATGGAGGAAAATTGGGTGGAACTGTGGTAAAGCTGTGAAAATGTAAACAATATAAAATGACACAAAGTAGTGCAGCTTTACATAACAGATTTACGACACATCTACTCCAGACTACATGTGTCATAAATCTGTTATGTAAAGCTGCACTACTTTGTGTCATTTTATATTGTTTACTTATGGAGGAAAGAACAGGTGTCATTAGATGAAGATGGTACTGATATTGACTATGATTGCACCAATAATAGCACTGATCTGACAACACGAGTAGAGCTTATTTCTAGTAAAAGTCATAATGAAGCGTCCAAAGCAACTGAAATGTAGATTTTCTTCTGTATGTCATTATACTTTTAGTTTTTTTTAAAAACAAATGTTTCATAAAATTACATCTTTACAAATGACGGCGTATATTATATACACATTCCCATTTTACCAAAAAATTTTGTGTTTAACCATGTATGTGTATTATAGAATGAACAAAATCACTGAAACAAACAAGAAGTTGAATAGGTATGCTTTACTAGAACACAATCACAAGTAAACAAATATGGATGTTGCAGCCAAAGCTTTCCCTAGGACACAAACAACAAACCCACACTGATACAACTGGCAAATGAGAAATGCTTGGCTTGAAATTTATTTGGTTGAAAGTCTCACTCAATCGCAGAGCGTGTAGGCTGAACCAATCAACAAACGTCCGCACAAGTCGGATGTGTTGGCTGAAAGGCACAAATATTGAAGTTCTACTGTAAATAGACAACGCAATTATTCCCCCCCCCCCCCCTAAAAAAGATATTTCCTGAATGATGAAGTAGAAGAACAATAAAACATTGATCGCAAAGATCTGTGAATAATTTTAAAAAACATACATTGGCAACAAACAGCAGACATAAGCATCAACAACCATCAAGGAACATTTGAATGCACACAGAAGGTCCTGTAGACAATGACATGTTGATTTTCTGCTCATTCTTCATTGTCACTTTGTCAACCGCCACTTTTTGTAGAAACAAACACACTTTAAAGAAAAGCAAAATGCAAACAACAAAACGGCACAGTTAAATGTATTATTACTTCATTTTCTTTTCTGGGTCCACTTCGTCCTCTGAGCTATTACTGTGTTTGCTCTTGCTCTGTTTCTTTAACTTCTGTAAATACCATGGCTGATTGTCTGTGGATGCATCGAAATACAATTTACTTGATCTGACCTCCTAGTATGTCATTCAAAAATATCTCTTGTAATAAATGTGTTTCAAAGGGTAAAAGCCTGAAGTGAATCTACTATCTGGCCTTGCAGTGGTCTGCAGTAATAGATATTACATGTTTCAAATGGTAATAACATGGATTGGATCTGCTATCTGGCAGTGGTCTGCAGTAATAGATATCACGTTTCAAATGGTAATAACATGGATTGGATCTGCTATCTCCCGGGAAGGTTAACCCGGTCAACAAATGCCAGCAGAAGTCAGATGTGTTGGCCTAACGGCGCAAGAATGCAGCTCTGCTGTAAACAGGCACAACGCAATCACGTCCGGAAAAAAACTCAGGATGAACGCAGAAGAAGAAGAAGGATCTGCTATCTGGCAGTGGTCTGCAGTAATAGATATCACATGTTTCAAATGGTAATAACATGGATTGGATCTGCTATCTGGCAGTGGTCTGCAGTAATAGATATCACATGTTTCAAATGGTAATAACATGGCTTGGATCTACTATCTGGCAGTGGTCTGCAGTAATAGATATCACATGTTTCAAATGGTAATAACATGGATTGGATCTGCTATCTGGCAGTGGTCTGCAGTAATGAGAGAGCCAGCGTACATGGTTAGTTAGCGGATGTTTGTAATAAACAAACAACAAACAGTACATGATCATCTGCAACATGCTGAAATACAGATTTATGAATCTATGTATTTCATGTTGATGCAGGTGCCCTAATTTCGTTTATAAACACGAGGACAGTTAAGATGGCAGTGTTACATATTATGAGATAACCTTGCACCTCACGGAGGGTTCCGATTGGCTATTTGCTGCTTTTTATTGAACCCCATGCAAGACTTATACCATATGTCCATGTTGTAAACCGCCAGACAAATGGCCAGTAGAGGCCCAAGCTGAACCGCCAGTGGAGTTAGTGACCCCCATAAATCAAAGGCCAGAAACCATGAAGGGGCGAAGACTCTGGCACTCATCAGTCCACCCTCAAATTGTGGGTAAATGATTGTGTGTTCTACTAAATGATGATTCAATAAAAATTTTCATAAAATGTATGTTCTACTAAATGACGAACCAGGGCTAAAAGAGGAACTCATGCTGCATGCACACGTTTCTCAAAACTGAAGGAAGTTCCCAGACTACCAGAAATTTGTTGCATTGAATATCTCGAGGCACAATGTGGCAACGAGGCACTATGTGGCAACGAGGCACTATGTGGCAACGAGGCACAATGTGGCAACGAGGCACTATGTGGCAACGAGGCACAATGTGGCAACGAGGCACAATGTGGCAACGGGGCACTATGTGGCAACGAGGCACAATGTGGCAACGAGGCACTATGTGGCAACGAGGCACTATGTGGCAAACAACTTCTTGTTAGTCACAAAACAGAAAGTTGCCACTCCAGCAAATCTTTTTATTTGGAAATTTTACTCCACCAACAATCAGTTTGATGTGCAAGGTATCTATCTTAAAGCAGGTCCAAGTTACAGGAAAACAAAGAGAAAAAAACTACTCTACATACTCTTCCAGGTTTGGTGCTCTGCCTGGGCTATGGGAGGTTAATAAAGTGAAGGTAAATGACACTTTTAGATGCCTTGCGGTGTATTTGGTATATGGTGCTGGTCCCATATTTGTATAGACTAAATGACACTTGATGTGGTCAATATCACACCCACTGCCTTTAATGCTCATGACATTTCCTGGTACCCATTTTAGAGTTGGTCAAAAAATGCCACCATGATGGGGATGTGAACGCAGGACCACCGGCCTGGCAGGCAAGCATGCCAGCCACTGCACTACCGCAGCTTCCTGGATAAATACAACTGTTGAAATGCTTCGGAGGTATGTTGTTCATGAACATCTATGCAAAAGTCACTAATCAAAACTCTGATTGTGGAAACAAACCACACATCATAATACTAAAGGGTTTAAAGATGTATAATCGACTTTATTGTACCAGGTTTTAATAAATCAAGCACATGATAACCTGATAGTCCTTCGTGAAACCTCATTTCAAGAGGCAGAATAATATGCCTGTATAGGCAGCAATGTGGAAAAAAGATAGGGGAGCAGACAAAGATGTTAAAATAAGAATGGCAGTACAAAATGTTTGGAAGTTGAAAGAAATTACACTTAACACCAAACTTACAGTATTCAATTCTAACATTAAATCAGTATTACTTTATGGATCAAAAACACAGAAAACGCTAAAACAATTGCTAATAAACTACAAACATTCAGTAACTGGTGTCTGAACAAAACAGAAGAATCAAAATGGTATGAAAAAATCAACAATGTAGAGCTCATAGAGAAAACTGAATGAACACTCATGAATCAAGAGGTCAAGAGCAGGTCGCATGGCCGAATGGATAAGAACGCGTGTTCTTAAACATCCGGTGTGCTGATGACGAGGTAAGGGGTTCAACCCCTACACTGGACAGCTGGACTAAATTTTTGACTTGTTGTCCTGGACTTGGGGACGTAAATTACAAGTACCTCTGAAGTCAGAGTGGGTTCGCCTGATGGCGAGGGACATTGATAATAGGGAAAGCTAATCTACACAGGCAAAATTCAGTCCATCACTACTATAAAATGTGTATGAAGTACACTTGAGTTCAAAGCGAGCGAGCGCAAAAAAAAAAAGAAGGTCAAGAAAACACGCCAGCACTTTATAGGGCATAACTGGGTAAACCTGAGAATATTATAGCTAGAAAGGCCTTGGGCAGGAATCCACAGGGCAAATGAAAAAGAGTAAGACCTAAAACCAAACGGAGAAGAGAAGTAGAAACATAAATGAATAATACAGGAAGGAAATCTACGGAACTGCAAGGATGGGTTAGCTAAGGTAAGGAGAGCTTGAGCGAGTTGTTTGAGATATAGATCAACTAAATCTATCTCTAATTTTTAAAAGTTTATAAATTTATCACTTTCATAAATCAATTGAAGAGTCTGTTGCAATGGTTGAACAATCAGACTAAACTCCATCTCAATATGTTTAGCATTCTTTCAATTCATTCACCACATTATCAAACACACAATGGAGACATTCTTTCAGTTACCTCCTAGTGAACTCTGGCCTAAATATGTTAAGAGACCAATCTTCTTTTCAAATTCCTCTTGTTCCTTTTTCTTCTCCTCCTCATGTTCTTTGTTTTTTCCTTGTTTCACCAGCTAAAGATTTTAAAAATAAGTATGTAAATATCAGCGCAGACTTATTTAATTATACTAGCTGTGTCAATCTGAAATAAGATTTCAGGAAAGTGTAACAAACAAAAAACATTTTTTAAAAGTTAGCTGCATATTCTATACAGGATGTACAGTCAACACCCGCATGTTTTGGCTGTTTGTGAGGCAAGTTTACATTCAGTAGTTTGCCACTGCTTTCTGAATGATATAACCAATATCTAATGAACAGGTAACTCAACACTAGAGCAGACCTGAAGTACTGCAGTGGCTAGCATGAATACCTATGGCCTGGTGGTGAGATTTCCAACTGTTATGGAATTTTTACTGTTTGCAGTCTGCCCATGTCCTCTTGTATTCAGCCTTATCTGGAAAAGCTAGGCATCCATCGCAATACCCAAGAGATCATAGAATATGTGATATTTAAAACCTACAGTAGTCTTGTACAAATTCCCAGCCCTACAACAGAAATGAGATTCCTGAAACGAATACTCAGTTTCAAGAAGAAAGAAAATAAGAAATTATGAAATCAGGACTAAAGTGGGGGTTATTGCAGCCTAGATTTGATTAGAAAACAGAAAGTTAAATGGTTCTGCCACATAACTAGGCTGCCAACTAACAGCAGATCACAACAAGCAATGATGTACAGACCAAATGGTACCAGAAGAAGAAACCAACTATGTAATTGTAGGACAGAGGGAATAACAAAATCCACGAGAATCTTGATATATGAAATCCATAAATGGGAACTCTTCTGCTGTTTATGTTTCATCTTGACACTACAAGGTACAAGAGGAACAAGATGAGATGACATGTTGGGATTTTAACCCAGTAACAACTCTGCCTGAGGTAAACACCATAACCTCTCATCCCCCCACAGCCAACAGCAGTCAAACAGTCAAACTCACCCCATCTTCAATATCCTTAAAGAAGTTCATGTGCTCTCTTCTGTCACCCAAGCCAGGAATAGCGATGTCTTTTCCACCGGAAATTATTGGCAACAAATCTTGGGAAGTTGCTAGCTGTTGTTTATCAACTAATGATAAAGGCTCTTTGCCATCTGTTAAGGCTTTTCCTCTAGAGCGATCCCGGAGCAGGTCTGTACGAGCTTCCATATCCTGGAAATTAAATTCAATAACACATTGCCACAATAACAATAAATGTTCACACAAAACAGAATCAACAGTTCCCAAATATAAAACAATATTTTCTGTTGTGAATCAGAACAATAAAAACACAAACAATATATTGCACAATTTATTGCCTGGCATATTCCATTATATGTTGCCAGGTGCATACTAAGGAAATAATTATACATATAATAGGACAATGTAATGAATCCTTAAAGTTGACATACACGCTATCATATGCTGACATACACAATATCATATGCTGACATATACACGATCATATACTGACACACACACTATCATACGCTCACATACACACTGTCATATGCTCCACTGTCGGTGTTACCTGGATAGTTTGCAAAAGACTATCTTTTAGTTTACATAGTTTCAGTTTGCCTGTGTGGATTGCAGCATCTTCTGCAAATGTCAATAATCAATGGTATGTGCCAAACAGTACTCGGACAGCCTTCTCTTTGTCAGTCATGTGACCAGAGACTAATAGATGGTGTGCTATGGAAGATGCCGGTTCTTTCCTAACCATATATACAAATGACTAAAAAAAAAAAAAAATATACAAATGACATGAAGATGAATTAATTATTTTTGTGTGTTCGCTCGCTTTAAACACAACTGTAGTCCATACACCCATACACATGACACTACTTCTAATACACTGGACTGATTCTGTGAGGGCGGATTAACTTTCCATATTACCAGTGTCCCTTGCCACCAGCCAAATCCACTCCGACTTCTGGGGTATTTGAATATTACGGCCCCCAGTTAAGGACAAGAAGTCAACATTTAGTCCGACTGACCGGTATAGTGGTTGAACCCACTACCTCCACATTAGTACACAAAAAGTTTAAGAGGAAGTGCTCTTACCCATTCGGCCATGCTGACCCTCAATGAACTACATAACAATAGCCTAGTAGTTATTCTGCACTCACCCAGTACTTTCTTTTCTTGGATGGTATTTGTGTTGCATCTGTTTACAGCTCATCTGATCTCTCATCTCATCATGTTCCTCTTGTACCTTGCGGTGTTGAGGTGAAGTATAAACAGTGGGAAAGTGCCCGCTTATGGGCTTCATGTATCGATATTCCCATGGACTCTGTTATTCCCTGCGTCCATAGTTTACATGGTCGGCCTCTTCCTCTGCTTCCCTCTGGTATGTACATCATTGCTTGTTGTGGTATACTGTTAGTTGGTAACCTACTTGCATGGCCAAATCATTTGACTTGCCGCCTTCTAATAAAATCTAGTGCAGCTATAACCCCCACTTGAGTCCTGATTTCTTCTGTTTACAGCACTGGCACAATAATATCACCTTTTGGCTAACATTTTCACCTTCTTTCTGGCACTGTTGACTACCAAAGTAATGTTATGGTCTCAATGGGGCGCCATCATCATCATTTGTTGCATCCACAGGGGTGCATCCCATCAAGCCCATCCAGAAGAGATGAATACATGCCATTCATCTTCACAGGAAGGTAGTTATGGGCATTCCCAACCATCCACACAAGCTTCTATAAACACACACACAAACATAATTTGTCCCAAAGCAGTTTCCTGCCAAGGGCTTGTGACATGATACAGGTAACCAATCTTTCCCCCACTTTAGCTGGTGATGAGGCCAGGCATAAAACCCATGTCCCCCGGGAAGGTTAACCCGGTCAACAAATGCCCGCAGAAGTCGGATGTGTCGGCCTAACGGCGCAAGAACGCAGCTCTGCTGTAAACAGGCACAACGCAATCACATCCGGAAAAAAAAAACCCGGATGAACGAAGAAGAAGAAACCCATGTCCAACCGCACTTGCCACATGATGAGCGCAGCTCTGTAACCAACTTTGCTAGAGTGTTTGCTCATAAGTGAATAACTGACACATAGTTCTCTTCAGAAGCACTACGCAGGAAGACAAAGAAGATTGATAAACCAACACAGAACTGGCGTCGTTAGCCGCTACACGCTGCGGGATTTGCTGAGGAGGGGATCCGAGCACTTATGGACTGAATGGTTCGATGTGCAACGAGGATGATCTGTCGACTAACTAACTAACTAACTAACTAACTAGTTCTCTTCAGAGACAGCAGAATCTAGTCTGTAAATTCACTGAGACTTTTGCTGACATTCCCACAAAAAGCAGTTTGATCTATCAGCTCACATTGTACAGTGTGCTTTCTTTCCAGGATCAGCTTCTTGGTTAATAGACTATTCCTTGGTGTGCATGAGGCACAACCATAGGAAAATATGCAGAGCACCATTTTACAAATTTTTTCTCTGGAAGTTGGGCTTGCTTTAGATATATACTTTTTGGATTGTGCCTTATGAACAAAGTTAATGTCAGTGTATCAACTTTCCACCTAAAAAATTTGCAATACTGGCAAGTTTTCATTTCATTGTTAGAGTCATGAGATATTCCTTGCCACATAGATGCCGCAGGGCATTCAATGCAGCAACTTTGTTAGAATCTTGCTCTTTCCTCTAACATACATAAATGTGCATAAGCAGCAAAACCTCATAGAATCTGCATGTTATTTAGCTGAACATTTGAAATTATTCCTCATTTAAGTTAGTTGCATATCCTTTACAGGACATCGCAGTCAACCCCAGCACTATTTTGCTGTTTCTGATATCTTGGCAAGTTTACATACAGTAGTTTGCCATTGCTTTCTGAACGACCGGCACCCATACTATTTCATAAAATACCAATGCAAGCCAGTCTGCTGCCAAATCGCCTGCAGCTGTATTTCGAATGCGGGTATGCAGGATTACGAACTGCGCCCATAACCCCTTTGCCAGGGAGCCGGCCCTCATTTATGACATACATAAAATGGGCATTGTTTACCCATGATTTTTTTTCTGTTTTTTTTTCTTTTGTATTTGCTCACTTTGAACTCAAGCGTAGTCCATACATACTACTTCTAGTAGTGCTGGACTGAATTTTGCGTGTGGATTAGCTTTCCCTATTAACAGTGTCCCTCGCCATCAGGTGAATCCACTCTGACTTCAGAGGTACTTGTAATTTACATCCCCAAAACAAGGACAATAGGTCAACATTTCATTCCAACTGTCCGGTGTAGGGGTTGAACCCCTAACCTCGGCATCAGCACACTGGATGTTTAAGAACACGTGATCTTATCCATTCGGCATGTTGACCTTACCCATGATTTTATCAGTGGACTGATAAGTGCCAGAGGCTTTGCCCACTTCATAGTTTCTGGTCACTGCATCCTTGGGAGCCCCCTGAGAGGTCCTCTGAACGTCCTATTTAGACCTGTGATGGCTATTTATCCAAGGTGCATAACCACACGTGATGTTTAGTTTAGTTTAGTTTAGTCTAGTCGTTGGATCAACATCACGGCACACGGTTTAACCCATAAGTGCTCCGTTTTCCTCCTAACTCAAACCTGAGTCTGGAGAAACTCAGCTCAATGCACGAACTCCGTTGCATCGGCGAGGATCTTGAAATACTTAGGGTAGATTTTTAACTTGAAATTTTGCCCGGGCAGCGCCGTTAGGCTACTCTTTTTCGATTTCCAACTGCCAAGGGATTTTTTATGTGCGCAACAATACACACTCAGAATGGACAGGTCAAGACTCCCCTACCAAGCCCTCATATGGTCACCAGTAAGGAAAAGAAAACGGGGAAGACCAAGAGAGACCCTGCATAGAACCATCATTAGAGAAGGCTCATTCAATGGCCAAGTAAATATCCAAGATCTACAACAGGTAGCAGCGAACCGCCAAGCATGGAGAGACAGGACTTCTACCCTATGCGCCGCCTTAGGCCCAAGAGGAAAGACTAACTAACTAATACACACGGGCGTCCGATCTCACTACCCAGAGACCAGGGGAAATTTTATTACTGGAAGTCCAGGTGGATTTTTTAAATAAATCCCGGTCCTCTCCAAGGCCTGAACCCGGGACCTCCAGCACTCAAGGCGGACACCATACCTCGAGACCACTCAGCCAGGACTTGTATAAAACCAGCAAAGAGTCAGCTGGCATCTGAGGTGAGGTACAGAGTAGCATTTAATTTGTGTCACAACAACCTTAAATTTCTCTCATACCTGTGATCACAATCAAGACACTGGTAATCCATTCAAAAACACACATTATAACCAAAATAATAAATTTATGAAGTCAAGTCTTAGACGGATATGACTGAGCTACTGTATGACAGTAGATGGTACCACCAACTTTCCGTAGTGCCGAATGTGAGGCGGTAATCACCAAACCCGACACCCCACATTGTGCCAATGGCTTCAGGCGGAGGAACACAAATTGGAGAGTACAAGCCTTATCCTAGTGTGAGGAAATGCAACCTAAGACTATAAATGTCATGACAGGGCAGACCAGGTCCTAAGCAACTGGTCTAGGATAGAAGCTCCAACAGGCAGACAGAGCATTTTTGTTTGCTTATCTGGCAGTTTTTACAGCTTGTCTTGTTCCAGACATATTGGTGTTACCTTTCCTCTGGAGTAAACTAGACAGACTGAGAGAGGGATCATGCTGCATGGGCAACACATGGTCTCTAAATTCAGCACAGTGCTTTGCAGAGGTATAACTCCATTTTACAAACTATCGTCTATCAAGACGGCAAGGTGCCAATCACTAACTCACATTTATAATTCTATTTGTAAAAACTTACAGCCAAAGCTATTCGCCTCTGCTTTTCTTTCTCTTCTTCTGCTGCCTTCTCTTCATCTCTTCTAACTCGTTCAATATTTTTCTTTGTCCGTACATGCCAACTGCAACGACAAAATAACATTGTATACATGGCAAGTTACAAAACAGTACATAAAAAACTATGAGATGGGAAGTTCTAAACCATTTATTATTATATTTACATCTCTACTTATTTTCCAACATAATTTCTGAATTCTACCTTCATTTTATCAGTACCTCAATACCTGCACTTTAGAAGTCTCTGGGCTGTTGCCTCAGCCACATTTACATTGTATGCTCACCTTTCTTCTACATCAGATACAATCATTTGTACAAAGGTCTGTACCACTTTTCATGACAAATAATTGCTGCCATAGACAGACAACATTTCATTATGTACCACTTTTTTTGACAAACAATTGCCGCCACAGACAGGCAAAATTTCAGAATTTGATATGTTCCTTTAAGTAATTTCAAGCAATATAAACTGATCTTTAAACATGCAAATCTCCGCTAAGAGTGGGCAGCTTAGAGACTCCACTTTAGTACGGTTGGATTGGTTACATTTGTTATCTGTCAAGATCTATCCACATCTACATGTCACATATTTTAAATATTTAAAAAGAAACAATTTGAAAATGTTACTATGCAAAACAGCAATGTGATCACAACAGAAAGAAGAAGTAAACAGGCACAGTGCAGAATATGGCTTAGATATTAACATCCTAAAGACAAAAACTATGATAATTAGCAGTGAAAAGGAAAGGTCATCAATGAACATCACAGTAAATGGGGAGATACTAGAACAAGTAACAAGTTTCTCTTATCTTGGACATGTAATAACAGATGATGGCAGAAGTGAAAAAGAAATCAAAAAGAGAATAGGAATGGCCGAAAATGCTTTCAACGGCATGAAATCAGTATTAACATCTAGAGAGATTAACAACGCATTAAAAATGAGAATTGTCAAATGTTACGTATATTCAACTCTGTTGTATGGGGAGGACATTGAACAAGCAACCAGAAAGTCGCGTAGGAGCCCTAGAGATGTGGATATACAGAAGAAAATGTTGTATTTCATGGAAACAGAAACAATCAAATACAGAGGTTCTAGAAAAACTTGGAATGAAAAGAGAGTTGATGAAAAATAAAAAAAGGGGCATGTGAAATATTTTGGCCACGTTAAAAGACATAACACACTTATAACACCATACTGGAGGGCAAGGTTGAGGGAAAACGAGCAAGAGGTAGACAATGATAGTTGATCATACAAGTGCCAGTGGGAAGATGACATCAACAGATGGACGAACAATACATCAATCTGACAGAATGTACAGTCAAGGCGAGAGACAGACAGTGTTGGACATCCATTTTCATTGCAGCCAACCTTAATTGTGGAGACTGACTGATCGATTGATTGATCGACTATACAACGCAAAACCTACAGAATACATTTACAAGTTCAAGTCAGTCACGGTGTGGATGCGCTATACTTGTAATGCCGTATCACGTATGCCGGGCGTATGTATTGTACAGCAAAATATTAATGTTTCCTTTAAATATTTCAAATATTTTTCCCCAAAAAAAATAAAATTGTTTGAACTCTCAGCACAATCTACAAATTAAATTTATTAAAAAACAAAAACAATAACTTGAATAACTAATTTATTAAAATAATTAAATTTACTGAGGCTGGCGATTTGTCAAGTCGCCAGAAGGTGGAGCATTCAATTACATTACCTTTTGTGTGGTAAGATATTCATGGTGTCAATATAAAAGAAAATGTACAATGTTTCTTCGGAATTGAGACTAGTCCACAAATTTCAGTGGTCAGAAAATGTACTTATATATATATCAGTAACAGTATCTGTGACACTGTCGATAGACGATATCTTAAGTCTTCAGCGAAATGGCGATGCTGTTGTTGCGGTAATTACAAAAGTTTGACTGGCGAAACGAAGCTCACATAAAAGTTTGACAAATGCTCAGGACACTCGTTAATTTCGCCCGTGTGTTGCCGGGGCCCATACGGGGGAGCAAAGAATAGTAACACTGTTGCCTACCATGCAGTGCGTGAGTGTGGGTGTGTGTGTGTGTGAGTGAGTGAGTGTGTGTGAGTGAGTGAGTGTGTGTGTGTGAGTGGATGTGTGTGTGAGTGGGTGTGTGAGTGGGTGGGTGTGTGAGCGAGTGGGTGTGTGTGTGAGTGAGTGAGTGAGTGTGGGTGTGAGTGTGTGTGTGAGTGAGTGTGTGTGTGTGAGTGTGTGTGTGTGTGAGTGAGTGTGTGTGTGAGTGGGTGCGTGTGTGAGTGAGTGGGTGTGTGAGAGTGTGAGTCAGTGGGTGAGTGAGTGTGTGTGAGTGGGTGTGTGTGTGTGAGTGAGTGTGTGAGTGGGTGTGTGTGTGAGAGTGGGTGTGTGTGTGAGTGTGTGTGTGAGTGAGTGGGTGTGTGTGTGTGTGAGTGAGTGTGTGTGTGCGTGAGTGTGTGTGTGTGCGTGAGTGTGTATGTATGTTGGACTTCAACGTTGACCTCTCGTTCAGAAAGCGATGATCAGCCCAAACCCCGGGTTGATTTACTAGGCAATTTTTATTTTACTTTCAGTAGTTTGCCATCGCTTAATCATCCAGTGCCTTGCCGGCTGGCGTGGGAGATTATGCCTCTCCACAAACTCCGACGTCATGGATTAATTCCTGTGTTGACTCCCTTCCGTGCCATGACACAAGACTGTCAATAATCTTTTCATGATGTCTTCCTCTATCTCTCTTTCCACAAATCTTTCCGGTTGTCACAACATGTTCCAGTTTTTGTTTTCTCATAACATGGCCAAAAAAAAAAAAAACGAAACTGCCTCTTTCTGATGTTTGTGATGAGTTGTCTTTGCGACTCAACTTCCCTTAACACACCCTGATTGCTCTTTTTGGCTGTCCAATTAATTTTCAGCATTTTTCTATAAAATCACATCTCCAAGGCTTCCAGGGATGTTTTTTTTTTTTTTTTGCCTGTTTACTAATTGTCCAGGACTCGCAGCCGTATGTTAAAATTGGTTCTATGTGTACAAAGGACACACCAATTATGTGCATGAGGCATATCTTGGCGCTACCAACAATGACGGATCATAGGGTCCATCAGGCAAAATGGTACCTGAGAATTGCTACAGATCGGTATCATCCCCTGCATGAAGCCATGGATATGGTCAAGGGTCATAGACTAAGACGAGGCAGGTCCCGGATGGCACAGGCAGAAATATCTATACGTTAGGTGTGTGATTTGGAGACCATCAATAATGAAAAAGAGTGGGTTGAAGTTCTGGAAGACATGACAGTCTGGTACAATGTAATAATAATACTGGGTCGTAAGTGCAGAGAATGGACAGCAGGTCACACTGAGTTTGAAGTGCAACAACTGACGTAGTTGTTGGGGTTTTATTTCAAAGGCTAATGGGCAAGTCTTGAAAAAGAATAGTCTGGCATATGAGACTACAATCTCCAGCATGAGAATGGAGGTGGAAGCAGTAACAGCGGCATTCCGTTGGTTAGAGGAGACTACTGCAACACACATTGTATTCATTACGGATTCAAGGAGTATGCTTAGTAAGGTGGAGAAGGGAATCTTTCGTGTGGAATGGCTATCGTCGCTTCAAAGGTCACAGATTGTGAGAACTGTATGGATATTTTGTCCTGGCCATGCTGGGGAATGAACATCTTGATAGGCTAGCAGGGAATGCACCTCTTGGTGAGATTGCCTATGGACAAGGGTAAGGTGGTCGTGCGCTTGCGGGACCAGGTGGAGAAGGTGGAGGAACAAATTGGGAACCCGTATGTGGAAAGAATGAGATTGCGGGGGATCGGCAGGGGTTCTGGAAGAATCTCAAAACTGAGAGGGAAGACCAGGAGAACTTTAAATCAGATGGCAGTGGGAACGATTTAGTGGTATGACTCTTCGCTGGCTGTTTAATGAGGGGACGGAGCACATTTGGCAATGTCCTGAGTGCAGTGATGTCGGATCCACACGAAACATTCCTTTCTCCACGTAGACTAGGGACAGTCAAAGGCTAGGGAAACAAACCCCACAAAATTATTGTCGAAGTCGGGTGTACAGTATGCTGAGCCACAGGTTTGGCGAAACAGTGCAACGCAATTCACTTTATGATTATATCCACTACTCCCGCAGGCCTGGTACGAAGGTGAATGTAACTACGATGTGTGGAGATATGCAGGTATTTCAACCCAATGCCTGCATGCAAAACCTTTCCAGATCACACTCGATACATCCCTTAGTAGGCAAGCATGGGTGAAGTTGTACGACTCAAGCCAAATTTGTCATTGCTAACTAACTAGCTAGCTAGCTAGCTAACTAACTAACACGCGTGCGGCAATGCGGCTTCTCAGCCTTGGAAGTAATGTAAAGAGGGCAAGTTAGCGACAAGGGCATTCATCATGATCGAGAACCGTGGGTGCGAAGACGGACGGACACAGAGACCAACGGCCGAGGGAAAGAAGCTGTCATAGGTACGGTGAGAAAAGCAAACAGATCTCGATGCATCAGGTGTATGCCGTTTGCTTTCCCGAGAGCGGAATGCCTGTCGTGTTAGTTAGTTAGTTAGTTAGTCTTTCCTCTTGAGCCCAAGGCGGCGCATAGGGCAGAAGTCCTGTCTCTCCATGCTTGGCGGTTCGCTGCTATCTGTTGTAGATCTTGGATATTCACTTGGCCATTGAATGAGCCTTCTCTAATGATGGTTCTACGCAGGGTCTCTCTTGGTCTTCCCCGTTTTCTTTTCCCTACTGGTGACCATATGAGGGCTTGGTAGGGGAGTCTTGACTTGTCCATTTTGAGTACATGGCCGATGTAGTTCCAACGGCGTCTTCTTATGAAATTGGATACTGTATCTTGCTTAGTCTCTTGTCTTATTTGCGAATTGGTTCTGCAGTCAGACCAGTGGATGTTTAGAAGTCTTCTAAGACATTTGTTCTCAAAATTGTCTAATTTTTTATCTAAAGCTACCGTTGATTTCCAACTTTCACATCCATACGTTAACACTGGAATCACACAAGAGTTGAAGATTTTAAGTTTTGTGTGTTTGCTGAGTGTCTTTGACTTCCAGATGTTTGACAGTTTATTGAAGGCACTAGATGCCAGTGCGATTCTAGATGATATTTCTGGTGTTGAGTCCCCTGTAGATGTCATTTTGCTTCCTAGGTATGTAAAGCTGATGACTTTTTCAAGAACGTAGCTGTTCAATTTGGTGTCATCTGAACTGTTGGTAAGATCAATAGTCTTTGTTTTCCTGTCGTGTAGGCACACAACGGCTTATTTATGGGACGATTGCAAACAACAGTGAACATATGTCTTTAAGTCGGCACATTAGGAGAAAGACATCCGGGTGTCATAATCTGGAAGATGCCCCTATCCCTCGAAGAGTAAAGAATATAAGAAACCACAGACATTCAAGGAAAGGGGACCGCTTCTGTCTGGCGAGCAACAGATCTCCTGTTGTCCTTGAGCCACCGTGGAGTTTATAGTACTATAGGGTGTGTTTTTAACGACTGTGCAGTTTTTGAAAATATTGCCGTTCCAAGTTTTGTATTTATCTACCGTCGAGTTCAGGCAACACAATAGTAAATACAAAACTTGAAACGGCAATATTTTCAAAAACTGCAGTCATGAAAAATACACCTTGTACTACTACTTTCCACATGACATAAAATGTTACTCTAACCACAGTAATAATTATCGAACAATAATACGTGGTAAACATCTATTCATACACAGATCTACCTTAAGAGGAAATGTTTGTCGATCAAGAATGATGATGACCATTCATTTCATCCAGTGGGGTTGAAAGTATGGAGCCGTGAGTTCTTAGATGGCTGATAAAGCCTAGTTTGGCTCTAAATGTTCTTTGACAATGTGGGCAACGAATGCTTGACGTTCCAGGAGGATCTCCTGCAGTGGTTTTTCTGTCCAGCCTTTTCTTCACAGCTCTTGCAGTCCTGTTTGCTTCACAAGTGATTGCACCCTTAAGTAATGATATACGCAAAGAATTTTGGTCTTTGGCAGCAGTCTCCCAAGAGTCATGATGAATTCCAAAAGCCTTTAGTGAGATCTTCAGAGTGTCTTTAAAGCGTTTCCTCTGGCCGCCCTGGGAGCGTTTACCACAACGCAACTGGTCGTAAAAAATTTGCTTAGGGAGCCTGTGATCTGGCATGCGAGTCAAGCGACCAGCCCAGCAAATCTGATTCTTCATTAGTAGTGTGGATACTGGGCATGTACGCTCTTTCTAGGACTTCAGTGTCTGGGATCTTGTCTTGCCATTTACTCTTCAATAGCTTCCTAAGGCAGACTGTGTGGAAGTGATTTAATTTCCTAGCGTGTCGCTGGTAAACAGTCCAGGTTTCACAAGCATATAGTAGTGTGGATAATACAACTGCTTTGTAGACTTTCAGCTTGCAGGCTTATTCCATTTCTGTCCCATACATTCTTGTACAGTCTGCCAAAGGCCGCGCTGGCCTTGGAGATTCTTGCATTCACTTCGTCATCAATTGTGGCAGCTTGGGATACAGTACTGCCAAGATGTACTCCCGTGTGTTGCCGGGGCCCATAAGGGAAGCAAAGAATAGCAACACTGTAGCCTACCACGCATGTCGTAAGAGGCGACTAAGGAGTCTTGATGGTTCCGTCGCCCTGCTACTGAGTGAGTGCGTGGCGCGACACTGTGAGCTGTGAGTTTCGTGTGAAGTGCTTTTGAATCTTTTTATTTTTGGAACGTGACTGCATGTTCGGAGCGATGGCAGGTGGCTATGTCCCAGAGTTGACCAGTTTTTGCCTTAAGCAGAAATGCGTGGCTGCTGGGCTTCTGGTTGACTGCCACTGCTGTCGGTGATGAACTGTATGTTCGTGGACTGTGAAGGTGAACATCTAGGAAACATCCAGATAGGAAAATGACTGCCGATTCCATCAGAGATGAATTGGGTGTTTCGTGGGGACTGGTGTGTTGACATTCTGGCGGCGGCATTATGCACAGTGTATCTGTGCGGGCTGTTGTTTGTCGAGACTCCTGTCTTTTCCACTTTTCACATTGGGCAGTGGGGAGCGTTTTGTGTGATATTCACTGGCACAGGAACGGAGCATAATGGGGACGACCCGTTGCTGTGAAGTTGGAACTGCGACTAACTAACTAACTGCCAAGAAAGGTGAATTTGTCCACAACACTTAGTCTGTGACCTTCATTGGCACCTTTCCGTCTTGACAGACAATAGCTTGGTACAATGTGCTTCAAAAAGGCTTAATAGCTACAACCCATGGCGGTGGCCAATGTGGCTGATAAGGCAGTCTATGATCATTCACTTTGATATTCAGCACAGTGTGATTGATCCCTGGAGCTGGCTGGTACATAACTAGTCTTCTCCAAGTTGATATTGAGCCTAAAGTTGGCACAGGCATATGAGAAAGCTGAAACATTGTGTTGCATGTCTGCCTCTGAGTTGGCATATAGAGCGCAATCATCAGCAAACAGGAGCTCTCTGACGGTGTCGCTGGTAGTTTTGGTTTTAGCTTTCAGCCTTCTGAGATCGAACAACTTTCCATCCATGCGGTAGTTGATGTCTAGTGTCGCTGTTTTTTAAGGCATTCATCAGCACAGCTGAAAACATGAGGCTGAACAGTGTTGGTTTCCAAGACACATCCTTGCTTCACTCCATTGGTGACAAGAAAGGGCTCAGACAGTTCACCATTTTCCTGTACTCTTGCCTGCATACCATCATGAAATAACTGCACTATTTGGACAAACTTTTGTGGACAGCCATATTTTGCCATAATCTTCCACAGTCCTTCTCTGCTGACTGTATCAAAAGCCTTGGTAAGGTCAATGAAAGTGGAGAAAATTTCAGAGTTCTGTTCCTGACATTTCTCTTGCAGCTGGCTTGCAGCGAAAATCATGTCAACAGTTCCTCTTTCTTTCCTGAAGCCACACTGACTCTCTTGGTCGAGATGGGTTGTGAGGCGATTGAGAAGAATTCTGGCGAGTATCTTCCCTGCAATTGAAAGCAAGGAGATGCCTCGGTGGTTGTCACTGGACAGGCAGTTTCCTTTACGTTTGTAAAGGTGGACTATTGACGCGTCCTTGAAATCTTGTGGCAAGGTCTCGTTCACCCATACGTTTATAAAGGCTCTATTAGAACCGGTCCACCTGCTTTGTATATCTCTGCTGGAATGGAGTTAGGACCAGGCATCTTGCCGCTGGAAAGTTGCTGGATGGCGTTGTTTAGTTTCACTATGGTTGGCAGGTCATCAAGTGTATCGTTAGTGGGAACTTGAGGAAGGCAGTTTATGGTTTCATCATCCATGGAGGGGGTTGCATTTAAGATGTTGCTAAAATTCTCTGCCCAGTGTTGATTGATTTCTTTCTTACGAACTACTTCTTCTTTGGCCATTATTCCCTTATTGGGGCATAGGTTGTCAACCACCTCACCCCAAGCGCCCCCCCCCCCCCCCCCCAATCTTTAGCTATCCCAGGCAGCTCTGTCCTTGCCCTTCCCATATTGCTCATTTCTGGTAAGACTATTTAACAAAGTTAGGAAAAACACATCTAATTACACACTAGTAACACAGTAAACAACTACAGTAACAGTAATATAAGATTTATTAAACTTTTGAACAACAAAAACAACCAGAAATAAAATAATGATCATTTACAAAAACTCACAAATTAAAACAGAGGTCTGCATGGCCGAACGGTTAATAGCGCTTGCTAGTAAACGTTTGGTGTGTTACTGGCGAGGTAGCAGGCGGGTTCAACGCCAACACGGTCAGTTGGACTGAAATGACTTCTCGCCCTTGACTTGGGGACATAAATTACAAGTACCTCAGAAGTAGATGTGTGTTCCCCTGATGGCAAGGGACACTGGCAATAGGGAAAGCTAATCCATATGCAAAAATCAGTCCAATGTGGACTCTGCTCGATTTCAAAAGCGAGCAAACAAAGAAAAAAAATTGAAACAAAGCTTCAGTAATTTTCTGTATCTTGAACAAATTTTTATAACTGATAAGCATCCCCGTGAGTTGTGTATGAACTAAACAGTTCCACTAAGTGGATCAAGCATGTCTTGGTTACTGCAAATCAACACGTGAAGTTAGAAGTGGTCGTTAACAGATGACCACACTTCCTTTTGATGAAATATACTCATCGATAACTTGGATGCTTCTTATCATCAAGCTTTTACCTCTTATCTAAAATACTCTTATCTGGAATGTGACCAGGATAAATCTTGATAACTAACAAACAAGGGTGTACAAGAGAAGAGGATAAACTTCAATGCACCGGGTTTGATCCAATATGACTCAATCTCTTTCCGCAGCGCGGTCTTCCGAAAGCTTAGGGCAGAGCATGAACTCCTTAGCTCCAGCGATGACCCCCAGGAACCTTAAAAAATATGCATTTGTGAACTGAACGAACTATGCCAGAAACGAACCCACAACCTTTTGAGCGTGAAGCAGGCAGCATAACCACTTCATCAAAGACTCCCAGATAATGAACATTCACTTTTAAGCCTCATCTGGGAAGATTTGCTAAGATGGCAAAATGAAAGCAATGACACCAGTATTATAGAATGACACTTTGAGCCTGGTGAATCTGTTTGTTTAAAATGTCTTTTATCAGCTTGGAAGATTTGCTAAAATGGCAAAATGAAAGCACTGACAACAGTATTGTAGAAGACACTTTGAGCCTGGTGAATTTGTTTGTTTAAAATGTCTCTTGTCATCTGGGAATGTATCCTAAAATGGCAAAATGAAAGTTAGTTAGTTAATCATGGTTTCAACTTCACGACAAAGGGTCACCTCTGTTCCTGTGCCAATGTATACCACACAAAATGCTCCTCACTGCCCCACATGAAAAGTGGAACAGACAGGAGTCTCAACAAACCAACAGCCCACACAGGTATACTATGCATAATGCCGCTACCAGAATGCCAACAAAATCTCTTGTAAGAGACATTATTGTAGAATGACACTTTGAGCTTAGTGAATCTGTTTGTTTAAAACGTCTCTTATTTCATCTTGACAGTCCTCACCACCCTCAAATAATGACCACCCTCAAATAATAACATGCTGCTAAAGACACCAGTCTCATTAATATAGATTATTTCTGGCTACTATCTGGTCGTTTCATCTTTTTGTAGACCTCGTACCGTGTTGCGTTACCCTGTGAAAAGAAAACAAATGTTTTACCTTTTATTCGACTAATGGACAAAATAATAGATAAATACAAACTTCTTCTTCTTCTTCTGCGTTCATCCGGAGTTTTTTTTCGGATGTGATTGCGTTGTGCCTGTTTACAGCAGAGCTGCGTTCTTGCGCCGTTAGGCCGACACATCTGACTTCTGCGGGCATTTGTTGACCGGGTTAACCTTCCCGGGGATAAATACAAACTACATCCATTTTCTTCACAATAGGTAGTTTAATTTTTTTGTAATGTCAATGAAGTATGAGATAAACCGTAAAGAACTCTATTTATTGTGGGAAGACTAATCCAGCCAGCAAATGTCAGGGAAAAATTTGATGTGTCGGGTGAAAGCCTCAAATATCAAAGCATTGCTGTAAATAGGTACAGCACAAATATGTCAAACAATATAAATATTAGGAGGTCAGCATGGCTGAATGGATAAGAACATATATTCTTAAACATACGGTGTGCTGAGGTAAGGGGTTCAAGCCCTACACTAGACAGTTGGACTACAATGTTGACCTATCGTCCTTGACTTTGGGAGGTAAATTACAAGTACCCCTGAAGTCGGAGTGGGTTCGCCTGATCGCGAGGGTCACTGGTAATAGGGAAAGCTAATCCACATGCAAAATTCAGTCCAGTTATACTAGAAATAGTTGTGTATGAACTACATTTAAATTAAAAACAAGTGAGCAAAAACAAATATATAAATGTTAGACACACGCAGAAAAACAGTTTTAGTTTAAATTGTTTGCTGGTGTTGTTTCATAGATTTTTAATACTGTTTAAACTTTGCATTGCTGTGACCAGTCTCATATGACTTCTCTTAAACAGTTTCCACTGTTACTGATTCATGATGATAATCATCATCACATTCTGGACAGGCCCATGGGTGCTCTGATCTCCTCCTTAACATCTCTGCTAGTGTATTCTGATTGATCGTACCAGTTTGGTGTTGGTTAATCAAATGTCTTGTACGCTTAACAAAATGTTCATGTCTGGAGCTCCCCACTTCATCCCCATCTCCTTCACTCTGAACAAGGAAGCAGACTGCCAGGTTGCCTTAAAGTTATCTGTTCGTCCAGTATCTCTTATAACACTGTGATGTCTGGCCCATCCACTGCTCTCCCCACCTCAGTCATCGCCATGTTAGCCAACTGATCCGCTTGCTCATTGTGCCTGTCATCTGTTATTGATTATGAAGCTACAATGTTCAGTTTGTGACATTTTCAATTTCTTCACTGCTGACTGTGATATAGTGCACAGGTAGTGCTATGGTGTGATACGGGGTGATGAACATAATCCAACGCAGAGTAAATACAAACTTTTGGCTCGAACTGATAGCAGATTAGGAGGCCAACGGCGGCAACAGGAAATGACTCCTCGGACAGTTCAAAGTTTGAACAGCATTTAATCTCGCAGCGCGTAGCTTGTAGTAACGAAACAATAAAACATTTAAATCACTTACTGTACCTGTACTACCAGGGCAGCAGTAAGTCTAGATATATTAATATTTACAAGGCGTTCCCAAGCCATCTCGGCAAAGATATCAACACTGGTAACATATGTCCTTCTTGAGTCCTTCTGTCACTCGATTGAGACACATTCCCACTGCTTCGCAAAACATCGCGGTTTCATCCATTTGCTCGCCTGTTCGTTCCTAGCAGTTATGCCTGTCGTCTCTCACTATTCGCAAGCATCGATCCAGCCACTGTTTCGACGTTGAGCCAACCTACAGCCAACTTATTCCTCCCAGATCAAAATCTGCTGGCGTCTTCTAGCATCTGCAATGATTATATTTTTATATTATTTAACTAATGTATACAAGAAGTACACAAATGACTGCCTTGTAAATATTTAATTGATGTGCAATACTTGGATTTAAAAAAAATAAATGGACACACACCGTTCCTTTCTTTTTCACGTCCATGCCTAGGTCAGCAGCCGTAGATATGATGCACTCTATTTCGGCTGGCGTCATTTGAATCTCTGGAAAAGGCATCTCTGTCATACTTGAATCTTTTTGGAACTTTCTGAAAAAGGACATGAAAAAAAAAAAAACCATGAAAATGTTAGGAGCTATAAATTACTTTACATTACTAATTTCATCTTTATAATAGTTTTAGGACTAAGTACTTGCAGTCAGGTTGTCGTGTGTATTTACATTATGCTCCTTTGATGTTTGTATTACACACTGTATTTCTCTAGTGGATGAGGCATATAGTGTACTCAGACAAAGGTGATAAACTGAGTGGATGTGTTAACATTAGAATATTTTTTTTCGCTCCTCACTTTGAACTCAAGCATAGTCTATACACACAACTTCTAGTAGCATTGAATTGGACTGAATTTTGCGTGTGGATTAGCTTTCCCTCTTACCAGATCCCTTGCCATCAGGCGAACTCACTCCGACTTCAGAGGTACTTGTAATTTACGCCCCAAAGTCAAGGACGAGAAGTTAACATTGTAGTCCAAATGCCTGGTGTGGCGGTTGAACCCCTTACCTTGGCATTAACACACCGGATGTTTAAGAAAGAGCGGTATTATCCATTCTGCCATGCTGGCCTCTGTTTGAAATTGACAACAGTTGGCTCAATAGACTGCTGCCTAGGCTAAATTTAAAAACGAAAATATTTCCCAGATAAGGAATATTTATTAGAATTTTCACTGGCTCTGCAGAGTTTGTGCAGTGTTGAGATCCTCCTTGTTTGATCTATGGGAGGGGTCTGGTGTATTTATGGAGATATCCATGTGCAGTGAAAGTGATCCGTAAGCAATTCCAAACCAAACCAAGCTGGCAGGTGATAAAGATAGTAGTGTACTTGTAGCAGAGATCCCCAACCCTTCAACATAAACTTCCACACGGATGAGTCATATTACAAGAGTAACATGTCATCAGCCAAATGTACAACAAGGGCAGCACTGATAGGACAAATCTGTAACAGGTACATTCGCAGGTAATCAAAGTTGTTATTTTCAATGTATTAACCTGGGTATTGGCACTGTGCAAGCAAGATCTGATGTTATGTGTGTAAACAAACAAAAATTCGGGTAAATAATACACGCTTAAATATTGAAAGAGATCAATATATCCCACTTAATGAGAAACTTGAAACTGAACTATTTGGAAAGAGAAACTCAAAACTGAACAACTCGGAAAGAGAAACTCAAAACTGAACTCCTCAGAAAGAGAAACTTGAAACTTATCTCAAAAAAGAAAAACTCAAAACCGTACTCTCTGAAAGAGAAACTCAAAACTAAACTCCTGAGAAAGCTTTTGATACAGCAAATAATTATTTCTTTGTTTGTTTTGGATAGTAATATGTGGGGCTTTTTCTCAGCTAATTATGAAGATAGATGCATGAAATTGTGCACACTTCAAATGTGGCACGTTTTTGATTGCGTGCACCAAATTGCAACCCAACCGGCCAAATAATATGGCTGCCTTAAACCGTTGAAGTGGAGTGTTAGCAACTTGGATTATAAGCAGCGAATTGTGATAGAATTTCTCATTCCAGAGAAGGAAACCATTGTGAACATTGCCAAGAGGAGAGACAATCAATTTGTAAGCTTACATTAAGACATTGAAAAAACTCAATCAACTCAATCCAGTAGACCAGCTTTTCCTTCATGACAATGCACACCCTCACACAAGTCTGGCAACACGGGAAGAAATCATCGAATTCGGTTGGACTGTACAACCCAATCCACCCTACAGTCCAGATTTGACACCCTGTGATTTTCATCTATTTGGTCCACTTAAAGATGCACTCCATGGGACAAGGTTTGAAGATGAAGGAGTGATTCATGCAGCAAAGAAATGGCTACATAATCATTACAAATCTGGTATGGGCAAGGAATACATGTAATTTACATCCCAAAGTCAAGGACGACAGGTCAACATTTTAGTCCAACTGTCCGCTGTAAGGGCTGAACCCCTTACCTCAGAACATCGGATGTTTAAGAACACACGTTCTTATTCATTTGGCTATGCTGACCTACTCTCCACAGATCTAGGTTCTTAGTATTGTGGTTCAATTCTACAGATGACACTTTTTCTATGACGTAGTTTTAGACCATAGAGCATCATTTCTCTCAAATAAGAGAAGCAAAGGCTGCAGCAGCATATAACAATAGGAAATACAGTCAGTCAGTCAGTATATGTCATATTATAATAATATTATTTTATTTTATAATGTCGTGTTATTTTTTTTTAGATCTGTTTGTGCTGCTTCATTCCTGATGAAGATTTTGTATATATAATTGAAACGTTTGTAGTGTCATAGTATATTTACTTTTATTTTATAATTTTATTATTATATATATTTTTTGAATTTTCTCTTATTTCTAAGATTTTCTCTCTGTGATTTATGTTCACTTTTTGGAGTTCGTTGTAAAGTATGTACACTGTCAGTGTTTAGTATATCTCACCTGTTCGCAGGAGTTACACATAACTGCCTGTATTTCCTATTATTTTTCTCAGTCTGCAACTGCTACTGCTATTCTTAACCCTTTACAGGTCACAGCGGCCAATTCCGGCCGATGCCATAAAACGAGCGTAGCGTCCGGTTCCGGCCGATACTATTATGCATTGTAAAAACGCGATCTCTCGGCTTTCCGACACTTCCGACGGCTACTTTCACCTTTGCCGACAGCTTGACAACGTGGCCGCCATTTGTAAACGCGATAGTATGAATTTGAACGGACTTTTACAGACAATTTTTGATAGTTTTCGGGATTTTTACGCTGTTTTTCAAAATGGATTTCGGCGATTCTTCAAGTGATAGCCGAGATTTCGCTAGGTTCAATTTAAATGACATTAAAGGGCACGAAGTTGACTATTAATCGGAGCTAGATATCAGTGCAAAGCGTTACTTTGCATTAGCAGTCTGAGTCGGACTTTAAAGAAAGTGATTATGATTCTGAAAATGTGTTTGTAAATTGCCGTATAGATGACGGAAAATCACAAGCAACATGCCGTATTTTGTAAATATTTGTGTTCATATATGGATTACCGACAACAATCACGTGAGTAACATATTCTGCATGCTTTTCCCTTCATTTTGTTGTTTATTTAACTAAAATTGGTTGACTAACACCTTATTTGTGATGTTTTTACTAACGCGACCCGAAATTTTACGGAACCTGAAAAAATCTTGCCCGTTCAGGGCTAGAAAACGGACAAGCGTCTGCCCTGTAAAGGGTTAACAGCCATTACAATGTTCTCCAATGCCTCTCTTCTTATCTTATAACCAAAGAACCACATTTGTCTCTTTCTTATAGTTGTATCTAACGACACTTAAAAAAATCGCTTCATTGTACCGGGTTTTTATCCTATATGGCTCAGTCTCTTTCCGCAGTGCAGAAAGCGTCGCACAAAGAACGAACTCCGTAGCTCCAGCGAAGACCCTTAGGAGTCTCCGAAAAATTGCACCCGTGAACTGAAGGACACAGCCCAGAATTGAACCCACAACCTTCAGAGCCCGAGTCAGGCGGTTTGACCACTTCACCACGGTATCTAGTGTTCTACTTTTTAATCCTTTTTCAGGCACTTGTCAGTCACTCTGGCGGTCCAAGGTATTTGCAGCACTCATCTCAGAATCCACATCTCTGCTGCTTCTAATTAATCTCTTCCTCATTCAAGAGCACTTGTGGGGTCTGTGCTTTGCATTTGAAAACGACGTAACTGCTGTGGTGCAAAATTGGCTTAAGGTTGCACCCAGAAATATTTTCCTGGAAAGCAGCGACAAGCTAACGGGCAGGTGGGCCAAGTATGTTGCCTGACAGGGGCACTATGTTGATAAATAACACAAAAAATTTCTTCTGTGCATTATTGTAAAAAAAAAAAAAATTATTTGTAAAATAAATTCCTGCTACTCAATGACTTCCCCTCATACGTAATCGGGTTTCATGGGGAACACCAGACAACAAACACACTTGAGTGCCTTTCTTGTTTATCTCTTATGTTGTTTTGCCACTTTTCCTTACAGAGTAACTTACTCAAATTGTTCCTTGACTAAATTTCTGAATGCATCAGTACACATCCCATATTCCCCATCTTCACTTTCATTATCATTTTTGTCTGCATTGTTTGGTGGTGGTGCAGGTCTTGATTCAGAGTCTACAAAAGAAATGAAATAGAGAAAATGTTTTTATTTAATAACATTAGGTGAAGTAGCTTTTGTAGATCACAGTCAAATGTTCTTACTTAATGTCAAATAATGTTACTTATTGACACACATGTTTTCTCTCAACAGATCAATTCTTTTTTTTTTTTTTCTTCACCCCTATTATATTAATGTTTTACTTTCACTGGGTATCTTTTCTGAGTTGTCTGTTAATAGCAAAGTCGCAAAATTATCACTTTTGGCTGACACATATTCCTGGCATTTGTCGACCGAGTTAGCCTTACTAAAATTGGTGTACAACATCGATCCCAATATTTTAAAACCATCAATTTTTATGCTGTCCATTTGGGGTGAGGCTGGGATTTGTGTGTGTGTGTGTGAGTGCGCGCGTGCTCGTGCACATGTGCAGTGTATGAGTAGTGACATGTGGGTGGTGGGTGAGTGGTGATGTGTGTGGCTGGGTGGTGAGGTGTGTGGTGGGTGAGTGGTGGGCCAGTGGTGATGTGTGTGTGTGGTGTATGTAGTCGGTGAGTGATGAGGTGTGTGTGGTGGGCAAGTGGTCATGGGTGAGTGGTGGGTGATTGGTGATGTGTGTGGGGGTGGAGGGGGGTGAGAGACTGGGGGGAGGGGGGTGAGTGACTGGTGATGTATGTGGGGTGGGCGAGTGGTGATATGTGTGTGTGTGTGCAACATTCCACAAAGTCCATCCAGAACAGCTGCATGCAAGTCATTCAGCCCTCGTTGGCAGCATATGGGTATTTTCACCATCCAAGGAGACACCTCCCTTAATGCAGAGTCAACACATGATGATCCAGTACTCAGTCAACCCAAAGAATCCCAGAGAAATAAATATCTGGATGGCTTGGCCACATGGCATGGTCGAGACAAGAACACTGAGCTGATCCATGACTCTGGTGATCATGTGAGATGGCAAAACATGACCGCCCACACTTGTCGGCAAGGCACATGATGATGAACTTTGATCCACTTCTGTATACTGGATTTCCCATGTATCACAGGCTTTGCCTTGAGAAACAAGAAGGAAGTCTGTGGACTTACTGGGGATTCAGGACTGTTGATAATATATAATTCAGACATGTATATGCAACATAGTAAAGAATCGGAAAGCAAAGAAGTTTAGCCTGAAAAGGATCATTGATTCATCTGTGGTAAATAAAGTAAATATCTTTACATTTTTACAGTGTGACAGACATGTTTATAAACGACCATACAAACAAACTAATAATATAATGATAACAGTTTGTAAACACTGACAGACAAACCAATAATCCACACAAACATAGTAGAATCTTTACAAACTATGGCAGACAAACTGATAATGGAATCTTTATATCAGGGTCAAAGTGAGTCCACAGACTGCAGCCTACTGGACTAGAAGGCACATCTCTTGATGAATGGAAGGCTCAATTTACAGAAGTGAGGATAAGCAATTATATGCAAGACCTGGTAACCCATCATATGTCATCTGTGCATTAAGAGAAGTCACCTTGGATGGTGGGGAATGCCCATGTGTTGCCCCTGACTCCCCTTCAGGGTCAAATAGATTACAGGCTGCTGTTATGTTGAGCAAGGTGCACCCACATGGATGCTTTCACCACACAGAGACCACGGAATGTCCTATGAGACTACCCAGGAAGGCTTTCTTGGTCACCAAATATCTGGAAGGTGTCAGATGCGTCAGTCAGAAGAGACAAATATTGCAGTTCTGCTGTAAACAGGCATAATGCAGATATTGTCTTATTGTTTAACAAATACTGGCAGAAAACAACAGCAGCAGAAGATCAATCTGTACAAACTGATACAAACAATCTTAAAACCAACCATACAGAACCAACCATACAGAACTGAAACAATAAATTAACAACATCACACATGATAGAAGCTGTACATACATACTTGTACTTCCATTACTGAACATTTTTGAATACATATTCTTTTCAAACAGCTCATGATCTCTCATGGATCTGCAACATAACAAACATTTAATTTTCAGCATTAGAAACAAACATGTCAATTATCTACAAGAAATGTGTGATGTACAACAAAATAATTTTGAAAAACAAAAACAGTATGCACAAGAAATGTGTGATGTACAACACAATAATTTTGAAAAATAAAAACAGTGTGCACAGCTTAAGACAACAAATTCTGAGGACTAACATTTACAGGTGGTTTTGATCACAGTCTTGGGGGACAGGTAAAGCCATTGTATAACAGGGATATCCTATACCTTACTGCTAGAGTCAGCTGGCTCCTGGCCAGTTTTAAGGAAACTCCATGCCACACGTGTGCTACACATCTACTTTTGCACCATGTATGAATGGCCATTGCAGACTGAACTGGCAAGGAAATCCAGTTGGTGGACCAGAAATCATGCAGCTGAAAAGTCCCTGGCACGCATCAGCCCACACTGAAAAATTTGATAAACGATGTGCACCGAATGCATGCCTAATAACTCGACAAACTGGCTTTAAGTCCTACTGCTAGCAGGTCCTACTAGGAAATTAGTTTAAATGCCCACACTTGCAACTCTGACTATAGAACCACTATTTCAAACGTTATTTACTCCATTTGGCCAAAATTATTTTGCACAGAAAAATGCAATCCTAATGTGATTATAAGGAATTTAAAAAAATGACATCTAGACTACATTTTAATCTGTGTTAGACAGAGATCAGCACAGCTATTCATAATAGTCTTTTCAGTTTTACACTGTCTCTGGTGTTATCATTTTTTGTGCACAATTTTTGATGTTAATTTCCACATGTTTTTGGGGGACAGTTAAGAACCTGAATTGAACCACATGAAATGTTCCGCAATAACAAAATGTGCTTCATTAACATCAATGCAGAAGTCACAAAAAAGATCTAAATCCTAAAAAACAAAACAACACGTGAAGCTATGTGAGCTGTCCACACCATGCTGGAAACCCATCAGCCCTTTGTGGGCAAATCAAAGTTGTAACGAGTCTACAAACTGCATCCCACTAGTTCCTAAAGGATGTGGCTCGAGATGAATATGAGGCTTGTGATGAACATGAGGCCCAGTAAAGGGTAATGAGACTAAGCAGTTAAGCAGTACATTTCTTGGGTGAGTTGAGAACCAACACATTTATGTTGGCTCTATAGCTCCGTGGCAAAAGGACTGCAAATGCAATTCGTAATCCTGCATACCGCGTTTGAAACACAGCTGCAGCAATTTGGAAGCAGACTGTCTTTCGTTGGTTTTCATACAATGGTATGAGTGCCGGTTGTTCAGAAAGAAAAGGCAAACTACTGAACGTAAACTTGCTCAGGAAACACACCAGCCAAAAAATACTGAAATTTACTGCTACGTCCTGGGAAGGATTTGCAACCAACTTCCTTTCTACATTAATAGCCACCTTTTGGATGGTGGGGTATGCCAATGCTTTCCCTTGAGAGTCAAATGGCATTCATGTGGCTGTTCTGATGGGTGTAGTTGGTTGTACACATTAGACAGAGATGATATCACCACACTGGCACAGTAGAGTTACTAAGAAACTAACCTGGACAACAAATACTGGAAGCTGAATGTGCTGACTAATTCATGCAAATATCACAGCTGCTACAATGCAGGTCAGTATTTGTAGCTCGCCACTCTCAACCCTTTTGTGTAATTTTGTTTAGGTTATAATTTTTAAATATTTTTTGCATATCCATGTATCAAATTAATACCTTTTTGTTAAAACATTAAAAGTAACTGACCTTTAAACATTTAAGTGAAAAGTAAAAGAGTGAATAATCTTGTGCAAAATACAGAAACCTTAATGGTCCTTAAGAGCGACTAATTTCAGTAAACATTACCTGGCTAGACTTTGCAATGCCTTTGAGATGCAGGAGTTGCTGGGTTCAAGGTTGCGGGCCTTTTTCAGACTTTCTCTGGCATCCTTAAAACTACCCAGAGAATGGAGTGCCTAGTTTCAGAAGAATTCCATAACAGCACAATTATAGAATGTGTGTACAAGAAAGACAAAACACAATTATAGAATATGTGTACACGAAAGACAAAACACAAGTATAGAATGTGTGTACATGAAAGATAAAACATAATTATAGAATGTATGTACACGAAAGACAAAACACAATTATAGAATGTGTGTACATGAAAGACAAAACACAATTATACAATATGTGTACACGAAAGACAAAACACAATTATAGAATGTGTGTACATGAAAGACAAAACACAATTATAGAATGTATGTACACGAAAGACAAAACACAATTATAAAATTAATGTCTGCAAAGGTATGACAGGGAAATTTCAGTAATGTGTATAAACATAGTGACAGTAGAAAGGTATGCACATTGTAAAGGAAGGGCTAAGTTGAGTCAAGAACCAACATCACAACTCTCAGGACATTCCCATATGTGCTCCGGTATAATCTCCAACAGCCAGCGAAGCACCATTCTTTCAAGGCTGTAATGATCTTTCAGTTTTTCAGCACTATTCACAAGATCCCAAAGGACCCCGATCACGTCTGCCTTATCATGCTCCAATACCCCATTGAGTGGCACTTACCCAGCCAATCTGTTTCCCGCCACACCAGCACGTCCTGGGGAAAAAATCCAACAGATGCTCTCTATTATTCACTGTTGAATTGAATTCTGCCACTCTGCCTGAAGCATGCCTTTCTTCACAATTCTCATCATACTTTGTGAGTCTGTTTCGGTCACAACATGCATGTTGCCGCCTCCTTTCCTGCCACAAACACCTTGTTGTACCCTGTTTATTGCTATGGGAACTGCTCATCTGCGGGCACCGAGAGGAAGCTAGCTCTTTATTTTGGTGATTGTATTAGTACTGGTGGGCCAGGGTCTTCCGACACACATCCTTCTCTATCATGGTAAAAAAAAGGCACTCTTCTGTCTTCCTTCCATCTCTAATGCCATGTCTATAGCTGTAGATCGACTACAATGGTTGGACATTTCTCTACTTTTCTGCCCCATGCAGTCAGATACACCTGCCCCGGGAAGGTAATCCGGTCAACAAATGCCTGAAGAAGTCGGATGTGTTGGCCGAAAGGTTCAAACATCACAGTTCTGCTGTAAACTGGCACAACGCATTTATGTCTAAAACACCATTCCGGACAAACGCAGAAGAAGATATACCTGCAGGGAGTTGTGCTGATCTTTCCAAGTTCTCATTGGAATCTCTGTGACAATGGATATAGTACAATGGTGGCAATGCAAAGAAAATACTTATTTGTACACAGCACAACTATCTTGAAATTGTAACAGTATCTTCTTGTGCCTTACCAGCTGGCGTAAGCATTTATGTCTTTGCACAGATCTTGGTGCTTGGTAATCAGGATCAACTCTGCTGATGATATTCCTCCATGCCACCATCTCAGTCCATACAGCATCATGTCTCTTGGTCTGCCAATGCCTCTTTTCCCACTGATATTACAAGTTGTCACAATATTTTTCCAAAGAATCTTTTCTCATCAAATGACCAAAGAATGCTATTTGTGCCTTTCTTATAAGTGTATATAATGTTCTAGTTTCATTAGCCTCTTCCAGACAATCATTGTTAGTTATTTTGACATACCAAGGTATTCACATTTGTCTCATGAACCATATCTCTGTTGCTTCCAAGCATTTCCTAATTTGTTCATTAACATTCCATGATTCACTGCCAAACAGGTTCTTTATAATATTTCAGCACTCTCTGTTTTACATTCAGTGATAGTGACTTATTAGTTTAGTTTAGTCACTAAACTAATAAGTCACTATCACTGAATGTAAAACAGAGAGTCTGCACGGGAACTGTGTTACAGAACTTTCCTTCCCCTCCCCAATCCCAGAAAGTAGCGGGGTTTGTAAGGCCGGTATTGGAATTTCTCAGCTTCGAAGAGGCACGTTGGAATACAATCTGGTCGTGATTCAGCTCAGCATTGAGCCTGGTTGAGTGACTTATTGCATAATATTCATCAATTTCTAGAGTGCATCTTTTGCTCGACCTGTTCAGTTCTGTTAATCTCTGCTGTGCATCTTCCACTGATAACCTATAGGTATTAAAAATTATCAACTTGGTTAAGCATGCCCCTTTTATTGTTATGACATATTTAGGTGCCATCTTTGATTTAAAGAATGTTTCTGTTTTCTGTTCTTTTCTTGTTGTTTCTTGTGCTTGTCCACTTATGAATTAGATCGTAATCCATAAACACTACTGCTAGAAGCGTGGATTAGCTTTCTCTATGACCAGTGTCCCTCGCCATCAGGTGAACCTACTCTGACTTCAGAGGTACTTGTAATTTATGTCCCCAAGTCAAGGACGAGAAGTCAACATTTTAGTCCAACTGACCAGTGTAGGGGTTGAACCCGCTACCTCAGCAAAAGCTTACCGGATGTTTAAGAATGAATGCTCTTTTCAATTCAGCCATGCCGACCTCCAGTTTCCGTGTTCTTGATATTCAAGGAAAGTTTGCACATTCTTCTTCTGTGTTCATCCGGAGTCTTTTTTCGGATGTGATTGTGTTTGTGCCTATTTACAGCAGAGCTGCAATACTGTGCCTTTAGGCCGACACATCCGACTTCTGCGGGTGTTTGTTGATTGGGTTAACCTTCCTGGGGTTTACACATTCTATTACTACAATATCCACAAGTTTTATTTAGCATTTTCTGCCATCAATACAGTGTAGCTTCTTAGTTCACACATTTTAAGAAGCCAAGAAGGAAATATTCTAGCATATTCTATATATTCTAGCATAAATATATCTGACATTTTTCAATCTCTTGGGTCATATGTTATAACAAGAATACTGACCTTGCCTTTGAAATAATGAGCCTTGACACAGTTTCTGTCTAGCTCAAGTACTTGATTACAATATGTGATGGTACGCCCAAAATGATTGAGATGATAACAGCAGACGGCACAGTTGATGTAGACTTTCAGAAGCTGCTTCTTCCACAAACTTTCTTCTTCAGCATCTTTAAGATTGTAGGCTTCTAATACATTCTGAGACTGAAAAATATTAGCACTAAGTTTCAACTTGCTCTACTCTCCACTTCACCCACCTCTCATTTGACACTTTCATGACACACAGACACAAGCAGACCATAAAATGAGATACTAACTTCTTTGACAGACAGCTGAAAAGACAACTCTTGCTACTGTTACACAGGAAGGACAACTCTTGCTTATGTTACACAAAGATCTTGTATACACTTTTGTATGTTAACCATTTACTGAACCAGTTCAGCATGGCCAAATTAAGTGCGCTCTTTCTTAAACTTCCGGTGTGCAGATGCTGAGATAGTTGATTCAACCCCTACAACGATCAGTTGGCCTAAAACGCTGACTTCTCATACTTGAGGACATAAATTACAAGTAACTCAGAAGCCAAATTGGGTTTGCCTGATGGCAAGGGACACTGGTAATAAAAATATGTGGAGACATTACACATCCCTGTCGACCGTCACTCTTAATTGGCTAATACTGACCTACTTCATTATCAATCTTTACGGCAGCTTGTTGTTTCGAATATATGTTTTTACAAGTCTTCTTCTTCTGCGTTCATCCAGAGTTTTTTTTTCCAGACGTGATTGCCTTGTGCCTGTTTACATCAGAGCTGCGTTCTTGCGCTGTTAGGCCGACACATCTGACTTCTGTGGGTATTTGTTGACCGGGTTAACCTTCCCGGGGTTTTTACAAGTCTAAGATCTTTCCCATCAATTTGTACATCTGCAAGCATCTTCATCATATTGACATGTCTTACTTTATCAAAAGCCTTTGTGTAATCGATGAAGCAAAGATGAAGGCTTTGCTTACTTCTATTAAATGCTCAATATTCTCAGCAAATACACAGCATTACATTTAATTACAAATTCCACCAACCATAGTCTAATTATTTTTCATTATATGTGAATTTACTGTGTTGATTATGTAGAGTAGTAATTTATAAACATTTTAAAGCTGCCATACTCTTAATTCCTAGGCTACATCGATCGCAACTGAAAACATCTCATTCTCAGTATTATGTTTACAATTAATTCAGAGGTGCTCCCACTTGGTAGTCAAAGAGTTAAGTACACATTGCTAACAAAAGCGCAGAATGTGCCAGTTTGGCAAAGTATACTTCATAGCCAGATTTCAAAAGATATCTATAAGCACCGGCAACAGGAAAATGTGAACATCTACAGCTACGAATCAGAGATGCATACAAGAGAGAAGTAAATTAGACAAAGAATCATCAATATGGGAAGAAAAGACTAAGCGGAGATGCACTATTTAACCTCAAGCGCCGTGAAAAGATACTACTAAAACAAGCTGAGAAAAATAAAACTTGTTAATGGAATACTGGGCTTGCAAGAGCTGTCTTGACCTTAAGGCTTATCAACCCAGATATAGAAAGTCAGCATGGGCGAATGGATCAGAGTTCTTAAAACATCCAATGTGCTGATGTTGAGGTGGTGGGTTCAACTGGTCAGCTGGACTAAAATGTTGACTTCTTTTCCCTGACTTGAGGACATAAATCACAAGTACCCCTGGAGTCGGAATAGGTTCGTCTGAGGGTGAGCGACACTGGTAATAGGGAAAGCTAATCCGCACGCAGTAGAAGTAGCATGCAGAGACTATAAGTTGAGTTCAAAGCGAGCCAGCTGGGGGTGGGGGTGGGGGTGTGGTGGTTTGGTGGGTGGGTGGGGGTGACAACACCCAGATATAAATGACTTAAAGAGATCATTTGAAACCTCAGAGTGCCTATGGATCCTCTCAGTCCCCGGAGAGGTGGTAATGATTGTTTATTTCATGCATAGAATATAAGTACTGCTCACTTGGCAACAACCAATGTAGAGGTACGAAGCAGGACAAGCAATAATTTGCTGGCATCAAAAGCACCAATACAATGAGTTTTTTAAAAATGTGTTGGCTTTGAACTCAAACATAGTCCACAGACATGCTACTTACTTCTAGTGCACTGTACTGATTTTTGCATGTGGATTAGCTTTTATCTATTAACAATGTCCCTCGCCATTACGCGAACCCACTCCGACTTCAGAGGTACTTGTAATTTACGTTCCCAAGTCGAGGACAGGAAGTCAACATTTTAGTCCAGCTAACTGGTCTAGGGGTTGAACCCGCACAAGCAAACCGGATGTTTAAGAATCATTTCACTCTTTACCATTTGGCCATGCTGGTCTCCAGCACCAATAATAAATCAAATTAACATACAAAAGGAGACATTTAACAAAATTTATAAATAACATTGTGGTGAATGATGAAACAGAAATGGATCTATTTCACAAGTTCTTAAACAAACCTACCTTCTTATACTTGCCTAGTGATTTCATGTAGTTTTTACTGCCAAAGTACTCCTTTGCTTCCTAGAAAAACAATATTATAATTACTAACACAAAAGCACATAGACAATAACACAAAATATTTATCTGCAATGAAGCTCGTTATTAACTTATTGTGTAACAACTAATCATGCAGTTAACAGTTATTTCTCATATGATTAAAACACATTTCCTGGATTATATAACAACTGAACCATATAGCGTTAATTTTCTGAAGAGAACTGTTTTGATCACATAGAGTTAGTTGTATATCCTTTACAGGACATCACAGTTAACCCCAGCATTGTTTATGCTATTTGTGATTTCTTGGCAAGTTTATGTTCAGTAGTTTCCCATTACTACTGGAAATAATTTCTGTTGTGATTTTTCTTTTCTCTTTTTCTGTAATTGCCCAGGTGTGGCATAGAGTTGGTAAGAAGATTGTGTTGTAAAGTGCTTTCTTAGTAGTTATTGATACATGTTTGTTCTTTAGTATTGGTGCCATTTGTCCAATGAGTTGGTTTGCTTTATTGTATCTATTTTCGATCTCGTCTTCTGATCTGCCATTTGATGATATTATACTTCCTAGGTACTTGAAACTCTTTACTTGTTTCAAAGGATGTTCGTTTAGGTGAATCGTTGCTTTTTCTTCTTTAGTTATAGTAATTACCCCCGTTTTACTTGTGCTAATTTTCATGTTGTGTTCCCTACACATTTCGTTTAGACTATTTATGTGGTCTTGTAAACAAAAAAACAAAATTGTTAAAACAATGAATGCTGAAAGAGGTTTGCATCCATTGATGTGAGGTTGAAGTGAAGACCTTTCTCCCCGCCCAGCACCAAAGTTTCATATCCTGGGCAGACTGTTGCAGAGCTCAACTTCCCTCTCCAAATTTAGAAAACCTTGGGGTGTGTAAGACTGGTACTGAAACGTCACATCTGTAGAGAGGCATATTAGGAGTTTTAACTAGGTGGTGGTGAGACACCATGTGGTATCAGGTCTTGGATATGACTGAGCTAGCGTACAACAGTAGACGGTACGACCT